>CM040123.1:283359673-284088277 GCA_022559845.1 Amorphophallus konjac | reverse complement strand
GTCCGCACTCGCCCACTCATCAGCCAGGCCCGGGGTCCTCGCCATGTCCTGCATCAAGAAAGGGGTCCCACATCAGTGAAAAAGAACGCGTCCCCTATCTAGGACGCGTCCATCATTTAAGTGCAACACTCGCCGAACCCTTTCGCCCCTCGCACGGCTTGCTTCAAAACTCAAAATGGATCAAAGAGGGGGAAAACCAAGCACCTACCAGACCGTGTTCACCTCCCTCCGCGACATCGGGCCCCTCGGGTCCCTCGGGGGCCCGAAGCGGCCCTTCCTCCTCCATAGACGCCATTCCGTGCTCTGGCGCATCCCTCCTTGGGCGAGGGGTCCCGCGTCCCTCTCCACCGTCGCCGTGGTCCAGACCGCCGAACTCCATCGATCGAGGGGAAGAAGACAAAGACGGGCGAGCAAGTTTCGGCGGAAGGCGGGCTCGTTTGCGGGTAAGGCACAGAGAAGAAAGGCCACCCGTCGCTTTAAATTTGAATTTGAGGATTAAGACACGTCCTCGCACTTGGACGCGCCCAAAAGAAAGCGAAAAAAAAAAGGGAACAAAAAACCCTCCATGCAAAGTAGTTCCCTCCTGTCCAGGGCAAAGTCCCGTGAAGCGTGAACAACGTGGTGTGAAAGAAAGTGCAGGAAGGAAAAGGGCACAGGACAAAAGGAACCACACGAAATCCATTTCATACAAACAGTCAAAAGTACATCATACAGTGAGGACGGTGGGGTGTACAAACAACTCTCTAACTCTCACCACCACCCTCCTGGTCATCTCTCTCCTCCCTCCTCTGATGGGGATCCCTAGGGGGCCTCTGCGACCTCTGCGAACCCTGAGAAGCCGTGCTCGCCTCTCCAGGTGGCACCATGCCAGCCTCCAAGGTGCGGCGACGCTGCTCGGCCGAAGAAACTAGAAAGCTGCCCACAAAAAAGGAACCGGACTGACGAAGTCGCGCCCCGTGCTCCTTCGCCCTCTGATACCGCTCCTCACTCTCCCGAAGTCTCCCCTCCGCCGTGCCAAGACTCAGCCGGAGCTCCGACACCTGGGCCACCAGAGCTCTCCTCTCGTCCCAATCTCGATATCGCTCTGCCATCCTGTACTCCCTTTCTTTCTCTATGGTCTCCCTATCCCTCTCCCTCTCTCTCTCCACGGTCTCCCTATCCCTCTCCCTCTCCTCTCTCTCCCTCATCGCCTCTCTCCTCGACAGCTCGAGGGCGATCCGCAGATCCACTACGTCGCGAGGAAGCTTCTCAGCCTCCTGTCGCCGCTCCTCCTCTAGCTCCGCAATCCGGGCGTCACGCTCTGCCACCCAGGCATCGCGCTCCTGCTCAGCACGAACAGCACGGGACAGGGCCTCCCGAATCTCGGCCACCTGTCAAAGCACACATGCACCGTAAGAGAACAGTGATAGAAGGAAAGCAGCTAGAAGAGGGTCAGGGCCAAGCAAGCACTCACTCGAGCCTCGCGGTCACGCTCGGCCTCCTCAGCCTGAGCCACCGCATACGCCAGCTGCTCCTAGAGGGCAGAAACCTCCGGAGGAGGGCCCCGCGAACTGGAATCCGCTCCACCAGCCGTCCCGGTTGCCGCTGTCTGGTGGGCCCGCTGAAACACGGGGCAAACGTCAGTCAAAGGCTAAGCATCAAAAATCTAGGTCACAAAAAAAATGCATTGCATAGACTCACCAGGATCTCCAACTCCTGTCGGATGGCCACTAACTGCCGCCTGGCGTCTGCCAGCTGGGCCCGCAGGTCGGCAATCATGTTGTCACGAGCATCCTGCATTGCACATAAGTTAGTGCCACATGCATATACATATAGAAGGGTGAAGCAGTTTCATTTCACTTACCCCTGCCATACCACCCAAGGAGAGGCGGTCCCCGTACGTAGCTCGGTACCGTCTCATGTAGTCTGTGCTGTCCTGTACATGGGACACCACTGGGACCCCGCCCTACTGCCAGTCCTGGTACTGTGCTGAGAAGCGCGTGCGCCAGTCCATAATCTTTGCCTTCCCCTTGGTCTTCCGCCCGATGCGGGCCGGCTCATCTACATCAACCCACTCCTGGGCTAGCCCCAACGTCCTCATAACCAGCCTCAGCCGAAGCGGCTCGATCTCGTTCAGGCAATGGACCCACACGTCCCGCCTGAAACGAGGAAGACCCGCTACAACCCAAGGCTGGCCAGCGTCACCCATGGCCAGGTAGGGTCTCCACACCACCTACATCACCATACATACATCATGTTAGTTACCATTCAGTCACATGCATAAACACAAAAAATCATACGCATCATACCATGGCCTCAGGATACTCGCTCAGTTCCCGACGAAGTGACGCCAGCTGGTAGCTGTGTGGTGCCGCTACCACGACCGGCCTCCACTGTCGCGCTAGAGGAACGGCTCTCCTGTTCCCCTGCCTGGCCCTCCCCATCGGGAAGTAGTAATAACTCCACACCTGCATCCATCATACATCATTAGCACGAGTAATTGCATATTTAACTACGGTAAAATGCATAAATAAATTGTGTACCTGGAGAAAAGGTGCGAAGCCGCTGACTGTCGTCTCCCTCTCTGAAGTCTGGGAGAGATCAGCAATCAAATGGGCAAGCAGAGCCGCTCCCCACGCGTAGTGCCCCACTCTGTCAAGGTCCGCCAGGATCCCGAGGAAGCGGCAGTGGATGCCATCCCCCTTCGTCCCCAGCAGAAGGCGGCCCAAGAAGAAGAAAAGAAACCTCCGGAGGTCTAGATCCACCAGCTCCCGCTCGCTCGGGTCCTGGGTGAAAGCTGCACGGGCATCTCCCTCCAGTCGTACCAGAAACTCCGCTCCAGTCTCGCTAACCCGCTGGCGCGGGTCGACGAATCCGAGCGCCTCCATAATCTCCACTCGGCCAACTACCCTGCTGTCTCTATCAGTCACGCTCGTCTCTTACCACAGCAGGTCCAGGGCACTCTCTCGGTAGTCAGGGTAGGTGACCCCACTCACCGCCTCTCCGTCCACCCGTAGCCCGGTGATCTGAGCCACGTCCTCCAGTGACGGCACCATGTGCCCCCAGGGCATCAGAAACGCCCGGCTCGGTGCGTGCCACCGCTCCCTCAATGCCTGGATAAGAGGAAGGTCGAGCCGAAAGGGCTCGATCATGAGGAAAGCTCCAAAGCCCATGGCATCCACACGCGCCCTCTGAAAGTCTGGCAGCCCACGGTATGCTGCCACCACTAGGGACCAGCTGATCCGGCCCTTCATCACACCCTGCACACCACAAAATCAACAAAGAACACATCAGCATTATGAATAATAATAGACAATAACACTGTATATACTACTTATTTATTTTATTTTATTTTTTATTTTTAAAAAAATATATTTTTTTGGAGGCGTCCAACACCCTGGACGCCTCCTTTACATTTTCTTTATTTTATTTTAGAAAAACCCAAAACCAAAACAAAATAAATAACATATATATATATATTATCATGGAGGCGTCCCAAGCCCTAGACGCCTCCATATTTTTAATTCTATTTTTATTATTTACATAAATAAATAAATAAATAAATAAAAGAAAATGTGGAGGCGTCCAGGGCCCTGGACGCCTCCTTTCCCACACTCCCCGACCTTCTCTCACAGCCTCTCGCCCGTCCGTTTAGCCTATTGAACCACAGAGTGAGAGTTCTGAAGGGCTTACCGGGTCGTGATCGTCCTCTCCCACCTCGCCAGCGCCCGCAGCGGCCTCCGCGGCCAGAAGAGGCACCTCCATCTCCTCCTCCACAGCAATCTCCTCTGCTGCAGCCTCCTCGGACGACGAGCCCGTCGTTTGCGCTTCTCTCCACCCCGGCTCGGGCCTCCTTGCTCCATTGGGACTAAGAATGGGTCGTCTGGTTTGACTGGGTCGTCTGAATGAACAGTAAATGAGCAAAGGGGGGGGGGCAGCCCTTATATATAGAATCTACCTTCTTTGGGGCGTCCAGGCGCCTGGACGCCCCCACAATTTTTTATTTTTTTTCAAAATTTAAAAACTTTGGGGCGTCTAGGCGCCTGGACGCCCCCAAAAGAAAAAACCAAAAAAATAATAAATAAAAAAATTAGCGGTGTCCAAGACCCTGGACGCCCCCAAAACAAAAACTTAAAAAAAATTATAAATAAAAAATTAGGGGCGTCCAGGCCCCTGGACGCCCCCATAATAAAAATTTCAAAAAAATATATAATAATAAAAAAAAGAGATAAGCGTATGTATATAATCCAAACAAAAGAAAAAGAAAAAGAAAAACCACAAAAAGATAATAATAATTAAGGGGACAAGGGTCCAAAACATCCATGCTCAGATTTTATTCTATCAGAAAAGCAGAATAGGCTACATCAGGGGCTTAGGAGCCTTAGGCCTTAACTTCCCCAGTTCGGTTACATAAGCCCTCCACAGCTCACATTCTTCCCCCACGTGCGCTAAGGCTTTTCCCGCAACACTTGTCTTCCAGGGTGCTTTGACGGCCTTCGCTTCCTTCGCATCCGCTTCAGTACCCAACTCTCTCTTCTTCAAAGGAACGATGCCAGTCGATAGTGGGAACGAATGGCGTGGAATGCCGACTTGGAGGCAGCATCGATGCGCGTTATAAAGGACAAACTCGGTCGCACCGATCAGTTGAAGATCAACTTCGGGGAAGGCCTCATGAGGAGATCAAGCGAAAGCAAACATGCCGGTGCGCAAGTAAAGAAGCCTTGTGTCACGGTGCGGAAGTGAGACCGCCAGTCTTCACGTTTCTTCAGCCACGGAACGCGGTTCACTACAGTACCACCGAACCCTAACACGTCGGCTATGTGATGAAGAGGGCTTTGTTGAAAGAGCTTCGAAGCGGTTGGCATTCCCTCACGGTGATCAAACTTGAAATGCAAATCCAGCCAGCAACTCAGGACAAGTGTGCAACCAAAAGGAGGCTTACCCATGCTCGAGGCAGTAAGGCCACTATACAGGTAGGCGAGGACAGCGGGTCCCACCCTCTTTCCACGCCAGATCCCGCAGATAGCACTCAGTTGGTCTTCCTCCACCATGTTGTCGGTATAAGGAAACAAGAGAGCACCCGCCAGATAAATGGTGAACCCCTTCATGATTCCCTCCAAATAGTCATCGTCTGGTGACCCTCTCAGGGCGTCCATGACCCACTCCGCAAGCTTTTGGAGATCGATCCCCTTTTGAGTACGGACCTTTCTGGCTGCGTCGGGCGGCATGAAGCTTCCAAGAACGCTTTCGGAAGTCCCCCGTGTCAACATCCGCATAGCCTTCACCTTCCCGTCACTCTTAAATTTTTTCAATCCGAGCAGAAGTTCCACCTCCTCGAGGAGGATGGTCACCTCGAAGGTCGGGAAGATAAAAGTATGGGTCTGGGGATGCCAGATCTCCACTAGTGCGCCCATAGCCACCCAGTCCATACGAATCTTCTCATAGTGTTTGGCGTGAATAAGGAGGCCCTGCAGATGCCACTTCGAGAGTATGGCCCTCATGCCGATGGAGATGTTGGAAGTTAGCTTTGAAAGCCATGGCAGTTTGGAAAACTTCCTCGGGCCTGGGAAGAGTGGATATGGCTGGAAGAGAAAAGAAAGAAGAAGAAAGGAAGGAAGTAAGAAGAAGGTTCACATGGAGAAATTTGAAATGAATCAGCTTACCATATGCGACATGATCGTCCCACTCAAATGACCCTCGAGGTCGGAGAGTCGCCTGATCTCGCTGCTAGGTCTGCTCCTCTTCATAACGCGGGAAGACTCTCCTTCCATCCCGAAAATCTCTAGATTCTCCTCTCTTTCCTCTCCTGAGCTTCCAAAACTCACCTTGGTGCATTTGAATGAACTAGCCTAAGGGGAGTTCTTATAGGAAGGGAAGATCACTACAGGACGGAACATGTCACATCAGTGGTCATTGTCAAGATTTTGTCTGGATCTCCTTTGTACTATGGTGCGATTCTGCTGTGATTCTGCTACTTTCTGATGTTGCTAACTTTGCTAGTCTGTGCAGGTTTTACTAACGGACGTCTTTGTCCTGTCTCCTGTCCCACCTTTCAATGGTTGGTCCCACCATGTCATGCATCATAGTATACGATACCTACGCTACTAGAACATGTCAAGGACCTTGCGGCCCGAACAAATCTGGGATTTGAGTTCCCCTTCAACAAAAACAGTGATGATCCCGGAAGAATTTGGGTTGTACGGATAGGCCGTTAACTTGTGGTAGCATGGGGACGACGGTTCCATTCAGTGAGTTGGTGCACGGATAAACGGGCCCCAGCCCAGTGTCGGCTCACCGGATCGGTATCCTGACCCGTTCTTAACAAGTTGACAATATTATCCTTGGCTATTTTCTATTTTAGTTTGTTTTAAATTTTTATTTTAACCCGGCATGCATTCATATAGGACTTTGATTTATTACGGAAGATCATTCAAGTGATTCGATTGCGAAGGCCGTTGTGCTTCAATTCTTACAAATATGAGATATTCCACTCCGAATGAAATACTGAGTTTCCTTGAAACGGCCCTACGTTGATCTTCCAAAAGGAGACCCTTGTTTGGACAGACCCTCAGATATTCCTTTTTACCTTGTTTGACCCACCTTGGCCGCAGCACTTCCACGTTGGCTGGTAACCGCTCCCCAAAGGTGAAACCTGCAGGTTTATGACCCAGGTGCTTCCACACCGAGAAGTTGGTCTCTTTTTATTTCATGCCTGAGCGCACATCTCACCCTCCCTTAGTTGACCTCCGTCCTAGCAATCGTCAATATTTGAAAGACCTTCTTCAAGGTCGCCTCATTGAAACTTCAAGAAAGATTCCAAACAGTAACGTCAAAAGCGTGTCTCATCACACCTTGGCATCAACTTATCAGTCCGCTCCCACTTTATTTCACTCCACTTCGATACCATTCCACTACGTGTCGCTCCCTTGCAAAGCAGACGCCAAGGCGGGGTAGCTGTAGACACGCCATTCTTGACGTCTCCTGAGAAAGTCTCATATTACTATACAACGCCCCGCGATGGCTTACGGATTTCGAATCTCTTAAATACTTCCTTTCCTTGGGTCTTCTTCTGCCTTTTCCGGCATCCAGAATCGTCTCGTCACGGCATTCGGACGGCATCAACACAAGTCAGACGCATCAGGAGGTTCCGGAATCAAGAAGGGTGTCTGCCGGGCAGCCGCCAACGCCTGAACTGAGGACCCGGGTGGGTCTTAATGGGGGCGTCCAGGCCCCTGGATGCCCCCATTCTTTTAATTTATTTTATTTGTTTTTTAAAAACCCAAAAATAAATAAAAAATATATATTAATGGAGGCGTCCAGGACCCTGGATGCCTCCATAAAAACTAATATAAAAAAATATGTAAAATGCCAGTTGGCATAAAAGACAAAACATAAATAAAAAAATATATATTAATGGAGGCGTCCAGGCCCCTGGACGCCTCCATAAAAACAAGTATAAAAATTAAAATGCCAGCTTTGGCATAAAAACAAAACAAAATAATAAAAAATAATATATTTATGGAGGCGTCCAGGCCCCTGGACGCCTCCATCAACTCCCTCACGGGCGCCGCCCACCGAACGACGGTTTGTCGTGTGTGGAAAAATCCAAATTATGGAGACGTCCAGCCCGTTGGACGCGCCCATTTCAAAATCACGAGGCGCCGCTCACAAAACCACGCGTTGTGTCAAACCGCGTGCGGCCGTCGGTGGTGTTCGGTGGACCTGTTAGGGGCGTCCGGGGCCCTGGACGCCTCCACAAAAATATTCTGAAAAAATTAATAAAAATAGAATAAAATATTAGTTCGGCCCTGATGGAGGTGTCCAGGGTCCTGGACGCCTCCACCCTCTGGAGCCCTATAAATAGAGCCCCCCCCCTCAGTTCTGAGAGAGCTTCGAAGAGATCCGATAGGCTGCCGGAGCCCTGAGGCTACCGGAGTCATTTTCTAACCCGTGGGGTCTTTTGTAGGTGGAGGTTCTGCCGGCTTCTCGGGTGCCCACGCTTGCGAGAGGAAGGTCGTCTTCATCCACCGCGCTTCCACGCCATCCCAACGCTGTCGGAGCTCCGCCGGATTTCACCATCGGCACATCCAATAAGCCAATCCTTTCCTTTTCTTCTTAGTTCTTTTGCATTCATCATCTCGCATCATCTATCCCCCTTCATAAGGGCGCATCTTCTTATATACTTCTTGCATCCATCATCTCATTTTCCTCCTACTCGAGTCTGAGAGGGGTTTAAAAGATAACACCAACCAGGTGTGTGTCTTGCCATCATTTCGTTATTTTTATCGCAAGGATTTGAATACTACACCTCCATCTTTCTAATCCACTCGTTACTTGTTTGTCGTTGTTTTGCAAGGGTACCCAAGGAAAGCCCTCTCCGTCGGCCGACCGAAGGGGGAGGAAGAAGCAACCCGCCATCTCCCACTCTTGAGGTAGGCGCGATCACTTTCTTTATTTTGGGGTCTTTCGGCCCCTGGCGATCACATCTTGTTCTCGAGGCCGCGGCGAGTCACTTCCCCAATGGCCGTTTAAACTCCCGTTCTTATACTCTCTTTATATTCTGTTGTATTCTGCTCATATTCTCGAGGCCGCGGCGAGTCACTTCCCCAATGGCCGTTTAAATTCCCGTTCTTATATGTTATATTCTTATCTATTCATATTCTCGAGGCCGCGGCGAGTCACTTCCCCAATGGCCGTTTAAATTCCCGTTCTTATATATTATATTCTTATCTATTCATGTTCTCGAGGCCGTGGCGAGTCACTTCCCCAATGGCCGTTTAAATTCCCGCTCTTTATATTCTCCTTATATTCCGTTATATTCTTATCTGCTCATATTCTCGAGGCCGCGGCGAGTCACTTCCCCAATGGCCGTTTCAATTCTTGCTATTTAATTTCTGCACCATTCCCGTCCCCCCGAGGTCACGGCGAGTCACTTCCCGCTATGGCCGTTTAACCCCCATATCTTGCTATATTACATTTATCCCGCTCGTCCCACCGGAGCAATCTCCCGTGGTGGCCCCTTCTCTTTTCTCTTATTTCTGTGTTGCAGCAAACAAAAAGAAGGAGCCCGTGCGCTCCGCGTCCTCTTCGCACCCCGAACCGCGTGACGTCGCTCACACCGGTTTCCTGCATTGGTAATAGACGTTAGGTTCAGTTTTCTTAGCAGGTTTAGATTTATACCTTTTATCCTTTCGGCCGCCACTGTATTTCTTTTGGCCGAATCGTCCTGCTCCTTTTCTGAGAAATCGCCTGAACTCTCTGGTCATCATGGCCATCTCAGAATGAGTCATATCTTCTTCATTCAGGCTCTCCTCTGATGATGAAGAACTACTGGAGCTGGATTTGTTAGAATTGCTTGAACCAGCCTTCAGCGCTATCGGCTTCTTCTTCCTCTCAACTTCTTCTGTCCTTGGCATATTAATCTCATATGCCATTAGCGAGCCAATCAGCTCATCAGCTCTTGTATTACGCAAATCCCTTGACTCCTCCATCACTGTAGCTTTTGTGTGCCAAGCATGAGTGAAGGACCGCAGAATCTTCCTCACCACATCATATTCTTTCTGAGGTTTCCCTAGATCTCTAAGACCATTGGTAATGACAATCAACCGAGCATACATTTCGCTGATGGTCTCGTTCTGCTTCATCTTGAAGGCTTCGTATTCGGATACAAGAAGATTGGCCTTCTTCTCTCTTACTTGAGATGTACCCTCATGAATGACTTCCAATGCATCCCACATCTCCTTGGCTGATTTGCAAGCTGACACGCGGGAGAATTCGGTAGGGTGCAGAAAGCACTGGATGGCGTTTACGGCACTCCAATTCAGCGTGGACCTTCTGATCTCCTCCTTGGTCCAGACATCTTCATTCGGGGACAGCTCATAAGGTCCCTTGCTGACAACCTTCCAGATCTCGTAATCCTTAGCCCTCAGAAACACTTGCATACTATTATTCCAGTATGCGTAGTTAGATCCATCGAAGAATGGGGGCTTAGTTGTTGAGTGACCTTCAGCTATCATCCCTCGAGCATCCATCTCTGCCTATCCTCTTCGGGCGATGAGTCCCTGTAGAAGAGTGTGGCTCTGATACCAAGTGTTGAGTTAGAAGGACGCAGTCTATCTCCACGAAATGTGGATCTAGAGGGGGGGTGAATAGATCTAATGCCTATTTAAAAAACCAATGTAAGGTTCAAATGCAGAATATAGGCAAATCTGCTAAATCACTAACCCTGATACTAGATTTCAACAGAACCGAATCAAGCCCTTAAAGTAAACAAGACAACCAGTCGCACACAATTCATAGACAATCACACAAACACAAAACACCCACGATTTTAAGGTGGTTTGGTCAAGGACCTACGTCCACCCCACACTCAACCGAGTATGGCTTACTGCTGCGCAGTACAGCTTGCGTCTGCTGGGCACTACAGCTTGGCCAACAACCGCTGATACACAGCTTCGTTGGGCACTACAGCTTGCCGACCAGAGGAACAGATCCTCTGCAACTGCTGGGGAAATACAGCTTAACCCGTCCAGTGGAGACTTCCACTGCAAATTCGCTGACTCACAGCTTGAAGAAACAGGAATTCGAAATGAAAGACATAGGCAAAACGAAAATGAAAACCCAAGTGGGAATGTAGCTCGAATGAGCAAATGCTCAGCCCTGGTTTCTGAACCAAGAGACTGAGATACAACCTCTCAAACAAAAACTCTCACAATCTCACACTCTCGATCAAGCTCTCTCAACTCATCTCTCTTGATCTTCTCTTCTCTCTTTTTCTTCTTCTCTGTTTCTCTTCTCACAGTGGATCGATGGCACTCTACTGCTTTCAGACTGGCTGTATAGACTTTGCTCTCTTCAGTTTTCGATCAGCCTCCATCTGAACACCAAGGCTTCAATATATACTGGCAGCAGGTGGATAAGGGCGCGTGATTTCCAGGTTTTCCCGCCCAAGGAATTCGCCAGATCCGAGGCAACTTTATCCACGTGTCATCATCTGATCACCTCGTCCTCCTGGGATCACGAGCCATGTCAGCAATCCCTGTAGAGAATCCCTGTCAGACAGAGTATCGGATCATCAGCTGTAAGTATATTCATTGCAGTGTATAGACTTCGGTTTATAGCCGACGTACAGACATCAATGTATGGACTTTACAAGACAAACACAATGTGTATACTTGCTTAGTGTATGGACTTGTTTCAACGAAAAAGTAATGTATATACTTGAGGCATGAAGGCCAATGTATAGACTTGGCCACAAGCTGAACAATCGGATGTATAGACATTGAGATCATTCAATCAGCCAATGTGTAAGACATCACGATGTATAGACTTCAGTTTATGTGAAGGGCTGTACATACTTGCTGAATTGTAAAGCAATGTGCAGACTATGAAGAACCTCACCCAATGTATGGACTTTAGATTAAGGCCGATGTATAGACTTTGAAACCCAAAGGCAATGTATAGGCTTCGCCTTAGAAGCGTAGGGAAAGACTCCAATGTATTTGTTATAGACTTGAGTGAAGTGAACGGATGTTCAGACTTTCTATATGAAGACCAATGTATGGACTTCGAATCTGAGGACCAATGTACAGACTATGAGAGCTAAGGCCAATGTATACACTTTAAGAACCTGACTCAGTGTATGGACTTAACATGATGCACGAAGACACAGTCCAATGTACATACTTCATGAACAATGCATGAACGAGACGCTGTACAGACTTTGAATGAAGGTCCAATGTGCAGACTTGCCTTAGACTCTAAATGAGATGTACCTGACTGTACAGACTTTGACTGATGCATGAAGACAGACACTGTACAGACTTGGATAGCGTGAGACGCTGGAAGAGACGGTAGAGTCTGTATAGACTTTGCCCAAAGCCTTTAACGCAACAGAGACAGACTGATGTACACACTTAGCCAATGCAATGTATGGACCTGTACAGTGAAACGATGTATAGACTTCACCAAGACACTGCATGAACAATATGATGCGATGTACATACTTTGAAGAACAGCATCCAATGTATAGACTTGATGAGACACTCACGAGTGTATAGACTTAGAGTGAAGCATGCAATGTATAGACTTTACGAAATGCATGCTACAGTGCCGATGTGTAGACTTGAATATCATTCAGCAGCCAATGTGAAGACTTCCCGATGTATAGACTTTCAAAATGAAAGGTTGTATAGGCTTGAACAAAGAAGCAGCGAATGTATGGACTTCCAAATGGAAACGACGGTAAAGCAATCAGTGTATAGACTTCAAGGGAAACGACGGTAAAATTATCGATGTATAGACTTGAAGGAAAACGTAGGTAAAACTTCCAATGTAGAGACTTTGAAGATGAACAGTTGGATGTACATACATGGAAGATCACTGATGGCTGTACAGACTTTGCTTCAATGTATAGACTTGGAAGTTCAACGAAGGATGCATAGTGCACTGTATGGACTTCCAATGAGACGAAAATTGAGACGATGGATGTATATACTTTCCACCGACAAGTGTATAGACTTTGCAAGCCTAAGATGCTGAATGAGACGGTGTCTGAGACGTTGCAGCTACAGTGGTGTATAGACTTCATGAGACGCTCACTGTATATACTTACCACCGACAAATGTGTAGACTTTGCGAAGCACAGTCCATTGTACAGACTTTCAAGCCTGAAGGCCAATGTGTGGACTTGCACAGTAGCTCAATGTATAGACTTGATATGTTTGCTTCGGCTGTACAGACTTCACTCTAGCAGGTAATGTAGCAATGTTTATACTTTGAACTTGAACGTGCAGTGTATAGACTATGTAATGGACTGTGGATGCATGGACTTTGCAACGACGAGCAATGTATAGACTATGCACAGTCGAATGAATGGAGTTTAACTAAGGTGGGCAATGTACACACTTAGCCGATGTGCAGACTTTAACGATGTGATACAATGTACACACATGTAAAGATGATGCAATGCATTGACGCTGTAATGTATGCCAATGTATAGAGTTTCATGCTGCAAAGCACTGTGAAAACTTGTGAGTGTGTGCAGAACACAGTATAGACTCTGACTGCATTATGTACACAGACAACCTGATAAAAGCAATTTCATCAAAATAGGAACTGTTGCCAATCAATCAAAACAAACAAACAATCAAGATAAGGTGTTGCCAAAGAAATGAAGCAAATGTCAACATCATCAACACAGAGGAGTCACAACAGGATCATGCCCTCCACGGGATCCTTGCGCTTGGACCCCCGCGGACCGGAAGACTCGCCCCGGGCCGCCCCCTTGCCCTTATCTCTGACTCGGAAGCGACCCGTGGGAGCAGCGACTCATCGCCGAGATCGATCACCTCTGCGGCCTCCTCCAAGGCCTGCCGCCTGGTGTCTGCACAGAAGAAAGATATAATCAGGAAAGGGAGATGGTCTCAACATCCGGAGAAGAAATTGATTCGTGGCGACCGACCATGACGACTGCAACCGCGCAAGTAGACATCGCTCGATGTTCTCCAGAGTGACCAGATCCTCCGTGGACTGGCGACGCTTCAGCAAAATGATCGCGTACTCCTCCACGTCCGGAGAAAACTCATCCTGCCTCGGAGGAATGTTCGAATGAAAATTGGGAATTACGGGACATCTCCAAGTCTCCTCCACTGAGAGGATCCCCACCCAGAAGAACTGGGTTTTCCACCCCTTGTGCGAAGAATCCTTCACAGCCAAGGAGATACAGCTCCTATTCCGCCTCGCCTGGATGAAATAGAAGCCCTTCCCGGCCGAGGGATGCGCCTTCAACTCAAAAAAATAGTGGAAGAGGTCCAACGAAGGTGGAACTTCGCATTGACGGTAGAGGATGTGAAAGGCGGAACGAAGAAGATAAGAGTTGGCTACCAACTGTACGGGCACCAACTGAAAGAAATTGAGAAGTTTGAGAACAAAGGGCTCGAAGGGAAGGTGGAACCCACCCTTCCATGACGGTAGGAAGGTGCAGATGTGGCCCGTATGGGAGTCCAAGGTCGACTCGTGCGGCGCAGCCGCGGCGAAGAAAAACTTGTGGGGCAGATGAAACTGGTTCTCCAGCTATTCCACCTCTGCCTCCCCCAGTTCGCTACACTTTGGAGCCGCCGCCCTCACCGCAGGCTCACCCTCCCACTCCTCGACATCCGAACGCTGGCCCGCCATGGAATCCGAAGAGGAACTTGAAGAAAGACGCTCCCGTGACCCCGAAGGCCATGGAGGAAGGGGAAGCTATCGAACCGCCTCTACAGTTATCTCCGCCAACTCCGTGAACGCCGCTGTGAGCCTCTGCTCTTCCATCATGTCCTCACGATGCATCAAAGAGCCCCAAAAGCAAGCGTGAAGGAGAGCCAAACCCTAAAAATGGAGGGAGTCTGGAGCGATGATAAGTGCACAACGCCTATATTCCCACGCGGAAGGCGGTGTGTCATTCCGACCTCCGAGAAAAGGGGGCCCCTTCAGTTCAAATCCATCAGGATCGTCATTATTACGGGCCCAAGTGACCACGACACGTGGCTTACTAACACCGCCAGATCTCCACCCACCTGAGCCACGCTGGTCCAAAACCCTAAACAGCTACTCTTCTGAGCTTACTAATGCTCGGGAGTAGGAGGGGGACAAGTGGAAAGGGGGATTTCTGTAGCCCATCTAAGAGCGGGCGAACTAGGTCCGTTAGGACCAAACAAGGCCCAGCTCATCCAAGTGATAGCCCCGTAGGGCCCACTTAGGATAAAAAGCCCAATAAGATTACTCGGGATCAAACCCTTCCCCGGCGGCCCTTAGACTCGGAAGGCCCGAACGTCGGTCAGAACGGAGGAAGACCCATGCCCGAGTTATCCCCTTACCGGGATAGAGGCAAGCGCTCAGCGCTCACTCCGTCCTACCTTCATCCGAGCTATGCCTATCACGTGGACAGGGTTGGCACCCTTCATGCTTGGGTTTAACCAACGATTGCTTATCCACGCTGTCATTGAGAGCCCTTTATGAGCAGGAGTTTTTGAGGATAAGGGACCCACGAGCCCTCAAGGCTATAAAGATCCCACGATGAAGATGTAAAGAGCCCACGTTGAGGATGAAACTCCCGCCTGAAACTCCTCAGCTTACAGGACTCATGAGGCCAACGCACTATTTAAACCTGGGACTCCCTCCAACGAAAGGTAAGGCCCAATACACGCCTAAAATTCCCTGAGCATGAACCACTTCACCATCTTGGTGTAGAGGGATCTCGCGCCTCTCTCTTCCTCCACCCTTCAAAGCTTCCACCATTGCTCTACTGACTTAGGCATCGGAGGGTTTATCCCAGGGAACCATCCCTGGGCCCCCTGATCTGTTTCCCTTTCTTGCAGTTCACTATTCGATGATCATCCCCCAGCTCAGGTCCAGCGCGAGATTATGCCTCTTCACCCTCCAGCACTATTACGTGAGCAGAACGCTTGGCCAACCCAGTAGGCACTCCCACGTCCAGCCATTGACTCTACCTCGTGAGGAAACATGCTTGGACAAAGGATTACCGGCCTCGTTGGTTTGAGAAAAGCTCGGAGGAAAGATGCCAAATGGATTGGAAGGACAAAAAAAAAAGAAAAAAGAGAAGAAGTCGACCCGAGCAAAATGGAGAGGAAGCTTGAGAGAGCTCCCCTTCTTAGCAATGGGGTCGACGGTGGAAAGAGGGTCCGGGTAGATAGTGAAAGAATGAAGTTCGACGAGCTTCATCCCCCTTCCCTCGGGATAACATCGGCAAGTCAGGGAAAGGAAGGCGACATGCTCTGGCATGAACCCTCTCCCAGAGTGACCCCCGACTGACGAACCCTCTTCCAGACTGAAATAGCAGGAGCTTCCCTCCTGCCGCCATCCGCATCATCATCTTCTGAAGCGCCTTCCATGCCCGCCAAGACCGACAGCACAATGCCTCGCGGAAGGGAAAGAAGGAGAAACCGCCAGGGATGGCCTTAAGTGACGAAAGGAAAAGGAGATCCCCCTCAGACCTTTTATAGGCCGAAGGGGGAGCTGATCGCCTTAAATGACTCTCCCCTTACAAAACACACTAAAAGGGCTTTCCCTGAGATGGTTACCTCATTTCCCAAATACCCCGCTAGCGGGACGCACGAAGCGACAAGTCATTAAGGGCGGTATGGGAAAACGGAAAGGTGCCAGCGCCATGTCAGTTATTTGACAGATCGGCACGTGTGATATCTGCAGAGAAAATTGGTGCCTTCTCCAACGACTACACATCGGGTAGTCAACTCACACCAAAAGTGGTAAGAAATAGTCAATTCAACATTTAATACTGTCACTATAATATTTTCCAAAAAATCCTTACCAGGCTACATAAGGGAAAGAAAAAAAAGATAGAAAGAGCTATTACATCAGGCCTCAGGCCCATCTTCAGGCTCGGCAGGTGAGGCTTCCTCAACACCAGACGATGTGCCCCCAGTATTCTCGGTGACGGCCGACCCAGGCACTGACCCCACCTGTGTGGGAACTGTCTCGGTCGTGTGCTCTCCCGAAGATGCTGGAGTTGGCAATCGCTCGGACGAAGACTCCCAACCCTCCTCTTCGCTCGAAGTATAATGGGAAGAGTCGGTCGAACCCCAGTCCGAGTCATAGCGTTGCCCGTAAGGAAAAATGAGCTTAGACGCCTGGGCCTCTGCCTCTATGACGGCCCGATCGTAGCCATGGGAGAAGCCCTTCCGAAGGCCCTTGCGATAGCCCGACTCATAATAAGGGAAGGCAGCCTGGAGAAGAGCAGCGTGGTAGGCCTCTAAGCACTTATGTCACTCGAGTGCCTCCACCCGGGCTGACTCCGCCTGCCCTCGAGCTCGGCTATCCTCCGCTCTGACTCGAACAACCTTCTCTCAGCCTCGGTCAGTGCATCCTCGGCCCCTCGGACTCAACCCCCGAGCACCCCTCGCTCGGCCTTCCACTTCTCCGCCTCTAGGAGCTCATTCTTCCGGTCGACCATATGACGAGCCTGGGCCAGCTGCTCCCCCAACGACCGAGCCTCTGCTTGGCTCGACTGCACCTGAGCCCGAAGTGTTGCCACCTCCCGACAGAGGTCACCAAGATCAAGGGTCAGACGCTCGACCTTCCGATCAAGCGCACCACGGGCCCACGAGAGAGCCTCCCACTCTGACTCCACCCGAGCGTACGCGCCTACTACCTTAGCCCTGAGCTGGGCCAAGATCAGGCTGCCTTCCATAAGTTGCTCGAAAAGCATGGAGGGGGAACTTCTCAAAGTTTCGCTCGTACGACCCCTGAAGCTACAGAGTGGCACCTCTGGTATAGGGAGGCCCGGACGTTGAAGGCACTGGTCAAGGGAAAGGGAGCCCTCTCCGGAGCGATCGGGATCGGGGCACCTCCCCCGAGCAACCCCGTCTCGGGGGCCCCACCGGTTGGCTCGGGATGAGCGGCCCCGTCACGAACCTCCCCGGCCTCGGTCGGCTGTGATTGAGTCGCTTCCCCCTGCGACCCTCCAGACTCGACCGGCTTGGGCCGGGCTCCCTGATCTGGTGGCCCCTCTGCTTCGCTCAGCACCGTAGCATCAGTCGCGATCCCTTCGTCATTTGCCCCCTCTTGCACCGTAGAATGAGGAGGCAACATGGGAACCTCATCAACCAGGCAGACGATCTCCGCCTTCCTCACATGTTTCTTCTCAGCAGACTGAGCCTGCATTGAAGACCGCAACAACTTTGCCACGGGATCCTTCCGCTTGACCCCCCGGCGTTCAGAAGCATCGTTCTGGGTAACCCCCTTGCCCTTTTCCCGGGCACGGGACAAGCCCTCCGAAGCTAGGAGATCGCTCGGAACCAGCGTATCATCCACATTGATGACCTCCAACTCGACTGATGGTGCCTCCTCCTCCTCCTCCTCCTCCTCCTCAGCCGCTCACCGCAGATCTACGCGAAGAAGAGCAAATTGAGAAGAGGAAAGCACTCGCTTGAAAGAGGATAAGTTCCTGAGAACCTTACCTGTCGGCAACAGCAGTCGAGAAAGATATTCCTCGATGTTAGAAGGATTCACCAACTCAGTAGTCCCCAAGCGGTCCCGCTGAAGGATAGCAGTATCCCTCTCCACCTCCGGAGAGACCTTTGTTTGCTTCGGAGGGATGTTCGGGTGAAAGTTGGGCGCCGCCAGGACATCCCAGACCATGCCAACCACCGATGGACCCACCCAAATATATTGGGTCTTCCACCCCTTGTGAGAGGAATCCTTCACAGAAAGGGACACACAACTCCTTCCCCGCCTCGCCTGAATGAAGAAGAAGCCCTTCCCAGCAAAAGGATTATCCTTCAACTCAAAAAAATAGTGGAAGAGATCCAGCTATTGATTTATTTGCTTCCTTCTTTTTGTGGGTTTGTGATGTATGATAAAGATGATAAGCAAAAATCAATGATCTCAATCAACCCAAGGACATGTGAACCATGAACCTAGGCAATCTAAACAAGCTCTAGCATGGGCAATGCTATCTCAACCAAACTAATCTAAGGAAATAAAGAAAAACACACGCCGGGGCGTGGAGCAAGAGCAAATAAAACACACCGTGTGGGTGGAACAAGCAAAGGAAATAAGAGATATGAGAGAGAAATCAATGCCCAATACTAAGGAAAGAACGTGATCGCCACCAAAGTAAACACAAGTCAAGGACTTGAAAATACCTTGGAAATAGGTGGATGAAGCACCCGCCCACGGGAGAGAGAAACCAGTGAAAACTGCATATCAGCCTTAGATGTAACGGTCCAGACCCTGTGCGTCATAGAAGTGTGACGATCTCACGATGCACCGTTATATGAACCTGACGCGTCTACTCAAGACCGTCAGACAACCTGCAGAAATAGCTTATGAATTCTTTGAACTCCAAATCTTCCAGCCGGCCAGAAGACTTAGGCCTCGTTTGATGAACCTGTAAACCTGCCAAAGAACTTGAAACACAAGAAAACAAACCCAGATCAGCCCTTTAAACAAGCGTAGTATCAATTCTTAAGGAAACTAAGATCATTCAAAGGAAAGGGAAGTACCGGGAAAGTTTTGGTTTTTTAACCCCTCTGGGCGTTTTAAAAGATAGGAAGATGTTTAGATGGTGAAAATAGATGAAGAACGTGGAATAAGGAAGAGGGACAATGCTTTGAGAACGAGGAGGAAGAAGAACACAAGTGTGACAATGACAGAAATTCAAACGCAATGAAACGAATACTCCCTTCACCGTGAAGCAGACGGACGTGAGGAACAGTTCTCCTTGGTTAGATGTGGCTCCAGGATGCGGCAGCACTTCGACGTAAACTCCAGATCTTCCTCCCTCGGGCCATGAAGTCAAGGGTGCTATTTATAGGCCCTCAAACTCTCCGGTCGAACAGAGGATAATCCAGCAAGAAGAGATGATAACTCTTAGCAAATCCTCGAAGATAATATCACCAAGAGTCCATAGAAACAAACAGAAGGTTCTGAGGATCAGATTTGGAAGAGAAATCACAAGATCAAACTCTTATATCGACCACGGAATAGCAGAGAAAAGGCCTGAACTGCCAGGACTCTCTGTTTGATGTAACGGCTGCACGACAGACCGTCATAGGTAAATAACGCGTTAGGGGGATACCGTCACATTCAACCTTATCTCAAAAGAGATAAGATCAACGGAAACAGATCAAAACAATAGGACTCTTGAATGAAAGTAACGGCCATGGGTGTACGCATTGGAGGGAAGTAACGGCTTCACGACAGACTGTTATACTCAATGAATAGGCCAAAGGATAAGGATTGAAACAACGCCTTAAGTCGTAGGACTCTTCAATATGTAACGGTCCAGGGACAATGCGTTAGATGAACATAACGCCCCAGGTGCAGACCGTTACAAACAATGAGGATCCAAATGATAAGAGAGCTTGCTAAGCTTCATCAAACGAGAAATCATAGAACCATACTCAACCAAGGAGAAGACCCATGAAATAAGCTTCAAACTGATGAAGGAATCTCAACGAAGGAATGAATAACTTGGAGCATCACATAGAGTGAACAAAGAGATGACCCGACTTATCTGTCATAAAACGGGTGTCAACAGATGCCCCTCCTTAACGTCCACTTTGCAGGGGAGCGAGCGGAGGTGAAGCGAAAGTGAAATGGAACATGGAATTGAAGCGAAAATGAAGCAGAGTGGACCAAAAAGCGGGCGTTAAGGTAAAACGACACCCGTTCTTTACCAACAAGCGATAGGAATTTTGGTGCGGACACCCGAGCAGTTGAGCGGCGCGACACGCCGAGCCACCGGTACCGCACACGGAGCACGACTCGAGCCACCTCAGCGTTCATCTGGCTCGGAGACAGCCTGGAGACTCCGCCTTGAGCCTCCCCATTTATCATATTTAGTTAAACTTTATTTGTGTGTAATTTGTGTTTATTTCATTGTATTCGGTTTGCTATTTTGATTGTAAGAGGGGCTTATATACAATTTGGACCCCGTGGGCCCCACGGGCCCCCTTGGCCCTATCCCATTGATCCACCTCAGCCCATGGGCCCCATGTGGGGTCAGTCAACATGTCAAATGGAGGCATCTAGAAGTTTGAATGGTAAAAGGCACATGGGAGACAAGTGGACTTCAAAGTCCAAGGTGGCTACCAACTTGTCCCCCCCTAGTCACCATAGTCAATAGGCCGCCGCCCCCCTTTGTATTTTTTATTTTAATTTTTGTGTGATGTTCACATCTCATCCCAGCCCTCCATCCCCTTCCCCTAGATCCTACGGTTGTGGATAGATGTGAGATGTAACACATAAATACTTGTATTTTCCCATTTTGATGAATTAATGCCATTTGAATCAAACAAATTCCAAGAGCAAGGGCTGGTGCGCCCCCCTCCTCTCTCATCCCTCTCCCCCTTGAAGCTTTAGTGACAAACTCGTGTATCGGTTCCGACGATCACCGCCGCAGCCACGAGCCGCCACCGCACCGCCATCGCCATCAACGGAGTTCTGCCTACGCAGTACCACAGCAGCTTGTTCAAAATTCACAGGTCTTCCCTGAACTCATTTGGCTACCACATTTGGAGAACTTATTCCTGGGATGTTCCTCTCCACCCACAAAAATCAGGCCAGCATTCAGATCACGTTTGCTAATTTTTGATTTTCGTCCACTCTTCCATTTTGGTTCTGCCAGAGTTCTATCTAGGTTCACCTCCGTCCTGAGTTTCATGTCTTAGATCCACTTTTTGATTTCTTTTAGTTCGCCCAATTTTACTGGGGGTTCCATCCATCCACCCCTTCATCCACAATTTTTCTAAAGTTTTTATTCACCCATCTCATATTTTCTAAAAATCGTTCTCAGACCCATCTACAGTTCTGTCCACCTGTTCCCAGATCCGACCACCAGTCACCCCAAAAATCATAAACAATCGGAGCCACCTCCAAATCAAATTCTAAAAATAGTCCCCGTTTCATGGTGTGATTCCCTACAACTTCTAAGAAGAGCTCAAGAGCTGAATCGGAGGTTTACTAGGCGGTCAACGGTGGTTCTCAGACAAGTGCCCTGCAGATCTGAGATTTCGGTTACTGTACAACAGGGACTTGTAAATTCAATAAAGTTCTGATCCGACCAGATCCAACAGATCTCTCTGGGTCTTGATTGAAGCATTTGAAGATATCTTTCCAACGATAGCTCATGCGTCCCGATCCGACGTCAGGATTGGTCGCAGCGGCCGTTTTCGCCGGAAGACAGCAACCAAAATCCGTGGGTTATTAGTTCAAGAGTTGGGAATCGGGGCCGATCGACCCCGATCGGTGTTCCCGACTGACCACCGTCCGTGGAGGCGCGCCACCAGGGGTCCCCATCACAGCGGGTCCCACCCCCGCAGATCCGGAGGATAGCGCCGTCCTTGGGCCCCGCGGGCCCGTAAAAGCTGCCGTTCGGAAAGCACGAAAACGCGGAGTTCGGCACCGCCGGGCGACATCAAGATGCTGCCCGTCAACCCGAGTTGCGTGATTCCCGGACCCCAGATGTGACCTTTTACCTCCCTGCGTGGAGTGGGTCGACTTAGTGTATTGCTGTAATAATTGTTAACCGGCAGTCCGTGATTCGGCCGGGGTTGTCTTCGCCATGCCGGGTTGTGGAGGTAATGGTCCGAACCTCTTGGTGTTACATTGCTTAGCTAGTATATGGTCTTTTGCCGCTGCCGAGAGCGATAGGTACTAGCCCGTGTGTTCATGTCACCGCTGTGAGTGTGAGAGTGACCCGTCCCGCGACTCGATCCGAGTCCGGAAGTGAGTCGACTACCTGTGAACTCTGCCAGTTCTTCAACCGCGCACGATCCGCGTTTCCCTCGCTTGGGACGACGAGTGAGCTTGCGTTTCTGTTAGCGACGTATAGCCCATAGGAACTCTCCGTGTCGGGCCTAATGTCTCTCCCATCATGTGTTGCTTGTCGTGTCCGCATCTAGAGTTCGAGGTCCATACCACGTAGAGTCGGTCCCCGTGTCCGTCCCGCATCAGTTTGGTATCAGAGCGAGTCGAGTCTAGGGTAGTCGTTGCATATGTCTTGCATAGTATAAATCGAGTCTAGGATCATCATTTTCAAAAAAAAAAAGTGTGTTTTAAATTGCATTTCATCCTGATAATTCGGTATCTTAAAAGGTATTGTCCGAACGTTAGGCTATGCCTACCGGGAGGTCGCACACTTGCGGGAGTGATCTTCAGATCGATTAACTCCGCCCCGTACTGGATATTGGTTTAGGTCTAAGTGCATCATTTAGTGTGTGTTTGCATTAGTCAGTGTCTTCTAGGCCGTGTGTCAGTTGCATGCCCACCCGTCGAGGTATCCAATACTCGCCACCACCACCTATGGCGGATTCCCGGGCCCGTAGCTCCGATGAGTCCTCGACGGCCGAGATGTTCCGAGCCATTATGGAACGTCTTGACACGCGTATGGATGGTCTTAGTACGTGTATGGATGGCATAGGAACGCGTCTAGAAGGGCGGATGAAAGCCCTCGAGGATCGGGCCGAGTCTTCGGATCAGTCCATCCAGGGTCTAGTTGGGAGAATTGTCGTCCTAGAGAGAGGCCCAGTAGCGGCGCAACCCGCACCAACGAACGGCCAACAAGAGCCGGTGCAGCAACCCGCTGTGCCAAGGGCTCAGGTGGAGGATGTCGGGAGGCAACAGACGCCTATAGTGGGTGATTATGCTTCCGACAATGATCAGGGGGGTAACGGTCGTCATCATCAATGACGGAATCGTGATGACGAGGATGACGACCGCATTCTTAGGGGTGTGCGTGCGGACCCTCCCACTAGCGGGTCCTTGGACCCTAGGGTTTATTTAGATTGGGAGGCCGGCATGGACCGGTACTTCGAGTGGTTTGAGATGATGGACCACCGAAGAGTCTGATACGCAAAGATGAAGCTGCAAGGGCAGGCCCAAACTTATTGGATCAATGTGGAGAGCCTGCTCAACCAGCGACGTCAACCCTAAATCGGTACTTGGGATGATATGAAGATCAAATTGAGGGAGAAGTACCTTCCCGCTTCATATCGCCAACGTCTCATAGACAAGTGGCAAAGCATCTCCCAAGGGAACCGATCCGTGACCGAGTACACCGCCGAGTTCGATGAGTATTACTTACGGTGTGGGGTCACGGAAGAGAGCACCATGACTATATCCCGCTTTCGAAGAGGTTTGCGGCCCAATTATCAATATGAACTCTTTCGCCGCAATGCAACCACTTTGGAGCAGGCATATCAGATCACTCTCGAATTGGAGCAGTTCGAGGCCGAGTTCGAGTCACCCCATCGGTTGGGCTCTTTTCCCCTTCGTAGTGTCGAGCCCCGTGGCTCATCTGGCACGTATCCGAGGGCCCCCATGACTCGACCTCAGGAGCCCGCTCGCCCCGAGCCCTTTGCTCCTAGGCCTCATCCTCCACCCCCGGGGGACCTTCCTCGTCCCCAACATCTTACGGCCCCACCCACAGCCCGTCCATCGGCACCCGCACCTCCTGCACGTCCTTTGTTGCCTACGCCTCCTATCCGTCGGGAGGATAAAGGTAAAGGACCTATGATTGGGGAGCCTAGTGGATCACGGCAGCAGTGTTATCGCTGCAATGGGTTTGGCCATTTCACCAACCAGTGTCCCACCCGCCCATCTCTTCAGATTGGGGACACACAGGCCGAGGATACCACCCCTACGGGCCTCGAGTTAGTCAGCTATGAGGCAGATGAAGAGCTAGCTGACGAGTACTATGAGATGGGAGGTGAGGCCCAGGATGCCCAGCATTCGGACGATACCCACATGGGGGTCGTCAGGTGTATCCTCACCTAGCCGCAGGTCAGTGATGACTGGCGTTGGACTACTATCCTTCATGTATTCTGTAGGCTGGGGAAGAAAATTTGCAATGTGGTCATCGATAGTGGGAGTTGTATCAGTGCAATCTCCACGAACGCTGTCGCTCATCTTGGTCTTACACCCGTAGACCATCCTTGTCCCTATCAGGTATCATGGGTGGATACCACATCCATTTCGGTCAGGCTGCGGTGCTTGGTTCCGCTGCAGCTCCACTCCTACAGTGACGAGATCTGGTGTGATGTTCTACCCATGGAAGTGGGCAGTATCATTCTCGGTAGGCCATGGTTATTCGACCGGGATGCCACGCTCCATGGCCGGTCGAACACCTGTACCTTCGACCATGCTGGCCAGCGGGTCACCCTCCAACCCGTTCGGCCCAGGAGCCCATCAGTCAGGGGTCCTACTGGCCCTAGTACTCCGAAGCCTTCCGTTCCCGGGCCTAGTACCCCATCCCCAGCTCGGGCTATGACCATTACCTTTGGCCCAGGAGAGCCCTCGACGAGGAGATTGATGATGATTAGCTCCCGGGAAATGGAGCATGAGCTTAGTCAAGGCTGTCCGGTGTTTGCTATTATAGTCCGAGAGGTGGAGCGGGACTCCGAGGGTGAGCTCCCATTCGAGGTTGTTCCCATTCTGCAGGAGTATGCTGATGTATTCCCCGATGAGCTTCCCGAGGGACTCCCACCCATGCGGGATATTCAGCATGCCATCGACCTTGTTCCAGACTCTTCTTTGCCCAACCTTCCTCATTATCGCATGAGTCCCACGGAGCATGCCGAGCTTAAACGGCAGGTCGATGAGTTAGTGCAGAGAGGGTCTGTTCGGGACAGCACGAGTCCATGTGTTGTGCCCGCATTACTCACCCCGAAGAAGGATGGCACGTGGAGAATGTGCATTGATGGTCGTGCCATCAAAAAAATTATCATGAAGTACAGGTTCCCTATTCCCCGCCTTGATGACATGCTAGACATGATGGCAGGTGCCACTATCTTTTCGAAGATTGATCTTAAGAGTGGCTACCATCAGGTGAGGATTAGGCCAGGTGATGAGTGGAAGACCGCATTTAAGACCAAGGATGGTCTATATGAGTGGTTGGTCATGCCTTTTGGGTTGACCAATGCCCCTAGCACTTTCATGCGGCTCATGACTCAGGTCCTTCGACCTTTCATTGGAGTCTTTGTAGTGGTGTATTTTGATGATATCCTTATCTATAGTCGCACCACAGGGGACCACTTAGACCACCTTCGGCAGGTCTGTCAACTTCTTCGCCGAGAGCAGCTGTTTGCGAACCCACAGAAGTGTGCCTTCATGACACCTCAGCTTACCTTCTTGGGTTTTATCGTGTCTAGTACTGGGGTCTCCGCCGATCCGGAGAAGGTCCGGGCCATTGTTGAGTGGCCGGAACCCCGTACGGTTCATGATGTCCGCAACTTTCATGGCCTTGCGACGTTTTACCGTCGCTTCATCCGCGGATTTAGCTCCGTCACCGCCCCGATCACGGATTACATCCGGAAGGGCATATTTGTATGGACGAAGGCCGCATCTGCCGCCTTCAAGGACATCAAGGAGCGCATGACCCAGACACCTATCCTTCGATTGCCTGATTTCTCGAAGGTGTTTGAGGTCTCTTGTGATGCGTCGGGTGTTGGGATTGGAGGAGTTTTGAGTCAGGAGTCCCACCCGATCGCATATTTCAGCGAGAAGCTGAATGACGCGAAACTGCGATATTCCACGTGTGATAAAGAATTCTACGCAGTTGTTCAGGCTCTTAGGCATTGGAGGCACTATCTTTTACATCAGGAGTTTTTCCTATACTCCGACCACGAGGCATTGAGGTACCTCCATTCGCAAAAGAAGCTTAACTCGCGTCATAGTCGTTGGGTCGAGTATCTCCAGCAGTTCACCTTTGTGCTGAAACATAAGGCTGGAGTGGAGAACAAGGTGGCTGATGGCTTGAGTCGGCGAGCATGTTTGCTTACCACTATGAGTGCCGAGGTCATAGGGTTAGAGAAGATGAAGGAGGCCTATGTTGATTATCCTGACTTCGGTCAGATTTTTACCACTCTCCAGGCCGGACCCTCGAGAGACCTTGATGAGTATGTGCTTCAGGAGGGTTACCTCTTTCGAGGTAGCAAGCTATGTGTTCCCCGAACTTCGGTTCGAGATTTCTTAGTGTGGGAACTACATGTGGGAGGTCTAGTCGGCCACTTTGGTCGGAACAAGATTATCGAGGCAGTAGAGCATCGATTTTATTGGCCGAGCTTGAAGCGCGATGTTGCTAACATCGTGGCTCAGTGCCGTACATGTGCTACGACCAAGATGAAGAAGCAAAGCTCGGCCTTTATACGCCTCTTCCCGTGCCTGATGCCCCGTGGCAGGATGTTAGCATGGACTTTGTTTTGGGATTGCCACGTACCTCCAGGAAGCATGATTCGGTCTATGTGGTGGTTGACCGTTTCTCAAAGATGGCCCTCTTTATTTCTTGCTCGAAGACTTCGGATGCTTCGAGGGTAGCCCGCCTTTTCCTTACGCATGTGGTGTGCAAGTTCAGGTTGCCTCGCACTATAGCGTCTGACCGTGATGTTAGATTCACTTCCTATTTTTTGAAGACACTATAGCATATGATGGGTACTCACCTCAAGTTTTCTACTGCATATCATCCCCAGACAGATGGCCAGACCGAGGTAGTCAATAGGAGTCTGGGAGATCTTTTGAGGTGTCTAGTCAGGGACCGCATTGGGGATTGGGATCTCATTTTACCCATGGCTGAGTTTGCATACAATGATTCGGTGAATAGGTCTACCGGCATGAGTCCATTTGAGATTGTCACAGGTCGTAGGCCTAGGAAACCCGTTGACCTTGTCCCCATGCCTATCCATGCTAGAGTGTCGGAGTCGGCCGAGTCGTTTGCTAGGCATGTTAGGAGTTTGCATGATGACATCCGCCGTCACATTGAGGCCAGCAATGCACGGTACAAGGAGTTAGCCGATGCCCACCGACACCACCGAGAGTTCCACGAGGGCGAATACGTCATGATCAGGGTAAGACCTGAACGGTTTCCCTCTGGAACCGTTAAGAAGTTGCAAGCTCGCGGAGCCGGTCCCTTTAGACTGTTGAAACGCGTTGGATCCAATGCGTATGTTGTGGACCTGCCCGAGGAATATGGTATAAGCTCTACCTTCAATGTATCGGATCTTGTTGCATATAGGGACCCAGCGGTGATCCCTAGTGAGCCTTTTGAGCCATCTCCTCCCCTTGAGAGTGAACCCACACCTGAATGTCCACTTCCACATCCAGCCCCTTTTTCACGACAGCGTGAGCATATAGATCGTATACTGGACAAGCAAGTGACAGTTACCAGGAGTGGATCTTACACGCGCTACCTAGTGCGATGGAGAGGACGACCCGCTACTGAGGACACATGGATCACACATGGCGAGTTGCAGCGGATCGATCCGGACCTTCTGGAGCGATACAAGAGCGATGCAGACCCTTACTCGACAGGGACGAGTTTCTCCCACCCGGGGAGAATTGGTGCGGACACCCGAGCAGTTGAGCGGCGTGACACGCCGAGCCACCGGTACCGCACACGGAGCACGACTCGAGCCACCTCAGCGTCCATCTGGCTCGGAGACAGCCTGGAGACTCCGCCTTGAGCCTCCCCATTTATCATATTTAGTTAAACTTTATTTGTGTGTAATTTGTGTTTATTTCATTGTATTCGGTTTGCTATTTTGATTGTAAGAGGGGCTTATGTACAATTTGGACCCCGTGGGCCCCACGGGCCCCCCAGGCCCCATCCCATTGATCCACCTCAGCCCATGGGCCCCATGTGGGGTCAGTCAACATGTCAAATGGAGGCATCTAGAAGTTTGAATGGTAAAAGGCACATGGGAGACAAGTGGACTTCAAAGTCCAAGGTGGCTACCAACTTGTCCCCCCCTTGCCACCATACTCAATAGGCCGCCCCCCCCCCTTTGTATTTTTTATTTTAATTTTTGTGTGATGTTCACATCTCATCCCAGCCCTCCATCCCCTTCCCCTAGATCCTACGGTTGTGGATAGATGTGAGATGTAACACATAAATACTTGTATTTTCCCATTTTGATGAATTAATGCCATTTGAATCAAACAAATTCCAAGAGCAAGGGCTGGTGCGCCCCCCTCCTCTCTCATCCCTCTCCCCCTTGAAGCTGTGAAGGCTTCCATTCCGAGGTGTGACGCCTTGTGTATCGGTTCCGACGATCGCCGCCGCCGCCGCCGCCACGAGCCGCCACCGCACCGCCATCGCCATCAACGGAGTTCTGCCTGCGCAGTACCACAGCAGTTGTTCGAAATTCACAAGTCTTCCCAGAGCTCATTGGGCTACCAAATTTGGAGGAGCTGTTCCTGGGATGTTCCTCTCCACCCATAAAAATCAGGCCAGCATTCAGATCACGTTTGCTAATTTTTGATTTTCGTCCACTCTTCCATTTTGGTTCTGCCAGAGTTCTATCCAGGTTCACCTCCGTCCTGAGTTTCATGTCGTAGATCCACTTTTTAAATTCTTTTAGTTCACCCAATTTTACTGGGGGTTCCATCCATCTACCCCCTCATCCACAATTTTTCTAAATTTATTATTCGCCCATCTCATATTTTTTAAAAATCGTTCTCAGACCCATCTACAGTTCTATCCACCTGTTCCCAGATCCGACCACCAGTCACCCCAAAAATCATAACAAATCGGAGCCACCGCCAAATCAAATTCTAAAAATAGTCCCAGTTCCGTGGTGTGATTTCCTACAACTTCTTAGAAGTGCGCAAGAGCTGAATCGGAGGTTTACTAGGCAGTCAATGGTGGTTCTCAGACAAGTGCCCTACAGATCTTAGATTTCGATTATTGTACAACAGGGACTTCTAAATTCAATAAAGTTCTGATCCGACTAGATCCAGCAGATCTCTCTAGATCTTGATTGAAGCATTTGAAGAGAGCTTTCCAACGATAGCTCATGTGTCCCGATCCGACGTCGGGATTGGTCGCAGCGGCCGTTTTCGCCGGAGCGCGCGCCGGAAGACAGCAACCAAAATCCGTGGGTTATTAGTTCAAGAGTTGGGAATCGGGGCCGATCGACCACTATCGGTGTTCCCGGCCAACCGCCATCAGTGGAGGCGCGCCACCAGGGGTCCCCATCACAGCGGGTCCCACCCCCGCAGATCCGGAGGACAGCGCCGTCCGTGGGCCCCGCGGGCCCGTAAAAGCTGCCGTTCGGAAAGCACGAAAACGCGGAGTTTGGCACCGCCGGGCGACATCAAGATGCTGCCCGTCAACCCGAGTTGTGTGATTCCCGGACCCCACATGTGACCTTTTACCTTCCCACATGGAGTGGGTCGACTTAGTGTATTGCTGTAATAATTGTTAACCGGGAGTCCGTGATTCGGCCGGGGCTGTCTTCGCCACGCCGGGTGCGTGGAGGTAATGGTCCAAACCTCTTGGCGTTACATTGCTTAGCTAGTATATGGTCTTTTGCCGCTACCGAGAGCGATAGGTACTAGCCCGTGTGTTCATGTCACCGCTGTGAGTGTGAGAGTGACCCGTCCTGCGACTCGATCCGAGTCCGGAAGTGAGTCGACTACCCGTGAACTCTGCCGGTTCTTCAACCGCGCACGATCCGCGTTTCCCGCGCTTGGGATGACGAGTGAGCTTGCGTTTCTGTTAGCGACGTATAGCCCATAGGAAATCTCCGTGTCGGGCCTAATGTCTCTCCCATCATGTGTTGCTGGTCGTGTCCGCATCTAGAGTCTGAGGTCCATACCACGTAGAGTCGGTCCCCGTGTCCGTCCCGCATCAAATTTTCTGGGAAACTTCGAACTGATCACAAAGAAAATAGCTAACCAAAGGATGCAAGTCTGGAGAAACTAACAACTAAGGAAAGGAAACACGGCTAGCCGCCGGAGGCAACGGAAAGGAAAGAGAACTTACTAAACTCCAGACAGGAATCTTCAGCCAACCAAATCAAGCGACAGATTGAAGAAAACCTTCGAATTTAGAGTGGAATGTCTCTCCTTATTCGAGATCAAGAACACAACTATTCACCATCATTGAGATACCTCGAACAGATGAAGAATCATGAATGCTCGAATATGCGGATGATGCATGCTGGGCTATATGAAAAATAAATCGTTAAAACGAATGCAAAGAAAGAATAAAATAACAAGATACTCAAGAATAGTATTGCTAGACCGAAAAAATCAGGGTCAGGACACTATCTGCAACCACGGCGTGCAAGAGAGAACCATCGTCCCCAAATTTTTCCAACCTAATGGCCTATCCAACGATTAAACATGTGAACTTAGATCATCATCATTTTTGTTTAAGGGGAACATCAGATCCCAGAACACATGAATGACCAGCCGGTTCTCGAGATAATATATCATAGATAACATATAGTAATGCATTAAAGAGATAAGGAATCGAGATACAATACCTGACTTACCTGCCTGACGACCGGCAAAGCATGATGCTGTTTATAACTTCATTCATGAATAAAGAGGTTAGCTAACAATAGATATGAGCATAAAACAGGACATAACCATTTGTACGCATGAGAAGCATCAATAATATACATCATGGCAAAAAATGTGATCATTCAAGCATTAAAATAGACCAATTTATTCATCCAGAAACTTGCAAGCTGTAACGGTCTGTGGAGAGGGCGTTATATAAAGTAACGGACCAGGGAAGGGCTGTTTGAGACTGGGTGGTTCACATTCTTCAATAAAACAGTTCAAATCCAAGTAACGGTCTCAAGAGTACGCGTCAGAGTCTGTAACGGTCGGACGACAGACCGTCATATTTCCTGAGCGTTCAAAAAAAACAAACCGAACGGTCACAATCTTCATTCATTCATACAACACTCAACCTAAACCCTCAAAACCTCAACCGAGAGCAACGACCAGCGACCTCCGTCATCCACCCAAGATGGCCGGCGACGAGGGTTCCCAGCCACCGAAGAAGAGGGACAGAGGGACGAAGAAGAAGGTGATTCGCCGCCTTCACCGCCGGATAGAGCGAGAGACCGTCCCGCCCGCGGAGGAAGAAACTAGGGCGAGGAGAGAGTGATGGGGACATCACCTCCCTTGCCCACGTTCACAGCTCATCTCCTCACCCCGATTGCATCGGCATAGTTTAGTCATTTAATTTTGAGTCCTATGTAATTTTATTTGAGTCATTTGATGTATTTTCCCTTTTATTTGAGTCATGTTCCTAGGTCTTGCATTTATTTTCCTAAGTTTGAGTGTCATTAGATTGTGTAATGTGCTATTGGGCCCAATTCTTCGGGCTTGGCCCATGAGCCCCCCTACCCCTTCGGTTATTTGTTATTGAGTCTTTTGTAAGGGACTTATTGTAAAATGTGGGTTTCCTATATATAGGGCCCCATTTCCTTCATTTGGAGGTAATGAATCAATCAATGAAAAAAAATGCCATTTGAGAGTCCAAAGCATAGTTTAGTGGAGTGATTCCAACAATTTTTTGGGTGAGAAACCCTAGGGGAGAGATTCCCCACCCTTCCCTCTCTTAATCCCTCTTTTTCACTCCACTTTCTCTCTCCTCAACACCTAATTTCGAATTTTCTTCTCTATCCTCCCTTCCCAACCACCTCAACCCCCACCTACCATCATTAAAGCCCTCCACTTCCCCATGGCCTCCATTACTCCACCCCCTAGTCCCAAGGAGATCCCTCACCATTCCAACACCACTTTCCCCATTCCAACACAGTCAACCCCTTCCCCACACAACCCCACAACTTCCAAGGCCATTTCAAATTTGAAATCCACCACTCCCTCCATGTTTTGGCCGCCCCCCTTCCCTCCCTTCTAGTTAGGTTCGCCCCTCCCACCTCCCTCCATTCTCATTCCCTTACACCACCTTCCCTTGCCTCCAGCTGAGACCCTGCGCCCCCTGCCCTCTCCCATCTCTATCCTATCACCATTAGCATCCCCATCCCTCCCACACACTTCATCTTCCACCCCCTTCACCCCTTTCACACATACACTTCCTCCATCTTCTTCTTTAGGTCATTTTGGTGGCTTCTACAAGGCCTACAGGTTGCTGTCCAAATGTTGCAGAGGTACCAGTAGCTTGCAGAAGCCATCACGGACAACTACCTATGATTATGAAGGCATAAGAGGCATCCACGGAAGCGTCTACCGGTCCTCTTCGTCACGAAAGTGGTTTCATCCTCATCGGAGCTCGGTGCTGTCCGGGACCTCCTTTCTCCCACAGCTGCGCGGTTCTACCTCGGGTGAGGACCTGAGCCGGCTTAGAAGCTCTGCCACGACCATCCCCGAAGGAATCAGTCTTCAAGTCCTTCTTCAAAGTTCTTCATCGGCCTGTCTACTTTCAGAATCAAGAAGCAGAATCCCATTTAGCATTAGGGAACAGAAGTTACCAATTTTCTTCCACAGTCGCGCGGCTCTGCCTTCCCCCATCTGCATCGATACCTCCTCACTCTTCTGGCTCCACAGATCGTCTCCATTCTCTTCTGGCATCTCCGTTTCTTTTTCTGCAAAGAGGACTCACCCACGGTTCTAACGGCACTGACAGCATCAAATTTGGAGTTCGGGAGCGGTCAGGACAGCCTCTGCATCCTACTGTTGGTGACCTGCCCCTGCCGGTCCGAGAAATAGAGGCCCTGTTCAAGCTCCTGCCCCGTCCAGCAGCGACTCCAGAAGAAATTACAAAAATTTTGAGACATTCCCCTACCGGTTACAAAGATTTCTCCGCCAGTCTCACCATCAGCACAATTCCTGAGCAAGATCTACAACAGAAACACCGACCTTCTATCCTGGTTCGCTAACAGCAGGCAGATTCGGCGTCCACCCTTGTTCCTCGTTCTTTGCTTTGGTTTCCCCACCCCGCTTGGCCGGCTGAAGGCCCCTCCCTGCGTGGAGGTAGTATTGATGTAATATCATTAACCCGCACCCCAAGTTCCCCCTCCTGCGAGAGGTGTAGTGGTGTAATTTGTTTGGGGTAGGTCAAGCGACACCGCCGCGGCGTGTGGGGATCCACTCGCCTCCCCGCTCGCCCTCGTCTCCGACCGGGACCGATTTCTTCAAACCGGTCGAGTAAGTGCTCAAACCTTCACTCCAATTAGTGCTTGTCTTTCAATATTAGTTCTTAATTCTGCTGGTTATGCGAGTGAGAGCCCGATCCTCAAGCCCTATAAACTTGAGTGATCACCGTGGGAATATTATAACCGTTGCCGTTGGCACTTTGTCGGCCCCCTTGACTTGGGCATCCCCACCCATTAGGAATCAATTCTTGGCCTTGCTGGCCCTCTACCAGCAAGGGCCCAACCCCACATCCTCCCCTTGGCATTGCCAAGTCACCCCGGGCTTGGGTGAGTGACGATAGAGCGGTGGCCCAACTAGGCCCATTTTGAATGTGAATGTGCTTGCTTGCATTAGGTCCGAAGTTGTGTCACATCAAGTGGTATCAGAGCAAGTCATTGACTTGTCTCTACAAGTCAAGTCCTAGGAGATGCTTGCATTCTTATCCGAATCGTGCATTGTCAACCCATCATTGTTAACATTGAGTCTTGGGTCACATGGCCCCTCTCCCAATCATATCACATGCATGCTTACCTAATGGAGAGCCCGTAGAAATTGATTTCATTGACCTAGAATCTAAAATTGGGTGTCCCCCGATATCATTACCTCTCTTTGTAGGACCGGACAAATTGTGCACAATGGAGACCAAGTCTTTATTGAATTCCATAAATGGTTCGGGAAGACTAAGTATTTGGATGGGGCTTGGTGTCAAAAGGGAACATTGGCGGGTCCATGTATAATCCTAGGTAAGAAATGGTTAGATGAAAGGAATGCCGACATCAACCCAACACGTCGGACTTGCCTAGTGCATCCGCCACACCTTTTGGGAACCTTTAAATTCAACAACCTTATATTCTCCCACCCGCGGGAATCCCGCCCTTGTTCACCACCCCGAGTGCACCATACTCCGGCCATCATCACCCCACCATCAAAGAACCTTCCCGCTCCATTAGCTTTGTAAGAAGTAGTCCACACCACAACCATAGGTCCCCATACCTAATTGGGTCCCATGACCAACTCTCCACCTAGGCCCATGGTAACCCTCACCACTACGTCTCCATCACCCCCAAAAGGTGACACTCCTCCCAAAACCAATCAACCCAAACCCCTTCAACCCACCCATCTTCCTCTCCCTACCCCAATCATATCCCAACCTAAGCCTCCAATACTTCCACTCCCAAACCCCACACTACCAATCCCAAACTAAGTTTCCCTTTACCCTCCACCCCGGGAGCACCACACACCAACCCTCATCACCCCAAAAGACCCTCTCACCTCCTTGGTAGAAGAACTCATACCCAATTCAATAGTTGAGGACACTCCAAACCCACTCCCCACCTTGGAGGAAACCCAAGTCCAAGTTGAGAAAGAAATATCACACGATGGTCCTCACCTTACATCATCCTCTCTAGTTGGGACCAAGCTCATCTTAGGAGAACCCATTGTTAGTTGGCTAAAGGAGAGCCCAATTAGAGAGATCCGGGCCCATGTTTTCCCTCCCATAGAACAAGACCTTCCCTTAGTGCCCTTCTTCTCCTATCACACCACAATCCAAGCATCCTATCAAGTGGAGACCTTAGAGGACCTTCTCAAGGGCATAGCATGGCAATTAGAGATGACTAGCATGTTGACCCCTATGGTAGAACAACCTAGGAGCCTTAGCCTCCTACACCTATGCATAGGGTCTATCACCTCGGTTTGCACCATTGGTTGCTACACTAGCGACCTCCTTCTATTCCTACCTACACCCGATGAACCCAACCTTCTCCTCGATTTAGAGCTTCTTATCTCGGGTAGAAAGTCAAGCCCTCCACTCATGGCTGACCCACTTGCCAAGAACATTGGCCCAACTATCATAGAGAAGGATGACTTAGCACCTTTTGAGGATCTTGAGGACATGGAGTTCCTCCCCCTAGGTAACCTATTTTATGATCAATATGATCCATTCCAATGGGAGTCAAGAGACTCGTGTGACCCAAACACTTTATCCACCACCCACCTTTCCCTAAACCAACTCACAATGTTTGACCCAATTCACTCCATCTTAGACCCGGGTTACTCCTTGGGAGCCATGACCTTGGGCCACATATCCCTAGGTAATAAAGTTTTGCCCCACCCCATGATGACCACCTTCTTAGATCCATTCGATCCTTTCCAATGGGAGTTCAAGGGTTGTCCCACACCTATACACATGGAAGTCACCTTTGGGAAAAGCATGCATGTGTCTAGGCTTATCATACCCCTTGGCATGAACACTATATTGGGTCCATTCATTCATATCACCCACATGTCAAGTAGAAAGTATGAGTGGTCCATATTTGGATGTCATGATCCACCTTCATGCATCATGGGTCTTAAGCATGTCAAAAGCATCTACGGATGTCCAGGTCCCCCTACATTCATCACCACTTTGCATGATAGGTTCACCTACGGGTGCCCCGGCCCAACTAGGCCCACCAAAGTCTACGTGACAACATTGCATGATAAGTCCACATATGGTTGCCCCGGCCCTCCAAAATCTATCAAAGTCTTCTTGGCATCAAAGCATGATTGGTCTACTTTTGGTTACCCAGGTCCACCCATCACCCCTAGAATGTCAACATTCACAAAATTGCATGAAAGCCTTTGCAAGCACATAAGCAAAAAGAATGAGGCTTATAAGAGGCGGGTCGACTCTCATCGGCGTCACCAAGAATTCCATGAGGGTGACTTCGTGATCGTAAAGACGGAGAGGCTCTCCCCGGGAGCCAACTCTAAACTGAGGCCACGTGGGGCTGGTCCCTTCCAGGTCTTGAGGCGCATTGGTGCAAATGCCTACGAGTTAGATCTCCCTGAGAAGTATGGAATAAGTCTCACATTCAATGTTGCCGACCTAGTGTCATATAAGGGACCCACGGTGGTACCTAGTGAGGAGATTGAGCCTACATCTTCTCTTGAGAGAGCACCCACCCGTGAGGAGAGACCACCAGCCAAGAGAGCCCAGCGTGAACAAATTGAACAAATATTGGATGAACAAGTCACTACCACTCGGAGCAAGGTAAACGAGCGCTATCTCGGCAGGTGGATGGATCAGTCTCGTTCGGAAGACTTGAGGGTTGTACCACTTCTACACCCTCCAAGGAGGGAAGGACACTTACTCGACGGAGTCAAGTTCTCCGCACCCCGGGAGTATGATGGGGACATCACCTCCCATGCCCACGTTCACAGCTCGTCTCCTCGCCCCGGTTGCATCCGGCATGGTTTAGTCATTTTATTTTGAGTCCTATGTAATTTTATTTGAGTCATTTGATGTATTTTTCCTTTTATTTAAGTCATGTTCCTAGGTCTTGCATTTATTTTCCTAAGTTTGAGTGTCATTAGATTGTGTAATGTGCTATTGGGCCCAATTCTTCGGACTTTGCCCATGAGCCCCCCCTACCCCTTCGGTTATTTGTTATTGAGTCTTTTGTAAGGGACTTATTGTAAAATGTGGGTTTCCTATATATAGGGCCCCATTTCCTTCATTTGGAGGTAATGAATCAATCAATAAAAAAAATGACATTTGAGAGTCCAAAGCTTAGTTTAGTGGAGTGATTCTAACATTTTTTTGGGTGAGAAACCCTAGGGGAGAGATTCCCCACCCTTCCCTCTCTTAATCCCTCTTTTTCACTCCACTTTCTCTCTCCTCAACACCCAATTTCGAATTTTCTTCTCTATCCTCCCTTCCCAACCACCTCAACCCCCACCTACCATCATTAAAGCCCTCCACTTCCCCATAGTCTCCATTACTCCACCCCCCTAGTCCCAAGGAGATCCCTCACCATTCTAACACCACTTTCCCCATTCCAACACAATCAACCCCTTCCCCACACAACCCCACAACTTCCAAGGCCATTTCCAATTTGAAATCCACCACTCCCTCCATGTTTTGGCCGCCCCCCTCCCCTCCCTTCTAGTTAGGTTCGCCCCTCCCACCTCCCTCCATTCTCATTCCCTTACACCACCTTCCCTTGCCTGCAGCTGAGACCCTGCGCCCCCTGCCCTCTCCCATCTCTATCCTATCACCATTAGCATCCCCATCCCTCCCACACACTTCATCTTCCACCCCCTTCACCCCTTTCACACATACACTTCCTCCATCTTCTTCTTTAGGTCATTTTGGTGGCTTCTACAAGGCCTGCAGGTTGCTGTCCAAATGTTGCAGAGGTACCAGTAGCTTGCAGAAGCCATCCCGGTCAACTACCTGCGATTCTGAAGGCATAAGAGGCATCCACGGAAGCGTCTACCGGTCCTCTTCGTCACGAAAGTGGTTTCATCCTTATCGGAGCTCGGTGCTGTCCGGGACCTCCATTCTCCCACAGCTGCGCGGTTCTGCCTCGGGTGAGGACCTGAGCCGGATTAGAAGCTCTGCCACGACCATCCCCGAAGGAATCAGTCTTCAAGTCCTTCTTAAAAGTTCTTCATCGGCCTGTCTACTTTCAGAATCAAGAAGCAGAATCCCATTTACCATCAGGGAACAGAAGTTACCAATTTTCTTCCACAGTCGCGCGGCTCTGCCTTCCCCCATCTGCATCGACACCTCCTCACTCTTCTGGCTCCACAGATCATCTCCGTTCTCTTCTGGCATCTCTGTTTCTTTTTTTGCAAAGAGGACTCACCCACGGTTCTAACGGCACTAACAGCATCAAATTTGGAGTTCGGGAGCGGTCAGGACAGCCTCTGCATCCTACTGTTGGTGACCTACCCCTGCCGGTCCGAGCAATAGAGGCCCTGTTCAAGCTCCTGCCCCATCCATAAGCGACTCTAGAAGAAATTACAAAAATTCTGAGGCATTCCCCTTCCTTTTACGAAGATTTCTCCGCCAGTCTCACCATCAGCACAATTCCTGAACAAGATCTACAATAGAAACACCGACCTTCTGTCCTGGTTCGCTGACAGCAGGCAGATTCGGCCTCCACCCTTGTTCCTCGTTCTTTGCTTTGGTTTCTCCACCCCGCTTGGCCGACTAAAGGCCCCTCCCTGCGTGGTGGTAGTATTGATGTAATATCATTAACCCCCACCCCAAGTTCCCCCTCCTGCGAGAGGTGTAGTGGTGTAATTTGTTTGGGTCAGGTCAAGCGACACCGCCACGGCGTGTGGGGATCCACTCGCCTCCCCGCTCGCCCTCGTCTCCGACCGGGACCGGTTTCTTCAAACCGGTCGAGTAAGTGCTCAAACCTTCACTCCAATTAGTGCTTGTCTTTCAATATTAGTTCTTAATTCCGCTGGTTATGCGAGTGAGAGCCCGATCCTCAAGCCCCATAAGCTTGAGTGATCACCGTGGGAATATTGTAACCGGTGCCATTGGCACTTTGTGGGCCCCCTTGACTTGGGCATCCCCACCCATTGGGAATCAATTCTTGGCCTTGCTGGCCCTCTACCAGCAAGGGCCAAACCCCACATCCTCCGCTTGGCATTGCCAAGTCACCCCGGACTTGGGTGAGTGACGATAGAGCGGTGGCCCAACTAGGCCCATTTTGAATGTGAATGTACTTGCTTGCATTAGGTCCGAAGTTGTGTCACATCAGAGAGCCAAGGGTGGAGGAGGATGTTCCCATGGTGGAGGAGGATCAAGGGGAAACACCCCTGGACGAAGAAGAACCCAAGGAACCAGAGAAGAAGAGGAAGAGGGGCCAAGACCGAGAGGTAGGCCGCCCACCCCATTTTCCAAAATTTTAATTTTTTTGTGTTTTTATGTGCATGCATGTGTGAATAGGGGATAGAAAATGGGTCTATGAACCCATTAGGATTGATTGTAGGCCTTTTGGCCAATGTGGGAAAGCCACGGAATGCAAAGGGGATAAATCCCTCTAGCAGAGAATGTGACGGTCCTTCCAGGAACCGTCACAAGCCTAACGCGCCACCATTGATCTGTTAGAGACAAGTAATGCCCCATCCCAGGGCCATTACAGTCACCAGAGGCCAGAACGAATTTTTGGGTTTTCAATTATTCAATTTTTTGTTTTTTTTTCATTTTAAATGCTTCATGCAATGATTCTATGATGCAATTGACTAACTTATGTTCTAAATGCATGCAGGGAAAGAGACGGACGAGGATCTCTTGGCTTCAGATCCGGGCGGTGTACCAGGGACTGCCCGATTACCAGAGAGAGAGGTTGGCCGGCATGGGGTTCGCCGAGGTGCTGAGCATCGAGGTGATCCGGATGGACATGCCACTGCTATACGCTTTGCACGAGAGATGGGATTCAGTCAGTAGGGCGTTCATCTTCCCGTGGGGTCACATGATCCCGACGTTGGAAGACATTGCGAGGATTACCGGACTGCGGGCGCACGGCGCCGCAGTGACAGGATGGACTTACAGAGGCTACCGAGAGATGGCCCAGGAGCTGCTGGGACTAGATTTGATCAGACCGGGGCAGACGTCATCTCAGCTCTAGAGATAAGTACTGTAGGAGAGCCTAGGACTGAGAGGAGTAGCGAGAGCTGTGAGCGAGTTACCAGAGGAGCATCTGGGTAGAGTGATTGACCAGGTGCGCCCATGAGTGGCGGCAGAGGCGGGATCAGAGGGAGATCGCGTCCTGAGATGATTCCTGATGCTACTGTTCGGGAAGCTCCTGTTCGCGACTCGAGCGGACATCATCAGCTGCAGGCTGCTACCGATGATCCAGGATTTGGGTAGAGTCGGGAAATACGCCTGGGGAGCGGTGGTACTAGCCTTCCTGTTCGAGTCCCTCAGCACGACGGACCAACAGATGATGCTGGGCAGCTTCTCGCCTTTTCTACAGGTAAATGCAATTTAAATACCTTCTATATGATTATGATTATGCTTATGAAAATGATTATGCAGTTGACTAACTTGACTTCTAAATGCATATCTGGAGCTACATGTACCTCCCGGGCATCGGGAGAGGCACACTACTCCACGCCGACCGCATCCCGATCGCGAGGCGATGGGTGGTTGCGAGGGACCCGGGGTCGATCGTTAGATTGACCCGGGCGATCCAGGACGACTTGGATTCCTTCCCACACACGGCGGTAAGCCCGAAACTTCAAAATGCTTTCTAAATGCTCTATATGCTTTTAAAATGATGAAAAATGGACTAATATGAATTGACTAACATGCTTTCAGGTGAGAAGGACCTCGTACAGAGGTGAGAGTTACCAGGGACAGCCATGGGTGGAGGCAGCCCTTTCGTACCGGGGACGAGACATATGGTTCCACTGCATCCATATCATCGAGCCACTCCACTACCGACTGATTCTGAGGACTCGGGGACTACACCAGCCTGAAGTGACCTTTCCACGCCACAGTGACGAGCGCCCGGGCAAGTCAGCGAAAGGAATTAGCGACAACATAGATTGGTGCGCCCGAAAAGTGAAGTTCGTCCACGATTGGAATCGGAGGGGCAGAGTAGTGAAGGAGCGAGACGAGAGCGACGAGGCGTACTTGAAAGCCTTTGCTCGACTGTACGGGGATCGGGTGTACTGAGGTACCCGACAACCGGTATGCAATTTCTAAACTCTAAACTCTGAATGCTCTTATATGAAAATTTTATTCTATATGCACTGACTCATATGCTTTCTAAATGCAGCTAGACCCCGAGGGAAGGATAGCCGAGCTCGAGGGGCTTCTTCACGCCACCGTCCAACAGCGGGATGAGTATCAGGCCGCCCTGGAGTTCCTGGTAAGACTCTATAACCTTGGACCTAGATGATTATGTTTATGATGCTTATGCAAATGCGATTGACTGACCAATGATTTCTAAATGCAGCGGGGTGAGGGAGCCCAAAGAGTGGGACCGGATGCTCCATCATCGTCCCCACAGCCTGCCGGGGGCAGAGCTGAGCGGGACGCCGAGTTTGCTCGAGCGGTTGCCCGGGCCGAGGAGGCGGAGGCCACACTCGCGGAGCAGGTAAGATACTAAGTGTTGTACTCCAATGCTTATGTTTGTGCAAATTAATATGTGACTAACTATATGAAATGCAAACTACAGGCGAGAGAGCTAGCCACAGCAGCGGCCGAGGCAGAGGTCCTCCCAGCAGAGGTGGCCCGATTAAGAGGAGAGCTTGCACGGACGGCAACACAGACAGCAGACTTCGAGAGATACCAGTCCGAGGCACGAGCTGCACGACTCGAGGCCCACGACATGAAGGTCGAGGTTCGGACCTTGGAGAGGACGATACGGATGATGGGCCGAGGACCGGAGCGGAGCGTCTCTCAGAGCGGAGCGTCGAGGAGTGTTGCTCGTGCCGGATCAGTGGCAGACTACCTTGTTAGCTCCTCTGGTCAACAGAGGAATGAGAGGGCGGTGAGGGGCCATCAGTAGGAGAGTGCCTCCATAGCACCACCGACGAGGAAGCCGGAGGGTGGAGATGATGATGGCGGCCCGGCGGATAAGCCGGTCGAGTGATGCATTTTTTTGGTTTTCTTATTACTTGTACATAACTTATATGAAAATGAAATGAAAATGCTAATCTTTTTTTGTGTTTTGTTGTGACTTTTATGTGAATGAATGGATGTGTATGCAAACAGGTGATCATGTGAAAAATGAATGGGAATAAATGCAAGAAAATGCAGGAAATGCCTGTGGATGTGTGAAAGAATTGTGTGGAATTGCGTGGATGAAATGTGATATGCGCGATGGATAGGGTGAACGGAAGTCTGTAAGACCGCCAGGTCTAAAACAGAGACATGAAGGAATAGTTCAATCACAGCAGCAGACAATGTAACGGTCTAAGTCCAAACCGTCAGGATCATGTAACGCATCAGATAAAGGCCGTCATAGTGGACAGCCCAATTTTGCAGAACTGAGCAGCAGGAAAAGTAACGGTCCATATCTGGGCGTCATATATAAGTAACGGCCAAATGCTAGACCGTTAAAGATCGCAAAGCAATATTGGACTATGAACGCACTGACCATACTTATGAGTGTACAGACCTTGTCAAAGTGATGTATAGTCTTCGAGTGCAGACGTCTAGATGATGTATAGACTTCGTTTTAGCAAAGGATGCTCAAACTTGAAGAATGTATGGACTTTGGACGAGGGATGTACAGACTTGGGGTTGTGCACACTTGGGCAATGTATAGACTTGGATCAAGAATGTACAGACTTGAAGCGGTATGGATGTATAGACTTGGGATGAAGAATGCACAGACTTGAAGAATGTATGGACTTGAGCTGTGGAATGTACAGACTTGAGCGACGTGTGGACTTGAGCTATGGAGTGTACAGACTTGAGCGACGTGTGGACTTGTACAATGTATGGACTTTAACAATATGTATAGACTTCAACATGATGTTCAGACTTCAAAATGCTGTATAGACTTGAAAACGATGTATAGACTTCAACATGCTGTGTAGACTTGAACAATGATGTATAGACTTCAACATAAAGAATGAATGTGCAGACTTCCGAATGCTGTACAGGCTGGGATGATGAATGGGATGTATAGACTTAACAAAATATGCAGGAAATGTGACAGCTCAAGCACAGTGCGTCGGAGATAGATAACGGTCATGAGCAAGACCGTTGAGAATAATTGACCAAGAAGAAGCCAAAACTGATCAGCAGAGAATGTAACGGCTCAGAGAGAACGCGTCATAAGAATATAATGGTCTGATGATAGACCGTTAAGCTTGACAGAACAAGGTTGGACCAAATTAAACCCACAAGAAATGTGACGGCCCAGAGCTGGCGCGTCAGTAGAAAGTGACGGTCCGACGATAGACCGTTAGAGCATGAATTGTACTCCGAGACGGATTGAGCCGCAAGGGGCAAAATCTGAGATAAGAAGCCTCCAATCCGTTCTATACTTCTCCCAAACCTAAGATAAAGCCTTCCAATCCGAATCTTATCTCTTTAAAGCCAAAATCAAGACTTTTAAACTTGGAAACTTAGCCAAAATCGTATCTTTCTGAATTTCTCTGCTAGAAGGGCTGAAAAACCTCTCCTAAAGGGCAGGAAACAAGATGAAGAGAAGCTTCGAGGCGATGGCTATGGAGGAGAAGATCCATACAGGACCCAAAGCTGCAAGAAAGGAGTATGGAGAGCTGCAAAGACTGACCTCAATTCCCAACCATCTAAGCTCCAATGCTCAAAGAGTGGTAAGCTATATGACTTAACCAAGTTCAGAAATTTCTGCACTTCAATTTCTTCTCATGATCTTCTTCTTCTTCTTAGCCTCTTCCTGGCCCAAGATGCTATTCTAATCTGAAGTGGGTAGCTCCCATGGTAAAGGCACTCCCTTTAGAGGTTACATCAATTCTTAAAGCATGGCACCTTCAACCTCTCTTGGTTTTAGGCAAGAATTTCTAGAAATTGTCATTAGATTGGCCTACTATTTCAGCCCTCATAGAATTGTGGAATCCACAAACACATACCTTCATCTTCCCTTCCTTTGAAGCAACAGTCCTATTAGAGGAGGTAGAAACCTACCTAGCCCTTCCTAAGACTAAGGTGGGGGATGAAGACCTAGTTTGCTACACGGTTGGGCCTATTGACCCGTCCTTGATCTTGAGTGATTTCATCCATAATCCAAAAGACGTGAGGACCATGATCAACCTACACCACATTCACTTGATACCCTTAGCACAATGGATAGTCTCTCATTGCAAAAACAAGTGGGAGAGACACGAAGCAATAGCCAAGGCGGTGTCGGTTTGCTTATGTGGAGTCTTTCTTTTCACTACTACCGACCACCTCTTAGATACCTAAAATCTCAGCATTATTAGTGGGTTGTGGTGGGGAATGTCCATCTCTCAAGCGATCCTCTCATATCTCTATCAAGGACTAAGCTCGGCTTGCCTAGGAGGACCTTTGTTCGGCTCCATGATACTCCTTGAGTGTTGGATGGGAGTGAGAATCAAATTCCAACCAAAGGAGGATATTACTTCTGCTAGCCGTATCTTTGGGAGCCACCCTCTCTTCTTCATTGGAGGGGCATCTGGATTTTCCTCACAGGTTGAATACAAGACGGCGGATAAGAAAACTCGGGATGAATGGCGCCTCTTTTTCAACACTTTGCCAACTGAGAAATTCATCATGCGACCAAGAATCCTTTGGAGCACTCTTCTTAGAATACCACGGCGTCAAGGCCTAGACCTCCAGCTAGTGGGAAATACTACCATGGCGATCTACAACCCGCACCGGTGCCATCTTCAGATCGGACTACCTCAAATTGAAGCTCCTGCACTATCACACTACCCTCCCCTTCTTCCTAGGAAGATGGGGACCGAGGAGATGAAAGAGCGGTCTGGAATGCGTTGACCATGTGGAGATCAGCAAGGTGCGTCCGTGGCAAGAGGTAGTGGAAGAGAACGACGAAGAACGCCGTGGCTACCTCAAAGATTTGAGGAAGATCCGCCCTCTTGCGGATAAGAAACTGAATGTAGCTTGATTTTGCTTTCATGAAAGATGTAATTGACAATCAGAGTTGGAATTTTATCAATCTTATGTTGCATTAAGTTTATATGGGATTTGCCTTAATTGAATGGTCATGGCTTGACTTGGCTTAGAACGGCCTGTAGAATATAGCCCCTGGAGAATGTAACTGATCTGAGAAGGGCCGTTAGAAGGATATAACGGGTAGGAGATAGGCCATCGGGGTGAAAGACCTGAGCGTTTGGGTTCCTGGAGGAAGTAACGGTCCAACGATAGACCGTTAGGAAGCATAACGGTCGCGCCCCAGGCCGTTAGAGAGAGAGCTGCTGAGAGAATCAAAGTGAAGGCCTGGAGAGATGTAACGGTCTAGAATGGACCGTTAGATGAGTTTGACGGTGATAAGTGCTATATTTTACATCATAATTTACATCACATCCATCATCTTTGAGCATTATTTGAGTATATTTGTGCAACATGAGCATTAATTACATTCTCACACATTATTTGAGTCTTCATGCATTTTATCATCTTTTTGAGCCTTAAAAGACCATGTAAGAAATATTTAAATATTTGCACAATTATTTTGGAATTAAATAGATTGATATTTTAATTTTCAGGAAAAAGTGACCTAGATCAAGGCGCTATTTAAATAACGGCAGATTCAAGAGCGCGTCTTCAGCAAGAAGCGACAGCTCCAAGGGCGTCAATTCAGTTGATAAAAGAAAGTGGAAAAAAGAAAAAAAAGAGAGAGAAAAGAATTAGCGCCCGAGAGGAGGTTGCTAATCATTGAAAGGATGCCCAAAGTGAAGGTCGTCAATTCCTATTTTACGAAAAATGTGGAAATAGTAAATGAGGAATTAAGGAAACTGACGCCCGAGATGCAGTCGCTACTTCAAGAAAGAACGCCCCAGATGAAGTCATTATTTCAAGTTCAACCAGAAAAGGCAACTGCAGTTTCCCGATCGAAGTCTCCTTCCAATTTTCAAGCTTATCCAAGCCATATTCAAGGAAAGGAGGACTCCAAGGATGGAAAGAAGTCTAATTGGGTGAAGTTGTATTGCTAAAAACCTGGATTTGAGTGGATTTGGGAAGTCCACGATCGTAAGAGACCAAAAACCCTATAAAAGGATGCCATGGTCGCAGGGTTACGGAGAGAACAGTTTGGAGATCTGCCTTAGGGTTTAATTTCGAAGACTTTCGTTTAATCTTTTGCAGTTAAGTTCTTCATCAAAGTTCTTCATTTTTAAGTCTTCTCCAACTTCTTCTTCTTCCTCTTCTCCTAATTCTTTCTCGTTTTTATGTTAGAATTAATTTTTCAAAGCTCTATCTACGGTTTTTACTTTTCACCCGATTTTCATACTATCTGTTCTTCATCATTTTTTTCCCTCTTCTGATCCTCATCTCTTTCTGCTGTCTTCACAAAAGTTGTGCGTTTGTAAAAGTTCTCCAACTTCTTCTTCTACCTCATCTTCCAATTCCTCACCGTTTTAAAGCTATAGTCAATTTTCTAAAGGTCAGATTTTTAGAGTTCTGCACTGTTCATCCGCGACCACCTTCTGTTCATCCTCAGTTTTCTCCATCTTCCTCTCGTTTTTAAACTCTGAAGTCTTCATCAATCTTCTTCACCTTCTCAATCTCTACAACTTTCATGTTTCCACTTTTCCTAATTCTTTCTGATTTTAAAGTTATTCTTCCTCCAAATCACTCTCTGTTTTCAATATAGTTTTTCACTGTTTCTTCTCAAAACACAACAACACACACACACCCTTTTGCATTGTTTTCAAATTTCCTCCATCTATTTCTTTCTTCCTCTATTTTCCTCTCATATCCCAAGGCGGATCTTTATCTATTAGTCTTCTCACGGCGTCGGCATCCAAGGCGAGGCGATCTTCATCCAAGGCGAGGCAAGGAGGCGGCGTTATTCTTCATGCATTGGCTATATTTTCTTATCTTTTCTTTTTGATGCTCCCATGTTGTAATTCTTATTTTTCTAGTGTGACTTTCCACTATCATCTTAATGAAATTCATCATTTGTGAAATTGTGTTTCTCTCTCTATCTCCTCTAATTTCTCTTCTTAAACCCTCTCATGTTCTTTAAATAGTTTTTCATGCAATTTATCTTTCCTTAGATTAATCTCACTCAAAATTCGATTTTCAAAGCATAAGGTGTTTTTCCAACTTGACAAAATAAGGATTTTTCCTCCTCGTGGGATCGACTCCGCTTACCACTATATAATTTGATTTTTCAATCTTTTAAAGTGAGTGAGTGTGAATATTTTGAAATTGTGGCACGACTTTCTTAACGACACTAGTCGGTGCGCATCAATTTTTGGCGCCGTTGTCGGGGAGGAAATTAATTTTTATGTTGGGAAATTCCTTGTGTTTGATTTGTATATAGTTTTACTTATTTTTCTATTTTACTTTGCAGGAAAAGTAAAAAAATCAGAAAATCAGAAAATTCAAAGAAATTCAGACCTGAAAATCCAAGGAAAAAATCTGTCACAGGAAGCGTCGCTAAAGCCCAGATCTGTCACAGAAAGTAGAAATTCAGAAAAATATGAGAAAATCAAGCGTCGCTGAAAGGTCAGAAACGTAGGTAAAGCTCATGTTTTGCTAATTTCTGAAAAATTTTGAAAAAATTAGAAAAATTTTGAAAAATTTTAAAAAAGTCAAAAATCCAGAAAACACAAAAACCATGCTTTTAGATTTTATTTTACAGTAGTTTTTGTGGTATTTTTAGTTTATAGACTATTTCATTCATATCTCTATTTGAAAATTGAAAAAAAATCTAAAAATAAACTAAAAATAAAATAAAAATCAGAACACATAAAAAAAAATTCATCATGCTAGCATATCTCCATCTTAGTTGCATTACTTTCATGCATTTTTGCATTTAGTTGCTCTTTTTATTTTTCATTCTTTATTCACAACATCTTTTAAAAAAAATTCTCTTCTCATCTATTTCCCCTCCTTAAGGGCATTAGGATCTTTACACCCCTCTTAGATTTGGAAGGACACTCCATTGAGCATTCCGTCTCTTTGGACTTGAAATTCTATTTCTAAAACCTCCATAAGTCTCCGTACCCGTGGATTCCCTCACGGACGCCAGGCAGGTTGTACCACGAAGCACCTTGGAGTTAGAGTGCCCTTAGAAGGTTTTCCAAAAAAAAAAAAATCATCATTCTTGCATTCATATAGTTAATCCTTGCATTTGCATAACCCATTCAATAGGAATTCTTTGCATTTTGAAGAAAAAAATCATCATTACCTTTTGGGCCCTTTGCATTGCATGCAAGGTAGGAGATCCCTCCACCCTCATTTGATAGGACCCATTAGTGAAGTTGAAAGGTTAGTGCATTCTAAGTCCCAACCCCAACCTAACCTCATGGAGAATCAAAATCAAAACCAACAAGTTCCTAAGCAAATGAAGGACAACTTCATTCCTAATCAATATCAACCGTCCTTCTATATTCAATCACCTCAGAACCAGGCGGTTCATTATGAAATTAAATCCAGCACCATTCGGATGTTGCCATCCTTCTATGGCAATACTAATGAAGATCCATATAAACATCTCGATGAGTTTCTCTAGATATGTTCAACTGTCAAAATTCAAAACTTCTCAGATGATGCCCTTAAGCTTACTCTCTTCCCATTCTCCCTTAAGGACAAAGCTAAATATTGGTTGGGAGCCTTGGGTAGAACAATTGACACATGGGGAGAGATGCAAAAGGAGTTCTTGAAGAAATTCTACCCCATTGGTAGGACTAATACCATGAGAAGGGCCATCACTGGATTTACACAAAATTCTGGGGAACAAATTCATGAGGCTTGGGACAGATTGAAAGATCTATTGAGAAAATGTCCCCATCATGGCCTATCTAGATGGCAAATTGTGCAAGCATTTTATGAGGGATTAACAGAAAACTATAGATAAATGGTAGATGCCTCATGTGGGGGTGCTTTCATGAGTAAAAGTGAGGATGAAGCTTATGATTTATTTGAGATGTTAAGTGAAAATTCTATTAGTCATGCTTCACTTTCCTCCTATGAAAGGATGATTGGACCTGCTAAGAAGGGTGGGCTATATGAAGTCAAAAGTCAAGGAGAGTTGGAGAATAGGATGGATATTAATGCGCTTACTCAAAAGTTGAATAAAGTGGACTTGTTGGCACAAAGGATGGAGAAGGTAGATTTGGTAGCACAAAAACTTGATCAATTATTATCCATGAATAAACAAGAACCTTCTTTTCCTTCTATCCAACAAAATCAATCTTTCTCAGATTCCAACCTTCAAGAACTTTGTGCTCTATGTTCTAGCCCAAATCATGCTGTCATTGATTGCCCTACAGCGGCCCAACTTTCCCCGTTTATCCAAGAACAAGTCTTTGCTGCTCAGGGAATCTCCAAGCCTAATTATGATCCATATTCCAATACTTACAATCCGGGCTAGAGAAATCACCCAAATTTTTCTTGGAAATCACAACAAGGACCATCTACTCAAGTCAATCCCTCAATTCCTAAACAATCTCTTCAAGTTCTGAACTAGTCTCACCAACATCTTCAAAATCCTTTTCAACATAATCAACAACAATAACCTCTATTTCAGCAATCATCGTTCCATCATGCTCAGGCCCCATATCAACAAGCTTCATCATTCTAGGGCCAATATAATCAATTTCCATCACATCGTTATCAACCCCAAGCTCCATTTCAAGCTCCTTATCAACCGCCTCCTCAACCCCCTCAGCCTCATTTTGAGGTTAAATTTGACCAACTTCAACAACTTATTCTCTCTCAACAACAATCAATTGCTAAGTTAGAAGGTCAAATAGGTCAGTTGGCGGCTAGTAATATGAGGAGAGATGTTGGGCAGCTACCTAGTCAACCCATAGCTAATCCCCGTAATCAATAACCTCCGGGTTTTCAGCAAAGAGCTCCTATTCTTCCCCCTCCAAATCAGCCCAATCAACCTCAGCCACCCCCTCTTATCGTTCCTCAATTCGAGAATGCCAAAGCTATCTCTACCCTTAGGAGCGGGGAAGTTCTTAATGATCCATATCAGGCTAAGGATGTGGGTAGTAGTTCGGGCCAAGATGCTCGAGAGGAAAGTGATAATGAGGAAGAAGAGCCGATAATTGTTCAAGAGAAAAAAAAGTCGGATGGGGGAGAGAAGACAATGGACAAAGGGAAAGTCAAGGTTGATGAAGGTTTGCAAGGATATGTTCCTAAGATCCCTTTTCCGGATGCATTAAAGCCAAAAGCTCAAAAGAAGCCGGTCCAATAAGAAGAGATGTTGGAATTATTTAAACAAGTCAATATTAATATTCCACTCTTAGATGCTATTAAACATGTGCCAGCGTATGCTAAGTTCTTGAAAGAGCTTTGTACACCAAGAAGGGAGCCGAAGGCAGCAACACAGAAGATCCGTCTATCTGAAGATGTTAGTGCTGTTTTAATGAATTCTTTACCAAAGAAGTTGAAAGACCCTGGTGCTCCATTAATTTCATGTGATATAGGTGGGGTGACATTTGATAAAGCTTTGCTAGATCTTGGAGCAAGTGTTAATTTGTTACTCACCTGCATTTATGAGCAATTTGATTTAGGGGAATTAAATCCCACTTCTATTATCCTTCAACTAGCGGATCGGTCTGTTAAGACACCAAAGGGTTTATTGGAGGATGTGATAGTGAAAATTCATGAATGCTATTTGCCAATGGACTTTTTAATCTTGGATATGGCCTCATCCCAAGAGTTAAAACATACACCAATCATTTTGGGACGCCCATTTTTGGCTACAGCAAAGGCCATTATTAATTGTGCCACAGGGATGATGGATATTACCTTTGGAGGAGAGAAGGTCTCACATGAATGTTTTTAAAGCTTCACAATACCCGGATCATGAGGGAGAACGTAATGTCATTGATATTTTTGATGAAATTATTGAAGAAAATGCGGATATGAATGAGGACGTGATTGAAGAAGGTAGTTTGCTTCAAGATTCACCTCTTTCTTATGCACCCTATTCTAGAGTTGAACCACTCCCTCCACTTCAAGCTGAGCCTATTCTTCTATCTCTTGATCAGCCGCCCATTTTGGAACTTAAGCCTCTACCGGATTCATTGAAATATGCTTATCTAGGCCCAGATCATACCTTGTCTATTATCATTGCTTCTAATCTTACCTCTGCTATTGAATCTAAACTCTTAGAAGTTTTTAAGGAGCATAGGGGGGCGATAGGATGGTCTGTGGTAGATTTGAAGGGTATAAGTCCAGATGTTTGTATGCATCATATATATTTGGAGAACAATGTCAAGCCGAGTAGAGAGATGCAACGTCGGCTGAATCCAAATATGAAAGAGGTGGTGAAGAAGGAAGTTGTTAAGTGGTTAGATGCTGGGATAATTTATCCTATTTCTGATAGCAAATGGGTTAGCCCGACACAAGTGGTTCCTAAGAAGTCGAGGCTGACAGTGGTTACAAATGAAAAAGGAGAAGAGGTGCCCATGCGATTATAGACGGGATGGAGGGTTTGTATTGATTATAGGAAATTAAATTCAGTAACAAAGAAAGATCATTTTCCACTCCCGTTTGTTGATCAAATTCTGGAAAGGCTGGCTGGACAACAATATTTTTGTTTCTTGGATGGTTATTCTGGATATAATCAAGTTGCTATCTATCCGGTGGATCAAGAAAAAACCACTTTTACGTGCCCATATGGCACGTTTGCTTTTAGAAGGATGCCTTTCGGGCTTTGCAATGCTCCTGCCACTTTTCAAAGATGTATGATGTCGATATTTTCTGACATGGTGGGGGAGACTTTGGAAGTTTTCATGGATGATTTTTCGGTGTTTGGCGATTCTTTTGAGGGGTGCTTAGAAAATTTGACTCAGGTTTTAAAGAGGTGCATTGATGCTAATCTTGTGTTGAGTTGGGAGAAGAGCCACTTTATGGTGAGGGAAGGCATAGTTTTAGGCCATGTGATTTCGGAAAGGGGAATAAAGGTCGATAAAGCCAAAGTAGACTTGATTTCCAATCTTCCTCCCCCTACATCTGTCAAGCAAATCAGATCCTTTCTTGGCCATGCTGGATTTTATAGAAGATTTATTCAGAATTTCTCCACCATTGCCCGTCCCCTCACACAGCTGCTTGCTAAAGATACTCCATTCCATTTCGATGATTCTTGTCTCAAGGCCTTTAATTCTTTGAAAGCGGCTCTTACTCAAGCTCCGATTCTTCAATCTCCAGATTGGTCGCTTCCTTTCGAGATTATGTGTGATGCCTAGGACTATGCTGTTGGAGCTATCCTAGGACAAAGGGTAGATAAGAAGCCCGTGGTAATATATTATGCAAGTCGCACCCTTGCTGATGCTCAGATGAATTACACCACCACGGAGAAGGAACTGCTAGCTGTTGTGTTTGCCCTAGAAAAATTTCGATCATATGTTTTAGGGGCTAAGGTTATTGTTTACTCCGATCATTCTGCCTTAAAATACTTACTTTCCAAGAAGGATGCTAAGCCCTATCTCATTAGATGGATTCTATTATTACAAGAGTTTGATTTAGAAATTAGAGACAAGAAGGGGTTGGCCAATGTAGTTGCTGATCATTTATCCAGGATAGTGATCCCTGAAAGTACTCCAATGTCCGATTCTTTTCCCGATGAACAGATTCTTTCCCTCTCTCATTCTTCAACTCCTTGGTATGCTAACATTGTTAACTACCTGGCGGTAGGTCAGATCCCGGGAGAGTGGACTAAGTAGGAGAAGGATCATTTCTTTTCTAAAGTAAAACACTATTTGTGGGAGGACCCTGAGCTATTTTATATGGGTCCCGATCAGATCATTAGAAGATGTGTCCCTGAAGAAGAACATCAATCAGTATTGAATTTTTGTCATAACTTAGCTTGTGGGGGACACTTCTCTGGAAAGAAGACAGCGGCAAAAGTGCTACAAAGTGGATTCTATTGGCCCACGTTATTTAAGGATGCTTATGAATTTTCTAAATCATGTTTGAGATGCCAAGCTGTGGGCAATAATTCTAAGAGAGATATGATGCCGCTAAATCCCATTTTGGTGGTTGAAATTTTTGATATTTGGGGAATAGATTTCATGGGACCGTTTCCATCTTCATTTGGTAATGAATATATCTTGGTGGCGGTCGATTATGTTTCCAAATGGATTGAAGCCATTGCTACTAGGACAAATGACCATAAGGTGGTTATGAAATTTGTGAAGAAGAATATCTTTTCTAGGTTTGGTTGTCCTAGAGCTCTGATTAGTGATGGGGGTTCTCATTTCACTCATTTTCAATTCCGAGCTTTGCTTCGTAAGTATGGTATCACTCACGAGCTTGCTACCCCCTATCATCCCCAAACTAGTGGCCAAGTTGAAGTGTCAAACCGGGAGATTAAAAATATTTTGCATAAAACTGTTAGGCCGGATAGAAAAGACTGGTCCGAGAGACTAGATGATGCATTGTGGGCCGATAGAACTGCATACAAAACTCCCATTGGCATGTCCCCTTACCGTCTCATTTTTGGAAAAGCCTGCCACTTGCCCGTAGAATTGGAACATAGAGCTTATTGGGCCATTAAGCAAGTTAATTTTGATCTTAATCAAGCTGGTGCCCAAAGAGCTCTACAAATTAATGAAGTGGAGGAATTAAGGAACAAAGCCTATGAAAATGCAAAGATTTACAAAGCTAAAACCAAAGCATTTCATGATAAGCACATTCACAGAAAGAGTTTTCAAGAAAATCAAAAGGTTTGGCTATTTAATTCAAGGCTGTGTTTGTTCCCTGGTAAGCTAAAGTCCAGATGGGATGGACCGTTCATTATTGTTAAAGTTTTTGACCATGGTGCTATTAAGATTTTGGATCCTAAAAATGGTCACATTTTCACTGTCAACGGTCAACGATTAAAACCTTACGTGGAAAGTGAGCAGCAGTTAAAAGAATCAATTGCTTTAAGTGATCCGGAGTAAGATTTTTCATGCGTCTGGATGAAGACGGAAAACTTAGCACTTTTGGGAGGCAACCCAAGATTTTTGTTATTTGATGCTTTTGTTTTAGTATGTTTTAGTTATTAGATTCAAGCCAAGGAGAGGAAGTTATCGCCGATGGAGATTCTACCCCGCACACCAGGTTGTCTCTTTCCTACTCAGCAAACTTCATTATTACATTGTTCTTTCATTTCAACTTTACATGTCATTGAGGACAATGTCATTTAAGTTGGGGGGGTAGAGAAAAATTTCATCATTGCATATAATACAATTTGGTAGGGTTTTTACATGAAATTATTGCAATTTGCATGAAAATGAAAAAGATTAAATTCCCGACTGAGTTTTATTGTTTCATGCTTGAAATGAAAGCAATTCTAGATTAGAAAAGATTAGGGAGAAGGTTGAAGGAAAATTAAGTGCGATCTAGCCATGGAAAACCGATATAAGAATCTCTTTAAAGTTCATGCGCACTATTAGAAAAAAATATTCACTATGCACTCTGATGAAGCAAAATAAGACAAGCCCCCTGTTATTTTGGGAACTGTATCTGATACTCTGCATTTCTTGAGGAGGAGATCTATTTCAAGAAAAAGCTTTCTGCCAAGTTTTATATATATAAAAAAAAGCAAAGAAAATGCAAATGCATAGAAAGATCACGCCATGAAAAATGCCCCTGATCTGAGTAACCGGGCCTGCTTCACCTAAGACGTGTTGAGGTTTGCGCAAAAAGGTGAAGGGTAGTGCAGCATTATGGTTGTGCAAATGAGAAAAAAGTTCCAAAGGAACAAAAGAAAAAGGTAGACAAAAGCTAGTATGCTTACATGCTCTGATCTGAGAGGTGCAGGGTTTAAAGGTACTTACTTGGAATAACAAATGGGGGATGCAATTATCTTAACTGCAGATTTAGAATTACACATGCACAAGTGCTATTGAACTTTGATTTGTATTCTTAAGTCATGTGCTTTAATTTCTAATCTAAGGCTAATATGAGCATTAATGATTCTGGATTCCTAATCTTTGGTTGATTCTATGAAGGGAGAGCTGGATATAAGAGTATGATCTTTATGAATTCTTGTTGGTCCTTAATATTGATTTAATTGCATTGCTAAGGGTCTAGCAATGAGTAAGTTGGGGGGTGTGATAAGTGCTATATTTTACATCATAATTTACATCACATCCATCATCTTTGAGCATTCTTTGAGTATATTTGTGCAACATGAGCATTAATTACATTCTCACACATTATTTGAGTCTTCATACATTTTATCATCTTTTTGAGCTTAAAAGACCATGTAAGAAATATTTAAATATTTGTACAATTATTTTGGAATTAAATAGATTGATATTTTAATTTTCAGGAAAAAGCGACCTAGATCAATGCGCTATTTAAATAACGACAGATTCAAGAGCGCGCCTTCATCAAGAAGCGACAGCTCCAAGGGCGTCAATTCAGTTGATAAAAGAAAGTGGAAAAAAGAAAAAAAAAGAGAGAAAAGAATTAGCGCCCGAGAGGGGGTCGCTAATCATTCAAAGGACGCCCAAAGTGAAGGTCGTCAATTCCTATTTTATGAAAAATGTGGAAATAGAAAATGAGGAATTAAGGAAACTGACGCCCGAGATGCAATCGCTACTTCAAGAAAGAACGCCCCAGATGAAGTCGCTATTTCAAGTTCAACCAGAAATGGCAACTGCAGTTTCCCGATCGAAGTCTCCTTCCAATTTTCAAGTTTATCCAAGCCATATTCAAGGAAAGGAGGACTCCAAGGATGGAAAGAAGTCTAATTGGTGAAGTTGTATTGCTCAAAATCTGGATTTGAGTGGGAAGTCCACGATCGTAAGAGACCAAAAACCCTATAAAAGGATGCCATGGTCGCAGGGTTACGGAGAGAATAGTTTGGAGATCTACCTTAGGATTTAATTTCGAAGCCTTTTTTTTCATCTTTTGCAGTTAAGTTTTTCATCAAAGTTCTTTGTTTTTAAGTCTTCTCCAACTTCTTCTTCTTCCTCTTCTCCTAATTCTTTCTCGTTTTTATGTTATAATTAGTTTTTCAAAGCTCTGTCTACGGTTTTTACTATTCACCCGATTTTCATACTTTCTGTTCTTCATCGTTTTTCTCCCTCTTCTGATCCTCATCTCTTTCTGTTGTCTTCACAAAAGTTGTGCGTTTGTAAAAGTTCTTCAACTTCTTATTCTACCTCATCTTCCAATTCCTCACCGTTTTAAAGCTATAGTCAATTTTCTAAAGTTCAGATTTTTAGAGTTCTGCACTGTTCATCCATGACCACCTCCTGTTCATCCTCAGTTTTCTCCATCTTCCTCTCATTTTTAAACTCTGAAGTCTTCATCAATCTTCTTCACCTTCTCAATCTCTACAACTTTCATGTTTCCACTTTTCCTAATTCCTTCTGATTTTAAAGTTATTCTTCCTCCAAATCACTCTCTATTTTCAATATAGCTTTTCACTGTTTCTTCTCAAAACACAACAACACACACACCCTTTTGCATTGTTTTCAAATTTCCTCCATCTATTTCTTTCTTCCTCTATTTTCCTCTCATATCCCAAGGCGGATCTTCATCTATTAGTCTTCTCACGGCGTCGGCATCCAAGGCCAGGCGATCTTCATCCAAGGCTTGGTAAGGAGGCGGCGTTATTCTTCATGCATTGGCTATATTTTCTTATCTTTTCTTTTTGATGTTCCCATGTTGTAATTCTTATTTTTCTAGTGTGACTTTCCACTATCATCTTAATGAAATTCATCATTTGTGAAATTGTGTTTCTCTCTCTATCTCCTCTAATTTCTCTTCTTAAACCCTCTCATGTTCTTTAAATAGTTTTTCATGCAATTTATCTCTCCATAGATTAATCTCATTCAAATTCGATTTTCAAAGTATAAGGTGTTTTTCCAACTTGACAAAATAAGGATTTTTCTCCTCGTGGGATCGACTCCGCTTACCACTATATAATTTGATTTTGAATCTTTTAAAGTGAGTGAGTGTGAATATTTTGAAATTGTGGCACGGCTTTCTTAACGACACTAGTCGGTGCGCATCAGACGGCCTGTACCTGGCGCGTCACAGTCTTGAACCTGCATAGTTATGAGATTTGAGCTTTGGTCTTGATCCTGCATTCTGCACATACTTAAACATGGAACAAGTTAGATCTATTCTTAGACTCAACCCCTTGCCTTGAAGCAAGTTAGATAACGACCGTTTCTTGATATTTGGTCAAGGGGTGGAGCCTTATTAAATAGGCGGGAAACAAAAATAGAAATAATGCGATGCATGCGATGCATATGATGGTATTTTTCGATTTTGGAAAATATATTTCAATTTTTGTGAGATTTTGAAAAATAGTTGATGTTTTTGGGTTTTGAAATATGTGATTTTTTTTCGTTTGATTTTGGACTTTTGATGTTTTTGGTGTTTTAAATATGTGTTGTTTTTGGATTTTGAAATATATGATGTTTTTGGATTTTAAAATATATGTTGTTTTTGGATTTTGAAATATATGTTATTTTTGAATTTTTGAAATATATGTTATTTTTGGATCTTGAAAATATATGTTGTTTTTGGATTTTTGAAATATATGTTGTTTTTGATTTTTTGAAAATCAGAGCTTTCCCCTCGCAACGTGAGCCCTCCGTATCGTATTGAGAGTCCCGAGGTTGGCGTGCAATGAGGTGACAAACCCTGACCAAGGCCCAGATTTTCATGACGGTGTTTCTACCAGGGCCATACCCGGGGTACTAGTTTCAATCCTGAAAAGGAAACTAGAATGCGGGGGGTAAGCTTAGGCCAGATCTAGAAGCTCTTTCGGACTTGGGTTCCTCTCCAGAAAACCCATTCGAAATTTGGTCTGTTGCGCCGGGGCTTTGTGTCTGTCATCGAACCTTAGTCCACTCTAGGCATGCGTGCGACCGGGCTCATTCGTCCCGCAGGGAGCTGTACTGAAACTCTTGTCATGCCTAGATTCTTTTTCTTGCCTTTCTGGAGCTTTGGAATCATAATTCAATAGACTTTTGAGATGATGCTTTTGATTTTTGTCTTTGCTTTCTTTTTCTTCCTTTTTCTTGTGGCGTCAGGTCATACCAGACTGCCCCTATTTGAGACCTCCTTTTGTTAGGGCACCTGGGTTGGTCATCGCCTCCTTATTCACCTCTTGCCCCTGGATTCAGCCGAAGGAAGAAACGGACAGGGACTTCGACTTTCCCCCCAAAGCATGGCCAAGGAGAAACGGTGTCTTTTAAAGCGGAAAACCAGACCAGGGACGTCGTGTAGTGTGTGATTACCGTACTCGGGACCTCTTTTTCGTAAAAGGGAGGGAACACCTCGCTACCGGGGTGGCACTGATTAGACTCTAAGGAAAGAAACGCTTAAGATACAACACATTCCAAGCGTGAGAGAGCTCCTCACCTTCTGCGTTTACTAAGCGATAAGCATTCCCAGGATAAGCCTCTTTTACAACAAACGGCCCTTCCCAGTTAGGTTGTAATTTAGACCTAGGACCTGCAGACCGAATGAATTTGCGTTTCAAAACCATATCACCTTTTTGAAATTTCCGTTCGATTACCTTCTTTTGAAAATAACGTGAAACTCTCTTTTGATAAATGGATACGTGATCGGCTGCGTTCATCCTCTTCTCATCTAAGAGTTCCAACTGGACGAGCAATGCTTCTCGACGTTCATCGAGATTAAGTTCCTTATCGAGTTACACTCTAAGGGAAGGGATCAAGATCTCATATGGGAGCACCTCCTCCATCCCATAGGTAAGGGTATAGGGAGTTTGTCCCGTGGGAGTACGGACGGAGGTGCGGTAAGCCCACAGAGCTTCCACTAATCGTTCTGGCCAATCGGAAAACTTATGAGATTCGCATGTTTTCTTGATGATTTTGAGAAGGGTTTTATTAGTGGCTTCGGCTTGACCGTTGCCTTGAGGATAGTATGGAGATGAATGATGCAATGCAATATTAAACTTCTTACATAGGTCCTTGAGCTCTTGAGAGACGAACTGGGGTCCGTTGTCAGTGATGATGTTGCTTGGCACTCCAAACCGTAAGATGATATTCTTCATGATAAGCGGCACACTGTTGAAGCTTTGATCTCTGTGTACGCCTCGGCTTCGGCCCATTTGGTGAAGTACTCAGTGGCGGTAAGGATAAAGGATTTCTACTTGATCTGAGAATTGGGATCACCGAGCGGGCCGACAACGTCGAAAGCCCACATAGAGAATGGCCAAGGAGCGGAAAGAGGATGGAGAGATGAAGTTGGAGCATGGATTTTGTCAGCATGGAGTTGGCATTTAAGACACCTCCGGACATTGAGGGAGCAATCTTCCTCTAGAGTGGGCCAATAGTAGCCCTGCCTAAGGATTTTCTTCCTAGAGCCTGGCCATTGACATGACCACCACACTCACTGGAATGGACTGCTTCAGCCACCTTCCAAGCTTCATTATCATCCAAGCATCTCATGAGCATTCCATTAGTAGCGCGCCTGTATAGTTCTCCTGCAACAATGGTGTACCTTGAGGCAGCTCTTCTTATTGACTTACGTTGCTCGGCGTTTGCCCCTTCTGGGAATGACCCTTCTTTGCAAAACAACTCAATTTCGTGATACCAAGGCAATTCTTCTTCATCCAGAATCTCTTCTAGCTCCATTAGAGATACTTCCTTGAGATCTTCCTTCTCAGCCCTCGCCTCTACAGCTTTCCTAAGGTTGATGAACCAAGGATCCTGAAGAGAGGGTGCGTCCAATCTCTGAACGACGATAGTCTCAGTGCTCCGACTGAGAGGAAAAGATAGGGAGGAAGCAAGCGATGCTAAGGCATCGGCTAGAATGTTCTGAGAACGGGGAGTATGGATATAGATCAGCTTACGGAATTGCCTCGCCAGGAGCGTGACCAAATCTTGATAAGGCTTGAGTTTGGGGTCACGAGTGTGGTAAGTAGACAGGACTTGCCGCAGGACGAGTTGAAAGTCTCACATGATATTCAAATAGCGAGCACCTAAGAGATAGGCATGCTTCAGTCCAGATAGGAGAGCTTCATACACAGCGATGTTGTTGGTAGCAGGGAATCGGAGTTGATAAGGAAAGGGGATAGTCACTCCCTCTGGAGTGAGCAGGACAGCGCCGATCCCTCGGCCTTGAGAATTGAGTGCACCATCGAAGTGCAGAGACCAAAATGGATGATGGGTAAGGACATAGAGATACTCATCAGGGAAGTCATCCTGAATAGAGTCGGTGTGAGGAATGGGAAGATGGGCAAGATGCTCAGCGATGGCGTACCCTTTGACCGCCTTCTGAACGACAAACGTGATGTCGAATTGGGAGAGGAAGCTCTGCTAGCGAGCTAACCTACTAGAAAGGACAGGCTTTTCTAAGAGATAGCGAATCAGGTCCATTCTAGAGATCAACCTAACTGGGTGGGCAAGGAAGTAATGTTTAAGCTTCTGATCTACCCACACTAAGGCGGCACAAGTCTTTTCCATAGCGGTGTATCTGGACTCAGCTGGGTTAAACAACTGAGAGAGATAATAAGCAGCCCGCTCTTTCCCTTCATTGTCTACTTGTGCTAAGACCGCTCCTAGGGAGTCCTCAATAGCTGAGATGTATAGGATCAGGGGTTTCCCAGGGACAGGAGGTTGCAAAACCGAGGGATTGGATAGATATTCCTTTAAGTCCTCGTAGGCCTTCTGACAGTCTTGATTCCATTCAAACTTAACCCCCGCCTTAAGCAATTCATAAAACGGACGGCACCTTTGAGAATGTTGGGATATGAATCTTCTAATAAATTGCAATGGACCGATCAATCCTCGAAGTTCCGTGATGTTCTTGGGCGGAGGCATGTCCATAACGGCCTGTGCTTTGTTAGGATCAATCTGGATCCCCCGTTTGCTCACTATGAAACCTAACAGCTTCCCCGAAGACACTCCGAATACACACTTCTTCGGATTCATCTTAAGCTTGTACTCCCTGGCTCTTTGCAGCACCTTAGCCAGAATAAAGGGATGTTCTTCTTTGGTCCTTGACTTCACCAAAATGTCATCCACGTAGGCTTCCATATAGATATGCATCATGTCGTGGAAGATGGCCATCATCACCCTTTGATAGGTGGCACCTGCGTTCTTCAAACCGAACGGCATAACCACATAATAGTACATGCCCCAGGGTGTGGTAAAGGAAGTTTTCTCTTGATCTTCCGGAGCGAGACAGATTTGATTGTAGCCTGAGTAACCATCCATGAACGATAAAGATTCGTACCTGGCAGTGCTATCGACCAGGACGTCTATATGAGGCAGTGGGAAATCATCTTTGAGACATGCTTTATTGAGATCCCTAAAATCGATGCAGATGCACACCTTTCCATCTTTCTTGATAACAGGGACTATGTTTGCCACCCACTGAGGATATAGAACAACTCTAATGAATCTGGCCTTGTAAAATTTGTCGACCTCTTCCTTAATCCTCAAGGCCATGCAGGAGTGAAATCTACTTGACCGTTGTTTCACAGGTGTTGCCCCTAGTTTAAGCACAAGTCGATGCTCAACTAAAGAGGGGTCAAGACCTGGCATGTCCTCATAAGACCAGGTGAAAGAATTGCTATACTCCCTCAAAACCATAATTAAATCTTCTTCTACTTGCGAAGGGAGATTAGCGGCAATAATGATGGGCCTTGGGTCTTCTTCAGTTCCCAAATTAATTTCCTTCGTAGGTTCATCCACTGCTGACGATGGCTCGTCGAATTTCTTAAGTCCTTGTGCATACAAATCGGTAGTGTCATCTACGTTGCTGTCCTCATTAATCGGATCTTTCTCATCCAGGATTTCATAGACACCGAGTCCGTCATCGCTCCACACCCCTTCTAATTCCTCTTCATCTTCAAGCATGATTGCCGTAGCAACAAATTCTGGACATTTCAAAAGAGCATGACAACGCTGAGCTAGGTCTTGCAAGAACCTATCAGGGACGGATTTGGGAGGACGCGAGGAGGAAGTGTTGGACGAACTAGAACAGGACCCTACTTCTCTAGACCTACCTGACTCTACTTCCCTAGACTCGATAGACCCTAATCCTAACCTAGGAGAAAGAAGGCCTAGTGGAAGGGAAGGAGCAGGGGACTCGTGCCCCTGGGAGGAGGACGGAGACAAGGTAGCATAATCTTACACTGAAATCTCCATTTCAAATTTGACGTTTTTTTTTTGGGATCAGTGGAGACCACACAACAAGATGGAGGAGGCGGGAGCTGCATAGGGAACAACTCAGGGAAGATGCAATCGAAGAAGGGATCGGAGGAGGAGAACCACATCTCGTGGAGTTGGCCGTTGGGAGGAGGAGGAGTGAATAGAGTGGATAGATCAATGGGCGGGCAATGCCCGCAAGCACAAGGAACAAACAGAATTTCAGGCGGATAAATGAAGGATGGATTTATCATGATAGGAGGAAGACGGGGTAAGAATTCCCATTGCTGGAGGAGAGATTGAAAGCGGGAGGGAGACCAAGAAAAGACAATCGGTGAACTCCCCTTCTCCTGTAGATGCCGGTCTGGCTGCTTCTTCGGCCTCCACTGCACAAGCCGAACCTCTTGCTGCTGCTGGCAGTCTTCTTCATGAAATAGCCCCTGAAGGGCTGGACCATAGTCAATCACATCATCAACTGGCCCACTTAGCACTGGGGGTGGACTGGAAATCGGACAGACTGTATCTTCCTTTGGCGGAGCTGGCTGCGGAGTTAATGTGCCAGGCTGGGGAGGCCCTCTAACGAAGTGTTACCGGTAGTCCCAGGTGAGTGGCCCCGAATCACCCATCATGGACAATGAAGTCTCTCGGTAGCCGAGACCTCTCCGGTTCATTTTCCTGCCCTTGGGGATGGGCTTAGTTCGTCCCTGCAATTGAGCACCAAGGCCTCTCCCTGGTTGGTAGCCTAGCTTCAGTATAATGTCCCAGCCCTTGGAATCTCGGATCTGGGGCTTCACCTTGACGTCAACTGCTGCAGTGACGAGCTTGCGAGGTGCGTAAGCCCAAGAAAAGTCGAGATATAGCACTGACATAACGGGCCAACTGCTTGGCCACAATGTAGGAAGAACTTTCTCTGAGATAGCCTTCACTGATTGGACCGTGGATAAGCTTTTGACTTTGACGACCCTCCCTTGGAAAGGGAATTTAATGCATTGATGTGCGGTGGAGAGTACGGCGCTGAGGGCATCGATCCACGGACGACCCAAGATAGCCTTGAACATGGGGCCGATATCCAGCACGTAAAACTCAATGGGCATAGTAAGAGGCCCAAGCTCAGCTTGAATGGTGACAATCCCGTGACATGCCCGTTGAGAGTTGTCATAAGCAGCTATAGTAGTGGGAGTTGGGCGTAGAAGTTTTTCTGACAGATTACAAGCCCTTAGAGTGCTGAGCGTGCATACGTTGATAGATGCCCCTGTGTCAACCAATGCTGCGTCAATGCTGACTTTGTTTAGAATGATAGTAATGCACAGCGGCATTTGCTGAGCTTCTGGTGGTGCTCGCTCGGTTTCAGAGAAAGTAATGGCTGGCCCCTTGGAGATTGTTGCCAGTGCGGTAGGTAGGCTATCAACTGCCATATCTTCACTAACCATCACCTTTTGAAGAAAGTCTCTTAATGCATCTTGGTGAAGGGTAGATCTCTTAATAAGTTCCAGCACAGATATCTAAGCGGGCACCCTATCCAAATGATGTAACAGATCATATTGGGTCCTGGGTAGTGGCTCGGCCTCTTCTTGCTCGGCAGCCGGTTGGGAGGACTGGGGATTGGAAGTGGAAGGATAGTTTCGGTGGAACATGCGCCCGCTCCGAAGGGCGAAGTTATAAGCTGCCGCAGCCTCAGATGGGCTCAGGATAGGTGATTTAGTAGGCCCAGTGGGAAGGATGAGCGGTGCGGAAGAGGGTGTGGTGAAAAGGATAATAGGCGAGGGGTTAGTGGCAGTGGGCGCGAGCAGAAGTGGGGATATAAAAGTGGACGGAGGCATAATGAGTGGAGGGTTAGATGGAGGTATGGCGATAGTGGATGTGAGCGCTAGCGGGGAGGGGGTAATGGTAGCGGATGTGAGCAATGGTGAGTGCGACGGAGGCGCGAGTGATGATCCGTGTGATAGAATAGGGGTAAATGGGAGGACGAGTGGAGGAGGAGTTTGGTGCGTAGGTATAACGATAGGGGAAGCGAGAGGATTATGTAGTTGTGGTGAAGGGCCATGACCTACGGCGTGGAGTTATCGTCGTCGAAGGACCACTCGGGGCTGGGAGCCGAGGGTTGGACGACATTGACCTGAGCTGGTGCCGGCGGCGGAGGCTGCGGAGTAGGGGGATGGTTTGGCATTGGGTTTTGATGAATCCCCAGGTCTTGCATCGGCTGATGTTGCTGCTGCTGTGGCTGCGGTACCTATTGCTGCTGTACTTGCTGCGTCGGCGGTTGCCTTCTCTTCTCTTTGATTTCTGTGATGGCCCTGTGCATTTCGGCCCAGTCTATCCTCTGTCCTTCATGAAGATCATATACTAGGTCCTGAAATTGAAAACACCTTTCAATGGTATGTCCCGGTTGCCTGTGGAACATACAATACTTCGTCTGATCAACGGCCGGATTCCAGTTGGGCCGTTCCGGAGGGAGCTGTATGGCATTCACCGACATGAGGGCTGAGAAGATGTCTGTGAGTGTTTCTGGCAAGGGAGGGTACTGAGCTCTTCTAGGAGCCGGGCGCTTGTTGTTAGGGTTGTTGTTGTAGCCGTTGGGTGGAGGAACATTGTGGTATTGTGGAGGTGGTGGTGTTTGCTGTGGTGCGGCGAAGGTATTTTGTGGAATGGCGAAGGTGGGCGGAGGGTTTTGCGGAGTGGCCTGGTAGTTTTGGGGAACGAGATTCTGTGGAGTGCGGGGATTCTGAGGGAAGCGAAAAGGTGCGGCTTGGAATGGGAAAGCAATGGCTTGAACTTGCTCGTTTGTTTGGACCCCCTCGGTGATCGGCCCTTGAGGTTTGTTGTGGTACTTGGGCTTCTGGTTTTCAAATAGCGAGTGAATGGGGGAGTCCTTGAACTGTGTTTGGATGAACCGCGCCCGGCTATAGAGTTGGTGCATGTTGGCTATGTCATTCATGGCCAGAATGTTTTGGATGGTCGGAGTAGCATTGGAAATAAGTAACTTGACCTTCTCTTCCTCTGGGATATGGCCGGGCACTCTAGCGGCCATTTGCCTCCAGCTATCTGCATAAGTAGAAAAATCCTCATATGGTTTCATCTTTTCGGCCACCAAATCTGTAAATGAGTACTCTGGGCCGACCCTGTCTTGAAACCGCTGGGTAAACTTATCTTTCACTACCTTGAAGCTTTCGGCGTCTTCCAATGGCAGAGAGTAGAACCATTCCAACGCAACGCCGTCCAATGATCGGCGGAATAACTACGCCATGAGACGATCATCATATTGGAATTGGGCCGATTCATACAAGAAATCCCTCACATGAATAAAGGGATTACCGTTCCCATCGTACTTTCTGTAATTGGGGAGCTCGAACTGCGGAGGGAACCGGATGTTCTGAAAGCTAGGAACCGGAACATCTGCCAAGGACTGTGGGCCCACCCGTTTCTGGAGGAAGTCGAGTTGCTGTTGCATGGTGGCCCATTTATCAAGTAATTCCTGCTCTCTGGATGCAGCAGGGGTAGCGAAAGACGATGGTTGAAGTTGAGGAGCAGAAGGGTGGATTGTAGCAGGATGTGGGAGCCCATAAGAAGGAGCAGAAGGATAAACGGCCAAGACAGGGGGCCCATAAGAAGGATATTGGGTCGGAGATTGACCCAGATTGGAGTGGGCTTGGACAACCCCTGGCTGAGGGCGCAAGAAATCTGAAGGGCCCATAAGGACTTGTGGAAACATAGGGCTGGACATATGATGATCCAACTGAATGAAAGAAGAGACGGCAGACTTCCCTTTGTCGAAAGATTGCTGGGCCGAAGTAGAAGATTGGCCCGTCTCCATGCCAGCAAAGGTGATGGTCCGGGGTTAGACCGGAGTAAGATCGATCGGAGTGGGCTGGATGGAAGGATTAGGTTGACCCTGCATAATCGTGGGAGGGGAGATATTGGATCCTTGCATGGCTTGATAAATAGCTTGGAGTTGGGTCGGATCCAATTGGGCCATCATTTGGAGAATGGAGCCCGCCGAAGGAGAAGAGAAAGAAGGGGAGGCTTGACCACCCTCCATGGAGGTGGAGGACGGAAGAGGGGCTGTCCCCTCTCCAGAAGAGAACGAAGTAACCCTAACAGGGTTTTCAAGAAGTCCTTGAGGAAGGGAATCCTCTTGGGAACGGGGAGGATTGAAAAAAGCCATGGTGGATTCGAAAAGCGGATTTGAGTAGAGCTTGGAGAAGGAATTGACCCTAGGAGGTGCTTCCAGCTGACGAAAACAACTCCACATGCAACGGACAACCTCTACAAGATGCAAACAACACAACACAAACAATGAGCAACCAAACCTAGATGATTTCTAACAAAGATGTAAGTGACAAGAGATGAAAACACTCCAAGTCAACCGAGTTGTTGAAGATGATGCTCCAGGATTCTTATGATTTCTCCTTTGGAACTTTAGTGGATTGATTGATGTGAGCTCTCAACAATAGGTTCCTGATAGGAGGGGGTGTAAAGCTTGATTTGACTCTAAGTGTGATCACTCCTTCACTTATGCAACCCTAGACACGGGGTGGAAAAGGTACAACCGGCCCGGTGTCCGTGTGGGAATCCACGGCTCGCGTGGACTTATGGAGGTCCCTGGTGCGATTTCCTAGGTGGCCCCAAGGAATATGGAGACGAGAGGTCCGCACACCAAGGTAGGAAAATGCAATCTAATGTATGATAATATGAATGAACCTATGTGCACCGGGATGAATGCAAATTCTAACCTAGAATCTAGCAAGCAATTATGCACACAATGATGTAGATAGGTAAACCAACCAAGGAGGAAGTCAGATAACACCCAAGCAAGAATATAACAGCAGAAACTGCGGAAAGAAAATGCACCTCGGGATGTGTACCTGTCTGGAGTATATAACGGTCTATGAGACCCACGTCAGAAGTATGTAACGGTCGAATCCCAGACCGCTAGAAGCAATAAAACGCAGGGAGCCAGGACCGTCAGATGAGCCAGAGAACCAAAAATAGCAGGAAAATAGAAGGGAAATCCGGGGAAAACCAGACAAGGAAATGATGGCAAGTATAACAGGGATCAAAAAGCACGATTGGCACAAGTTGTCCCACCGTGATCGCCCAAAAATTATCTGTTGATTTATTTACTTCCTTCTTTTTTTGGGTTTGTGATGTATGATGAAGATGATAAGCAAAAATCAATGATCTCAATCAACCCAAGGACATGTGAACCATGAACCTAGGCAATCCAAACAAGCTCTAGCATGGGCAATGCTATCTCAACCAAACTAATCTAAGGAAATAAAGAAAAACACAAGCCGGGGCATGGAGCAAGAGCAAATAAAACACACAGCGTGGGTGGAACAAGCAAAGGAAATACGAGATATGAGAGAGAAATCAATGCCCAATACTAAGGAAAGAACGTGATCGCCACCAAAGTAAACACAAGTCAAGGACTTGAAAATACCTTGGAAATAGGTGGATGAAGCACCCGCCCACGGGAGAGAGAAACTAGTGAAATCTGTAGATCAACCTTGAATGTAACGGTCTAGACCCTGTGCGTCACAGAAGTGTGACGGTCTCACGATGCACCGTTATATGAACCTGACGCGTCTACTCAAGACCGTCAGACAACATGCAGAAATAGCTTATGAATTCTTTGAACTCCAAATGTTCCAGCCGGCCAGAAGACTTGGGCCTCGTTTGATGAACCTATAAACCTGCCAAAGAACGTGAAACACAAGAAAACAAACCCAGATCAGCCCTTTAAACAAGCGTAGTATCAATTCTTAAGGAAATTAAGATCATTCAAAAGGAAAGGGAAGTTGATGTGGCACAGCCCAAAGACCACTAAAGAGGATGATATGACCCTAGGACTTAGACCCGCAAGCATACAAGCACTCAATGATTCTCACAATCGACGATTTTTGCTCACACGGTTCACACGCTCACCCGGTGGGTCCGGGGGATAATGATGAGGGTCCGGGATGGGACCCAATTGTTCTAATGGACTTGCAATGCTACGGCTGACTCCAAAGAGTCTAGGATACCCAACTTCGTGGGTGGCTGGCCCGCAAGGCGGGGTTTGGGTGACACTCTCTCACGGTCCGCGGTGGACACCAACAAACTAGCATGCAAATTCGAACTCTCTTCTCACCGCCGACGAGCAATCAAAGCAATACTAAGCTAGCAGGGATAAGGCTACAAAGGGTAGTACCAGAAGCTCACCTGATCGGTGTGAAGACACCGATCCCGTTCGGAGACGAGGGCGCGCCGGGAGGCGAGGGTATGCACCCGATCGCCGCGGCGGTGTAGCTTGACCTGAAAATGTAAAGGGTACAGCACTACTCCTCTCGCAGGAGGGGTGATCTTGGGGTGGGGGTTACGCTTAGTACATTCAAAACTACCTCCACGCAGGGAGGGGCCTTCAGCCGGCCAAGCGGGGTGGGGAGAAATGCAAAGGAGATCGAGATTCCGAGCTTCGCCGGTTCTGCCCACCTGCAGGTTTTCTGGACAGTGGATCGGTGTTGTGGCAGCTAAAAATTCCAAGAAGCTTGGATTGCGACGAAACCAACGCCAAACGTTTGCCAACTGATAGCGGATGAAGCTTGAATTTTTGGGGAAGCTATGATTCTCAGGGCTGACCGCACCGGTGGCTGGAAGGTGGATGCAGCTCTGGTTGCTGGTCGAGCTCTGTCTGCAACAGCAGGTTGCAGAAGGTACCACGATCGCTCCGGAGCTCTGAACCTGGCACCGCTGGACTCTTTGGAATCGTGGAGGAGTCTTCTTTGCAACAAAACAAACGGGGACGTCTTCTGATGTCGGAGATGAACTGGGTGTCCAGAGAAGTGGACGGAGGTCGGTGCAGACAGTGAGGAGGCAGACCGGCGTGGTTGTGGTAGAAAAATAGTAACTCTGGTTTTCGGATGCCGAACGGGGTTCCGCCTTCTGTTCCTGGACGCTGACAGAGGGAGGAAGAACTTTTTAGAAGACCTTGAAGACTGGTTCCTTCAAGGTTAGCCGTGGGAGAGTCGTCTCTGCAGCTCTGGCTCCGGATCTGAGAGGTTCGGCGCAGTCGGAGAAGAATGGTGATTGCGGACAGCACCGAACTCGGATGCCGACGAAACCACCTCGCCTTGAAAGCTGGCTTGCAGATGATTCTGGAAATGTAGGCCTTGCTCCCTGAGTCGTTGATGGGTGACCGTGGCCTCCTCTGCAAGTTGCTGTAATTCTGTTTCCTGAAGCAGGGTAAGAATGTGAAGAAGAAGATGAGGTGGGGAAGGGGGTGGCCAAGAGAGAAGAAGGGGCAAGATGATTCTAATGGCTATGGGAGGGAAGGTTCAAATTCGAAATTGGCCTTGGAAGGGGTGGGATTTGTGTGGGGAAGTGGGGGAATTGTGTTGGGAGGTGGAAGAGTTGCTTTGGGACAAGGAGGGGAAGTAAATGAAGGGCTATGGGGAAGGGGAGAGCCTTAATGGAGGTGGGTGAGGTAGTGGAGGTGGTTGGGGGTTGGAGTAAGTGAGGGGGGAAGAGGAGAGAGAGGGAGGGTCGAACTCCCCTTGGGGAGAGAGAGAATGAGAGAGAGATTGAGAGATATAGTGAGTAAGAGAGAGAGTTGAGAGATAATAAGAGGTGGTTTTTTTCAATATTCATCAAGAGTGACTACAAGTGGAGAGATGGGGCCTATTTATAGGCAACCACTCTTTTCATGACCAAAATGTCCTTGACAATGGACAAAAGACCGAGCATATCCTAGACTCAATCCTATGGGCCCATAACTAAGGACATAAGGCCCAGTTTAAGCAAAATAAGGGAAATGGGCTAGAACCACATGACTCAATAAAGGAAAATACATAAGATAGGACTCAATAAAAGGAAAATACATAAATGACACTGGGAAAATGAAGATAACAAGTGGAGACCATGATCAGACCATATCAAGAGTGTGCAGACGACAAAACTAGAGGGAGTGTCGTGAGATGCCCTCATCAAATCCCCCGGGGTGGGGAGAACTCGACCCTGTCGAGTATGGGTCTGCCTGGCTATCGTACTGCTCCAACATGCCGGGGTCCAGGCGCATCAAATCCTCTCGACTCACCCATGCATCCTCGATCGGGGGACGGTTCTTCCACCTAACCAGATAGCGCTGATACACCCTGTGCCTTGTAATGATACTCTGCTCATCCAGTATTGCCTCTACCTGCTCTTGTCGGTCTCTCAGGCTAGAAAGTGGAGTCCCTCCGGGGGTGTCTCTCATAAGGGGGGGTAAAGGCTCAAGCTCCTGACTGGGTTCCACCGCGGGGCCTTTGTAGGGTACCAGGTCCGCCACGTTGAAGGTAGGGTGTACCCCATAGCTCTCTGGTAAGTCAAGCTCATAGGCATTGCTGCCAAGTCGTCGTAGAACTCGAAAGGGTCCCGACCCTCGTGCCCTCAACTTGGAGGCAGGCCCGGGAAGGAGCCGCTCCGTCCTCACCATCACCGGATCTCCCACTTGGAATTCATAGTGGCGCCGGTGAGCATCGGCCCGTCTTTTGTAAGCCTCATTGTTTTTCCCTATATGCTTGCGGATATCATCATGCAATTCTTTGATATGCTGTGCAAAGGACTCAGCTGAGACTGACACTCTAGCATGTGAGGGGAGGGGAATGAGATCTGAGGGTTTTCTAGGCCTATACCCATGTACTACCTCAAATGGACTCTTGCCTATGGACCTATTGACAGAATCATTGTAGGCAAACTCGGCTTGAGATAAGAGGAGATCCCAATTCCCAGGGTGGTCCCCTACAAGGCATCGGAGTAAGTTCCCAAGGCTTCGGTTGACAACCTCAGTTTGGCCATCGGTTTGAGGATGATAGGCAGTGGAGAATTTGAGGAGGGTCCCCATCAAGTGCCATAGAGTCTTCCAAAAATAACTAGTGAATTTCACATCTCTATCGGACACAATAGTCTTAGGTAACCCATGGAGTCGGACTACCTCATCGAAGAATAACCGGGCGACCTTAGAGGCATCAGAGGTCTTGGAACAGGGGATAAAGTGGGCCATTTTTGAGAACCTGTCAACCACTACAAAGATGGAATCATGTTTGCGCAAGGTCTTTGGTAGGCCAAGAATGAAATCCATACTCAAATCTTCCCATGGTCTATCGGGTATGGGTAGAGGTGTGTAAAGCCCGGTGTTTTGTCTTACTTGCTTGGCGGATGCACATATGCGGCATTGTCCCACAATGTGGGCCGCATCCTTCTTGAGACTGGGCCAGTGGAATTGCCTCTCAACCAACTCTATGGTTTTGTGGACCCCAAAGTGACCAGCTAGGCCGCCACTATGTAACTCCCAAACTAGGAAGTCCCTAAGTGAAGTCCTAGGTATGCAAAGTCTATCCCCTTTGAACAGATATCCATCTTGAAGTATGAACCCCTTATACTCCTTGAGTGGTTGGGTAGAAAGGGTGTTGTAGTGGGTCCCAAAGTCGGGGCAATGTGGGTATTCTCCTTTGATCCTCTCAAATCCGGTTACTTCCACTTGGACAGTGGAGAGTAAGGCTACCCGCCTACTCAGTGCATCGGCGGCGCGATTCTCACTACCCATCTTATACTTGAGGACAAAGGTGTAGGCTTGAATGTATTCTACCCATCGAGCATGGCGGGCATTGAGCTTTTGTTGAGTGTTGAGGTATTTCAAAGCCTCATGGTCCGAGAAGATCACAAATTCTTTGGGTAGGAGATAGTGCCTCCAATGCCGGAGGGATTGAACCACGGCATAAAGCTCTTTGTCATATGTGGAGTATCTCGTCCTAGCCTCACAAAGTTTTTCACTAAAGTAGGCTACCGGGTGACCCTCTTGGCTAAGGATACCTCCAATCCCTACCCCGGAAGCATCACATGTGACCTCAAAGACCTTTGAAAAGTCGGGTAGGCAAAGGACCGGGGCTTGGGTCATTTTCTCTTTAAGCTCTAGGAAGGCTTTGGAGGCTGCCCTAGTCCAAACAAATGTGCCTTTCTTGAGGCAATCCGTGATAGGAGTGGTGATAGTGCTAAACCCCCGGATGAATCTCCTATAGAAGGTGGCTAGCCCATGGAAGCTTCGGGCGTCATGAATGGTTTTGGGCTCGGGCCACTCAAGAATAGCTTGGACCTTTTCGGGGTCCATGGATACTCCTTGGGATGAGACAATAAATCCTAGGAAGGCTAGTTGATTGGTCAAGAAATGACACTTCCCGGGATTGGCAAAGAGACTCTCTTTCCTAAGGATGGTGCACACTTGTTTGAGGTGATCGAGGTGGGCTTCCTTGGATTGGCTATATATGAGGATGTCATCAAAGTAGACAACTAGAAAGATGCCAATGAAGGGCCGGAGGACCTCGGTCATGAGACGCATGAAGGTACTTGGTGCATTAGAAAGGCCGAAAGGCATAACAAGCCATTCATAGAGACCGTCTTTAGTTTTAAAGGCGGTTTTCCACTCGTCCCCGGGCCTAATGCGGACTTGGTGGTAGCCACTTTTGAGATCAATTTTGGAGAAGATGGTGGCTCCCGCTAGCATGTCTAGCATGTCATCAAGCCGAGGGATGGGGAACCTATATTTGACCATTATCTTGTTGACGGCTCGGCTATCTACACACATGCGCCAAGTCCCATCCTTTTTGGGTGTAAGAAGAGCCGGGACGGCACAAGGGCTTTTGCTAATTCGGAGGAAGCCCTTCTTGATGAGTTCTTCAATCTGCCTCCGAAGCTCGGCATGCTCGGTGGGGTTGAGTCGGTAGTGTGGGAGGTTGGGCAAGGTAGCCCCGGGCACGAGGTCGATGGCATGTTGCACATCTCTCATAGGTGGTAGTTTGTCCGGAAGCTCCTCGGGAAATACATCATGGAAGTCCTTAAGGAGTTGATGAATTTCTAGGGGGTGTGGGTCGGTTGGGGTGGATTCCCCTAGACAAATGACAATGGCACATACTTGATCCCCTTGGTTGACTTCTTCCTCAAACTCTTTCCTAGTGACAAGGTGTAGGCTCCTAGGAGGCTCTTTGATGTTACTAGGACTAGGACTTGATGGGGTGGGGTTTGTTGGTGTTGGGATGGGGGGAAGGGTAGTGGGTCCCTCAAGGGAGGGAGAGGCCTTCTTAGGTAGAGTGCGGGGTGGAGATGGGTTGAGTTGGATCTTCTTCCCCTCATGAATGAAGATGCAAGCGTTGGTTCTTCCTAAGAAGGTGGCATCTACATCGTAGATCCAAGGCCGTCCTAAAAGGATACTCCCAACTTCCATTGGAAGGATATCACACCACACTTGGCCTTGATAGGATTGGAATGTAATTGGGACAAGGCAACGGGCACTAACGGGTATGGTGGTGGTATCAATCCATGCTACCCTATATGGGTGGGGATGTGGGGAGGTGGTAAGGCCCAAAAGTTTGACGGTGTCGGGTGACACCACATTCACACTACTTCCATTATCCAAGATGACCTTCCTAACATGGCTCCCCATCCTTATGTAGGTATAGAATATGGTGTTTCTCCTCCAATCATGCTCTTGGTTTTGGGTGAGGGTGCATCTAACCACTCCTAGGTGGGAGTCGGTGGGTGGAGGAGGTTGTTCTTGGTTGCTTTCCATGTAGTGGTTTTCATACTCCTCCTCCCATTCAAGAGAGGGTTCATATACCTCAATCTCTCCTTCAAATTCAACTTGGGGTTGGGGGTTGGTCTCCTCTATGAGTAAGTTTGATGCTCCCTTGGTGGGGCATTGATTGGCAAAGTGTCCATACCCATAACACCTAAAGCATTGCTGCCCACTTTGATGGTTTGGGGTCACCTTAGTGTGAGGGAGAGTGGGTGTCGAATTGGGCCTATTGGGAGTTGTGTTTAGGGGCCCACTTGCGGGGCGGAATGGTGGATTGGCATTAGGAGGGGTGACCCGTGTGGGAGGAGTTCCCATGGGTGTAGGAAGGAGACCTCTTTGGGGTGGTGGAGGGTTGGCCCGAGGTGCCATGGCTCTAGGGTCCATTCCCCGAGGGGGAACCATTCGCGTGTACCGAGAGAATTTCTCGGCATCCCGAGCTACTTGGTAGGCTTGCTCTAAAGTTGTTACTTGACGCATGAATAGTTCCTTTTTGATATGGAATTGAAGCCCATTCCTAAAGCGGGAGAGTGTGACGGAGGGGTCCTCTTGGACTCCACATTTGAGGAGGTAGTAGTCAAACTTTTCAATGTATTCCATAACGGTCTTTCCTTCTTGAGTCAAGGCTTGCCATTCATCTAAGAGGTTTTGATGGTAGGAGGGTGGGACATATTTGAGTTTGAGTTGGTCTTTCATGGCCCCCCATGTGGTGATTGGAACTTCCCTCCTAACTATCCTTAAGGCTTCAACATTCATCCAATGAGTCTTGGCAAGTTTGGTTAATTGCATCTTTGCAAGTCGGACTTTCCTATCCTCGGTCATTGGGTACCAATCAAAATATTGATCCATGGCTGCCTCCCAATCTAAGTAGATGCTCGGATGATGAGATCCATCAAAAGTGGGAGCATCGACTTTCACAAGTCTCATTAGTTGGTCATCCGGGTTGTCCCGGGGAGGCCTCTCATTCCTTCTAGGGGGTGGGTCCCTTTCCGGTTCGGGAGGGGGGTCAAGGTTGAGTCCTCCTATGGCTGGCTCCACATGTGGAGGGGGATCTCTCCTATCTCCTTCCCTTGGAATAGGTCTATTTTCCTCAAGTTGTTCAAGCCGGGCCGTAATACCGTCAAGCCTTCCCATAATTTCGGTCATGTAGTCCACAAGAAACCTCATTTGGTCGGGAAGCTCATGCTCATTGTGAGGGGGATTTCCTTGGGGATTGGGATTCATGGTGTTATTGGAAGAAGATGGATTGCCTTGATAATGAGTTCCACTACGGGTGGTCATGCAAGGTTGGGTGGGCTATGCAAGGGTGTGCGAATGCACCTAAGAAAGACTTAGTGTGACCCAAGACTAGACTTGTAAGGACAAGCCTATGACCGCTCTGATACCACTTGATGTGGCACAGCCCAAAGACCACTAAAGAGGATGATATGACCCTAGGACTTAGACCCGCAAGCATACAAGCACTCAATGATTCTCACAATCGACGATTTTTGCTCACACGGTTCACACGCTCACCCGGTGGGTCCGGGGGATAATGATGAGGGTCCGGGATGGGACCCAATTGTTCTAATGGACTTGCAATGCTACGGCTGACTCCAAAGAGTCTAGGATACCCAACTTCGTGGGTGGCTGGCCCGCAAGGCGGGGTTTGGGTGACACTCTCTCACGGTCCGCGGTGGACACCAACAAACTAGCATGCAAATTCGAACTCTCTTCTCACCGCCGACGAGCAATCAAAGCAATACTAAGCTAGCAGGGATAAGGCTACAAAGGGTAGTACCAGAAGCTCACCTGATCGGTGTGAAGACACCGATCCCGTTCGGAGACGAGGGCGCGCCGGGAGGCGAGGGTATGCACCCGATCGCCGCGGCGGTGTAGCTTGACCTGAAAATGTAAAGGGTACAGCACTACTCCTCTCGCAGGAGGGGTGATCTTGGGGTGGGGGTTACGCTTAGTACATTCAAAACTACCTCCACGCAGGGAGGGGCCTTCAGCCGGCCAAGCGGGGTGGGGAGAAATGCAAAGGAGATCGAGATTCCGAGCTTCGCCGGTTCTGCCCACCTGCAGGTTTTCTGGACAGTGGATCGGTGTTGTGGCAGCTAAAAATTCCACGAAGCTTGGATTGCGACGAAACCAACGCCAAACGTTTGCCAACTGATAGCGGATGAAGCTTGAATTTTTGGGGAAGCTATGATTCTCAGGGCTGACCGCACCGGTGGCTGGAAGGTGGATGCAGCTCTGGTTGCTGGTCGAGCTCTGTCTGCAATAGCAGGTTGCAGAAGGTACCACGATCGCTCCGGAGCTCCGAACCTGGCACCGCTGGACTCTTTGGAATCGTGGAGGAGTCTTCTTTGCAACAAAACAAACGGGGACGTCTTCTGATGTCGGAGATGAACTGGGTGTCCAGAGAAGTGGACGGAGGTCGGTGCAGACAGTGAGGAGGCAGACCGGCGTGGTTGTGGTAGAAAAATAGTAACTCTGGTTTTCGGATGCCGAACGGGGTTCCGCCTTCTGTTCCTGGACGCTGACAGAGGGAGGAATAACTTTTTAGAAGACCTTGAAGACTGGTTCCTTCAAGGTTAGCCGTGGGAGAGTCGTCTCTGCAGCTCTGGCTCCGGATCTGAGAGGTTCGGCGCAGTCGGAGAAGAATGGTGATTGCGGACAGCACCGAACTCGGATGCCGACGAAACCACCTCGCCTTGAAAGCTGGCTTGCAGATGATTCTGGAAATGTAGGCCTTGCTCCCTGAGTCGTTGATGGGTGACCGTGGCCTCCTCTGCAAGTTGCTGTAATTCTGTTTCCTGAAGCAGGGTAAGAATGTGAAGAAGAAGATGAGGTGGGGAAGGGGGTGGCCAAGAGAGAAGAAGGGGCAAGATGATTCTAATGGCTATGGGAGGGAAGGTTCAAATTCGAAATTGGCCTTGGAAGGGGTGGGATTTGTGTGGGGAAGTGGGGGAATTGTGTTGGGAGGTGGAAGAGTTGCTTTGGGACAAGGAGGGGAAGTAAATGAAGGGCTATGGGGAAGGGGAGAGCCTTAATGGAGGTGGGTGAGGTAGTGGAGGTGGTTGGGGGTTGGAGTAAGTGAGGGGGGAAGAGGAGAGAGAGGGAGGGTCGAACTCCCCTTGGGGAGAGAGAGAATGAGAGAGAGATTGAGAGATATAGTGAGTAAGAGAGAGAGTTGAGAGATAATAAGAGGTGGTTTTTTTCAATATTCATCAAGAGTGACTACAAGTGGAGAGATGGGGCCTATTTATAGGCAACCACTCTTTTCATGACCAAAATGTCCTTGACAATGGACAAAAGACCGAGCATATCCTAGACTCAATCCTATGGGCCCATAACTAAGGACATAAGGCCCAGTTTAAGCAAAATAAGGGAAATGGGCTAGAACCACATGACTCAATAAAGGAAAATACATAAGATAGGACTCAATAAAAGGAAAATACATAAATGACACTGGGAAAATGAAGATAACAAGTGGAGACCATGATCAGACCATATCAAGAGTGTGCAGACGACAAAACTAGAGGGAGTGTCGTGAGATGCCCTCATCAGAAGTATCGGGAAAGTTTTGGTTTTTTAACCCCTCTGGGCGTTTTAAAAGATAGGAAGATGTTTAGATGGTGAAAATAGATGAAGAACGTGGAATAAGGAAGAGGGACAATGCTTTGAGAACGAGGTGGAAGAAGAACACAAGTGTGACAATGACAGAAATTCAAACGCAATGAAACAGATACTCCCTTCACCGTGAAGCGGACGGACGTGAGGAACAGTTCTCCTTGGTTGGATGTGGCTCCAAGATGCGGCAGCACTTTGACATAAACTCCAGATCTTCCTCCCTTGAGCCATGAAGTCAAGGGTGCTATTTATAGGCCCTCAAACTCTCCGGTCGAACAGAGGATAATCCACCAAGAAAAGAGGATAACTCTTAGCAAATCCTCGAAGATAATATCACCAAGAGTCCATAGAAACAAACAGAAGGTTCTGAGGATCAGATTTGGAAGAGAAATCACAAGATCAAACTCTTATCTCGACCACGGAATAGCAGAGAAAAGGCCTAAACTGCCAGGACTCTCTGTTTGATGTAACGGTTGCACAACAAACCGTCACAGGTAAATAACGCGTTAGGGGGATACCGTCACATTCAACCTTATCTCAAAAGAGATAAGATCAACAGAAACAGATCAAAACAATAGGACTCTTGAATGAAAGTAACGGTCATGGGTGGACGCGTTGGAGGGAAGTAACGGCTTCACGACAGACCGTTATACTCAATGGATAGGCCAAAGGATAAGGATTGAAACAATGCCTTAAGTCGTGGGACTCTTCAATATGTAACGGTCTAGGGACAATGCGTTAGATGAACATAACACCCCAGGTGCAGACCGTTAGAAACAATGAGGATCCAAATGATAAGAGAGCTTGCTAAGCTTCATCAAACGAGAAATCGTGGAACCATACTCAACCAAGGAGAAGACACATGAAATAAGCTTCAAACTGATGAAGGAAACTCAACGAAGGAATGAATAACTTGGAGCATCACATAGAGTGAACAAAGAGATGACCCGACTTATCGGTCATAAAACGGGTGTCAACACCAGCGAGGTGCGCACCCCTCTCTTGCCACAGAGGAAGATGAAGGAGAAGATGAGGGTGTAAGAGTTGGAGACCAACTGGACATGAGCCAGCCGGTAGAACCGAAGCAACTCGGCAACAAAGGGATGGAGGGGCAGCCGAAAGCCCCACTTCCAGGCCAGGAGGAAAGAATAGAAGAGGCCAGATCAGACTGGATTCATGAGGTTCAGGTGTGAGGAACTTGAATCGCCATGGCAGCCCATACCGATTCTCCAGCCGCTTCACGTCCTCCTCACTCAGCTCACTGCGAAGAGGTTCTGATGGCACCAAAAAAGTCCCCAAGGCCCGTTCTTCCTCTCGGCTCTTGGCCCCTAGATTTTGGTCTGCCATGGAACAAATAGAAGAACTGGAAGAAGAAGGGGAAAGCTCTGAATCAGAGGACTCCGGAGGAGAAGGAAGCTGGCGAATCATCGCCTCAGGATGCTCCCCTAGCTCCGATGGCCGCAATGATTCTCCGTTCTTCCAAGTTACTCTCACGACATAAGAGCCCCCCCTCAAATATAAATTCAAAGATAGGCAAAACCCTAAACCCTGGAGATAAAGGGATGCAAAAACATGCAATGCTTAAACTGGAGGCGGCGCTGCGATCCGATCTCCCGAGGAAGGGCCTTCTCTTATTTATCATAACGGGCATATTTTCAAGGTGAGCCGCATCATGTGGCCCCTATCAAAAAGAGAGATCTGTACCCAACCAGTGCCACAAAAAGTCCAGCCCAAACGCTACTCGTCTGAGCCTAATTTTGGCTCGGGAGTAGGAGGGGGACAAGCGGAGAGGGGAAACCTCGTCGCCCGTACGGAGAGGCCAAAAGAGGTCCAACCAGATCGAATGAGGCCCAACTCCTCGAAGTGGTAGCCCCCAGGCCCACTTAATATAAAGCCCTAAAACTCACTCGGTACAAGCACTTCCTAGGCGGCCTTCAGGTTGGGAAGTCCGAGCATCAATTCGATCAGGAAAGCTCCCCCGGAGCCCCTTATTCCCTGTCCCGACCAAGCACTCATCGCTCGGGAGACCTCTCCTGGGCCAGTGCCTATCGCTCAGGCTCACTGATGGATGCTTATTGGTCACGGCCGTTGCTAGTCCCTTAATGGCAGGAAGCTCAAGAGGACAGGGGAAACCAAGAGTCCGCGTGCTATAAAGGAGCATGCATGAAGGACGTAACCCCCCCTGAGACTCCTCTGCTTACAGGGGTCAATCGCACAAATAGGCCACTATTTAAACTGGAAAAGCCCTACTACAGGAGGTAAGCAAGGCAAGAGCCAAAAACCCTGAGCAGGAACCACTTCACCTTTTGGTGGAGAGGGATCTCACGCTCCCATCTTCCTCTTAGCTCTTCCCTTTGCATCTGAGCTCTACTATTTTGCTGACTTAGGCATCGGAGGGTCTTCCCTGGGGTTCTATCCCTGGGCACCTCTGACTCGTTTCGCTTCTTGCAGTTCACATTTCAAGGTTCACATTTGAAGGGTACGTGGACATCATCTTCCCCGCTCAGGAGTAGCGCGAGATAACCCCTCTTCAGTATGCACAAAGAAGAATGATTGAAATGTAAGTGCAATGGAAAACATCCTTATATGCACGAAAGTAAACCAGTATGCACAATTGCTTTATTAAAAATTTTGAGAGAGTATGTACAAAGTAAATCAAAATGACTTTAACTATCTAATCTGCACACACATAATTCTCTCCTGAGAAAGCAAAACTGATCAGAATTCAAAGGTTCTGTAAAGATATCAGCAAGTTGATGTTTTATATCTACAAAAATCAATTCAAAATCACCTTTATTAATATGATCTCTAATGAAGTGGTGTCTAACTTCTATGTGCTTTGTACGAGAGTGTTGGACATGATTTTTTGACATATTTATTGCAGAAGTGTTATCACACATGATGGGAGTCTTTTTCAAAGAAATACCAAAATCTAACAACTGGTGTTGGATCCAGAGTACTTGGGCCGCATAATTGCCTGCAGCCACATATTCGGCTTCAGTAGTTGATAAAGCCACACAATGTTGTTTCATTGAGGCCCATGAAACCATGCAGCCCCCTAGAAACTGGTAGTGATCACTTGTGCTCTTACGATCCCTTTTACACCTAGCATAATCAGAATCAGTATATGCAATCCAACCAAATGAATTATTTCTAGGAAACCACAAACCAAGATCAATAGAACCTTTCAAATGCCTGAAAATCCTTTTCACGGTCGACAAATGAGATTCCCTGGGACAACATTGATATCTTGCACAGAGACACACGCCGAAATGTATGTCAGGCCTACTAGCAGTAAGATATAACAATGAGCCTATCATACCCCTAAAAAGTTTCTGATCAACGATATTACCTTTCTCATCTTCTAACTTAAGTGAGGTGGACATTGGTGTAGCAAACAGCTTGGCATTTTCTAGTTGGAACTTTTTCAGAATTTCTTGTGTGTACTTCTTCTGGTTTATGAATATTCCATCATCCAGTTGCTTTATTTGAAGCCCCAAGAAGAAGTTTAACTCGCCCATCAAGCTCATGTCGAATTCTCCCTGCATAAGTTGAGCAAAATCATCATTCATTTTGAGGTTCATGGCTCCAAAAATTATATCATCCACATAAACTTACACAAGTAAAGCATGTTCATCACAAGTCTTAGTAAACAATGTTTGATCTATATTACCTTGTTTGAAGCCATTATCAATCAAAAATGAACTTAATCGATCATACCATGCCCGGGGAGCTTGTTTTAACCCATACAATGTCTTGTCCAATTTGTAGACATGGTCCAGAAATTTTTCGTCCTCGAAGCCCGGGGGTTGCTCCACGTATACTTCTTCCTTGATCACTCCATTGAGGAAGGCACTCTTCACGTCCATTTAGAAAAGCTTGATGTTCTTATGACATGCATAAGCAAGAAGAATTCTTACCGCCTCTAATCTAGCCACATGGGTGAATGATTCATCAAAATCAATGTCAAATTCTTGAGAGTAGCCCATATGTCACGCCCCGAACCGATAGCAGCGGAACGTGTCATTTGCTCGGAACGTGGCAGTTAAACAGTCGTGAATGATCAAGAGCAATGGCATGAGACCAAATAATTTGGAACAACAATAAAAATTTTATTTCAAATATAAGTCTCTTACAAGAACTTGAAGACTCAACTACGTCACTATGAAAGAAAAGGAGATGACGCACTAATAGACTTAGACAAGATAACTAAATAAGAGACATCATGCTAGACTCAAGAAAGATAAAAGACACGGGTTCACTAATTTTCAAAGCTCGCTTGCACACTTGTCCCTCCCGTGTGAGTCTCGGTCTCGCTAGCCACCTGATTATCTAAAAAATGTTGGAATAAAACTGGGTGAGCGAACGCTCTGTAGGAATTATATCTCAAGAACAAGCAATTGGTTGAACTAATTACATTTTCGCATGTAAATGCAAGTAAGACTATGCATGTAGATTTAACAGAGCAAGTGAAACAAAACTAGTAGAAGATTAACGATGGTATGCAAAACTTCCAAGCGATCAAGAGATAGATTATTGGCTATTTCACGCAAGTACTTTACCAGTTTCGGGCCACGCTAGTAAAGTCACGCAAGTCAAGTCACGCACGCGAGTCATGAAAAAAAGAGAGAGTGTGGAATGCCAAAGATCAAGAGAGACAAGTACTGCGGTGCAATGCTAGACACCGCGATCATTAAAACTCCCATGGGCACTAGTACTTTCGGGTGCTCCTCTTAGGACCAGATCAGGCCCTATATGCACAGCATTTAAGATAGATCTAGACATCCATGATAGTTTATAGCCAATAAGGAGTTTCAAGAATAAGCTTTAATAGAAGGATAAGGTAGGATTTTCATGGAATTCAAGGGCAAGGCCCTTGAGCAAGGATAGACTTGCGACAAAAATCTACGCGAAGCATAGAAACCATGACATGTCGATAAACTGGGTGGAGATCATGACATCAAGAATAAGAACTTATATAGCGTTGCTTGTTCTTTGTACATGATAAGGTAGATAGAATTTGTGTCCATAAGTATGTTAAGAAACATTAATGGTATGGTTTCCCATTCCATAATTTTAAGAATATTCTCATGACATCCACATAGCATGTCATGAGGGCCGGTATACCATGTTTCTTTAGAGTGACATAGAAATCAAGTAGTGTCATGGGTTTTGATGGTACAACATGTTCGGCTGCCTTGAGGGATTCCAAGGCTAGCGAAGTCTTACGGAGGTCTCTATGATAAAGTAACCAATCCAAAGGAACAGAATGTCCCATGGAGGGTTCATCTATCACCGAGAAATAGTGGTAATCGATAAAACAACGTAAAACATGGGGCTATATTCACGGAATGGAATATAGTGCCGGTATACACAACCCATGGTTAAGGGTTGCTGAAACACGAAAATCAGAAAAATCAGGAGTTCGGTAAATTGACGCCTGAGCTTAAGTCTTCATTTTCTAAATTGGCGCCCTTGTCAGGGTTGGTCAGTTTATCAAATGACGACTGTTCACTCAGTCGTTACATCCAGATTATGTAAATATTAATATATATAAACATTTTCAAATTTTGATTATCATCAAAATGACGCCTTTCATGAAGGCTTCAATTCTTTAAACAGCGCCCTAGTCAGGGGCATCATATATCAAATTAAAGAGCAGGGTATATGTCGTCATTTCAATATCCAGGAATATTATAAACATTTCTATAATACACCGTTTATCACTAAATTGACGCCCGTTCACTTGGGCGTTCATTCAATTGACGACCTAATCAGGGTCGCTATTTCTTTGTCATAAGATTTGCACTGGATAGGTACAATCATAGACACATGGTTTTTGGAGTATGTCTGATCAAGGTTCCAAAGACATGAACAGATAGAGAAAAATAGTAGGAATTTATGGACATGATCATGCATTAGTTTACATATAAGGGTTCTCAGTTATTAAAATTTGAACATTTCGTATTTATTAAATGACTAAACAATTGACGCCTGTTTGCACGGTCATCAAATAAAATAGCGCCCTAACTTGGGTCGCTATTTACTGAAATTTAGCAAAACAAAACAAAAACCCAAGAAATCATCAGGCTACAGACTATATGCATGGTATTTCTTAAATTTTCATGTTTGGGCTTCGTTACTTGAGAACACCTACCTGATTGAGTGATCCTAGTTGTCAAATGATGAAGTTCGGTGATGAACTTTCTGTTTTGGCAGGATGGTAGCAGCAATATGAAGAAGAGGAAGACGATGAAGAACGTCCTATGTTCTTCACGTACTCCTCAGCAGGATGCAAAGGAAGAGGAGTCGCGGCCGCTCCTTGTGGTTTAGACCGCAGCCGGAGGTAGAAGAAGAAGTTGAAGAACTTCTTTATGTTCTTCAGCAGCAGGTTTGTTGAAGAAAAGAGCCAACAGGTTTGGCTCGATGGAAGGGGTTATTTATAGGAGAAGGAATCCTAATGGGTTCTAGGAGTTCGATTAGGACTAAAATTTCCTAGGTAGAATCCTTACTAAACTTAAATATCCACGTATCAATCCTTTTCTTAATCAAAACTTACCCAGTTAACATCCCTGTTCGAATCAAACACCAACGGGTTTAGTTTTGGAATTAACGCCTGGGGTTGGGGCGCTATTTTAAAATGACGCCTATGTAAGGGGCTTTAATTTTTAATATAGCTCCCGTCAAGGGGCGTTATTTACTATTATTCTCTCTCTACCGTCTTAACGTATGAAAATGGCACCCATTCAAAGGGGCGTTATTTATTTAACTTGCGCCTAACATAGAGGCGTCAATTTGTAAATTAGCGCCCACTTGAACGGTTTTTAATGAAATGACGACCTGATAGGAGGAGCTATTTATTTATTTATTTATTTTGCCTCATTTGTGATATGGTCTAGGTGTAAGGCCTATTAAAGATATATGAAGTCCTAGTGTATGTATGTTTACACGTGTATATATATATATATATCACTAATCCCCTTTATCAGTTACTAAGCCTCATATACGTGACCTATATTTACTAATAGTTTACATGTATATGCGTATATGTATACAAGGCCAATTAGTCCTAAGTTAAGTTCATATGCTAGGTCCTTACAACTATCCGGTTTACCATTAGTGTTTTAGATTTCAATAATTTAAGGTCATATAGGGGTTTCATTTCTTATAATTTCCTTCACTTTTATTTCCTTCTTAATCATTATCTTGGGTATCAGAGATAGGTTCGATCCTAGTAACACATTTATTTTACTTCCATTTCCAAACAGGTAATATTAACTAGCCTTTTATTTATTCTAGGAACCTTATTAACTATTTATAGGAATATCACTATAGGTCATTTTTCTTTTCAAACCGGAAATATATATATTATCTTATTCACGTTTAGCCTACAAAATTACCGGGCGTTAGACCTTAACTACTAATCTTGCCTTATTCCTCACAACCACCCCGTCTTCACTAAGTTTGTTTCGAAAAATCCACTTAGTTCCGATTATTGGGTGATCATCAGGCCGGGGCACGAGGAACCACACCCGATTCCTTTGGAATTGGTGCAGTTCTTCTTGCATGGCGAGAACCCAGGAATTATCATTAAGTGCATCATCTAAAGATTTAGGCTCAATATTGGAAAGTAAAGCTAAATTATCATGAAGTTGAACTTCCCTGATTGAAGCCCGGGTTCTTATCCCTTCATCCACACCACCAATCACATTCTCCAAGGGATGATCTTTGAGCATGGTCCATTGGTGTGGAAGGGTAGGTTGTACTTGCTCCTCTTCGTTTTCTTTCTCCTCTTCCTTTTCTTCACGTTTTGCCTCACCTTGTTTGCTAGATTCTCCTTTCTCAATCTCACCTTCACCTAAACCAAGAAAATGTTGATCATCATTAGATTTTCTCAGAGTAAATTCATCAATCACAACATGAGGACTCTCTTCGACTACAAGAGTTCTAGAGTTATACACTCAGTAGGCTCTAGATGTCAAGGAATACCTTAGGAAAATCCCTTTATCACTTTTAGCATCAAATTTTTCAAGATTATCCTTACCATTATTCAGGATGTAACAAATGGATCAAAATGGCTTAAAGTGAGATATGTTGGGTTTCTTACCTTTATATAACTCATAAGGAGTTTTCTTAAGGATAGGTCTTACCATAGCTTGATTGGTGATATAGCAAGCAGTGTTTACTACTTCTGTCCATAAGTATCGTGGAAGATCATTTTCCACCAACATGGTACGCGCCATTTCCACGAGCATTATATTCTTCCTTTCGACCACTCCATTTTGTTGCGGGGTCCTAGGTGCTGAAAACTGGTGCTCATACCCCTACTTCCTGCAAAATTCATCAAAATCCAAATTTTCAAACTCCTTTTTGTGGTCACTCTGAATCTTCTAAATAGCATATCCTTTTTCATTCTGAACTCTCACACAGAAATTAACAAATTCTTTGAAAGCATCACTTTTGTTAGCTAAGAATAATACCCATGCATATCTAGAGAAATCGTCAATAATCACAAAGCCATATAGTTTCTCTCCAAGACTGTGAGTCCTGGTGAGACCAAATACATCCAAGTGTAGCAATTATAGGGGTTTTTCAGTTAAAACAATGTTTTTGCAGTTGAATGAAACAGTGGTTTGGTTTCCTTTATTGCATGCTTCACAAATTTTTGAAGTTTCAAAATTCAAGCATAGAAGACCTCTAACTAAGTTATTTCTTGACAATTTCCTAATGACATTAAAACTGGCATGCCCAAGACGGCGATGGCATAACCAAACATCATCATTTTTGTTAGCAACCAAACACAAATTTTCAGAAGTAATTTCATTGAAATCAACATGATAGGTGTTGTTACTTCTCACTCTTGTGAACTTAATTTCATGAGTGTTTGCATCAATTATAGAACAGTGAGAAGATTCAAAAATAACCTTGTGACCTTTGTCACAAAGTTGACTAATGATAAGCAAATTGTGATTCAAACCTTTGACTAGCAAAACATCCTTAATACAGTGTTTGAGATCCTTACCAACTCTCCCAGTGCCAATTATCATACCTCTGTCCTGTCCACCAAAAATTATCGTTCCTCCATCTTTCTCTACTAGGTCTGCAAAAAGTTGTTTATTTCCAGTCATGTGCCTGGAGCATCCGCTGTCCAGGTACTATTTATTCTCCATTGCTTTCATACAGACCTGCAAGAACAAACATCAAATCTTATTTTGATTTAGGTACCCAAGCAAGCTCGGGTCCCTTGGTGTTAGCATTCATCACAGTGTGACTATACTTTTTCAAAAATAAATCATCATCATACTTCATCAACTGACATATATACATGTCATGACCTAATCTCCCACAATAAAAATAGGTGGGTCTTTTCCTACCAAAATTGTTTCTTTTATTTACACTCCTAAAAGTAGAGGGGAAATTAAAATGAACATTTTGTGTTTGTGTGTGTGTGTATGAACACTCGCAATGATTTTGTGTACTTTTGATTGTGTATTGAAAAGCATTCTTGTGGCCATGCATGAAACTTGAAATTTTCTCACCATGATTTTCTTTTACCTTTACAAGGTTGTCATGAGCTATTTTCATCTCATTCAATTGAGTGGTGAGGGATTTAACTTTGTCTTCTACCTCATCCTTGGCTTTCTCACACTTACTCATTTTCACATTAACCTCATCTAGCTCCTTTTTACACATTTCATTCTTCTCTTGAAATTCTTCTTTGAGTTTGTATGCATTTTGTTTTTCTACCTCTAAGCAAGAAATTTCATCTTCAAACAAGGTCAATTTTGATTCAAGTGATTCATTAGCATTTTTGAATTTATAAACTTGAATTTTAAACAAACTGTATTTTTTAGAAGAGTTAGGTGAATGAGTAATTTCATGAATCTTCTTCCTCAATGTTTTATTTCCATTTCTAATATTTTTGTATTTTTCATACAATTCCTCATAGGCTAACTCCCATTGATCATTCGTAATAAATTCAAGGTCAAAAATTACCTGTTCTTGATCACTTCGTGTCATAAGACACAAGTTCTTGACTATCTCCTCGATATCTTCTTCTTCCTCAGATGTAGGCTCGTCCTCATATTCGTCACTCCAAGTGGCCTTCATGGCCCTTGGCTTCTTGCCCTTGTCTTTCTTAGCCTTTTTCTGCAATTCAGGACATTCACCTCTCATATGCCCCATCTTCTTACATTCATAGCACATGATCTCATTTGACTTGGATGGCTCGTCTTTTTGCTTGAATTGCTTCTTCCTTTTTCTGAATTTCCCAGAAAATCTTCTTCTTTGCTGTAAAAACTATCTAACCTTCCTTGTAATCATGGCAACCTCTTCATCATCTGTATTGTCCATGGAATCCTCCCGGCTTAAGATAGACTATGGGTTTGGTTTCAATGCGATCGACTTCTTCTTCTTGGTATCCTCTTCCGTCCTCTTGATGTTTATCTCATAGGCCATTAAAGACCCTATGAGAGCATCCAAAGTGAGCGTAGAAAGATCCTTTGAATCTTCTATCACGGTAGCCTTGGTGTGCCAACTAGGTGACAACGACCTCAGCACCTTCCTGACCAAATCAGTGTCCTTGAATTATTTCCCGAGTGACTTCAACCCATTTGTTATCTCCATGAGACGTGCAAACATCTCGGAGATTGTCTCCTCATCTTTCATGTGGAACAACTCGTAGTCCTAGATAAGCATGTTAGCCTTCGTCTCCTTGACCTTCAAAGTGCCCTCATAAATTAACCTTAGCTTATCCTACATTTCTTTTGCTCTCCTGCACATAGACACACGAGCATATTCAATCGGCTGAATGGCACATTGAATAACATTTAAAGCATTAAAATTCACAGTGGACTTCTTAATGTGCTCTTCATTCCACTTCTCCTATTCTTACGGCAAGGTATGTGGACCCTTGTTAATAACGGTCCATATTTCATGGCTTTGAGCGTGGAGGAAAACCATCATCCTATTTTTCCAATAACTATAGTTATTTCCATCAAAGTAAGGAGGCATGTGTATCGAATGCTCTTCGGGCATCAACCCCTTGTTAGCCATTCCTAACAGATCACTCTAAACTGCAAGATTTCTATATAAAAATAGAGCCGAGGCTCTGATACCAATTGTTGGCCCAGTTAGGAAAGCAATCGAGAGGGGGGGTGAATTGATTGCTCCCCCTTGTTAAAACTAAACGCAGAGATGACATAAAATGTCTATATAGCTGAACAACAGGATTTAAATGTGATGGAGAACAAGCAAGCCCTCACAACTCTCCAGCGCAGTTTGATGAATCACTCGGATAGAATGTAAAGAGCGGATAGTTTGTATGACCTCTCATCTCACCGCATCACACTCATGAATCAGGACGGCTAGATTGAAACAGCCATCACACTATCAGCAAACTACAACACAAGGAATTTTTAGGTGGTTCGGACGCACCTAAGTGTAGTCCTACGTCCACCCCTCTCAACTCGAGAGGATTCCACTAAAACCACTGCACGACGGTAGCAAAACGATTACAAGGATCATACACGGGCACAACGGCCCCACACACACGTGTGTTCTCGCGCGACGACGAGAAACCACGCATACGGAGACGATGCTCCAATATCGTCTATAAAAGAAAAGATAGAGAAATACAAGCCCAGTTCAAATTTCTTAAACTATGCTTAAATAAAAGTAGAGAAGCAGGAGAATAAGATATCCCTCTTCAATCTTCAACCAATGTCGGAGATGAGGTGGAAGGGTGGACTAGAAATGATAAACCAGGGTGTGGAAGCAGCCGCCCCTTGTAGATTTGGATGCCCAAGACAATAGATGGTGGAGAGTAGCCGCATCCACCTCCAGATCTGAGCTCAGGTGCATGAGAAGCGATCTCCAGTAGCCTCTTCTTCCTTCCTCCAGCAAGTATGCGTCGCCCTCTTCTACTTTTCCTACAAAGATGAAAAACTTTAGCCCAAAAGATTACTTCCGTCGAATGAGTTCGCAGCTTCATATACTAGGTAAAAAGAAATGCAAGAGGACCAAAAAGCCCATTCGAAAACCTCTTAAAACCACACCCAATCAAGGGTAGAAACCTTAAGGGTAATATGGTAAAAGGGCAACCCAATCGGATCATGAAATAATGGGTTCAAAGGCAAACCCGTGAGCCACGATCTGGACACGCTTGAATGGGTGTCGACACCTATTTTCAGGTGTTCTGTCCCTTAACAAAAAAAACACACCCAAGGTGTAGGTGTTGACACCTGGTGTTGACACATAAATCCAGGTGTTCTGCCCGTCCAAAACAAAAGGACCCAGGTGATGGGTGTCGACACCAAGTGTCGACAACTTTCACACAAGGTTCTGTCAACATAAGAACCACTCCCCAGGCAACTAGGTGTCGACCCCAGAGGTCGACACTTGTAGTGGGGAAAAGGAGACTGCCCAAGGTAGTCAAACTAAGCCCAAACATGCTATAAACAACTTAACCCCAATCTAGGCACATTAATACTCATTCAACCAAAGATTCTTACGATTGTTTCAAGGGTTTGCGAGCCTTAAAGAACCTGCAAATTTTGAACCTCAAAAACATGTTATTTCACATTTAGGAATCAAGTCTATGCATATAACAGACAAGTCTAAGCACATGTAGAATAAGGTTGATGCATGTTAAGATGAGGTCGGTGCATGTGTGTGGACAGGGTCGGTGTTATGACCACCAATTTGGGCATTGGCCCAATTGAGAACAATTCGGGCCCATGAACTCAAGGAGCTAGAAATCTAGACAGATTATTGAAGGATCCTTAGGAAATTAGTAACTAAATGTAGGGAGGTCAGAATATGGTAAAACCAAAGTCCACACAATTGCCATTGGGTAAGGAACAACTTTGATGAAGAGTATCACTTCTAAAAAATAGGCCTAATAGGAGTTAAGAGGGAGTTTATGAAAATAGGTCGAAACAGTTACAAAAAAATGGCTACCCATTAAAATAGGGATATCTTGGGCCACAGTCAACCAAATGAGATGAAACATAGCCCATTAGAAAGATTGGGCCCTTGACCCAAACTCTTTTGTTGAGGTGGAAACCCAATTCGCATCATAACCCAAGGTTCTGAGCCTTTTGCTGCCAGCTGTCATAGAGAGGTGTGACTATTAGGAGAATTCGAATGTAATTAATAGAAAATTCATAACTTCATCTGTGGTTGATGAAATGACCTACAACTAAAGCCATAATTTCTAATGGGGTGTTAGCTACAACTTATCTGTTGAGGTCAAGGCCAAAGTCGGCATGGACTCTATAGTTATACCCTAATTACCTCAGGGTACCGAAAGGTCACGGTTGGAACGAGGGAGAATGAATGTTAATATTGTGAAAATCATAACTCGTGATAGGGATAATGAAATTTGATGACACTGTGACTCAAATTTAGATCCCAAAGTCCTCTTGATTTCATCTAAAGACATCCCAGCTTGAATCTTGACGGGAGAGCACACCCACGCACATTTATGACTGAGTAGACAAAGGGTCGCGACTGAAACAGGGGAAAATAAACGTTAATGTTTCAAAAATCATAACATGGGCTAGGAATAATGAAATTTGATGAAAATATGACCCAGTGTTAGATATGGAAGTCCTCTACATTTCATATGAAAACATCTTAACCTAATTCCAAGCATAAGTGCACGTCTAACAGAGTTTATGATAGGAGGTCGAAAGGTCACACCTGTTCAAACCCGAAGAGGTGCTAAGCATTAACTCCTCTTCAAAACCAGCGACCTTGGAGCTTCTTAGAGCCTTGAGGGACGTGGATAAACCATTGGGAAGCCTAAAAACTATATAAGGAGGTGGGTTTTAAGGGTGTCAAGCCTTTAGCAAACCATTTCCATCAACCCTCCACCACCTTCTAGCTTTCTTGAGTAAGAAGAGAGTGAGGGACCTTGTCTCTTCGTGGGCGGACCATCCGGTGCGTGGGTGGTCGATCCGGCACGTGGAGGATGATCTTGCAGTGCCCCGTGCTCGGGGGGGGGGGGAAGCTTTTGGAGGATCTGGAGTGTGGATATCATCCCCGATCGTCGGTTTATCATTTCAAAGGTAGGCACCTATCCTCAAATCTTAGGGGTCAATGATGCATTAAAATGATTTTAAAGTATTTTCTATATGCCAAAGAGGGATTAAGGGCATGTGGGATTGACTACCATGTCTATTTACTGGTTTTTTCCATCAAGTTATGTGTTTTTGAGAGGTTTCTTGGAATTTTAACTGAAATTACTGGGTGGTGTCGACACTGCCCACGAATGTGTCGACACATTCCCATGAATGTGCTGACACATCTCATGAACGTGCTGACACTTTCCCTGAATGTGTCGACACTTACCCTGGATGTGTCGACACTTCCTCTTTAGAAACTATCGGATGTGCTAACACTGCCCATGGACGTGCTGACACTTCCCCTGAATGTGTCGACACTTACACTGGATGTGTCGACACTTCCTCTTTAGAAACTGTCGGATGTGCTGACACTGCCCATGGACGTGCTGACACTTCCCACGAATGTGTCGACACTTCCCATGGATGTGTCGACACCCTGAGAACCCTGTCCCCAATTTTCAGAAACGTGGGAAAAGAGAGTTTTGAGTTGTCAAATTAATTTAGAAAAATCTAAAAAATTAGAAAATGGTAGAAGGGTAAGTTGGTAACCCATAGTAAAAATTTCATGCTCACATAAATTCTGCGCTTATAGTTATGGAACATTTTCTAGGCATGTGTAGGGTGGACAGGTCGGCACTTCCTTTGAACAGGTCGACACCCTGGGGCATTATCCCCAATTTCCAGAAATGTGGTAAAAGAAAGTTTTGGGATGCCATATTAATTCAGAAAAATCTGAGAAATTGGAAAATGGTAGAAGGCTAAGTTACTAACCCACAGTAAAAATTTCATGCTCACAAAAATTCTGTACTTTTCGATATAAATCATTTTCTGTGCATGTGTAGCCTATAAGGATAAACATGTTCTTTTTATATAGTAACTTGATCATGCACTGTTCTGCACCAGTCAACATATAAGTATGTTTAGCCCACTTAAACTATTGGAAGCATGCATGTTATGATAAAGTATCATACTAGTATTTATAAAATGAGTATGAATGTGAATACGATGTGAATGTTATGAGTGGGAACAACAACATTATGTGAGATAGGACTTCGGTCCCTTTGTAAGGCGGCCCTTTCTGCAGGACAGTGATACGTAACGCCGCGGAAGTAAAAGATCCCAGGGGATGGCGATACGTATTGCCCTAGTCAAAAATCCTATTGATTCGGCCGATTGTTCTGTGGAACGGCAGAACTGTGTTGGCCACATGAGTCTAGGTGGGAGTTCGCTCTCGGGTCTACGCAGTACTCTTTCATTCGTTCGTTCGTTCGTTCGTTCGTGTGTGTGGGGCCACCTGTGTTGTGGTAGCTGTTTGTTTCCAAAAAGAATAGAATTGTGAAAATATTAAAATGGGAAAAATGTGAATACGTGAAAAGGCGATAACATGTAAACAGCTCATTCACCGTGGTTTTAACGCATGCATGGGTACCTTATATGTTAGGTAAAGAATATGTATTTTCCTCATATGAGTTATTTTAAGTAGATGATAATGAATGGGTTATGCTATTATTGACATCTGAATTATGTATGTAATTTGGTTGTATAGATGTGAGTTAACCCCGGTTTGATTAGGCTACCTATTGAGCGTCACACTCACCCCTTTATGACACACGTTTTCAGGAGACAGAGAGCAGGAGGTTGAGGAGAAGGCAGCAGTTGAGGAGTAGTGCTAGTGCTTAGTTCGTCTGGATATGTTATGGATGAATGGCTCTCTTATATGTAAGGTTATGGGGTGGTGAGCCTATGAGGACTCATGTTTATTTTGGAACAATGGACATGTACTCTTCTTTGAAAATTATGAATGGTTAAGATGTTATTTACATTTCATGTAATTATGATTTCTCTCTCTCTCTCATGCGAATGTAGGCATGTTATATATTGTGCTTCCGCGATACATACGAAGTAATGCTTCGGGGTCCGATAAAGAAAAAAAATATGCCTATAATTTGGGACTCGGATCTCTGGGCGTTACGGTCGGTGCATGTGTGTGGACAGGGTCGGTGCCTGTATACAAGTCTAAGCATAGGTGTGGAAAGGGTCTGTGCATATGTGGGGACAGGTCTGAGCATATGTGGGCAAGGTCTGTGCATATGTATGGATAGGGTCTGTGCATATGTAGGACCGGGTCTGAGCATGGTAGCCAAGGTCTTAGCATATGAATGCTAAGGTCTAAGCACATAAAACACACAAGACTGTCTCTTCAAAACTGCATATTAGTGACCTAATTTTCAGCAATGTGAGAAACCCATATATCAATATTTCAGCATGACCAAACATGAACAAGTATCATGCTTGATATAGCGAATCATATCAAATATTGATTTAATCTAAAACAAGGGGTCCATATTGAATTCAGTCAAAATACACACGAAATGCAACTTCAGTCCAAAAACACAAAGTTCACTCCAAAGCATGCTAAACTCCTACTCCTTACTCAGTTATCGAAGCTCAGTTTTAAGACCATACAACAATTGTAAATGCCATGTTAGGCTCTTTGAAAGCCATTCATGTGACCAAACAAATAGACTCACATTCATCAAGGGATATTCAATGCAAATCATACAAGATAGAACAAATTGTCTTCGTCAAAATACGCCGGGGCACAACATAACTGATCTGCTATGTAGTTGGCTTCTCTATAAATATGAGAATAATAGTGCACCATCAAAGCTTGGAGATGACAGATAGAGCGCGCAAGGGTAAGGATGCACCATGGGCAAGAGAAAGCACCATTGAGAACATCAATCAGCACCACAGAGTCTGACTCGACTAAAATATCATGGTACTCACACTTTTTACATTGCTCACTATAGATGCCAGCCCAGCCAAGTCAATGGAGAGGCGACCCATTAAGTCGTTGCCCCTGCAAGCCTTGTCGTAATTGTCAGTTCTGCCAAGCCAACAGAGAGGCGACCCATTAAGCCATTGCCCTAGGAAGCTCCGTCGTAGCTACGAGTCCGGCCAAGCCAATAGAGAGGTGACCCATTGGGCAATTGCCCTAGTATGCCACGCCATCGCTGCTTGTCCGGCTAAGTCAATAGAGCTGCGACCCATTGAACCATTTCCCTAGCAAGCCCTACTATAGTAACTAGGTCGGCCTAGCAGACCGAGTGATGATCGGTTGATCCATAGCCCTAGTTGCCTCGTCACAACCCTACCCAAGCGTAGTTTTTACCGGGTCAGCTACTATACACCTAGGCACTTAGGTATGACCTGAGTATAAACATCTTTCCCTCAGGCCAGCTCCTATGCAGCCGAGCGTATCTTTCTTCGGGCCAGCTACTATGCACCTGGGCACTAAGGTATGAGTCTGAGTATAAATATCTTTCCCTTGGGCCAGCTACTATGTACCTGTGTAGTTTCCACTGGGATAGCTTTTATGCACTCGGGCACTCAAGTATGAGCCTGAATATTATCACTTTGCACCAGGCCAGCTATTATGCACTCGGGCACTCAGGTACGAGCCTGAGTATATGCATTATCTCCCTGGGTCAGCTACAATGCACCTGAGTATATCTTTCTGTGGGCCTGGTACTATGCACCTGGGCACTCAGGTACGAGCATGAGTATAACCATATTTCCCTCGCGCCAGCTACTATGCACCCGAGCTTAGTTCCCACATATGGTGCCAATGTGTTGCGTACGCTTCAACACTTATATTTATATTATCTTGAATTGAGTTACATTGCCAGACGAAGGTGAAAATATAGAGCCTGAGAAAGAAGGGTAAGGCCATAATGTAGAGCTTGAGAAAGAGGAGAGCAAATCTTCGTTGGTGAGCTAAGCTTCAGGGCTGAGTTTCTAGGCGATGGCTGACGACCGTGGACAACACTTCTGAGCGATCATTCATTGGGTACGATGCTCCTATTCTCTTGGGCTTTGGAGCCTTTTTGGATGACCTCCACAAAGCTCATCTATGATCGGCCTTATTTCTAGAGCTAAGGCCCCTAAGGTAAATGAGTTGGGGATTGAACTTCATTAATGATGATGTGAGATGAACCCTCATATCTCCATGAGGTATTATCCCCAGAGTGAAAGTGGGAATTTATCATGTAGAAGATGCCTCATCGGTTAAAGGATGAGGACCTTTCTTATAAGGACATGGTTGGTTTCCCAATATCTGATGTGGGACTAATCACATGGCCCTAGTGCACACAACATAGTCCCCTTGAGAAGGTAAGCGAGTGTGTGCGAGCTGAAGGTTCCCACAGATGACGTCAATGATGATGTAAGATGAACCTTGTGTTGCCCAATAAATGGCTGAACCACAGGGGGTGAATGGATAATTAAAAATTAATCGTGATAACCAAGGATTTAAGATAAATGTGGAATAGAAATGGAAACGGTATAGTGGTAGTGTAGACAGAAATAAAGAGATAACAACAATCACACAAATGGGCGCAACATTTTTATACTGGTTTGGCCCTAACCTCAGTCAGTCCTACGTCTAGTCCCCAACAACCATTGGGCTTTCCACTATCTCCGCAATTAGGAATTGTTACACTGACTATTTTTGATCAGGTGTTCAACCACACCATGGGCACTCTCTCACTAGATCCCCAACTATTTTTGGTCAGTTGTTCAGCCACAGCACAGGCGCTCTCACACTAGAGACCCAGCTGATTTCTAGGATACCGACCTCCTATTAGTCACACTATAGGATAAAGACCACTTGCTGATCCCTCTTTCCCTCGAGCAAGAGCTTCTCCCCTCAAGGAGAATATCACCACTTTACAAGTGGGATTATACAAAGTTTGCCTCTTAGTTAGGCAGGTTGTGTAAGATGAATGTCACAAAATAACAAAAGGAAAAAGAAAGGAAATTGTTGTTGTTATTATTATGATGTAGTGGTGGTGAAGAAGATAGATTGCATGGAAAGTAAATGATTAACTAAGGTGGGGAAGGGAGCTTGTAGATGCTAAATGGATCGTGATCTCCAGAGGTAAAACCTCAAAAGAAAAAGCAAGAATGATCGCGTGAGTACCTTGAAAGCGGGGAGAATTGTGAGTTGCACTTCCTCTTCTGATCGGCCGGTCGATGGAAAGGGTCTATTTTGATTACTCTGAAAAGATGAGCAAAGATAAAGAAAACAATAATGGATTAGTATTTCAGCAGTGTAGCATCAAATTCGTAGTGCAACAATAGTAAAAGACCATGGAAAAGAACACACCTTGTGTGTCTTTTAAACTCCTTAGAGCTAAGGGAAGGGAAGAGTTGAATGCAAAGCAAAGATGCAAAGGGTGTGCAAGACACCAAAAGGATCCTCAAGAGAGGATCAAAGTAGAGTGAATGCTATGCTTGTGTCTAATGCAGATAAAAACATAAACAAAAAGCAGACAAAGGAGGGGAGGTTGGTCCTCCAAAATAGGAACAGGGGAGGTAGCTTCGGTGGCTTCCGCTTCACGACAATGAACTCAAGGAGTTAACAAGAGAGCCCAAAGGACCCTCCGAGAGAGAAGGGGAGAGGAAGCTTCAGTGTATGTTCTTTCGAATGGTCATGAGAGAGAGATTTTGCCAAAGGTTCTTTCTTCTCTTTTCTCTTTTTTTTCAAACATTTTCTAACCTTTTTTCTCTGACCCTTTTTCTAACCCCGAACAAAGAACTCAAAGGGTGTATTTATAAAGAGGATAATCCTTGTTCTAGTGGGATTTTAACATGGGAAACCCTTCCATAGCAAGTTTACTTGCCATCGAAGGCCACTGGAACCCAATCCCGATCAGAATGCCATGCAAAAGGAGGTAGGAGATGAATCCGACACTGAACAAAAATGACGTCAATGGCAAATGACGGTAATTAAATTTGCGTCCAGTGCTGAAGACATTTCTTTCTGGAATAAAATAAGGAAATAAAAAGTTTCCTAAAAATGGAATTAATGTCAAAGACAAGATGCCTATTAATATGCATCTTTTCGGAGAGGGGTGAGTTCCTTGAAATATGTATTTATAAATTCAAAGAAAAATTCAAATATAGTAAGGAAATTATTGACTGGATCATAGACGCATATTAATATGGGTCACTCTGAAAAGGCATAAATTTCTTAATATATAGATTTTAATTTGGAATAAAATCCAAAAAAGTGAGAGACTCTGCGTCTGGGTTGCAGACGCAAATTAATACACACCTCTCCGAGAAGGCGCAAACTCTTTGAAATAGCGTCCATGTCTAAGATGTTAATTTCAAAATTTTCTAGAAAAATAGAAAAATCACCCTATTAAACCAATAATGAGGTCCACTTTGGGGCATTATAATGTGACATGCGATTTACTCATCTTACCATCAATTTTAGTGTGACTACATGTACAATGAATTACAGATCATTCAAGACAAAAATATCAGAATGAAAGCATAGGTATCTTGAACTATAAAGAAAAATCCTTTGAAGGAAAATTTAGAGTTGCTTACAGACTTTGAGAAGAAGTAGAAAGACTATAGCAGAGAAATCATGGTTGCTTCTTCTTCCTCGCTTGAGCACGTAGTACCTATGTGGTTGAGAAAGAATTGAGCTTCTATTCTCTCAACACTTGCAATGTGACCTTATGCTAGAAATTGGGTTACTGAATCACTCGCTAGGTTCAACTCGTATATTTTTGACGCACATCTTCGCTTCACGTATATGCTTTGTTTTTATTTTTCTACATGCGCTCAGCTTGCTTCGCACTGCTCGCATAGCTCACACACCACTTCATTATGTACATAGCTTGAATATATAGCTCCCTTGAATGCTGGTTCCATTAGATTCATCCTGGTAGCTATTAGATTCAGCTTAGCAGATGTTAGACACATCCAGGTGATCGTTAGAGAGAGAGCTTCTTAATTTTCTTTGAGTGCATAGTTGTATGTTAGAGAAAACTTTTCTGCTTCAAGAAATATGGCGTTCTTTCTTTTTGATAAGACAGTTAGCAGATTGTAATACCCTGGATTCTTCGAATCGAAATCGGAGAGCTTTCGGAGCACTTTTGTGGGTCCCTGATTGTGTTTTACGATCTACTCGGGTTTTCCCTTGTATAACTTGCGGAACCCCGTGGAGAGTGTACCATGGATTTTTGAGACTCCGGGACACCACAGGTGCATTGTGCTCTTTCTGTGGATCGTGGAGACTATTTTTCTATATTTTTTTAAGTTTATGGAATTTCGTGCCAAAAAATAGATTTTAGGAAAATTGCTAATTTCATATTTTATTTTCCTTTTAACCCTCTCTCTCTCCTCTCTCACATTTCTCACTCTCTCCCTCCATTCTCTCTCCACTCTTCTCCTCTCCCCGGGGCGTACGACCATGGTTGATCTAGACGAGGTGGTGATGGCGGGGAGCTGACCTGGGGCGTGATGACGTGAGAATCGGATCGTGGTGTTGGCGCAATCCCATTCATGGATTCGAAGCCGGCGTGGGTTGTTTGAGTTATGGTTTTCGGCATGGTTTGGCCGTTTCAGCACGTGAGATCTTCGGTGGAGGTAGGGCGATGGATACCATACTGATTTCTTGCTTCCTCTCGTGATTTGGAGCCGAACGGTGTGAGTTTGAGCGGGTTTTCCTACTTTAAGGGCGAAAGCATGTTTAAGGGGTGTGAGCCGTGATCACCATTCTAGGTGACGGTTTTTAGTTTAGATGGTATCATTTGAACCCCTGGCATGTTGGGATTCGATTCCTGCCAGTTTAATTAGGTTTGAGCATTATTTGGTGCCGGTACGGGGCCGTTTGCCCTCGTGGCTCATTTTGGGTCGATTCGTGGGAATCACCCATTTTTAGTCATTTTGTGGTTGGTTTGATCCCTTTTGACTTGTGGAAGGTTGATATCGACTCTAGGGATGTTTCCCCGTTGTTTAAGAGCGATTGGGGCGTGGAAAGACCCAATTTTGATCCTTCCTATGATTTTTGCACCGGTAGGAAGTAGCGGTCAAACTAGAGACCGCTGCTTGGAGAAAAGGTCTAAGGAGGACCGCTATCTTGCTCGTAAAAAGGGTTTCTTTGTCGGTTTTGGGTTTCAGTCTTGCGATCGACCATAATTTGGTAGTGGCGGCCCTGGGCTGCCCGCTACTCTCGTTGAAAGGTCCAAGGGAGACCGTTATCTGGTTTCAACGGTTTTAAGTCGGTTTGGGGTAGCGGTCTAGCTTCGGACCGTAAATTGGCAGTGGCGGCCATAGGAGGACCGCTACTTCCTGGAAACGGTCCCAGAGAGACCATTATTTGATTAAGTCGGTTCCTAGTAGCAGCCTTGTGGCTGACCGCCTTATGAAGTAACGGTCAGGCAAAGGACCACCACCAGGATGGCTTTTCATGTTTTCGAGGCAGTTTGGAGATGACGGTTTGGCCATGATCGCCACCTTCAAGAGATGGCCCTGTGAGGACCGCAACTTGTTAGTAGCAGCCCTGAGCAGACCGTTTCCTGCCTATTCAGTTCTGCGAGTAGCGGCCAGGCTATGACCACCATTTCTTGGTTGCGGCCATAGTGGTGACCACCACTTGTTCAGAGTGTTCTTTCACATTGGTTTGGCTTCTGATTATTGTGGCTTTGACCTCTTGGTTAGCCCATTATTCCATGGATGTCTTAGACGTCCTATGAGGGCTGTGACATTATTATAGGGTGTCTGGGAGTGCCATTGGAGCAAGCGGTATTTCGTGTTATTTCGAGGGTCATTGTGATTTTCGGTCAACTCGGTTGTGACTTAGTGGTTGACACGTGACCTTGTTAGTGTCTCGACTATCCTGTGAGGATAGAGAAAGTGTTTTGGATGCTTGGAGGTATCGTCGTACCTTGGTTTGCATGCTCATGTGGTTGGAGGGCTTTGGTAATCCCTCATGTTCTGTGTTTTGTCTTATGCGGAATTCTGAGTCCGATGAGCAACCTAGGAGGCCGTGGTCTTTCATTAATGTGTGGATCCAGCAGTTGTGTGCCATCTTCCATTTGTTTTACCATGATTTGTCTTAGGGATTTGGGTTATTGGCGGCGTGTTACCGCTATGTATGATGATCTTGACCTGAGTCTTGTGACTCAAGGATCGTTGTGAGTAGCTCTAGTTGCATGTCCTGAGTCTGGCGCCAGTTCTATGTGCTACCTTGTGCTCCATAGTACGTGCGACGGGTATGCGTTAGCCTATCCATACTTCGGTGGTTCTATTTGAGAGTCTCTATGTCTAGTGACCCTCCACTAGTCGTAGCCTGACGACACTTCCGTGTGTCGGCCAACCTGGGAGTGGTGGCGGGGCGAGTTCCTGATAGAGACGGTTTGTAGGCTGGTTGCCATGGGCCCCTTTGTCTAGCCATGAGAGTCCAGCGGGAGGGAAAAATCAGCCAGAGGCCTGGCTCAAGACATTGAGCTTGTGTATGCACACATGGTTAGGGGCGTTTGGACGAGTGCCCACGGGCGTGACCCTGACTAGTCACTCATTACTGTTGTTCCTTGATTTATTGTCCGGTGTCTCAATTACCACGTTTGAGGTGAGTGGGAGATGCTTGAGGCATAGTGTAAGATGTCAGTGGATGCATCTGGCTTTTCTACTAGTGAGGAGGTGCTTCTGTCACATGACACGAGATTCAGGATTCATGATACGTGACTTGTGGCTTTCGTGACTATTTTCCGTCACGATTGACGTGACTTGCCGGGTAGTCTGTGTTCGGATTTACCCATGGTCAGTGTAGCGTACACGACGGTGAGATCGTGTATGTATTGGTGTTTTCAGACTATGTAGTCTTGAGTTGGGCTTTTGTCTCGATAGACGAGCCTACACGACTGAGGTGTCGTGATGTGTCCTGGCTGTGTAGCCAAAGTTCCTTGTATCGGTTTAGTGATTCCCGACTATGTGTCTGGGGATCCATGTCTTTGCCGATTAGGAGTACTTTAGAGGGCCGAGGTTCGATCGGCTGTCGAGTTTCCCTTAGTACGACTTTCCTCATTACTTTTGCTGTTACTGCTTTACTTTAGTTGTTTAGCACTGTTGTTACTATTTTGTTTCGTGGTGGGGATCTGCGGGACCCATATTAAGTCAGTGAGATGAGGTTCACCCTTGACTTTTCAGGTGTAACTGTTCTTCCTCGTGTTTTGGAGAGGCAATACGGTGGTTCTTAGTTGCCAGCTTTGCCAGTGTCAGGCTTCCCCCGACTTGAGAGTATGTTCTCTTTCCTATTGTATTGTACTTTATTTGGACTGGACTCTGTTGTAGCTTCTAGCTCTATAGCTTTAATTTGTTTAATATAAAATTTATTTTTATTTCTGCTATTTTAGCAATCCTGATCATAGTAATTAATTATTTACTACTTTATCTGGAAGTTCAATGTACTTACACACACCTTTCTTTCCCTTCAGAACTTTCTCGCTCTTGGGAGGCCTCTTAGGATCCAAGTGGCTTCGAGTTTACCTGATATCTGGAGTCTGGGTCATCACAGTTGGTATCAGAGCGTATGTTTGTGAAAGTACATGGGAATTCAAGATCTTGTTGTGCTCAGAGTCCATAAGGTCCAGTACAATCGATAGTTGGCATAGATTTTGTGTTTCTTTACCGCTTTGCTTCTCGCGTGAGAGCTTGTATGTGCTGTGTTTACGTTGTGCGAGGTGGTTTTGTTCTCGTCAGGATGTGATGGAGCGTTCTTCTTTCGTCATGGTGTTGGTCTCATTTGTGCTGCGCTGGGCATAGTTTGCCGACAGGTGTGAATCTGTGGTGCAGTGTTCAAGTTTTTCCAAAGCATGATCAGGTGGCTGATGGGAATTATCGTTGGTGATGGCCATGCATGTTCTCCGGAGGAGATTAATGTTGTTTTGGCCATCCCATCTTGAGGTTTGGTCAGCCCCTGAGGTGTTAAGGTTGTGGTTTGAGGTGGTTGTTGGATGCCTTGTTTGAGAGAGTGCTCGGGTGAACCTAGGATTTCCTTCCTGGTGAGCTACTGTTAGTCGAGCATGATCTTTCTCATCCTGTCTTGTGGAATTGTTTCGAGGTAAGCTTTGGAAGTGCTGTCTCCGTGAAGTCTTAGTCATCTGTCTGCTTATGTATGGACTGTGTTAGTTCTGAACCTGATCTGCTCTTGTTTTGGCGGTGGCTTGGTTTTGGACCTAGATTAAGGATTTGGGTGCCATTGTGCACCGTGTTCGACGTGCCGTGTTTGGCGACTCTTGTGCTGTGACGGTTTAGTAATTATTTCAGGACTAGAGGATAAGCTGAGGCGGACATCATTTGCGGCTTGTGCTGTGGCTCTTGGCATGATGGTTTGCACTATGACGACTTGTGATCGACTGTTGGCAGGATCGGTACTCGAAGGGTGGTATATTGCAGTTTCGTGAATTGCAATGGCGTCGAGGTGTGCTGAGATGCGGATGCCGAGTTATCTATGATGCTTGTGTGCGTTGTGTTGAGTGCACAGAGGAAGCTTGTGGGCTCGTAACCCACTGGTCGAGGATCGTTGGGTTGGAAGATTCTGACCGACCGAGAGGATTGTTTCCTCGGTGTGACATCGTCTTGGCTATGTTGAAGTCCCGCGACAATGGCACCCAAGAGGTGGGTGAATTGGGTGATATCAAAATTTTAACAAAATTATACTCAATTTTAAATTTATGTGAAAATACTATGGATCTAGTGCAAGACAAAAAGGATATATCAAAATCAATCACTACAATAACCCTTGGTACTAGGTGGAGTTGGCAATTCCGTAGATTCACTCAACGCAAGCTGTTATCTTTCCGGCAAGAGTAACCTTGTCAGTCCGAATCTGGCTTTTGATATACCAAGGATCTATTTGAAAGTGATTAGTTAGTCTAGATCTAATAAGCGCAAATAATCTACTTCCACAAACATGCATAGGAGGGGGATAGAAGAGAAGGAACAAACCACAATGAGACAGTGATTTTAAGGTGGTTCGGATGCCACAGCAGCAACCTACGTCCACCCCTCACTAACAGTGAGGATCCACACACTATCTTGTAAAGAGATGCAAGATCGAACACACACACACACACACACAAAGCAAATAAGACTTAACTGCACACACACACAGATCTACGAAGATCCACACACACACACGGGATGGTTTTAGAATTACACAACAAGCACACTTGAAGCTTAGAAAGATTGAGAATGAAAACACAAAAGAAAAGACTTGATTGATGCTCCCCCTTAGTTGATGAAGAGTTTCTTAGATGCAGCTTGAACTCCACGTGGCTTGGGATTGATCTCCTTCAGGTATGACTTGATCTTCACTTGAGGATGGATGAAGAAGGATGAAGAACTTCCTCCCGAAGCATTGTTCACGTCTATAGTGCTAGCTCCCTTCTCTTCCCTTTGGTAGCCTCCTTAATCCCTCTTAGAGCATTAGGGTTTCTTACCCCCAAAGAGATGGTTTTATAACTCTTGAATGGTCAAGAGACAACCCAGGAACCAGATCCACAAAACCTGGAAGGTTTGGTGGCTTTGGGATTAAACAATACTAAGAGGAGATGCTTCTTTCGAGATCGACAAAAGTCAACATTTATGGGCTTATCGGGGCTGGCGGTCGACCTGCAGAGGCCAGCGATCGACCGCTCTGAGAATTCCTGTAGCCATTTGGCTGCTGAAAAAATCGGTTGACCGCTAGGGTCTGGCGGTTGACCGCCAGTTTTACAGGTTCCCTTCTTTCAATTCTGTGATTTCAGGTCGACCGCCAATGGTCCATAGGTCGACCGAGAATCTCCAATCTTGCAAAATCCAAGTGTTAGGCCACAAAAAATTATCCATGAGTTCGATGCTTGAAATGAGCTTGTGTTATGGCTGATTACAAGTTCACTTAGGCTCGTTTTAACACATGGGAGGATTCATGAACACTAAACTTAAATGGGATGGAATTTGATGGTTTATAGCATAAAACTTCGTTCTAATACATGGCACGTAGGAGATAAATGTCCTGAGTTTTGTTATCATCAAAATCACTCGAATATGCTCAATAATCTCCCCCTTTTTGATGATGACAAAAGTTAGGCATTTAAATTCACGTGTTCAAACCATTGTGCCTTTGAGCAAGTTTTCAAAACGAGGTCAATTACATTTTGAAATTCAGTTGAAATCCATCAATTTTGAAATGTTGAACTCAATGTTTGAAATGCATTCAACACGTTCATTTCAGCATGGCACATCACTTCCAACACAAACAATTCAACATATCAATACCGGCCATTCAACACTTATTTGCCAAATTGAAAAGAAGTGAGAGAGGAGAGAGCCAATCATGTAAATTCAAAGAGTGCATTCTTCCATTCATTCTCATTAGTTCAATACATGGTACACTGAATGCAAGAGGTGAAAATGCACTCGACACACGAAGGAATGCAACCACTAATGCAATACAACTAACATGCACAAACTATAATGCATGGACAGACATACATGCAGTCAGGCAAACACACATAGCATATATAGATAATCCTAATAGCCTATAATAGCCTACTTCTCCCCCTTTGACATCAGCAAAAAGGAGAGGGAAGGGATACAAAAAGTGGATAAAAATGACACGAGTGACCCAAGAACAGCTACACAGCAGGGTGATCCGCAGCTTCCTCGCCATGAACACCATCCGGGGCACCAACATCATGGGGGGAGCCAGCAGGAGCAGGAGGACAAGGAATACGATCCTCAAGGCCATGGAGAATCTCATCATGATGAAGAAGCTAGCGACGGATGGTAAGAAGGGAATGGTTGTTGAGCCGGAAGGTGTCACGGTTATCTTCATGGCTGGCATAGAGAGTGGCCATGTGGGTAGAAAGATCATCCAGAGCGTGAGTGAAGGAGTCCATTCGTCTAGTCATGGTATCAATAAAAGTGTCCAATCACCCAAGGGTGGAGTCAATCCGAGTTTCTATGCCTAAAAGACGCCTATCCAGAGTTTCATAGTCCCCCCAAGTAGGATGCCCAGCACCATGAGGGGAAGACTCCCCATGAAAGTACTACGGTGGTGGAGGAAGATCCTCGGGTGGAGACACATCTGTGGGCTATACTTGTGCAGGTGCATCTTGGTGATCTTGCTGTTGTTCCTGTTCTTGCTCTTCTTCACTGTCATCCTCTTCCCCATAAACTGGGACAGCACGACGAAGCTCACCATTTGCAGCACAGTAATATCCCATATGAGATTAAATCTTGTGCTTATTATAAATGTCATCCTGTCGGACCAGAACAAACTGCTCACCCTCTAATGGGACTCCAACAAAGGTGAAAACTCCAGTGAGTTGAGAAGCATAGGGCAGGGACCTCCGTAAATGAGTATGGCATCGTCCTATCAATTGAGTCATAAGCCATCCCATATCAACTAATTCGGCATTTATAACATGATAGAATAGGAATCGATGCACCTCAGTGACTTTATCTCGGCTGCCACTCTTTGGATAATTGAGTGTAGTAAACATGTGATGGAGGACCCATTACAGTGCGGGAAAGTGGTTGGCATTAAGCTCAATTAGATCGCTCACACCACGCACAAACTCACACCACGTCATGGCAATAAAACTTTCCTCAATTGCACCATGCCCAAAGCTCATATCTGCACCATTGGAAGAGACATCTAGGGCACGATAAAATAATTCTGGAGTAATGTGGATCTCAATGCCCGGAACCATTGTGTACAACCTTCCATTTCTGTCAACCAAATTACCATAGAACTGTTGCACTAAATATGGATAGTAGCGGCTGTATCTAGTGACAAAATCAATCTATCCCAGTTGCATTGAGAAAACTGTATAAATGTCGGGTAGGATTTCATTCATCTCCTCAAAATCGACAAGACGAGGGTCGATGATAGTTCTTGCAGGTAACATGGGTGCCAGAGCTTGTGGTGGTGGTGCGGCCAGAGCTTCACGTCTCCGAGCACTAGGTTTCCCTTGGAGAAGACGCCGAGCACTCCTTCTAGGTGCCATTTTAGACTAAGAAACACGGAGATGATCCTCTTGAAAGGTAGAGCCTCTACCTTGGGATGGAGAGAGAGAGACACCGGGAAGGACTAAGAACACCTTCTTCACGCTCTGGAACTCATGGAAGGGTGGCACGATCGCACGAACGCCGGCGATGTGTCGTTCTGAAATGGAGAACAATCGGCCGGATCGTATGCAGAGAGAGGAGATGTGGGGTTTTTAGGGCTTAGAAGATGTGAGTGAGGTGTGCTAGGGTTAGGAGGGAGTGAGGGAGAGAAAATGGATGCAATAGAATGTGGAAATAAGGGAGGAAACCCCCTTAAGTTGGGGTTCGGAAGAGGATGAATCGGCACGGTTCGCCGCTGGCGGTCGACCAGCACGAAGCCAGCGGTCGACCGCTGGGGCAAAGAGACACCATTTTAACCCCGAGAAAGAAAGTGTCTAGCCAGCGACCTTCAGAGATAAAGGTGGGCTCCTGATGTGGCACAACCCAAAGATGCAAATGGATGAATTGTTGAACCTAGGACTTAGAAATGCAAGCATACAAGTACTTTCAACGGACTCACGTTAGCGGCTCACTCGCACGGCTCATACGATCACATGGTGGTACCGGGGTATGATGGCGAGGGTCCAAGGTGGGACCCAAACATTCAAAGGGCTAGGTTGGCTTAGGCTGACCGCAATGGGTCTGGGATTCCCAACTTCATGGGCAGCCAGCACGCCGGGGCGTGGGGTTGGGTGGCTCTCACTTACAATCTGCGGTGGGCGCACTAAGGAACAAATACGGGACCGAACACTCCCACACCGACCGATGGGCATAAGAGATAATACTAAACTAGCAAAGTATGGACCAGCAAGGTAGGGACCAGTCACTCACCTGATCGGTGTGAAGACACCGATCCCGACCGAAAGATGAGGGCGAGCGGGGAGGCATGGGTACGCACCCGCACGCCGCGCCGATGCCACTTGACTTGAAAATATATCAAGAACAACACTACTCTTCACGCAGGATGGTGGGACAAGGGGTTGGGGTTAATGTATTTCAGCCAAACACTACCTCCATGCAGAGAGGGGCTGTAAGCCGGCCAGGCGGGGTGGGGAAACTATGATAGAAACCAAGTTGCTGAGCTTCGCCGGTTCTGCCAACTTCAGGAACAGCTTGATAGGTTGTTGATGTCGGCGCTACCACGGGGTCTAATAAGCTCAGAATTAGTCAAAGTCAGTATCGAAACTTTCCAGACTGGCCCAGGATGTCGCCTGAATTTTCTTGGAATGTCGTGATGATGTCGCTGGACGGGGCAGATCCTGGAACAAGGCTGGTCTGCTCTGGTTATAGATGCTCTCAAGGTGATGCTTATGAAAGACGGGGGCGCCACGAACTGTCCTGTGCTCTGTTGGAGGCGAGGTAGGTAGCATGGCGATCGTGGTCGAGTATTCTTTCCGTCGGGACCAACGGCGTTGTCGGAAGATGTCGGAGCTGATCGTGAAAGCCCGAACAGTAGGGATGTGTCGGTTCTGGCTTGGGAAAACTGACCTGATGCACTTGGAATGGAAAATTTGTAAGTTTTGATGCCGATGTTCAAACTTAGCTCTGCTTCTTGGGATGGAAGAGGACTTGAAGGGGATGATGTCATTGAAAGAATTGTGCCAGAAATCGAATAGTAGTGGCTGGGCTCGAGATTCCACTCAGGCTCAGGTTCCCTGACAGAGTAGCTTTGCACAGTCGGGGGAGATTGGATCCTCTGAGCAGTAGGGATGTCGGATCGATGCAAGACCACCTCGGCTGCGAAGCTGACTTGATAAGAAATCCAGCGGTATATGGTATGACACCAGGAGCCTCACGATGACGACGTGACTACCTATACAATCTTTGGGTGGTATGCTGCCTGCGAACCAGAACAGGACTGATTATGGAGGGGATGTGGAAGGTGGAGATGGGTGATGGTTTGGAATTGGGATGATGGCTGGTAGTAGTGGGAGGTTGGGGGAACGTGGATGGATGCTCCTGGGGAGGGAAATTTGAGTTTTTGGGGCCTAGGGAGGAGTCATATCAGTCTTGGGAAGTGGAGGGGTGCATGGGGAAGGGAAATGGGTAGTTGGGGGTTGGATGGTGGAGCAAGGAGTGGTGGAGGCTCTCTTGGGGTTGGGGTGGAGTAAAGAGGGGTTGGAGGTAGTTGGGGAGGGTATTGAATGAGAGGAGGGGAGTTGGGAAGTAGGTGGGAGGGGGAAGGGAGAGAGAGGGGCGCAGCCCCCTTTGTTGAAAGAGAGATAATGAGAGAGAGAGAAAAGAGAATTTTAGTGGAGGAGAGAAAGACTTGGGATTTCTTCTATTCAAATTGATTCATCCAAAGTTGAGTACATGGGGAGAGATGGGGCCTTTATATAGGCATCCACTCTTTACATGACCAAAGTACCTTTGACAATTAGACAAAAGATCAAGTATATCCTATACTTAATCCTATGGGCCCATAACTAAGGTACCAAGGCCCAAATAAGCATAACAAGAGAAATGACTAAAACAACATGACTCAATAAAGGAAAGTACATAAGATACGACTCAAAGAAAAGGAAAATAACATGTGATCTCATAGTCGGGCTTCCTCAAAATGATGTAGGTGATGCGAGCCAAAGAGAGCGCTATGATATGCCCTCATCAAATCCCCCGGGGTGGGGAGAACTCGACCCCGTCGAGTATGGGTCCGCCTGACTGTGGTAGTGCTCCAAAATGTCTAGGTCAAGGCGCAGCAGGTCTTCCCCCCTCACCCAAGCATCCTCGGTCGGGGAACGGCCCTTCCACCTCACTAGGTAACACTGGTATACCTTGTTCCTGATAATGGTACTCTGCTCATCCAGTATTGCCTCCACTTGCTCACGTCGGCCTCTCAAGGTAGGAGGTAGAGTCACACCATGGGTGTCTCTCTCAAGGGAGGGTAAAGGCTCAAGCTCCATACTAGGTCCCACCGCGGGGCCCTTGTAGGCTACCAGGTCTGCCACGTTGATGGTAGGGTGTACTCCAAAACCCTCAGGTTGGTCCAACTCATAAACGTTACTGCCTAGTCATCTCAGAATTCGAAAGGGTCCCGACCCTCGTGCCCTCAACTTGGAGGCAGGCCCCAGAAGGAGCCGCTCCATCCTCACCATCACCGAGTCTCCCACTTGGAACTCGCAGTGGCACCGTCGAGCATATGCCTATCTTTTGTAAGCCTCGTTGCTCTTCCCTATATGCTTGCAGATGTCATCGTGCAACTCTTTGATATGCTGTGCAAAGGACTCAGCTGAGACAGACACTCTAGCATGTGGGGGAAGAGGGATAAGATCTGAGGGTTTTCTAGGCCTATATCCATGTACTACCTCAAATGGACTCTTGCCTATGGACCTATTGATGGAATCATTGTAGGCAAACTCGGCCTGAGATAAGAGGAGATCCCAATTCCCAGGGTGGTCCCCTACTAGACAACGGAGCAAGTTCCCAAGGCTTCAATTGATGACCTCAGTCTGGCCATAAGTTTGAGGATGATAAGCGGTGGAGAATTTGAGGAGGGTTCCCATCAGATGCCGGAGAGTTTTTCAAAAGTAACTGGTGAATTTCACATCTCGGTTGGACACAATGGTTTTGGGTAGTCCATGGAGTCGGACCACCTCATCAAAGAACAATTGGGCGACCCTAGAAGCATCTGAAGCCTTGGCACATGGGATAAAGTGGGCCATCCTAGAGAACCTGTCAACAATGACGAAGATGGAATCATGTTTGCGTAAGGTCCTAGGTAGGCCAAGGTTAAAGTCCATGCTCAAATCCTCCCAAGGTCGATCTTGGATGGGTAGGGGTGTGTAAAGCCTAGTGTTTTACCTCACTTGCTTGGCTGAGGCACAAATGCGACATTTTTCCACAATGTGGGCCACATCCTTCTTGAGACTGGGCCAATGGAATTACCTTTCAACTAGCTCTATGGTCTTTTGGACCCCAAAGTGACCAACTCGGCCACCACTGTGTAACTCCCAAACTAAGAAGTCCCAAAGTGAAGTCCGGGGTATGCATAGCCTAGATCCCTTGAAAAGATACCCCTCTTGGAGTATGAATCCATCATGTTCCTTGTTGGGATGAGTGGATAGGGTGTTTTAGTGATTCCCAAAGTTGGGGCAATTTGGATATTCTCCTTTGATTCTTTCAAACCCGGTGACTTCCACCTGGATAGTGGAAAGTAAGGCTACCCGCATACTTAGCGCATCAGCGGCGCAGTTCTCACTACCCATCTTGTACTTAAGGACAAAGGTATAGGCTTGAATGTATTCTACCCAATGGGAATGGCGGGCATTGAGCTTTTGTTGGGTGTTGGGGTACTTCTAAGCCTCGTGGTCCGAGAAGATCACAAACTCCTTAGGTAGGAGATAGTGCCTCCAATGCCGAAGGGATTGAACCACAACGTAAAGCTCTTTGTCATATGTGGAGTACCTAGTCCTAGCCTCATAAAGTTTCTCACTAAAATAGGCTACTGGGTGACCTTCTTGGCTAAGAATGCCTCCAGTCCCTACCCCGGATGCATCACAAGTGACCTCGAAGACTTTTGAGAAGTCGGGTAGACAAAGGACCGGGGCTTGGGTCATCTTTTCCTTGAGCTCTAGGAATACTTTGGAGGCTGCCCTAGTCCACACAAAAGTGCCCTTCTTGAGGCAATCCATGATAGGAGTGGTGATAGTGCTAAACCCACAGATGAATCTCTTATAGAAGGTGACTAGCCCGTGAAAGCTTCGGGCCTCATGGAGGGTCTTGGGCTCGGGCCACTCAAGAATGGCTTGGACCTTCTCGGGGTCCATGGATACCCCTTGGGATGAGACAATAAATTCTAGGAAGGCTAGTTACTTAGTCAAGAAAGGGCACTTCCCGGGGTTGGCAAAGAGACTTTCTTTCCTAAGAATGGTGCAAACATGTTTGAGATGATCTAGGTGGGCTTCCTTGGTTTGGCTATACATGAGAATGTCATCAAAGTAGATGACAAGGAAGATGCCAATGAAGGGCTAGAGGACCTCGGTCATGAGGAGCATAAATGTGCTTGGTGCATTGGAAAGGCCGAAAGTCATGACAAGCCATTCATAGAGACCGTCCTTAGTTTTAAAGGCAGTCTTCCACTCATCCCCGGCCGAATGCGAACTTGGTGGTATCCACTTTTGAGATCGATCTTAAAGAAGATGGTGGCTCCAGAAAGCATTTCTAACTTGTCTTCTAGCCGAGGGATGGGAAACCTATATTTGACCGTGATTTTGTTGATGGCCCGGCTATCCACACACATGCGCCAAGTTATGTCTTTTTGGGTGTGAGGAGGGCCGGGACGACACATGAGCTTTTGCTAATGCGGAGGAAGCCCTTCTTTATGAGCTCCACAATTTGCCTCCTAAGTTCAGCATGCTCGGTGGGGTTGAGGCGATATTGAGGTAGGTTGGGTAAGGTAGCTCCGGGCACAAAGTTGATGGCATGTTGCTCATCGCGCATGGGTGGTAGCTTATCCGGGAGTTCATCGGGGAACACATCATGGAAGTCCTCAAGGATTTGTTGAATTTCTATTGGGTGTGGGTCGGTTGGGGTGGATTCCCCAAGGCAAATAACAATGCACACACTTGTCCCCCTTGGTTGACTTCTTCCTCAAGTTCTTTCCTAGTGATGAGGTGTATGTTCCTAGTAGTCCCAATGGTCAAACTAGGATTAGGACTTGATGGGGTGGAGTTTGGTGGGCTTGGAATAGTTGGAGAGGTAGGGGATCCCTCAAGGGAGGGAGATGCCTTCTTGGGAAGGGAGCGGGGTGGAGAGGGGTTGAGTTGGATTCTATTCCCCTCATTAGTGAAAATGGAAGTGTTCATCCTTCCAAGGAAGGTGGCATCTACAACGTAGATCCAAATCCACCCTAGGAGTATACTCCCAACTTACATTGGTAGAATGTCACACCAAACTTGGCCTTGGTAGGATTGGAATGTGATGGGGACAAGGCAACGAGTACTAACGGGTACGGATGTGGCATCAATCCACGCTACCCGATATGGGTGTGGGTGTGGGGAGATGGTAAGGCCCAAAAGTATGGCGGTGTCGGGTGACACCACATTCACACTACTCCCATTGTCTAAGATGACTTTCCTAGCATAGTTCCCTATCTGAATGTAGGTATAGAAGATGGTGTTTCTCCTCCAATCATGTTCTTGAGCTTGAGTGAGGGTACACGTAACCACTCCAAGGTGAGGGTCAGTTGGTGGAGGGGTTTGTTCTTGATTGGTCTCCATGTAGTGGGTTTCATACTCATCCTCCCAATCGGGAGAGGCCTCATACACCTCAAGCTCTTCTACAACTCCATCTTGGGGCAAGGGGGTTGTCTCCTCAATGAGCAAGCTAGTCGCGCCCTTGGTGGGGCATTGATTGGTGAAATGTCCATACCCAAGGCACCTAAAGCATTGCTGCCCACTTTGGTGGTTTGGGGCAGCCCGAGCGTGAGGGAGAGTGGGTGCCGGATTTGGTCTATTGGAAGTGGTATTGAGGGTCCCACTGTGGGGCGAGGAGGAGGGGTGCCACTAGGAGGGGCTGCTCGGGTGGGAGGAGTTCCCATGGGGGTGGGAAGGAGACCTCGTTGAGGGGGTGGGGGGTTGGTCCGAGGTACCATGGATTTTGGGTCCATCCCCCGTGGGGGAAACATTCGGGTGTATCGAGAGAATTTCTCGGCATCTCGGGCTACTTGCTAGGCTTGCTCTAGAGTGGCTACTTGACGCATGAATAGCTCTTTTTTTATGTGGAATTGAAGCCCATTTCTAAAGTGGGATAGTGTGATGGCGGGGTCCTCTTGGAATCCACACTTAAGAAGGTAGTAGTCAAATTTCTCAATGTACTCCATAACGGTCTTCCCTTCATGGGTTAAGACTTGCCACTCATCTAGGATGTTCTGATGGTAGGAGGGAGGGACATATTTGAGTTTGAGTTGTTCCTTCATGGCCCCCCATATGGTGATGGGAGCTTCCCTCCTAACTATCCTAAATGCCTCAATGTTCATCCAATGAGTCTTAGCTAATTTGGTAAGTTGTATTTTTGCAAGCCGGACTCTCCTATCCTCGGTCATTGGGTACCAATCAAAATACTGGTCCATAACCGCCTCTCAATCTAAATAGATACTTGGGTGATGAGACCCATCAAAGGTGGGGGCATCTACTTTCACAAGTCTCATAAGGTGGTCATCCGGGTTGTCCCGGGGGGGTCTCTCATTCCTCCTTGGAGGTGGGTATCTTTCCGGTTCGGGAGGATGGTCAACGTTGAGCTCTCCTATGGCTGGTTCCTCATGCGGGGGGGGGGGGGGGGGGGGTACCCTCCTATCACCTACCCTTGGGGCGGGTCTATTCTCCTCAAGTTGCTCAAGCCGAGTTGTTATGTCATCAAGCCATCCTAAGATACTAGCCATACCCTCTACTAGGAATCTCATGTGATCGGGAAGCTCATGCTAATTGTTGGCGGGATTCCCTTAGGGATTGGGATTCATGGTGGAATTCAAAGAGGATGGATTGGTTTGATAATGAGTTCCACTACGAGTGGTCATGCAAAGTTGGACGGGCTATGCACGGGTGTACGGATGCACCTATAAATGACCTAGTGTGAAGATGACACAAGACTAGACTTGTAAGAACAAGCCTATAACTGCTCTGATACCACTTGATGTGGCACAGCCCAAAGATGCAAATGGATGAATTGTTGAACCTAGGACTTAGCACCGCAAGCATACAAGTACTTTCAATGGACTCACGTTAGCGGCTCACTCGCAAGGCTCATACGATGACCCGGTGGTACCGGGGGATGATGGCGAGGGTCCGAGGTGGGACCCAAACATTCAAAGGGCTAGGTTGGCTTAGGCTGACCCCAATGGGTCTGGGATTCCCAACTTCGTGGGCAGCCAGCAGGCCGGGGAGTGGGGTTGGGTGGCTCTCACTTACAATCCGCAGTGGGCGCACTAAGGAACAAATACGGGACCAAACACTCCCTCACCGACCGACGGGCATAAGAGATAATAATAAACTAGCAAAGTATGGACCAGAAAAGTAGGGACCAGTCACTCACCTGATCGGTGTGAAGACACTGATCCCGGCCGAAAGATGAGGGCGAGCGGGGAGGCGTGGGTACGCACCCGCATGCCGCGCCGATGCCGCTTGACCTGAAAATATATCAGGAATAACACTACTCCTCACGCAAGAGGGTGGGACAAAAGGTTGGTGTTAATTTATTACAGCCAAACACTACCTCCACGTAGGGAGGGGCTGTAAGCTGGCCAGGCGGGGTGGGGAAACTATGATAGAAACCAAGTTTCTGAGCTTCGCCCGTTCTGCCAACTTCAGGAACAGCTTAACAGGTTGTTGATGTCGGCGCTGCCACGGGATCAGCTGAGCTCAGAATTAGTCGAAATTGGTGCCAAAACTTTCTAGACTGGCCCAGGATGTCACCTGAATTTTCTTGGAATGTTGTGATGATGTCGCTGGCCGGGGCAGAGCCTGGAACAGAGCTGGTCTGCTCTGGTTATGGATGCTCTCAGGGTGATGCTGCTGGAAGATGGGGGCGCCACGAACTGTCCCGTACTCTATTGGAGGCGAGGCGATACCGTGGCGATCGTGGTCAAGTCTTCTTTCCGTCGGGACCAATGGCGTTGTCAGCAGATGTTGGAGCTGATCGCGAAAGCTCAAACAGCAGAGATGTGTCGGTTCTGGCTTGGGAAAACTGACCTGACGCACTTGGAATAGAAAATTTGTAACTTTTAATGCCGATGTACAAACTTATCTCTGCTTCTTGGGGATGGAAGAGGACTTGAAGGAGAATATTTAAATGAAAGAATCATGCCAAAACGCGAACAGTAGCGGTCGGGGTCGAGATTCCACTCAGGCTCAGGTTCCTTGATAAAGTAGCTTTGCACAGTCGGGGGAGATTGAATCCTCTGGACAGCAGGGATGTCAGATCGATGCAAGACCACCTCGACTGCGAAGCTGACTTGACAAGGAATCCAGCGGTATATGGTATGCCACCAGGACCCTCGCGATGATGACGTGACTGCTTCTGCAATCTCTGGGTGGTATGCTGCCTGTGAACCAGAACAGGACTGATTGTGGAGGGGATGTGGAAGGTGGAGATGGGTGATGGTTTGGAATTGGGATGATGGCTGGTGGTAGTGGGAGGTGGGGGGAATGTAGATGGATCCTCTTGCGGAGGGAAATTTGAGTTTTGGGGGCCTAGGGAGGAGTCATATCAGTGTTGGGAAGTGGAGGGGTGCATGCGGAAGGGAAATGGGTAGTTGGGGGTTGGATGGTGGAGCAAGGAGTGGTGGAGGCTCTCTTGGGGTTGGGGTGGAGTAAAGAGGGGTTAGAGGTAGTTGGGGAGGGTATTGAATGAGGGGAGGGGAGTTAGGAAGTAGGTGGGAGGGGGAAGGGAGAGAGAGGGGCGCAGCCCCCTTTGTTGAAAGAGAGAAAGAGAGATAATGAGAGAGAGAGAAAAGAGATTTTTAGTGGAGGAGAGAAAGATTTGGGATTTCTTCTATTCAAATTGATTCATCCAAAGTTGAGTACATGGGGAGAGATGGGGCCTTTATATAGGCATCCACTCTTTACATGACCAAAGTACCCTTGACAATTAGACAAAAGACCAAGCATATCCTAGACTCAATCCTATGGGCCCATAACTAAGGTACCAAGGCCCAAATAAGCATAACAAGAGAAATGACTAAAACAACATGACTCAATAAAGGAAAGTACATAAGATACGACTCAAAGAAAAGGAAAATAACATGTGATCTCATAGTCGGGCTTCCTCAAAATGATGTAGGCGATCCAAGCCAAAGAGAGCGTTGTGAGATGCCCTCATCAGCTCCATGACCTTGTGTACTCCCCCGTTTTCACAAAATCACATTTCCCCCCTTTTTTTATATCTTTTTTTTGCTTTTTCTTTTGTTGAACCGAGAATGATATCAAGCATGAGTCGACTACGGAATCCCCTGTTTAGAGACTGCTTAGAACACTAGATCACTAGTCCACATTTATTTATCAAGGAATATTCAATCTTAGGACTGTGTCAAAGAAAAAGTGTGTAAATATATATAAGTACAAGCACACGTGCTAGGTATCGTCATACACAATAGAAATAAAACACACACAATGCATGCATCTCACATAATTTACCCAAAAGCAATCAACCTGATGCAGACCTAAGTACGTATGCCCTCACCCTTGCACATGTCAAGTTCTCTCCTAATTTTATTTAATTGATCCTGATTTAGGGGTTTTGTGAAGATGTCAGCCAGTTGGTTGAGTGTATCAATAAACTTGAACTGAAAGACCCCTTTGCCTACATGATCTCTCAGAAAATGATGCCGAATGTCAATGTGTTTGGTTTTGGAGTGTTGAACAGGATTTTTTGATAGATTAATTGCACTCGTATTATCACATAAGATTGGCACACAATCCACTTCAACATTCAAATCAAGCAATTGATTTTTGATCCAAAGTACTTGGGCTCCACAACTTCCGGCGGCTACATATTCAGCCTCGGCCGTTGAGAGAGCTACTGGATGTTATTTCTTGGAGGCCCATGAAACTAGGCACCCACCAAGAAACTGACAGTACCCACTTGTACTTTTACGATCTACAATACACTCCGCATAATCCGCATCGGTATAAGTAATTAAATCAAAAGAACTGCCGATGGGAAACCACAAGCCAAAATCTATTGTGCCAATTAGGTATCTAAGAATGCGTTTAACAGCTGATAAGTGAGATTCTTTAGGGCAAGACTGGAAACGGGCACAAAGACATACACTGAATTGAATGTCAGGGCGGCAAGCTGTGAGGTACAGTATTGATCCGATGATACCTCGAAACAGTGTAGAATCTACTGTTTTACTATTTTCATCCTTATCCAGCTTTGTGGTGGTGGCCATAGGAGTTGATATGGGTTTTGCTTCCGCCATCCCGTATTTCTTAAGCAGTTCCATAGTATATTTGGCTTGATTGATGAAGATTCCTTCTGAAGTTTGTTTCACCTGCAATCTAAGGAAGAAAGTCAGCTCCCCCATTAAGCTCATCTCGAATTCTCCTTGCATAATTTTTGCAAATTCATCACATAAAGCATTATTAGTAGCTCCAAAAATAATGTCATCCACATACACTTGAACTACTAAAATGTCTTTACCTGATTTTCTTGTGAAAAGTGTTTGATCAACCTTACCTCTCTTGAAGTCATTTTGAACCAGAAATGAGGTAAGCCGTTCATACCATGCCCTTGGTGCTTGTTTTAGTCCGTACAAGGCCTTTTGGAGCTTGTACACATGTCGTGAATGTTTGGAATCTTCAAAACCTGGAGGCTACTCTACAAAAACATCCTCCTTGATATAGCCGTTAAGAAATGTAGATTTAACATCCATTTGAAATAATTTAAAGTTCAAAGAACAAGCATAGGACAGTAAGATCCGGACTGCTTCAAGTCTAGCAACCGGTGCAAAAGACTCATCAAAATCAATGCCCATCCCCTGGCTATACCCCTTGGCTACAAGCCGAGCCTTATTCCTAACAACCACTCCTGCATCATTTAGCTTGTTTCTGAAAACCCAACGGGTTCCAATAGTGAGATGGTTCTTAGGACGCGGCACAAGAGTCCACACCTCGTTTCTTTCAAACTAGTGCACCTCTTCATGCATAGCCTAAATCCAAGATTCATTTTGAAGAGTTTCATGAATGTCCTTGGGCTCTTCTTGTGAAAGTAAAGCCATCAAATCTTCCTCTTGATGAGGACATCACCCACGATTCTCTCTGGCTCGGGACTTCACTTCCTCCTGGAGAGGAATAGGATCGAGCTCCATGTTGAGCAGGGCCTCCACGACTCTTTGCTTGTCTACTTGGATCATTTTGATGTATTTCTTCCTTTTGTTTGAGTCATTTTGATGTAATTTTCCCCTTTATTTGAGTCATCATCCTAGGTCCTAAGTCATTTCCCTATAAATAGGACCCCAAACCCCCCTTGGAGAACCAATGAAGAATTTGAATTAAGCATTCCACAAAGCCATTGTGAGAACCCCCCTCTCTCTACCTCTCATTCTCTCTCAAGCTCTCTCTCTCCCCCCCTCTCTAAAGGGGTGACCCCCTCTCTCTCCTCCCTCTCTCTCTCTCTCTAGGGCGCACTTGCCCCTTCACCTTCCCCCCTACCACCTCATCACCACCTCCCCCACTCTCCACTTGCCACATCACCAAGCCCCTTCACCTCCCAAGAAGCATTAATTTCCCCCATCAATTCCCTCCCCCTTCCTAAATGACCCTTGCCATTCCCCATACACCCCTTCATTTCCCCAAGGGAGAACCCCATCTCCCAAGCACCTATTCACATCCCCAAGACACCCCTTCCCTAGACCAAAATTAAACTCTCCATTAAACCCATTCCAAATCTAGGGAGGGAACCCTCCCCTCCCTCCAAGCCCATTTGCGCCCCCCTACTATCCTACACCAAAGCCACCAGCGCCCCACCTCTCCCCCTTGCTAGCTCCACCCCCCTGCCATCTTCCCCACTTCCCCTTCCCACCTTCCAACCCATCCCCACCATCAACACCTCCATATCCAATACCCCTCCACCAAAGAAACCACCCCTTTCACCCATTCTTTCTACTAATCTGTGTGCAGCTGAAGATCTACTGATCAACAGCCTGTTGCAGCACCAGCCTCGCCCACATCCCGGTGTTCTTGGAAGTGTGTCATACATCAACGGAAAGCTCTCCCAGCTAGCTTCGCAGGCGAGGTGGTCTCGCCCCTATCCGAGTTCGGAAGCACTCGGGAGGATCATTTTCGTCCGACGGCGCAACTGGGACCTGAGCAGGGACCGTAGCTACAGTTCAGAAGCTACAAAGACCACACCGGAACTCCCCTTGGCACGCCATGGCCGGAGTGAAGTTCCACCAGTCGCCTGTCCAACGCATCCAGCGGGGCAAAGATTGAAGCCCGGAGCAGCTCGTTCCGATTTTTCTACTCCAGGGTCGCAGATCAGGTCAGTCAGGATCCGTCCAGACCCCCTCCCGCTCTTCTGGACATATCTCTCGACCCTGACCTCGTCTGGGGCCATTCTTTGTTGCTAAACAAAGAAGACTCAACCACGCTCACAACCGTCTAGGTCCCGCCTCGATCGGATCACGGGAGCGATCGTGGTAATGTCGCCAACCTGCTGCTACAATCTGGACTCATCCCGAACCATAACCAAGCAGCACCAATCCAGCCCCCACCTCAGCTGACAGTTACATCCCGACATCCCAAGAAAATTCAGGCCATATCCTGGACCAGCCAGCGACGTTTTGGCACTGGTCACGTCAGTTTTTGAGTTCGGGAGTGTCCTCAGGAAATCGAACAGCAGGTACCTATCAACGAGCAGAATAGGCGGGCAGAACCTCGAAGAGGTAGTTCGGCTCCGTCCTTAGCTTCATGTCCCTCCCCGCCTGGCCGGCTTACTGCCCCTCCCTGTGTGGTGGTAGTGTTTGTTTGTAATCCAATTCCCCCCACCCCGAGATCCCCCCTCCTGCGTGAGGCGTAGTACATGTAATCTTTTAACTGGTCGAAGCTTCAGTCGACGCAGTGTGCGGAGAACTCACACTTCCCCGCTCGCCCTCGTCTCCGAACGGGGTTGGTTTCTTCAAACCAACCGGGTAAGCTCTAGCCCTTGCTCCCCTCAGTGTTTGTTCTTTTAATATCCGCGGAACTATTCCGCTGGTCGATGAGAGAGTGCTCGACCCCGGAGCATCCAGCTTACGTGCGGTCATCGTGGGCTTTAGAGAGAGAGTGACCCAGTGCCCCCAAGGCACCTAGCCAGCCCCTTGATTGTGGGCACCGTTCCCTTGGGAGGGAAACCATAGCCCTGCTGGCCCTCTGCCAGCAAGGGTCTTGCTCCACCACCTCGACTCGGCATCATCGAGTCACAACGGGAAGCGGGTGCGCACAGAGGATTGACGATTTTCCTGCAATCTCAATTCTTGTGATTGTGTTTGCGATTTAGGTCCAAGGGAACACAACTACTTGCTACATTCACCCACCGTCTGTTTCACATCAATTTGGTATTAGAGCAAGTTTTAGACTTATCTCTATGAGTCTAGTCCTAGGGCATTGGCATTTGGGTCTCCCTTGCATCGTGTTTTCCATCGCTCCTTTGCATGACCACCCTAGGGAGACACCCCAAGGACCCATGGACCGATTTGACGATGTCGTCAACAACCTTCTTGATCAGCTAGATACCATCACCACCCGACTTGATCGGGTTGAAGCAAAATGGAACCACGGCCCTAGAGCTCGGTCACCACGGGATGAGTTTGGATGGGAAGACAATGAACCCCCACCTAGGAACTACGGCCCTAGAGCTCGGCCCCCACGTGATGAATTTGGATGGGAAGTCAATGAACCCCCACTTAGGAACTACGGCCCTAGAGCTCGTCCCCCACTGGATGACTTTGAGAGGAAAGTCAACGAGCCCCCACTAAGGAACCATGACCTTAGAGTTTGGCCTCCACGGGGTGAGTTTGATAGTGAAGGGTCGGACTATGATCTTTATTATGACTATGAGAGGCCCCGACATTACGGGCGCGAGGAAAGGCATCCCCGAGATAACCTGGATAACCATCCCTTAGGAATGATGCGGTTCTCTAGGTCTCCTAGGTTCACTCCACGACCGGATGATCCCAAGGACATAGGACCATGCCCCAACCCAGCCCCTCTTTTGAAGACCCCCATGCCAAGTCCAAATGGAAGTACCCCATTTCGGCCCACTCATCTTTCTCCCACCCCTCATCCGATAAGAGTCACCCCTAGTCAACCTATACCCCGACGAGAAGGGAGTTCCAATGGGCCAAGTGTAAGTGAGACCACTCAGGGAAATAGACAACAATGCCTTAAGTGTAGAGGCTTTGGACACTTCATCAATCAATGCCCTTCACGAGAGATGTCCAACATACTGATTGAAGAAATAGTTACCCCTACCCAAGGGGAACTTGAGAAAGTGATCGAAGTCCATGAGGCTCCCCTAGATTGGGAAGAGGAATATGAAGCCCAATGCCAAGAGTTGGGTCAAGAGAACTCATCCCTACCCAAAGAAAACCCATTGAGCCTAACTGGGTGCACCCTCCCCCGAGAGTTACAAGATGACCAACCAAGTCCCCCCACCCCTCCCTCCATGAGAATTGTGATTTTAGGGGAACCCCTCAATGAGTGGCTAAAGCAAAACCTCCTCCTCCATGTCACGCACCCCTCCATGGATAACCACAATCCAATAGTGCCCACCCCACCATTCCACACAACCTACCATTCGTTCTGCTTTGTAGGAACCCTGAGGGATTTGATTAAGGGTATACTAAGGCAAATAGAGGTGACAAACATACTGGCCTTAGGAGCAAGCGACATGGGGTACCTTAGTTTCTCACACCACTCTATCGGGTCCATCACCTCCATTTACACCAAGGGTCCTTACACAAGTGAGCTCTTATTGTTTCTACCCGAGCCCGATGAGTTTTACACCACCCCCCCACCACAAGGAAAGGGCACTCCACCTAGGGAATCCATTTTGGTACTTACCCCATTAAGAGACGAGTGCCTAGGCCACACTAGGGAGTGTATGCTTTGGAGTGCTCAAGGTCTAGGATGGGAAGAAGCCTCATTCCCCTCAACCCAAGTCCTCCTAGATCCGCATGATCCCTTCCCGCTAGCCCCTCATTGCCAACCCACCTCCTTGCCCTCCTACACCTTTCCCTACCCCTCGCCCCTTTGCAAGGAGCATTACGTTAGGTCCCATCGGGTTCATGATTTCCACTTCCCTACGTGTGCTAGGGACCCCAGGTCTATCTCTTGGATTGAGGCCCACCTCCACTTCACCCACCCCTCGACCCATCTTGATCCTTTTGACCCCTTCCAATGGGCTTCCGAGTACTCATGTGACCAACTTGCATCACTCACCACCCACTCCTTCCTACCCTCACCCACCTTATTGGACCAAGCCCACTCCACTTTCCTAGACCCCTTCGACCCCTATGAGTGGAAACTCCCACACCAAGCCACACATATAGAAGATTCCATTTGGATGGAAATGCATGTGTCACTACATTTTGCATCATTTAGTAGGGCTAGTAAGTCAAGTCATCTCATTTGTGTCACACACACACTAGGTCCAGTGCACGACAGGTTTACATTTGGATATGCAGGTCCTCCCCCACTCATCATCCATCTTATGCATGATAGGAGTATACATGGAAGTCCGGGTCCTCTGGCACTCACTGCACCCATACCTGATAGAACCATTTATGGATGCCCCGGTCCTCCTAAGTCTGTCAAAACCAATGTAACACTTGATAGGGCTGAATTTGGTTTTCCAGGCCCTCCCTTCATCTCTAGAGGATCATCATCCATGACACTGCATGGCACCATTCGCAAACAAATCAACAAGAGTAAAGTGGTATACAAGAAATTAGCCAATTCCCACCGCCGCCACCAAGAGTTCCGTGTAGGTGATTTGGTGATGGTGAGGACTGAGAGACTATTCCCTGGAAATGTCTCAAAGTTGAAGCCTCGTGGAGCAGGCTCCTTCCAGGTTTTGAGGCGCGATGGCACTAATGCTTATGTGTTAGACCTCCCTGAGGAATACAGAGTAAGTCCCACTTTCAACGTGGCTGACCTGGTGCCATACAAGGGTCCCACGGTGACACCCAGTGAGGACATCCAGCCTGTTCCATCCCTTGAGAGAGCCCCTACCCAAAAGAGAGCTCCACCCGGCCCAAGGAACCAGCGTGAGCAAGTGGAGAGGATATTAGATGAACAGATCACTACTACCCGGAGTAGCGCATATGAGCGATATCTGGTTAGGTGGAAGGAACGGCCTCCGTCGGATGACACATGGGTAAGTCAGGAGGATCTCCAGCAGCTGGACCCTGACATATTGGAGCAGTATCACAGCAGGGAGGGCCCCTACTCGACAGAGTCGAGCTTTTTGCAGCCCGGGGGAATTGATGGGGACATCACCCACGATTCTCTCTGGCTCGGGACTTCACTTCCTTCTGGAGAGGAATAGGATCGAGCTCCATGTTGAGCAGGGCCCCCACGACTCTTTGCTTTTCTACTTGGATCATTTTGATGTATTTCTTGCTTTTTTTGAGTCATTTTGATGTAATTTTCCCTTTTATTTGAGTCATCACTCTAGGTCTTAAGTCATTTCCCTATGTTTTAGTCTTCATCTACCCCTTGGTTGCTTTTTGGACAGCTTGGTCATTATGTGTAAAGCCAGGGGTAGTCTTGTCATGTAAAAGTTTGGGTCCCCATAAATAGGACCCCAAACCCCCCTTGGAGAACCAATGAAGAATTTGAATTAAACATTCCACAAAGCCATTGTGAGAATCCCCCTCTCTCTCTACCTCTCATTCTCTCTCTCTCTAAAGGGGCGACCCCCTCTCTCTCTCTAAAGGGGCGACCCCCTCTCTCTCTCCTCCCTCTCTCTCTCTAGGGTGCACTTGCCCCTTCACCTTCCCCCTGCCACCTCATCACCACCTCCCCCACTCTCCACTTTCCACATCACCAAGCCCCTTCACCTCCCAAGAAGCATTAATTTCCCCCATCAATTCCCTCCCCCTTCCTAGGTGACCCTTGCCATTCCCCATACACCCCTTCCTTTCCCCAAGGGAGAACCCCATCTCCCAAGCACCCATTCACATCCCCAAGACACCCCTTCCCCTTCCCTAGACCAAAATTAAACTCTCCATTAAACCCATTCCAAATCTAGGGAGGGAACCCACCCCACCCTCCAAGCCCATTTGCGCCCCCCTCCTATCCTCCACCAAAGCCACCAGTGCCCCACCTCTGCCCCATGCTAGCTCCGCCCCCCTGCCATCTTCCCCTTCCCACCTTCCAACCCTTCGCCACCATCAACACCTCCATATCCTATACCCCTCCACCAAAGAAACCACCCCTTTCACCCATTCTTTCCACTAATCTGTGTGCAGCTGAAGATTTGCTGATCAACAGCCTGTTGCAGCACCAGCCTCGCCCACATCCCAGTGTTCCTGTAAGTGTGCCATACATCGACGGAAAGCTCTCCCAGCTAGCTTCGCAGGCGAGGTGGTCTCGCCCCTATCCGAGTTTGGAGGCACCCGGGAGGCTCATTTTCGTCCGACTGCGCAACTAGGACCTGAGCAGGGACCAGAGCCGCAGTTCAGAAGCTACAGCAACCACACCAGAACTCCCCTTGGCGTGCCACTTGGCCGGAGTTAAGTTCCACCAGTCGCCTGTCCAACGCATCCAGCGGGGCACCGATTGAAGCCCGGAGGAGCTCGTTTCGATTTTTCTACTCCAGGGTCGCAGATCAGGTCAGTCGGGATCCGTCCAGACCTCCCCCACTCTTATGGACATATCTCTTGACCCCGACCTCGTCTGGAGCCATTCTTTTTTGCTGAATAAATAAGACTTAAACACACTCGCAACCGTCCTGGTCCCGCCTCGATCGGATCACGGGAGCGATCGTGGTAACGTGTCCAACCTACTGCTACAATCTAGACTCAGCCCGAACCAGAGCCAAGCAGCACCGGTCCAGCCCCCACCTCAGCCGACAACGACAACCCGACGTCCCGAAAAAATTCGCGCCACATCCTGGACCATCCAGCGACATTTTGGCACTGGTCACGTCAGTTTTTGAGTTCGGGATTGTCCTCAAGAAATCCAACAGCGGGTACTCATCAATGAGCAGAATAGGCAGGCAGAACCTCGAAGAGGCAGTTCAGCTCCGTCCTTAGCTTCACGTCCCTCCCTGCATGACCGGCTTACCGCCCCTCCCTGTGTGGAGGTAGTGTTTGTTTGTAATCCAATTCCCCCCACCCCAAGATCCCCCCTCCTGCGTGAGGCGTAGTACATGTAATCTTTTAACAGGTCGAAGCTTCAGTTGACGCAGTGTGCGGGGAACCCACACTTCCCCGCTCGCCCTCGTCTCTGAATGGGGTTGGTTTCTCAAACCAACCAGGTAAGCTCCAGTTCTTGCTCCCCTCAGTGTTTGTTCCTTTAATATCAGTGAAACTATCCCGCTGGTCGGTGAGAGAGTGCTCGACCCCAGAGCATCCAGCTTACGTGCGGTCATCGTGGGCTTTAGAGAGAGAGTGACCCAGTGCCCCCAAGGCACCTAGCCAGCCCCTTGATTGATGGCACCGTTCCCTTGGGAGGGAAACCATAGCCCTGCTGGCCCTCTGCCAGCAAGGGTCTTGCTCCACCACCTCGACTCGGCATCACCGAGTCACCACGGGAAGCGGGTGCGCACGGAGGATTGGCGATTTTCTGGCAATCTCAATTCTTGCGATTGTGTTTGCGATTTAGGTCCAAGGGAACACGACTACTTGATGCATTAACCCACCGTCTGTTTCACATCACCTCTTCTACTTGCCTTGAAGAGGACCTAGTTCTTACCCCATCCTCCAAATTATCTATGATGTTCACAGCTAGATGATCCTTTAGAAATGTGGAAGAACTTGGTAAGTCAGGATGCTGCACTTGTGGTTCTTGCAATGCCTCAATTGTAGGATCCTCATCTTCCTCATTTTTGCATGATGTTGCCTTCAATGGTTCATCCTTAGCTCTGTCATTCGTTGAGTTATTAGGAGCTTCATCTGCATTCAAAGTAGAAGAAATTTGATTTGTCAGTTTTGATTCTGATTCATCAAAAATAATATGAGGACTTTCTTCAACAACCAAAGTCCTTTTATTAAATAAACGGTAAGCTCTAGAATTGAGTGCATAACCTAGAAAGACTCCTTTGTCATTCTTTTCATCAAACTTACCTAGGTTAGACTTACCGTTGTTGAGAATATAGCAAGATCATCCAAAGGGTTTAAAATATGAGATGTTTGGTTTCTTACCCCTGTAGAGCTCATATGGAGTTTTCTTCAGAATGGGCCTTACCATTGCCCTGTTGATGATGTGGCATGATGTACTTACCGTCTCAGCCCAAAAGTAATTAGGTAGGGAGTTCTCACTGAGCATGGTCTGGGCCATGTCTATCAACGTTCTATTTTTCTTCTCCACTACTCCATTTTGCTGGGGCATCCTTGGTGACGAAAAATTGTGTGTGTACCCCTGCTCTTCACAGAAGATGCTGAATTCATGATTTTCAAATTCACCCTCATGATCACTCTGGATGGTGGTGATGAAATAACCTCTTTCATTTTGGATTTTCTTACAAAACACTTGAAACTCCGTCAAGGCATCACTTTTATTGGCTAAAAATAACACCCATATGAATCTGGAGTAATCATCAACAATTACAAATCCAAAGGATTTACCCCCTATGCTGGATATCCTAGTGGGACCAAATAAATCAATATGCAGCAGTTCTAGAGGCCGAGAGGTAGAGACAATATTTTAATTTTTGAAAGAAGTACGTGTTTGCTTGCCTTTTGTGCAAGCATCACAGATTCTATTACTTTTAAATTTTAATTTTGGCATACCATTTACCAAATCATGTCTAGACAACTTAGAGATCACTCCAAAACTAGCATGATGTAGTCTTCGGTGCCATAACCATGCATTCTCGTGGTTGTTAGCTACCAAACACACATTATCACATGAAACATCATCAAGATCAATAGTATACACATTGTTGTTCCTTTTACCGATAAAACTGATTTCATTTGAAATTTTATTCATGACAAGGTAGTGGGTTTCATCAAAAACTATCTTAAAACCCTTGTCACACAACTGACTTATGCTCAGCAGATTATGATTCAATCCTTTCACCAAAAGGATATTTTCAATCAAGGTTTCAGAATTCTTACCTATGTTTCCAATTCTGATTATTTTACCTTTGTCCTTTCCACCAAAAGCGACTGAACCACTTTCCTTTTCTTGCAGCTTGGAGAACACTTTCTTGTCCCCTGTCATATGCCTTGAACAACCGCTGTCCAAATACCATTTGCTCCCCCTAGCTTCAAGACATAGCTGTAAGAAACAAATTTCTCATGCAATTGTTTTTGGTACCCAAATAAGTTTGGGTCCATAGGAGTTAGTCCAACTTCTTGCATGTGTCCTTTTTATCCATGGATCATGATAATTAGGTGTGCTTTATCTAAACCAGCAGTTAGAAATCACATGACCAAATCTACCACAATGAAAGCAATTAACATGTGAGAATGTTCTTGGATATCTATGTGGTTTAGGCTGAACATGTTGGGGCTTGGTGTGAGAACATGAAGCACAGTCATTTCCTTTTTCATGCACGTGAGATGTGGTGATCTTGTGTTCAAGAGATTTTTTATTCTGGGGTATGTACCCCAATCGTTCTCTCCGGAAGTTAACTTTAACTCCCAAAATGTTGTCTAGGCTCTGTTTCCCATTAACAAACCTAGAAAGAGTGGACTGCAAGTCAGTCACTTCTTTATTCAAGCTCACATTTTCAACTTTGATTTCTGACATGGAAGATGTTAGAATTTCTTTTTCATCCTTGAGCTTTTCACACATGTTTTCAATTTCAGAAATTTTGCATGAAAGTTCCTCTTTAATTTTTTCAAGATCAGAGATTGTTTGAAGCAGTGTTTCTTTTTCATCAGATAGCTCAAACCATTCTTGTTCTAGTTTTTCAAATCTAGCATAAATATCATCATGGGTTGACTCACCAATCTTTTTCTTGAGATTTTTATTTTCAGTTCTAATTTTTTTGTATTTCGTATACAACTTTTCATATTCTGACTCCCACTGTTCATTTGAAATAAAGTCCGGGTCAGAATTTACCTCGGTTGAGTCATCTTCATGTGCCATAAGGCACAGGCTCTCCACCAGCTCTTGAATTTCTTCGTCGGACTGTTCGTCCTCTTCGTCGCTCCAAGTGGCGACCATGGCCTTGGGCTTTCTGAATTTATCCCTCTTGAATTTCTTCTTCAGATCTGGGCACTCTCCTCTCATGTGCCTGGGCTTCTTGCATTCGTAGCATATAATGCTACTTGGTTTGCTTGGTTCGCCCTTAGCTTGAATGGGCTTCCTTGGTTCCCTTCTGAAGTTGCCTTGAAAATTCCTCTTCCTCCTCAGGAATTTCCTCACTTGGCGAGTGATCATTGCCAAGTCTTCTTCATCATTGCTTCCTTCACTGGATTCATCTTCTTGAAGGTTATCATCAGACTGATGAGCTTTCAGTCCCACAATTTTCTTCTTCTTCGTGTCTTCCTCAGTTGTTCTCTTCATGTTTATCTCATAGGTCATTAGGGACCCTATGAGCTCATCCAAGGACAATGTAGACTGATTTTTGGAATCCTCGATCATTGTGGCTTTTGTGTGCCATGCGGACGGAAGTGACCTCAGAACCTTCCTCACCAGATCGGAGTTTGTGTACTCCTTCCCAAGGCTCTTGAGACCATTGGTGATCTCAGTTAACCTCGCGAACATTTCTGAGATCGTTTCCTCGGGCTTCATTTTGAACAACTCGTAATCGCTGACGAGCAGGTTGGCCTTAGTTTCTTTGACCTCCGAGGTTCCTTCATATATGAGACGCAGCTTGTCCCACATTTCTTTGACTGAGCTGCACATAGAAACACGAGAGAACTCATTAGGATGAATAGCACATTGCATAATTTCCTCAGGTGTCCATTTATCTTCATCATCCCCGAGTTTGTATGGACCCTTGTCAACAATGTTGTGCCCCTAGTGCTTTGTTGATGATGTGGTGTTTTAATGATAGCAACATGAATGAGTCACCACATTGTCTTGAATATGTCTGATCCTTTCTGTGGGAGATTGCATGAGTGTGCCATGTCTGAATTGTGAAGAATGCATGTGTATGCTTGAGTCATGCTGTGATATATTGGCTTGTGCTTGATTTCTATTCTGTGCATTGCTTCTCGGCTGATATGTTCATGTTGTAGTTCATTGAGTCTATACATTGTCATGCACATTAGTTAGGCAGCTAGTGTGTACTTCGCTTAGTGTAAGCATGGCGAAGTCCAAAGTTTATACACTGCTACAGGCATCAAGTCTAAACATCTGTCTCACTGTTCACATGCATCAAGTATGAACAGCGTCGCATGCTGCGTCTTAATGGCTTCAATTCCTCAAGTCTATACATTGGGGTCGGCTCTGCAAATCTGTACACTGGTCGAGCATTCAAGTCTGAACATTCACAAAGTCCATACATCGACATTATAGCTTGCATAGCTCAAGTCTGCACATTGGGTTTTTCATGAGAAGTCTACACATTGGTCTCCACCTGAAGTTTATACATTGGCTAAGGGTCTTCAAGTCCATACACAGTCGTCTGATGCATATTGTTTGAAGTCTGTACAACATGCCTTGTTGTTCACAGCCTTCTTGTTTGTGACTTCCCTAGTGTTTTGATGATGAGCATCACTATGTTAAATATTGTCATTTTAATCAGATATCTTGCGTAATGTTATGCACTTGAAATTTCAATGATTAACAGGAAAACTGCTATGAGGTAGTACCTTGTATGTCCGTACTGTTCCTTTCATACTTCGTGTTGTTTGTGTTTACCACACTTCGTGTTGTCCTTTTGTACGTCGTGTTGTTCCAACTATGTTTGTTGAGTGTCTTCGTGCTGTTTACTGAAGCAACTCGATTTGTTCTGATGAACTTCGAGTCGTTTTCATGTGAACCTCGTGTTGTTTCTTCAGTATTTAGTTGCTCATCTCGAGTCATCCGTTTTATTTTTGCTCTTGTGTTTTCGTGTCATTTACTGTAGTTACTCGAGTCGTTTTCCTACTTTCACTGTTTTATCACGTGTCGTTGTAGCTGTTCCTGTTTTCTGTATTCGTGTTGTTTCTTCCAAAACCCCGTGTCCTTTTTGCTTTGTGACCACACTTCGTGTAGGGTTCTATTTTCATCTTCGAGTCATTTTTTATGTCTTCGTGTTGTTTCTGTGCTTGTGTCTTCGTGTTATTTTTGTGTTTGAGTCTTCATGTTATTTCTGTGTTTGTGTCTTAGTGTTGTTTTTATGTCTTAGTGTTGCTTCTTTCTATCTTCGTCCAGGTTTTCTCTGATCGCGTGTTTTACTACCGTTTTACTCCGTGTTATATCCTTTTTACCTCGTGCTGTTTTCATCTGACCTCGTGTCATTCTCTCTTTATTTCGTACTGTAATAATCTTGTGTACCTCGTGTCATTCTCTCTTTATATCGTGCTGTAGTCATCTTATGTACATCGTGTCGTTCTCAGTATAGTGCACCTATTGTTGTTCCTACACACCTCGTGCAGTTTTAGTTTTTGTGGCCCTGAGTTTTTAATCATTTTAATTCTTTGCAGGAGAAGAGGAAAAACAAAAAGAAGAAGGTGGTCCGAGGAAGAATATTCCCCAGTGACTGGGAGGCACGTGATCCGAGGCTGGAAGGGCAGACAGGATTGTGACACGTGTGCTGAAGTTGGCTAAGAGACTGACACGTGGCCAAAAGTTCTGAGCGGGAAATTTGGAAGCCACACACGCCCAGTGCTGCCCTCCTGCTGGCTGCTGCTTATAAAACGAAGCCTTCATCCAACAGATGAAGATCGATTGAAGAAGAAGCCTGGAGAGCAGAAATCCCTTCGATCCAGAAAAAGAAAAGAGGAAGAAAAAGAGAAGAAGAAGAAATAGCAGAGAGCGTGAGCCGAAGAGAATGGAGGAAAAGAGATCGAGAGAGTGAAAGAGCATAAGAAGAAAAGAGCTGCAGTATAAAGTAGAAGAAGAAGAGAAGAGAAGAGACAGAGAGACCCTGCGAAAGAAGAAGAAAAGAAAGAGAGGAAGAGCATAAGGAAAAGAAGAGAAAGAGAGAGTTAGAGAGCTCGTGAGGGTTAACAGAAAAAGAAAGTGAGAGAGAAGAGAAGAGGAAGAGAAGCTTACCTGAAGATCTGTCTACTGGACCGTGGATCAAATCCAGGCCAGTCAGCTCCATGCGAGCCACATCTGTGTTATCTTTCTTTACAGCTTTCTGATCGCTGTGTATTTTTCTTTTCTTATTTTTTCCTTTTTTATTTGGTTAGAGTTTTACTTCCGATCCTCTGGACTGAGGTCGGGTCCCTCCTGGTCTAGAGGAAGAGAGGTCTGCGACCTCTAGTTTGCAAGTGGCTGGAAGTCACTTGTGTGTTCCCTCCGGTTTAGAGGAAGGGAGATCTGATCTCCGGTTCTGGGCTTGTGGATTGCAAGTCCAGGTGTCCCTCCTGGTCTGGAGGAAGAGAGGTCTTCGACCTCTGGTTTGCTGGTGACTGGGAGTCACTTGTGTGTTCCCTCCGGTTGGGAGGAAGAGGGGAGGCTGTTCCCCTGGTCAAGCTGTATGGCAGCAACTGTTTGCAGACTGAGTCTGCTTGTCTAGCATTGGCTAGTGAAGCCTCACTCCGGTTGGGAGTGAGGGGTGGATGTAGGTCTGGAGGACCGAACCACCTAAAAATCTATTGAGCAATGGTTTGCTTTGTGTGCTTGCTTCCGCTAGATGCTTGGATAGGCGCGCTCTATGTGTTTGCTCATAAGTTTAATTTAATTTGTTTCATTCTATGATTGCATCTAGCATCTGAGTCTTTCAATTGGCCATTATTCAAAGTAGGATACATTCACCCCCCTCTGTATCCGAGCCTAGCACCCTAACAGTTGGTATCAGAGCGGTGTCTGCATACAAGGTCCAACGACCTGCAGATTCGATCTTACAGTCTTAGGTGCTAATTTGTTTTTAGTGCATCAATACTCCTGTTGCATTAATCTGATTTGTTTTCAATGGCTCATCCACCAACTTTCAGTGGTACGCATTTTAATGCATGGTTCGCTAGTCTGAAGAATTATGTTAAATCTGTGAATCTAGACCTGTGGAAAGTAATTTCACACGGTCCTCATGAACTACCAAAGAAAAAGTCCAAATGGACTGACAGTCACAAGTCTAAGCATGAAGAAAATCAGATAGGTATAAATTTGATGAAGGCAGCTACTGATAGAGCTTTCCATTCATGTTTCTTTGATTGCAGTTCGGCTAAAGATATTTTGGATACACTGAAGCGAATTCAGGAGATAGATGTGGACAGCTGCATGATGGTCAACAGAAGCAATCAAAGTGGCAGCGATCAAGGCAGCAATCAAAATGAAGAAGATGATGATGATGAGGTAAATGTCTTCGAGAATTTTTCTCTAGAAGATTGGGAGAATGCATATGCTGAATTATTTGAATCTCATGAACAGTTAAGAAAACAATACAAAAAATTGAAGAAGAATAGTAGGTCAGACAGTTTCAATTCTCCATGTGAAAACTGTGCTGAACTAAAAAATGTTCATGATACTTGTATATCTGATATTCAAATGCTAAAGAAACAAATTTCATTGCTGAAAATTGAGAATCAAGATCATGTAAAAGAAAACTCTGAACTTGAGAAGAAGCTTAGCCAAACTTGTCATGAGTCTGTTTAGAGTAAAGATTTGCTGAAAGAAGTTGAATGTGTTAAATCTGATCTAAACAAGCTGAAATCAGAAAATGATTCTCTTAGAGGGTTCTCCAAAGAAAATGAAGAAAAATCAGAGAAACTTAAACAGGAGAACAAATTGCTGATTGAAAAACTTAATGCCATAAAGTCTGTAAACATAGAATTACAGAAATATCTTGAAAAACAGCAAAAAGATATGAAGGAAATTGAAAATGGAAGAAAGTATGAAGCCAATTCAGAAGATCAGCTTCTAATAAATGAATTGGTTCAAAATGATAAGCTTAAAGAAGAAGTGGAAAAATTAAAATTGTTAAGCAGTGCCATGTCTAAAAGACTTCTTACATTGGAGAAAGGAAAAGTCGTCTGTACAAACGAGACTGAAGAGGTAGATGAACTGAGAAAGGAAATTGAAGAATACAAAACAGCTAACAAGGTTTTGAATGAAGCTATCAATTGTAGTGAACAAGAGATCTCTAGTTATGAAATACACATTGCATCTCTTGAAAATGAAATTCAGGATCTGAAAAGCTCTTTGTCTAAATTTGTTGATGGACAAGAAAATCTGGACAGGTTGTTAGGAGTTAAGGCTAATACTCAAAAGGAAGGGCTAGGCTACAACAATGTCAATAAAAGGACTATCAAAAATAAGCTAATGACATCTTTCATCAAAGCTTCAGATGTAGCCACCACCTCAGAAAATAAACAACCAAATGTTCAGAAGAATCATAAACAAACTGAAAAGTTGAAAAAGGTTGATGGATCCAAGCTGAAAACTATTTTCATTAAAACTTCTGAATAGGAAAAGCCTTCTACCTCATCTCCACCTCAGTACAAGGCTAAGAAAATAGGAAAATAGGATAAAAATCAGAAAAAGACTGTGAATCAGAAAATAAATGAAAAGGGTTCATCAGTGCACATTGATCACAGTACTCACACACATTCATATGCATCCAAAAAGAAAATGATATGTCATTACTGTCATAAACCTGGCCATTTGATGCATGAATGTAGATTGATGAAATCAGATGATCTGAAAGCTAGAAAAATGGATGGTAGGAATTCGTAGGTCAATTTCCCTGTCCCTCAGAAAAGGAGTGTCACATGTTCAAATTGTGAGAAATTAGGACACTCAATTGCTCATTGCTGGTTTGCAAGTGGTAAGAAAACCTTTTATCCATATCATACTAAATCCTCTACAAACTAATATGTTCCTAATAAAAACAAACCTGTTTCAATGAACCAGCACATCATCTGTTTTAACTGCAACAAAATTGGTCACAAGACCTCTGAATGTTGGTCAGGCTCCTTTAAAAGAAATTCTCTCAAATATTCTCACTGTGGAAAGCATGGCCACAGGGTAATTGACTGTTGGCATATTCAGGGTAGAAATGTGAATCTCAAACATGCTAAATTCCCTGTAAAATAATTTGCAAAACTTTCATGTTATAACTGTGGGAAGCCAGGCCACAGAGCTAGAAATTGTTGGCATGTTCAAAATAACTCTGCTAAACTCCATGTTGTGAAATTTACATGCCCTCATTGTGGAAAGCCAGGTCACAGGGCTGCAACCTGTTGGCTGGCAGGATATCAAAATCAAACTGGTTTTGGTAAACAGAATTTTTATTCTGTTAACAGAAAATCTCATGTATATGCACATAGAATTGATGCTAACAAGAATGTGCATAAATCAGATCTGAAAACTGTTGCTCCTTGTTATCAAGTTAAAAATGTGCTAAGAAAACCTGCTAGAAGTAATAATGTCATGTCAGGACCCAAGACTTCTTGGGTACCTATTTGTGCAAAATAACTTTACTATGCAGGTGTGCCTTGGGACTGGAATAAAAGGGGTAATGATCCAAGGCACTCAAGAATGAAAAACCCCATTCTCACACCTTTCAGGTAATCTCTCTGCATTTCCTATTTTGAAACTCATTGCATATCTGATTTGATGTATTCCTGCATATCTGCCATTTGTAGTTGTTTGACAATTGTTGAAATGCATAAATTCTGAAAACAAATTGCATCCTGAATAATCTGAACTGCTTATGTATGTGGCTTGAAATTTGTCTATTGCACAGTTCATTGAAAATCTGTCCATTACATCCTGAAAAATCTGATAAGCTGAAATTGATCCATGCATGCTGCCCATGTTGAAAAATCTGATAGGACAGTCTGATTGTGCACAAGTCACAATATCATTTGGTTTCATATGTTCAGTTTTCAGTGCAAACATTGCATGTTTTCAGGGGGAGTTAATTGCATGTCTTTGCATAGCATTCAGTGTTGAGTCTTTGCATGCATGTAGTTAATTGCATTGTATTTTCTTAGATTGAAAATGCCAAAAAGATTGCCTAAATGCATGTTGTCAGGGGGAGTCAATGCATTGCATATAGGTTTTGTATCATTTGGCTTCAGATTTCTATCAATCTTTCTTGAAGATTTCAATGGGCTATCTCGATAATAAATCTGAAAACTTTTGATCTAAGAAATCTTCTATTATATGTTTTATGAATATCTGAAACAACTCAGGTGGTTTAAGTTTAATGTACTCATGAGTTTGGCTTTAAAATCTCTTAAAAATATCTGAAGCATGTTTAATAAGCCTTAACCATCTGTTTCATGTTGAGTCTTGTGAAAACCTCTGAAATTTGCACTCTTGAATACATGACTTCAACTGATTAAGTACATGAAATTATTATTGACTTGAAGCAATGAATTTTTCTGAAAAGTCTAAAGGGTAATATCTGTCAGAGCAATGACCTTGGTCACTGACAAACACATGTCCAAAGGACTGTGTCATGAGGTACCATAGTTAACTCTGATTAAGAATTCATTGAAATTCAGGCAGAGCAATGGCATGCACACTGAGAAATATAATTCACTCATCAGGAAATGATTTGCAGTGTGTCATGATGTGTATATACTATCTCTATTCATATAAAGCATGACAGTTAGTCACACTAAGTACTTAGGGATATTGACCTCTGATCAAGGTATATCCTCTAGTTACAAGGTGTGCACTGAACTAGAGTGCTCGTAAAATTTGTAGTATGAAAATTATTGAACGAATTGAAATATCTGTATATTGATGCAAAAAATCAAATTGCTACAACCCTAGACAAAATCATATGACTTCATAATTGCTTGATTTCAATACTGATGCATGTAATTCTGAAAGAAGTCAATAAATTTGATTGTGTAAGACAAAGGGAGGATAATCAAGATAAATATGAGGGCTTGGTTCATTTTTATTACAACATGGTTTTAGATACCAATACAGAATTTTATTGATAAACTCTGCATACATCATGTTTAAACCATGCTGTTCATAAAGCTCATTTATAAGCCCCTATAATGGAAGACTTTGAAAACTTATGTTTTAGATTTATGAGATTGATATCTCTTTGGAAATCTGGCTGAATTTCTTCTGTTTGGAGCATCCTTGAAAAATCTGTTAACTGAAACTCTTCTGCTCATGAGATTGATGTTCTTGGCTCATTGACCTGAACTTCTCCTTGTTTGCCCCTATGGTCTCCTCTCATCTATCTCATAAGATTCAACTTATTGAGGGGGAGCTTCCATGTCATGCATCACTTGCATATCAATTGGCATCTATTCAGGGGGAGCATTCCTTGTCATACTGAATCATGTTCATATCATTTGTGACCTTGCATTCAAATCCCTCATGATCAGATTTATGCATGATCAACAAAAACTGTACAATCAACTCCTTTCTTATCAGTTGACTGATTCCATCTGCATTTTTCTGACCATACAAATGTGAGGTGCCACTCCCATTATTACCTTGTTCACTTGCAGCCTTCTGAATCTCAGAATCCTTATGATGGTGGATTTCAGATTGATTCCTGAGATGTATTTCTCTCCACACTGTTGGAATCTTCCATCTTGTTCTGCAATAAGTTCTGATTCTGTGGTATCTTCACCAGAATTCAGATTCTTTGTAATGGCTGATTTCAGATTGATTTATTGGATAACCAGAGTCCATTCCTGTGCTTCAGGGGGAGTTATGGTTTATTAACATCTAAGGGGAGAGTAGTCAATCATGCATGTTGATAGGGGGAGAGTTGTTTCATTGTCATAAGGGAGATCTTCATTTTAAAGAACCATGACTCATTCTCTGCATTTATGTGCTGCATTTGACTATCAAACCATTTCCCTTCTTTTTGATTATGTCAAAGGGGGAGAATAGTTTGATGAGTCAGTGTGACTCATTATGTTGCCATCATCAAAAAGGGGGAGATTGTTGTGCCCCTTGTGCTTTGTTGATGATGTGGTGTTTTAATGATAGCAACATGAATGAGTCACCACATTGTCTTGAATATGTCTGATCCTTTCTGTGGGAGATTGCATGAGTGTGCCATCTCTGAATTGTGAAGAATGCATGTGTATGCTTGAGTCATGCTGTGATATATTGGCTTGTGCTTGATTTCTATTCTGTGCATTGCTTCTCGGCTGATATGTTCATGTTGTAGTTCATTGAGTCTATACATTGTCATGCACATTAGTCAGGCAGCTAGTGTGTACTTCGCTTAGTGTAAGCATGGCGAAGTCCAAAGTCTATACACTGCTATAGGCATCAAGTCTATACATCCGTCTCACTGTTCACATGCATCAAGTATGAACAGCGTCGCATGCTGCGTCTTAATGGCTTCAATTCCTCAAGTCTATACATTGGGGTCGGCTCTGCAAGTCTGTACACTGGTCGAGCATTCAAGTCTGAACATTCACAAAGTCCATACATCGACATTATAGCTTGCATAGCTCAAGTCTGCACATTAGGTTTTTCACGAGAAGTCTACACATTGGTCTCCACCTGAAGTCTATACATTGGCTAAGGGTCTTCAAGTCCATACACAGTCGTCTGATGCATATTGTTTGAAGTCTGTACAACATGCCTTGTTGTTCACAGCCTTCTTGTTTGTGACTTCCCTAGTGTTTTGATGATGAGCATCACTATGTTAAATATTGTCATTTTAATCAGATATCTTGCGTAATGTTATGCACTTGAAATTTTCATGATTAACAGGAAAACTGCTATGAGGTAGTACCTTGTATGTCCGTACTGTTCCTTTCATACTTCGTGTTGTTTGTGTTTACCACACTTCGTGTTGTCCTTTTGTATGTCGTGTTGTTCCAACTATGTTTGTTGAGTGTCTTCGTGGTGTTTACTGAAGCAGCTCGATTTGTTCTGATCAACTTCGAGTCGTTTTCATCTGAACCTCGTGTCGTTTCTTCAGTATTTAGTTGCTCATCTCGAGTCATCCGTTTTATTTTTGCTCTTGTGTTTTCGTGTCATTTACTGTAGTTACTCGAGTCATTTTCCTGCTTTCACTATTTTATCACGTGTCGTTGTAGCTGTTCATGTTTTCTGTATTCGTGTTGTTTCTTCCAAAACCCCGTGTCCTTTTTGCTTTGTGACCACACTTCGTGTAGGGTTCTATTTTCATCTTCGAGTCATTTTTTATGTCTTCGTGTTGTTTCTGTGCTTGTGTCTTCGTGTTATTTTTGTGTTTGAGTCTTCATGTTATTTCTGTGTTTGTGTCTTAGTGTTGTTTTTATGTCTTAGTGTTGCTTCTTTCTATCTTCGTCCAGGTTTTCTCTGATCGCGTGTTTTACTACCGTTTTACTCCGTGTTATATCCTTTTTACCTCGTGCTGTTTTCATCTGACCTCGTGTCATTCTCTCTTTATTTTGTACTGTAATAATCTTGTGTACCTCGTGTCGTTCTCTCTTTATCTCGTGCTGTAGTCATCTTATGTACCTCGTGTCGTTCTCAATATAGTGCACCTATTGTTGTTCCTACACACCTCGTGCAGTTTTAGTTTTTGTGGCCCTGAGTTTTTAATCGTTTTAATTCTTTGCAGGAGAAGAGGAAAAACAAAAAGAAGAAGGTGGTCCGAGGAAGAATATTCCCCAGTGACTGGGAGGCACGTGATCCGAGGCTGGAAGGGTAGACAGGTTTGTGACACGTGTGCTGAAGCTGGCTAAGAGACTGACATGTGGCCAAAAGTTCTGGGCGGGAAATGTGGAAGCCACACATGCCCAGTGCTGCCCTCCTGCTAGCTGCTGCTTATAAAAGGAAGCCTTCATCCAACAGATGAAGATCGATTGAAGAAGAAGCCTGGAGAGCAGAAAGCCCTTCGATCCAGAAAAAGAAAAGAGGAAGAAAAAGAGAAGAAGAAGAAATAGCAGAGAGCGTGAGCCGAAGAGAATAGAAGAAAAGAGATCGAGAGAGTGAAAGAGCAGAAGAAGAAAAGAGATGCAGTAGAAAGCATAAGAAGAAGAGAAGAGAAGAGACAGAGAGACCCTGCGAAAGAAAAAGAAAAGAAAGAGAAGAAGAGCAGAAGGAAAAGAAGAGAAAGAGAGAGTTAGAGAGCTCGTGAGGGTTAAGAGAAAAAGAAAGTGAGAGAGAAGAGAAGAGGAAGAGAAGCTTACCTGAAGATCTGTCTACTGGACCGTGGATCAAATCCAGGCCAGTCAGCTCCATGCGAGCCACATCTGTGTTATCTTTCTTTACAGCTTTCTGATCGCTGTGTATTTTTCTTTTCTTATTTTTTTCCTTTTTTATTTGGTTAGAGTTTTACTTCCGATCCTCTGGACTGAGGTCGGGTCCCTCCTGGTCTGGAGGAAGAGAGGTCTGCGACCTCTAGTTTGCAAGTGGCTAGAAGTCACTTGTGTGTTCCCTCCGGTTTGGAGGAAGGGAGATCTGATATCCGGTTCTGGGCTTGTGGATTGCAAGTCCAGGTGTCCCTCCTGGTCTGGAGGAAGAGAGGTCTTCGACCTCTGGTTTGCTGGTGACTGGGAGTCACTGGTGTGTTCCCTCCGGTTGGGAGGAAGAGGGGAGGCTGTTCCCCTGGTCAAGCTGTGTGGCAGCAACTGTTTACAGACTGAGTCTGCTTGTCTAGCATTGGCTAGTGAAGCCTCACTCCGGTTGGGAGTGAGGGGTGGATGTAGGTCTGGAGGACCGAACCACCTAAAAATCTATTGAGCAATGGTTTGCTTTGTGTGCTTGCTTGCGCTAGATGCTTGGATAGGCGCGCTCTATGTGTTTGCTCATAAGTTTAATTGAATTTGTTTCATTCTGTGATTACGTCTAGCATCTGAGTCTTTCAATTGGCCATTATTCAAAGTAGGATACATTCACCCCCCCTCTGTATCCGAGCCTAGCACCCTAACACACAACTCTCCAGATCTCATACTCCTGAGCTCTTTAGAAAATATGCATCCTATTTTTCTAATATGAGTAATTTGAGCCATCAAAGTATGGAGGACGATTGATAGAGTGGCCCTCAGGCATCATTCCCTTGTTTGCCATTGATCGGATCTTGCTCTAGATCGTTAGATCGGATGGAATAGAGCCTTAGCTCTGATACCAATTGAAGTCCCGCGATCAATGGCACCCAAGAGGGGGGTGAATTGGGTGATATCAAAATTTTAACAAAATTATACTCAATTTTAACTTTATGTGAAAACACTATGGATCTAGTGCAAGACAAAAAGGATCTATCAAAATCAATCACTACAATAACCCTTGGTACCAGGCGGAGTTGGCAAATCCGTAGATTCACTCAACACAAGCTGTTATCTTTCCGGCAAGAGTAACCTTGTCAGTCTGAATCCGGCTTTTGATATACCGAGGATCTATTTGAAAGTGATCAGTTAATCTAGATCTAATAAGCGCAAATAATATACTTCCATAAACATGCGTAGGAGAGGGATAGAAGAGAAGGAACAAACCACAATGAGACATCGATTTTAAGGTGGTTCGGATGCCACAGAAGCAACCTATGTCCACCCCTCACTAACAGTGAGGATCCACACACTATCTTGTAAAGAGATACAAGATCGAACACACACACACACACACACACAAAGCAAATCAAACTTAACTGCACACACACACGGATCTGCGAAGATCCACACACACACACGGGATGGTTTTAGAATTACACAATAAGCACACTTGAAGCTTAGAAAGATTGAGAATGAAAACACTAAAGAAACGACTTGATTGATGCTCCCCCTTAGTTGATGAAGAGTTTCTTTGATGCAGCTTGAACTCCACTTGGCTTGGGATTGATCTCCTTCAGATATGACTTGATCTTCACTTGAAGATGGATGAAGAAGGATGAAGAACTTCCTCCCGGAGCACTGTTCACGTCTACAGTGCTAGCTCCCTTCTCTTCCCTTTGGTAGCCTCCTTAATCCCTCTTAGAGCATTAGGGTTTCTTACCCCAAAGAGATGGTTTTATAACTCTTGAATGTTCAAGAGACAACCCAGGAACCAGATCAACAAAACCTGGAAGGTTTGCTGGCTTTGGGATTAAACAATACCAAGAAGAGATGCTTCTTTCGAGATGGACAAAAGTCAACATTTATGGGCTTATCGGGGCTGGCGGTCGACCTACAAAGGTCAGCGGTCGACCGCTCTGAGAATTCCTGTAGCCATTTGGCTGCTGGAAAAATCGATTGACCACTAGGGGTCTGGCGGTCGACCGCCAGTTTTACAGGTTCCTTTCTTTCAATTCTGTGATTTCAGGTCGACCGCCAATGGTCTAGAGGTCGACCGAGAATCTCCAATCCTGTAAAATCCATGTGTTAGCCCACTAAAAATTGTCCATGAGTTCGATGCTTGAAATGAGCTTGTGTTATGGTTGATTACAAGTTCGCTTAGGCTCGTTTTAACACATGGGAGGATTCATGAACACTAAACTTAAATGGGATGGAATTTCATGGTTTATAGCATAAAACTTCGTTCTAATACATGGCACGTAGGAGATAAATGTCCTGGGTTTTGTTATCATCAAAATCACTCGAATATGCTCAATATATGTATGCCTTGATGCTGCTGGTTGCCGTGCCGTTGCTTGAGGCATTATGGTTGTTGGCACCGACGTGTTCAAGAATTGGGAAAATATGTCGGCATATATGCTGGTTGAGTACCCTTTCTTCTTCTGTAATTCTTGGAAGTTGTGCTCTCGGGACAGATCGTGGTCCGCGAGATGTTTTCTTCGAGAGGTTGTTGTGGGTCCTTGTTGGTAAGCTGCGAGTGGCTAGTACATTTTAGCCATGTGTTCAGCTGTAATTTTGCCTTGTTGTGACCCCACTTGCGGTGTTGTCCCGTGGTTCTGTGTTGAGAATGGAGCTAGGATTCTGCAGGTGTTGTTTGAGGTTGTATGATAGTTTGTGTCTGTGGTCAACTTGGGAGGAGCTCCCTGTGAGTCTGAGTTCAGATTTGCGTGGATCGAGGTCTTGTCGGTTGGTTCTGCTGTACTCTTATGTCGTGGTAGAGTGGTCTTGCAACTCGAATCAGATGCAATGTCTGAGTGAGGACTAACTTGATTATGTTTATGGTCCAGTGCTATCATTGACATTCTGCGTGCCAGTTTCGATCATTATTCATGGCGCGGAAGCTGATGGTTGGCGTAGTAAGCTGAGATATTTGTCCTTCTCGTGAGAGCTGATGCTTGTTCCGTCTGCCGAGTGTGAATTTTGTTAGTGATTGTTTCGTGGCATGCATCGTGTCTCCTTGTTTTGTGAGACAATAGCGATGATGCCCTGTTTCGGAGGTGCCAGACTTGTGTTCCTTTGTGTGCCATGCTTGTTCTGTGGATCTATATGCCTTGAGATTCGAAGCGTGTGCCTGCGATTGTGGTCTGGCAGTGTTCCTCTGAATTGTTGATGCTGGACAAGATGAGACTCCACACCGATTTGATTGCGAACTTGGGACTCTAGGGGATGATGCGACTAAAAGGACGACGCGACCAACGACGACACGAGCAACTCAGCACCCTAGGATTTCTAGAAGAGGCAAACATGCCCCCAACAAGAAGTACGAGCTCACAATCATCCTAAGCGAGAGAAGCGTATCGATCTGCGCGGTTGAGAAATCGGCACTGAGTCTCGGGTGGTCAATACTTTCACTTGTGCTCGAATCAAGTCGCGGGAAGGGTCATGCACTCACTCTCACGACGGTGACTAAACTTGATCGAGCTAGGAACCTAACATGCTCACATGGAGTGGCATCAAGAATGTATACGTAACAAGCAAACCCATCAAGGAGGGTGGTGTGCATACCTCCACGCTCGGGGCGTGGGGAAGACGTCCCAGTCTAGATCTGTAACTCCCGGTACAATAAATAATCAATAATTTCAGACTTAAATCTACAGCCCACTCCGCGCAGGGAGGTAATAGGCTACACGATGGACCCGGGAGCACTGATCTTGGGTTGATATGCAGTACGTCGGCGGGGTTCCAGGGGCGGATGTGACTGGTCCGGATCAGCACGAATCAGGTTGACAGGATAGCATGCGATGTCGACCACTAGAACGGGGGGCTCCGGAGATCTTCTGATGACGAAGATCCCCTGGGATGATGGCGGGGCATCCCTGGTCGATCCCCGGGAGCGGCGATCGCTGTATCTGAGCCGGCGTATTTCTAGAAAGTTTAAAGAGGGACTGCTCTTGCTGGCCTATCATGGGACCGAACTGTGCGATCCGACGAAAATAGTCACCACGCCCAGATTCAATGTCGGATCGGGATGAAAATAGCGCTGTTACGAAGGGCGCTGGAAGGGCTTCAACTCATCAAGATTTGGGAACCATCCAACTGGCTGAGGGTTCAGGGAAAAAACTGTAACATGGTTGTTGTGCTGGCAGGGGCTGCAGGACAAATTGTGACCAGCCTGCATATGGGATTTGACCGAAGGGAAATTGGTAGATCTAGTTCTTAGATATTTTATTTTGAGAGAGGAGTATGTGAGGATCGTGCACACCAAATTTGGTGGCGATCTGAGGTTTTTTGAGGGTGGTAAAAATGGGTCTTTGGATTACTGTCTCGCAGATCTTCACACAGGGAGACAGTGAGGGGTGCAAAGTCGACAGTGGGTAGGGACTCAAACGGATGCTAATCGGTGTGAAAACTAAACTGGGAGTAGGGGAGCACGTGGGGAACCAACCCTCAAAATTGCAGCTCGATCAGACGGTCGGATCTGGAGATCCACCCTCCACTTTCACCTTTTATTCTACAGATCGCATATCTGGGCAGCAAGCCGGAGAATGGCCCGTGGCGGCTCGATGGAGGCGCGAATGGAGGCGGCGGTGGCTGGAAGTCACATCCAGGGGAAGAGGTAGAAGTGGGAATTACTCCCAAAGAAAAGCCATCACACCCTGGATCAGCTGCTGCAAAGAGGAAGAAGGAAGAACAAGAGAGAGAGGGGGGGTGCCCTTGGCCAATTTTGCATCAATTTCATATATTCTATCTCCAAAATTAATACAAGAGTTATTATATATTAAACCCTAGACCTAGGAAAAAGACCCTAGATACCCTTGGTCAAGGGGACAGAAAGGGGCATAATGGGGAAGGGAGAATATGAGAATATTAAAATCACCGCAAGGGGATAAAGAACAGGGCGCCCCCCTCTCTTGGTCAAGGATGGCAACTTGGTCAATATTATACCATTGACCATGTGCCATCATATTGGGCCCTCTATGCTAGGAGGCCCACAAGAGAGGGAAAGGCACAATTGGGCTCCAAGTGGCCTTGAGGCCCAATTTAAAATAGAATCCTTAATTGGACCCCTTGATGATATTGGCCCACATTAACACCCTTGACCCAAATTAAACCCAAAAATACAAATACACACCAAGTACATTCCAAATAAATACTAAAATATCAAAACTCAAGTGGAGACTCCAGACTATCCCCAGCCACAAGGATGTCGGCGTCGACCGAGTCGTGCTGCGTGTCCGGTACCGGTGACTTGCTGAGTTGAGCCGGTCTTTGGCTCTGGTGTCTGCACCAATTCTCCCCGGGTGGGAGAAGCTCGACCCCATCGAGTAGGGGTGCGGGTCACTCTAGTATCGATCCAGCAGATCTGGATCTATCCTTTATAACTCTGCCCGGGTGATCCAAGTGTCATCAGACGCGGGCCATCCCCTCCATAGCACCAAGTAGCGCTGGTACACCCCACCCCGAGTAGTCGTTACCTGCTCATCCAATATATGCTCTATCTGCTCACGCTGCTGAGGTAACAAGGCTGGAGGTGGACGCTCTGGGGTGGCGTCACTCACAAGGGGTGGAGATGGCTCAAATGGCTCACTGGGTATCACCGTCGGGTCCTTGTAAGCGACTAGATCTGACACATTGAAGGTAAAGATGATCACATATTCCTCGGGAAATTCCACAACGTACGCATTGGACCCGACTCGCTTCAACACTCGAAAAGGACCGGCTCCACGAGCTTGCAATTTCTTTATAGTTCTAGAGGGAAATCGTTCAAGTCTGACCCTGATGATGACATAATCACCCTCTTGGAACTCACAGTGGTGTCTATGGGCATCGGCCAACCCTTTGTACCATGCATTGCTAGCCTCAATGTAATGACGGATGTCATCATGTAGACTCCTAACGTGCCTAGCAAATGCCGCAGTAGACTCTGACACTCGTGCATGAATGGGCAGGGGAACAAGATCCACTGGCTTCCTAGGCCTACGACCTGTGACAATCTCAAATGGACTCATACCTGTAGACCTATTGACTGAATCATTATATGCAAACTCAGCCAGTCGTAACATGAGGTCCCAATCCCCTACACGGTCCTTAACAAGACACCTCAATAAGTCACCCATACTCCTATTGACCACCTCGGTCTAACCATCAGTCTTGGGATGATATGCAGTGGAGAACTTGAGGTGAGTACCTAACATATGCCACAGTCTCTTCTGAAAGTAACGGGTGAACCTAACGTCACAGTCAGACACTATGGTACGAGGCAACCTGAACTTACACACCACATGAGAAAGGAACAGGCGAGCTACCCTCGATGCATCTAAAGTCTTGGAGCAGGGAATGAAAAGTGCCATCTTAGAGAATCAATCCACTACCACAAAAATAGAATCGTGCTTCCTGGAGGTTCGTGGCAATCCCAAAACAAAGTCTATGCTAACGTCATGCCATGAAGCATCAGGCATGGAAAGTGGCGTATAGAGGCCTGAACTTTGCTTCTTCATTTTGGCCATAACACATGTACGGCACTAGGCCACAATGTGAGTAACATCATGCTTCAAGCTCGGCCAATAGAATCTATGCTCAACAGCCTCGATAGTCTTATTCCGACCGAAGTGGCGGACTAGACCTCCCGCATGAAGTTCCCAAACTAAGAAGTTACGAACCGAAGTCCGGGGAACACAAAGCCTACCTTCTTGAAAGAGGTAACCCTCCTGAAGCACATAATCACTATGGTCTCTCGAGGGTCCGGCCTGGAGAGTGGCAAAAATCTGACCAAAGTCAGGACAATCAACATAAGCCTCTCTTATCTTCTCTAGCCCTATAACCTTGGCACTCATGGTAGTCAGCAAACAAGCACGCCGACTCAAGGCATCAGCCACCTTATTCTCTACTCAAGCCTTGTGTTTGAACACAAATGTGAACTACTAGAGGTACTCAACCCATCTGCTGTGACGCGCTTGGAGCTTCTTTTGGGCATGGATGAACTTCAAGGCCTCATGATCGGTGTACAAGACAAACTCCTGGTGTAATAAGTAGTGCCTCCAATGCCTAAGTGCCTGAACAACTGCATAGAATTCCTTATCATAGGTAGAGTATCGCAGTTTTGCATCATTTAGCTTCTCACTAAAATATGCAATTGGGTGGGACTCTTGACTCAACACTCCTCCAATACCTACACCCGACGCATCACACGAGACCACAAACACCTTAATGAAATCTAGTAATCGAAGGATTGGTGTCTAGGTCATATGCTCCTTGATGTCCTTGAATGTAGCAGCAGCGACCTTTGTCCAAACAAACGTGCCCTTCTTGATACAGTCCGTGATCGGGTCAATGACGGAACTAAATCCACGGATGAAACGATGATAGAAGGTTGTGAGGCCATGGAAGCTACGGACATCATGGATCGTGCAGGGTTCCGGCCAATCAACAATTGCTCAAACTTTCTCTGGATCAGTGGAGACCCCAGTGCTAGACACAATGAAACCCAAGAAGGTAATCTGTGAAGTCATAAAAGCACACTTATGTGGATTTGCATATAGTATTTCTGACCTTAGAAGTAGACAAACCTGCCACAGATGATCCAGGTGGTCCCCCATAGTACGGTTATAGATGAGAATATCATCAAAGTACACTATGACAAAGACTCTAATGAAAGGTTGAAGGACCTGAGTCATGAGTTGCATGAAGGTGTTGGGGGCATTGGTTAGCCCAAATGGCATAACCAACCACTCATATAGACCATCCTTGATCTTGAATGCGGTTTTCCACTCATCACCCAACCTAATCCTTACATGGTGATAGCCACTCTTCAAATCAATCTTCGAAAAGATAGTGGTACCTGCCATCATGTCAAGCATGTCATCCAGGCGGGGAATAGGGAACCTGTACTTCACAGTGATTTTATTGATGGCACGACTATCATTACACATCCTCCAAGTGCCATCTTTCTTTGGGGCCAGTAATGCGGGCACAACACACGGACTCATGCTGTCCCGAATAGATCCTCTCTGCATAAGCTCATCGACCGGCCGCTTTAGCTCAGTGTGCTCAGTGGGACTCATGCAGTAGTGGGGAAGATTGGGCAATGAAGATCCCAGAATCAGGTTGATAGCATGCTGAATATTTCTCATAGGTGGGAGTCCCTCGGGAAGCTCTTCGTGGAATACATCAGTAAACTCCTGCAGAATTGGAACAACATCGGGTGGGAGTTCACTCTCGGACTCTCGCTCCACCTCACGGACCATGATAGTAAACACAGTGTTGAGTCTTGTAGAATCTTTACATGTTTTGATGATGACAACATGATAAGTCTTAGTGGTCTTCAAAAATTATGTCTATGTGAAAATTTAACAAAAATATTGTTTCTGTGAAAAAATGAACAAAGAACATGTTTGTTGAAGGATGAACCTTCATTTCACTTCAGGTATTGTTCAGGGACTGTATTCGTGTTGATTGGCACTTCGTCATGTTTGTATATAACACCTCGTGTTGAACTGTTTGTCTTCGTGTCGTTTCTTTTTCTCTGAAGTGTTTGTTTTGATTCAGTAACATTTTCGTGTCATTTGATCCTTACCTCGTGTTGTTTTCATCGTCTTCGTATCATTCTCCGTGTAGTGTGTGGTTCTGTCAGAATTCACTTCGTGTCTGTCTTATGTTGAAACCACACTTCGTGTTGGTTTCTGTTTTGATGAACTTCGAGTCATTTGTCAGTGAACCCCGTGTTGTTTTGTCCTCCTGCGTCATCCTTGTTTTCACTCCGTGTCTATTCTCTGTTCTCATCATACTTAGTGTTGTTTTTCATTTCATGTCAACTTCACTTTGTGTGGTTTTCAACCCGTGTCGATTATTGTTACGACTTCGTGTTGTTTTCAGTATGTGTCAACTCTGTCTTCGTGTCGTTTTTCACCTCGTGTCATGTTACCCCGTGTCAATTACTGTTTCGACTTCGTATCGTTATCAGTCCGTGTCTCTCTTATGTTGAAATCACACCTCGTGCTGATCACTGTTCTTACTTCGTGTTGTTTCTTTGTATTCTATCTTCGTGTTGATCTTTCGTTATTTAGACTTCGTGTCTTTATCACTTTGATCACACTCCGTGTCGCTTCTCCTCTCATAACTTCGTGTCGTGTTTCTCTACACCTCGTGTCGTTGTCTCCTTGTGTCTTCACCTCGTGTTTATTTTCGTCTCTTCGTGTCGGGTTTGTTCTAGTGCGTACAGGACATCGCAGCACTTCATGTTGCTTCCTGTTTCACTTTCGTGTCATTTGTTTTGTTGTATCTTCGTGTCGTTTTTATTCTTCCTAGTCCTCGTGTCCTTCTTGTATTGAAACCATACTTAGTGTTGGTCTCTGTTCTTGTCTTCGTGTCTTTGCGTTGTTTGTCTGTCTACCTCGTAAGGTTCTCTTAGTAATGTTCATTGTGTCACCACCTTATCTCGTGTCGTTCTCTATTTAGTATCTCTTGTCGTGTCCACTAACCTCATGCAGTTCTAGCTATTTATGACACTCAATACTAATGGCTCTTATCTCGTTGCAGGTCCGAGGAAGAACATTCACCAATGTCCGGGTGCACATGATCCGATGCTAAAGGAACAAATACAAAGAGGGCACGTGGCAGGAAGGTTCTAGGATCGAGCGTGGGAGGCACACGCGTTCAGTGCCCTATTCATTTGCTGCGGCTATAAAGAAAAACCTTTCGCCCACCGATGAAGGTTGATCTGAGCCAAGAAAGAAAAGGCAGTGTTACAGAGAGCTCGATCCAGCAGAAGAAGAAAAAGTGAGAGAGAGAGATAGTGCTCGTGTGAAAAGAGGAAGAGAGTGTAAGAGAAAGAAAGAGAGATAGAGAGTGAGTGAGAGAGCTCGTGGAGAAGAAGAAAGAAGTTTACCTGAAGATCTGTCTTCACTGGACCGTGGATCAGATCCAGGCCAGTCAGCTCTGTTAGGAGCCAAATTGTGCATTTTGTGTTTCAGCTTCTGTTTGCTGAAGTTATTTTCGTTTATTGTTTTTTCCTTTGTTTTCTGGTTTGTTGTGCTTTCCGATCCTCTGGTCTGAGGTCGTGTTCCCTCCGGTTAGGAGGAAGGGAGATCTGATCTCCAGTTGCAAGTAGCTGGGAGCTACTTGTGGGTTCCCTCCGGCTTGGAGGAAGGGAGACTTGTCTCCGGTTCTGGGCTTGTGGATTCAAGTCCAGAGGTTCCCTCCGGTTTGGAGGAAGAGGGGAGGTTGTTCCCCTGGTCAAGCTGTGTGGCAGCAACTGTTTGCAGACTGAGTCTGCTTGGTTCTAGCGTTCGCTAGTGAAGCCTCACTCCGGTTGGGAGTGAGGGGTGGATGTAGGTCTGAAGGACCGAACCACCTAAAAATCTATTGAGCAGTGGCTTGATTGTCTGGTTTGCTTCCGCTAGATGCTTGAATAGGTGCGCTCAATGTGATTGTATTTGAGTTGAATAGAATTGGTTCCATTCTGTTTCCTTATCTAGCATCCGGTTTTTAAATTTAATCCATTATTCGTAGAAGGATTCATTCACCCCCCCTCTGTATCCGGGCCAAGCACCCTAACAGTTGGTATCAGAGCAGGTGTCTGCTTACAAGGTCCAGCGACCTGCAGATCGATCTTGCAATCTTAGGTGCTTATTTCTTTTTAGTGCTTCAATATTCTTGTGCGTTAATCTGTGTGTTCTCATGGCCCATCCACCGATCTTCAGTGGTACGCATTTTGATGCATGGTTCGCTGTTTTGAAGAGTTATGTTAAATCTGTGAATCCAGACTTGTGGAAAGTAATTTCACATGGTCCTCATGAACTACCTAAGAAAAAGTCCAAATGGACTGACAGTCACAAATCCATGCATGAAGAAAATCAGATAGCAATAAATTTAATGAAGGCAGCTACTGATAGAGCTTTTCATTCATGTTTCTTTGAATCCAGTTCTGCTAAAGATATTTTGGATGCACTGAAGCGAACTCAGGAGATAGATGTGGACAGATGCATGATGGCCAACAGAAGAAATCAAAGTGCCAGCGATCAAGGCAGCAATCAAACTAAAGAAGATGATGATGATGAGGTAAATATCTTCGAGAATTTCTCTCTAGAAGATTGGGAGAATGCATATGCTGAATTATTTGAATCTCATGAACTGTTAAGAAAACAGTATAAAAAGTTGAAAAAGAGTATTCGAGTAGATAGTTCTAGCTCTCCATGTAAAAATTGTTCAAGTACGAAGAAATCTCATGATGCATGTCTGTCTGATAATCATATGTATAAAAACCAGAATGCAGAACTGAAGAAGGAACTTGAATGTGTTCACTCTGAGCTGAACAATTTAAAATCTGAAGATGACTTCCTCAGAAAGCTCTCTAAGGAAAATGATGAACAACTAAAGAAACTTAAACGAGAGAATGAGTTGCTGTTTGAAAAATTTAACGCCATAAAATCTGTAAACATAGAATTACAGAAAGATTTTGAAAAACAACAAAAGGAATTGAGGGAGTTTGAAGCTAGGAGAGAAAGCATGGTTAACTCAGAAGATCAGCTTCTAATAAATGAGCTAGTTCAAAATGATAAGCTTAAAGAAGAAGTTGAAAAATTAAAACTGTTAAACAGTGCCATGTCTGAAAGACTTCTCACATTGGAAAAAGGAAAAGCTATCTGTACAAACGAGACTGAAGAGGTAGATGAGCTAAGAAAGGAAATTGAAGAATACAAAACAGCTAACAAGGTTTTGAATGAAGCTGTCAATTGTAGTGAACAAGAGATCACTAGTTATGAAATACACATTGCATCTCTTGAAAATGAAATTCGGGATTTGAAAGCTTCCTTGTCTAAATTTGTTGATGGGCAGAAAAACCTAGACAAGCTGCTAGGTGTAAAAGTCAATGTCAAAAAGGAAGGGTTGGGCTACAATAATCTCAATAAGAAGGCCTTGCAGAACAAAGTAATGACATCCTTTGTAAATACTTCAAATGTAGCCACTACATCAAAAGACAAACAGCCCATTGTTCAGAAAATACTGGGAACAAAGATTAACTTTAACAAGGAAGGACTGGGTTACAGTCCAGTCATGAGGAAGGTTGATGGAGCCAACCTGAAAACTGTCTTTGTCAAATCCTCTGAACAGGAAAAGCCTTCTATCTCATCTCCATCTCAGTACAAGGCTAAGAAAACAGATAAACAAAATAAAAATCATAAAACATCAAAAATTCAAAGGAACAATCTGCATGCTAAGAACTCATCAGATAAATGCCATGTTTTAAAGAAATCAAGTGGCTCATGTCATTATTGTGGTAAGTATGGACATCTTATGAGTAACTGTTTTGTGATGGAAAAAGATGACAACAAGCATGTTAGAAAATCTGTGTCTGGTCAGAAAAGGAATGTCAAATGTTCTAATTGTGATAAAGTAGGACACACTACTACTCATTGTTGGTTTGCAAGTAGTAAGGAAAAATCATGCTCATATCATACAAAACACTCTGCAAATCAGCATGTCTATAACAAGAACCAGCACATTATATGTTTTAATTGCAACAAAATTGGTCACAAGGTCTCTGAATGCTGGTCAGGGTCTTTTAAAAGAAATTCTATCTCATGCTTTGAATGTGGAAAGTATGGCCACAGGGCCATTGAATGTTGGCATGCTCAAAGGAAAAATTTCAGTTCTGGAAAGTATAGATTTCCTGCTAGTACAAATGCTCTTAGAAAGAACAAAGTGGTTTTCAAAAAGAAAAACTTTGAATGTGTTGATTATGGAAAACAGTTTGGTAATGCAAATAACAAAAATTTCCATGCTAATGCACATACAATTCTTACTCATAATAATGTGCATAACCCAGATCTGAAAACTACTGCTCCTTGCTATCAAGTTAAAAATGTGCTAAGAAAACCTGCTAGGAGTGATAATGTCAGGACAGGACCCAAGACTTCCTGGGTACCTGTTTGCGCAAAATAAACTTTGTTTTGCAGGTGTGCCTTGGGACTGGAATAAAAGGGGAAATGATCCAAGGCACTCAAGAATGAAAACCCCATTCTCACAATTTTCAGGTAATCTCTCTACATGTCCCATTTTGAAACTTACTGCATATCTGGTTTGATGCATTCTTGCATATCTGGCTATTTCTTTGGAAATCTGAATTGCTTATAGGACTGTTGAGGTTACCCTGTTATCCATGACCTCTTTGGTATATCAAATGGTAAGCTACCAAAAGACAGAGAAATCTGTCAGGAGGTTCTTACTATGTGTGAGGTGGTCTATTAGACCAAATGCTCCGCCTAGTACCATAAGTCATTCTGCTGATCAGGGGAGTCTGTTTATGCATAACTCATAAACACACTTGTTTAATTTTCGTGGCAAACACTGCATTCTTTAAATAATTAACACTTCCAAGAGTCGTGTGTGAGTTGTCCTTGAGTGGGCTGAAGAGGAGCTTGTCAGGCTATTTGGTTTCTGAAGATCTTTGTCAGCCGATGCAGTTAATGTGGTTTTAAGATCAGTCATCTCAAGAGGTTGCAGTCTGTTGCCCAAGAGTTACTCTGGATGTGAGACTGAACTACTTCAAAAATACTATATTTGGATATGACCTTAGTGCCTAATGTCTTGAGTGATCTCTCACTTGTTGGCTTGCTGATAGGAGTGCTGCTCATCTCATCTCATCTCTCTCTATTCGATCAGCCACCTCCTTATCTCTCACCTATCACTCTTGGTTCAGATTCTCTCTCGAAGAAATTGTGGGTGCAGTCTTCTTGCTCTTATCAGATATGATCTGTATACCTTAAACCACCCAATATCTAGTGTAACAATTTACACATGTTAATAAAGAACTTCAATGTTTGGGGGTTATATTTGGTCCTTGATCCTTCTAAGTTATCTTCTTAAGTGTTGGTCAACATATTATAAAACTTTCTGTTAAATAAGAAAAACTTATTGAGGATCTCGACTTAACTGAAACTTATGTAAAGAGAGCTCTGAGATAAAATTGTGTTAAGTAAGATTTCTGATTTTGTCTAAAATCATGAGAAGTGCCTCCAGGGAATACGCCATTCTTTGTGGCAGAGCAATGGCTTTTGTGGAGAAATAGACACTCTTGATCAAAGAAGTCCAGAGCTTCTGTCATGATACAACTAGCTATCTCTGTATAGAAATGTTAAAAAAAAAAAAATATATCATTGGCATAAAGGTAGTCCGTCCTGAGTAACCAGGGTTTCTGGTGTCTAATAAACATGTCTCCTTGTGTAAAAAGGGACTATTCTACCTTGTGTTCAACAAATTGGTTGACCCTGTATGCCTTCTCGTCCATTAAATGAAGAAATGAAATCTGCTTGACTTTGATGTGTTATTTCGTTGCTTGACAAACATAAGGAGCAATTTAATCGTGTCTCTCTCTAGGTTAAGCAACTTTAACAGCTAATTTTGTGATTATGCTGATTTAATATCTTGAGTTAACTGACCTTGGTTTTTGGAAGAATATAACCCGTCCACATATTGAAGGGCTAACTTTAACATGCTGTAGTTGCGTTACATCAGGACTAAGGGTATTTTGGGTATTTACAGAAAAAGTTGATATGAGTAAAAAGCTACCCGACAAAACCCTTCTTGTTTCTCACGCCTTCCACCTCAAACCCTTATTTCCCCTTGCCGCTTCCTATTCATCCTCGTGCTGCTCTACCTTGAGCGTCTTCTTCAAACCCATCTCCATCTCTTCCCGCTCACTTTCTTCCCCCACAGAGGTCTATTCCTTTCTTAAGTCTAGCTTCACTTCCAATAGCAGCCTGCAAGAGAGAGTTGATACTCTGGAAGTTCCGGCAGATGGATCAGCAAAGGTCAGTAGCTCCGGGTGAAAGAAAGAGGAAGGGAAAAGAAATAGTTGAAGAGCCTTCATCTAAGCAACAGAGATGTCTTGAGCCAGAACCTGCTGCGGAAGTCTCTTCAGAACAAGGTACCAGGTTTTCTCAGTCTACCGTGTTCTTAGAAAGTGGGAAAATCATTCCTCCTAGAATAATAGATTTCGGAGATGAAACCTTGGTCTCGAAGTTTCCAGAATTGTTGAAAATCTTTGAGTTTCAGGAGTGGAGAAATTTCTTAGAAAATCACCGTGTCTATTACCCTAGGCCGGTAATGGAATTTTACAATAACTTGTCCTTGAGCCGAGACAAGTCTACTTTGTTATCATCTGTTAAAGGGGTCGAGATAACTGTTACATGTGACTCCCTTCACAAAGCTCTCGGTATTCCAGATAAAGGGGAGGTAGAGGGAAGCTTTCGATACAGTCTCCATGAAGCTTTCTCTGTCATTACTGGTAAACCCAGTAACATTCATGATAAGGGGCAGTTGAAGCTAAAAGCTTATCAGACATCGTCATTTCCTCCTCTTCACAAGCTCCTTCAGAACGTCATTGCTTCCATTATCACCCCACAGACTGGGGCTAGAGGAAGAATTACAGACACGCAGAGATTTCTACTGTTTTGTCTGATTCAAAATGTGAAGATATGTCTGCCAGAGATCATTTTTAATGTCATGAAGGGATGCATTGGATCCAAGAGACATCTTCCCTATGCCGCCCATATGACAGACATCTTCAAGCATTCTGAGATTTGCTTGGATGGAGAGGCCGCATCAGAAGTTAAGGCCCGAAACATTTTTAATATGAATTTTGTTTCAGTGTTTTTGGGCTTAGAGGACTCTTCTATGGTGGGGCAAGTTAAGGTCCAAAAGGCCAGGGAATCACAAACTCAGGGGGAGCATTTGGAAGAATTTCAAGTCTTAGCCCCAACTGGTGAGCAATTAGTTTCTGAGATTGATCATCAGGAAACACCAGCTGAACAACCAGAGTCCACCTTGCCAGCTGCACCCACCGAAGTATCCTTCTCCTTTCAGAGGCTAGTTGAGGCTGCATCTGAGGACATCAGATTGTCTGACGAAAGCATTCAGACAGATCTAGATGCAACTATTGCTGGGCTATTTGATTCTTTTGGGAAGTCATCCGAAGAGGTAATAGTGCCTGAAGAACAGCCAGCTAAAGAGCAAGACAGTACTGATCAAGATCTTGCTGTTTTTGTTAATGAAATTTTAAGAGAAACTGTTGAGCGAAGCTTGGAAGAGGCTACCAACTTGGTCGTATCTGAAAGTCTTGAGCAGGCCTTAGTTGGCAGCCCTGCAGATCAGGAACTCACAGAAGATAGAGAAAAGGTTCCTGTCATAGAACTAGATACAGAATCTTCAAGTGAAGAAGAGGAACCTGAAGATATATTCCCTCAGAAAGAAACTCAAGCTGCAGATGAAGTTCAGGTCCCAGCTGAGAGCAGTCAAATGCCAGTACAAGAGGAAGCAGCTGAGAGAACTGCACCTGACAGTGAATTTTTTGGTACACCTCTAGGTCCACCTAGACTTCTATCTGCAGAGGCACCCAACATTGAATCTACTCGGGCGCCCAACATTGAAGAGCTTCTCATAAACCTGACTCAGCAGATGCAAAGACAAGACAAGAAATTAGATGATCTGCTTACATTTGTCACTCTCAACATTAATCAGGTACATACCAGATTACTGAAGCTTGAGATATCTCTCCTCACTGAATGGAGACGATTCCTTCTAAACAAAAGGGCTTCAGATGATGCAAACAAATCCTTGATGGAAGGATTACAGGAGATTTGTTCAAAAATTGCAAAAGCTCTGAGAGAGTCACATGATGTTAGTATTTCCTCCTTCAAAATGTCTTCTACCATAATAGATCATTGCTATGAGATCAGAACAGCTTTAGAATTGTTGAAGAAGTCTTCAAGTGCCCTAGGTCCAGGCATTCAGCAAATCTATGATAAGTTGATCACCTTCTTATCAGAAATGACAACTCTGACTGACAGATATGAAACGGTCAATGTTCGCCAAGAAGACATTATTTCTGAAGTGGCAAATGTCAGAAGCACTGTGGCGTATTGGCTTGCTGAACTATCAAATGATTTAAAGGAATTTCAGTCTATCTTGGGTTCAACACCTGGTCACGCCTCTTCCAGCAGAACTCCACCTCAAGAACATTCTTCTGCTTCTCCAAGGGGGAGACCACCACAAGGCAGGACGCGTGGCCCCTCTAGCAGACATGCAAGATACTTTTCTTGAAAAGTTGATGCTCTGTATTTTTGTTGCCCTTTTGAGGCCTTCTCCCTCAGACTCTTGGACAAATTAACTTAACTCATATCATTTGCGTTGTTGCATTCTTCTTGTTTTCATTTTTTTTTGATGATGTCAAAGGGGGAGAAATCAGGAAAAGAAAAATGTTTAATGTTTGTGTTTGTGATATTCATTGTGAATGGCTATCTAGTGTTTTTTTTTCTTCTCCGCACAGACTCAAGACTCATAGTGTTGCCATCCATCAAAAAGGGGGAGATTGTTGAGTCTTGTAGAATCTTTACATGTTTTGATGATGACAACATGATAAGTCTTAGTGGTCTTCAAAAATTATGTCTATGTGAAAATTTAACAAAAATATTGTTTCTGTGAAAAAATGAACAAAGAACATGTTTGTTGAAGGATGAACCTTCATTTCACTTCAGGTATTGTTCAGGGACTGTATTCGTGTTGATTGGCACTTCGTCATGTTTGTATATAACACCTCGTGTTGAACTGTTTGTCTTCGTGTCGTTTCTTTTTCTCTGAAGTGTTTGTTTTGATTCAGTAACATTTTCGTGTCATTTGATCCTTACCTCGTGTTGTTTTCATCGTCTTCGTATCATTCTCCGTGTAGTGTGTGGTTCTGTCAGAATTCACTTCGTGTCTGTCTTATGTTGAAACCACACTTCGTGTTGGTTTCTGTTTTGATGAACTTCGAGTCGTTTTTCAGTGAACCCCGTGTTGTTTTGTCCTCCTGCGTCATCCTTGTTTTCACTCCGTGTCTATTCTCTGTTCTCATCATACTTAGTGTTGTTTTTCATTTCATGTCAACTTCACTTTGTGTGGTTTTCAACCCGTGTCGATTATTGTTACGACTTCGTGTTGTTTTCAGTATGTGTCAACTCTGTCTTCGTGTCGTTTTTCACCTCGTGTCATGTTACCCCGTGTCAATTACTGTTTCGACTTCGTATCGTTATCAGTCCGTGTCTCTCTTATGTTGAAATCACACCTCGTGCTGATCACTGTTCTTACTTCGTGTTGTTTCTTTGTATTCTATCTTCGTGTTGATCTTTCGTTATTTAGACTTCGTGTCTTTATCACTTTGATCACACTCCGTGTCGCTTCTCCTCTCATAACTTCGTGTCGTGTTTCTCTACACCTCGTGTCGTTGTCTCCTTGTGTCTTCACCTCGTGTTTATTTTCGTCTCTTCGTGTCGGGTTTGTTCTAGTGCGTACAGGACATCGCAGCACTTCATGTTGCTTCCTGTTTCACTTTCGTGTCATTTGTTTTGTTGTATCTTCGTGTCGTTTTTATTCTTCCTAGTCCTCGTGTCCTTCTTGTATTGAAACCATACTTAGTGTTGGTCTCTGTTCTTGTCTTCGTGTCTTTGCGTTGTTTGTCTGTCTACCTCGTAAGGTTCTCTTAGTAATGTTCATTGTGTCACCACCTTATCTCGTGTCGTTCTCTATTTAGTATCTCTTGTCGTGTCCACTAACCTCATGCAGTTCTAGCTATTTATGACACTCAATACTAATGGCTCTTATCTCGTTGCAGGTCCGAGGAAGAACATTCACCAATGTCCGGGTGCACATGATCCGATGCTAAAGGAACAAATACAAAGAGGGCACGTGGCAGGAAGGTTCTAGGATCGAGCGTGGGAGGCACACGCGTTCAGTGCCCTATTCATTTGCTGCGGCTATAAAGAAAAACCTTTCGCCCACCGATGAAGGTTGATCTGAGCCAAGAAAGAAAAGGCAGTGTTACAGAGAGCTCGATCCAGCAGAAGAAGAAAAAGTGAGAGAGAGAGATAGTGCTCGTGTGAAAAGAGGAAGAGAGTGTAAGAGAAAGAAAGAGAGATAGAGAGTGAGTGAGAGAGCTCGTGGAGAAGAAGAAAGAAGTTTACCTGAAGATCTGTCTTCACTGGACCGTGGATCAGATCCAGGCCAGTCAGCTCTGTTAGGAGCCAAATTGTGCATTTTGTGTTTCAGCTTCTGTTTGCTGAAGTTATTTTCGTTTATTGTTTTTTCCTTTGTTTTCTGGTTTGTTGTGCTTTCCGATCCTCTGGTCTGAGGTCGTGTTCCCTCCGGTTAGGAGGAAGGGAGATCTGATCTCCAGTTGCAAGTAGCTGGGAGCTACTTGTGGGTTCCCTCCGGCTTGGAGGAAGGGAGACTTGTCTCCGGTTCTGGGCTTGTGGATTCAAGTCCAGAGGTTCCCTCCGGTTTGGAGGAAGAGGGGAGGTTGTTCCCCTGGTCAAGCTGTGTGGCAGCAACTGTTTGCAGACTGAGTCTGCTTGGTTCTAGCGTTCGCTAGTGAAGCCTCACTCCGGTTGGGAGTGAGGGGTGGATGTAGGTCTGAAGGACCGAACCACCTAAAAATCTATTGAGCAGTGGCTTGATTGTCTGGTTTGCTTCCGCTAGATGCTTGAATAGGTGCGCTCAATGTGATTGTATTTGAGTTGAATAGAATTGGTTCCATTCTGTTTCCTTATCTAGCATCCGGTTTTTAAATTTAATCCATTATTCGTAGAAGGATTCATTCACCCCCCCTCTGTATCCGGGCCAAGCACCCTAACACACAGGAGTCCCCTTACTAGCCTCCCGCTCCATTTCTTGGGAGCTAATCAACATCAACCTCCTAGAGGGGGGCTCGCCTGTGCCAGATGTAACGGTTAGGGCCCGAGTTGGGGATGGGGTACTTGGTCCAGGGATGGAAGGCTCCGGAGTGCTAGGACCAATAGGGCCCCTAACTGAAGGACTCTTGGGCTGAGAGGGGTGGAGGGTAATCCGTTGGCCACCATGGTCGAAGGTACATGTGTTCGATCAGCCATGGAGCGTGGCATCCCGATCAAACAACCACGGCCTACCAAGAATAATACTGTCCACCTCCATGGGGAGGACATCACACCAGATCTCGTCACGGTAGGCATGGAACTGTAGTGGGACCAGACACTGCAGCCTGATCCGAATGGAGGTGGAATCCACCCATGATACTCGATAGGGGCAAGGATGGTCCATGGGGGTAAGACCAAGATGACAAATAGTGCCCGTGGAGATTGCATTGATACAACTCCCACTATCGATAATCACCTTGCAAACTTTCCGGCCTAGCTTGATAATATGTATGAAAGATGGTGGTCCGACGCCAGTCATCACTGGTCTGTGGGTGGGTGAGGATACACCCGACGACCCCCAACTGCACATCGTCTGGATGCTGAGCATCCTGGTTGTCTATAAAATCTCCATTCTGACAAAAGAATTCGTCAACCAATTCTTGCTCTGCCTCATAGCTGACAGACACAAGCCCTGAAGATGAGGCTTCTCCGACCTGCATGTCCCCAATGACTAGAGATTGACATGTGGGACACTAGCTTGCAAAGTGGCCAAACCCATTGCAGTGATAATACTGCTGCCGTGCTCCACTAGACTCCCCAATAATTGGTCCCTACCCATTATCCTCCCGATGGACAGGAGGTGTAGGCAACAGGGGACGAGCAAGAGGTGCGGGTGCCGATGGACGGGCAATGGGTGCAGTTGGTTGGGGTCGAGGAGGAAGATCCCTCGACATGGGAGGGTGAGGCCTTGGAGCGAATAGCTCCTGACAGGCGGGTTCCTGAGGTCGAGCCATGGGGGACCTCTGATATGGGCCTGAAGAGGTACGGGACTCGGCACCATAATTAGGGAAGGGGCCCAATCGTTGGGTTGACTCGAACTCTGCCTTGAACTACTCCAACTCGCGAGCAACCTGATGTTGTGCCCCTGTGGTTTTGCTGCCAGCAAGCACTATGAGTATGAATGATTGATCACCATGTGAATGATTGATTGAGCATCTTATTTGTGGTTTTGATGTCTGCAAGCACTATGAGTATGTTTGATCGATTGATTTGAGTGTGCACATTCATCTCATTGCATTATCTGTCTCTGCATTGGTGCAACTCTAGTTCCTGCATAACTACTGTAGTTTGCATCGGTACAGGGTTAATAGACTGCACTGTTAGTTCTCATGCATACATTACATCGGTTCATTATCTGTCATATGCATACACTACATTGGTGCATCCATCAGTCGCTTTAATTCAAAATCAATGCGTGTGCATTATGCATATGAAGTCTGTGCATGGTAAACTGTCTAGGCTTGTGCATTCCATAGGATCACGTATGTAGCCTATGCAGAGGTTGTCCAGACTGCATCAACTCAAGTCTATACACTCTCTAGTGGCTAGTCTGTGCATCCTCCGGTGGTTCACTCGATCAAGTCAGCACAGCCAGTCTGCACATTCCTTACTATTTTGTCCATGCTGTAGTTCAGCAAGTCTGTACATTGCGTAAACATTACATCCGTCAAGTCGGAACATCGCTGCTTGATATCAAGTATGTACAGCCCGTGCTCTTCATGCATGCACATAGTCAGTACATTCGGTTGTTTCATGCAGAGTCTGCACATTCGTTACTGTCATGTTCATGCATCATTCTAGCAAGTCTGTACACACTTAAGTGGCAATATGTGCATCGTCTTGCATACTCTTTTCATATGCATCTGTACACCTTTCAAGACAAAGTTTGTACATTCGCCACCATGCATTCAAGTCCATATGTTCTGCATACATACATAAGGCAGTTTCTCAAAAGTCCACACATGCACGCACAGTTTATGCATTATGCATTCATGCTTAAAGGCATAGCTAGTCTGCACATTAGTTGTTGCATGCACACAAAGTCTATACATTCCATTGCTTGTACGAGTGGTTAAGTTCATGCATCATCACTCCAGCAAGTCTGTACATTGTCTTGCTGCAGGCACAGAAAGTCTATACATCCATTCGCTGATAACCAGCAAGTCTGTACATCGTTGTCGCATGCACACTAAGTCTATACACTCATTGCTGCCATGTCTGTACATTCACCTTCAATGTGCATACTTCTCCATATATAAAATGCATTACATGCATTCAAAGTCTGTACACTCGTGGATGACATGTCCATGCATTCATTCCCGTTGTACATACTCTCTTCTATGCACACTGCATCTTGAGCATCAAGTCTGTACAGGCTCTGTTAAAAGATCGAACATTCTCAATGCATCCTTTCTTTCCTATCAGATTAATTCACACTGATAACAAGCCTGATCTGACAGGACTGCTGCTCGAAGTGATTAAGAAAGGCACGTGATCCAAGAAGCTAGGATCGTGACACGTGGATTGCAGGAGGCTGAAATGCAGCCACATGGTGAAGGCTCTCTTGGGCGGGAACTGTGGAGGACACACGCCCACCTATTTGTTGCTGCTATAAAAAGAGGACTTCTCCATCTGGAGAAGATGATAAAAAAAAAAGAGTGAGGAGCCTGCACGATTCAGAGAATAGAAGAAAGAAGTTGCAGAAGAAGAGCAGAGGAGAGGAGGGTTCGAAGAAGAAAGAGTGAGCAGTAAAGAGAGGAGGAAGAAGAAGAGAGTCATCTGAAGCCTTGTCTCTACTGGACCGTGGATCAAATCCAGGCCAGTCAGCTCCTTAAAGAGCCAATTTGTGTTTCATCGTATACCGCTTTCTGTCGCTATTTTCCCCATTTCTTATTTTGTTTTACACTCTTTATTTCAAGCTGTTAGTCAGCAGAGCAAGCTGTGTCGCTCAACGGGCAGAGGAGGATTCCTCTGGACGGGTTAAGCTGTAGTCCCCAGCTATTGGCAAAGCTGTAATGCCCAGCGGTCAAGCTATTAGTCAGCGGTTTGTAGGCAAGCTGTGTCGCCCAGTGGTTTTCAAGCTGTTTGGCAGCGGAATCCACACTCTGGTTTGAGTGTGGGGTGGACGTAGGTCTGGAGGACCGAACCACCTTAAAAATCATATGTGCAGTGGTTTGAATGCTAATTGTTTTTCTCCTGCTAGATGAATGCGTAGGCCGATCTGCTTCTTCTGTCTAGTAGAGATTTGATTGCATGTTTTGTGTTTGATTAAACACTTCACTGCATTTCAGTTTCGGTCTTTCAGTTTTGGTAGAACTGAATAGGTTCCTTATTTCATATCTCTGAGTGTTCTAATTTTTTATTAGGAGTAATTTTCAAAGGGAAGATTCATTCACCCCCCTCTGAATCCATCGCACTGGTCGCAACAGTTGGTATCAGAGCGGGTCTCTGTGCATTTAGATCCAACGATCTGTAGAGGATCCTGCTATTTTCGGTGCATTATTGCTCAGTGCTTCACTACCCAGTGCATTCACTTTGTATTTAATTATCGATCTGCATCAATGGATCATCCTACCGTCTACGATGGGTTCAACTTTAGTAACTGGTTAGGCGGCCTCCGGGTACACCTGAACTCCATTGATCCCAGTCTGTGGATTCTAGTATCAAGAGGCCCATATGAGTTACCTCACAATCAGACCAAGTGGTCAAGTGAGGACAGATCAAAGAACCGTGATAATCTCACAGTTCTTAACATTTTGAGAGGAGCTGTCAATACTGATAAATTTCCCTTCGTTCACAGGTGTGTCTCTGGAAAGGAGATCCTGGATAAATTGAAGACTGCCTACGGTAGAGATGATGATCAATGCATGATGGCTCAAGGGAGTGAACAAAGTAGCAATCAAGATGAAGAACAGGACGATGATCAGGTAAAATTATTTGAATATTATTCTTTGGATGATTGGATTGCTACATACAATGAATTGCTAGAGTCATTTGATCGCTTAAAAAAATAGTATAAGAAGATGAAAAATAAAACTTGTCAAAATAATTCTAATTCATCATGTGAAAAGTGCTCGAAGATTAATGAATTATATGATGAATGTCTATCTGAGTCTCACTTGAATATGAAACAAATGTGCTTGTTGAAAAAGGAAAACCAAGAGGGTATCAATAAAATCTCCGAACTAGAAAGTCAGCTGAAACTGAAAACTAATGAACATTTGATAAACCTAGAAGAGTTGGAAAGGATTAAGTTTCATCTGAAGAAATTGAAAGCTGAGAATGTAGAAATTCATAGGAAGAATGAATCTTGAAGCTAAAATAAAGAACGTCAACAAGGAAGGTGTACATGGTTCTTCTCTCAAAACAAGCTGCAGTAAGTGTGAGGTGTTAAAAGAACGCAATGAAGATCTTTATAGTGAGAATGAATGGATGAATAAACAAATTGCCTTGTTTAAAGAGGATCACATAAATCTGCTTGCTGAGAAAATTAAAGTGGAAGAAAGAGAAGAGGAACTAATTGAAAAGCTGGAGCTGATGTCTGGAAGAGAAAGTTGTAATGAAGAAGTCAAAAAGCTGACTGAAGAAAACAAAGAACTGAGAGAACAAAACAAGAAGCTCATGGTCTTAAATACAGTTATCTCACAGAGGCTTCTGACTGTCGAAAAGGAAAGATCTATTAGTAAGGAAGTTCAAGCACAAAAATTTGAGGAAGAAAATATTGAACTAAGAGCTGAAGTTGAAAAATTGAAGTGGGTAAACACTGGCTTATCTGAAAAACTTCTCGCAATAAAAAAGGGAAAAAATGTCTGTGATGAAGAGTCAGAAAAGCTGAGCAACTTGGAACAAGAAATTGAGAAGTATAAAACTGCAAACAAAGTTCTAAGTGAATGCGTCAATTGCAGTGAGCAGGAGATAGCCAGTTATGAACTTCATATTGCATCTCTAGAAGAAAAAATTTAGGATCTAGAAAAATTAACATCCGAGTCTGTTGAAAACAAGAAGAAAATGAAAGATGTCATAAAAAATGAGGATAAGAACTCAAAGAAGGGGATAAGCTGTAGTTCTGATATTAAGGAAAGTGTGAGAAACCAGTTGTACACTACGTTTGTGCAAAGTTCTGAGGCAGCTGGTGCCACTAGTCAGTCCCCAAAGCAAAATAAAAATATGAAATCTTATTCATCATCTGTCTTTCAATTTAAGGCTCAGAAAATTGAAAAACGAGCAAAGGTTGTGACCAAAGATAAACAATTGAACAAGAATGGAAAGAAAGATGGGGTTAAAAATGTCCCTAATTATGTCATGAAATCTGTTAGCTCGGCTGAATTTAATGGGTCAATGCACACTGCTCATGCTTCATGTACTCATTCGCATGAATCCAGTCAGTATGTTAGCAATCATGTCGCTAGGAAACCACAAGTGTCATGTCATTACTGTGGTAGGCATGGTCATTTTATGGATGACTGCAGTGTAATGAAAAATGATGATATGATGCATGATAATTCCTTTACAAATCATCATCATGACCCCAAAAGAAATACGTCTGCCTCAAACCAACACATCATTTGTTATAATTGTAACAAACGTGGTCATAAAGCTGTTGAGTGTTGGTTTGGGTCTTCAGGGGGTTACAGTGACTCAAAAGGTAAGCATCTAAGATGCTTCGAGTGTGGGAAGTATGCCCATGCAGTCAAGGACTGTTGGCATGTCCGAAGAGGCCACGACAATAATAAATTCTTCAAATTTTCTGCCAAAAGACCTGTGAGTCTTTCATGCTTTAACTGTGGCAAGCCCGGTCACAAGTATACTGAATGTTGGTCATCAGGTAATAAGAAACGAACTGTCCATGCATCCAACAGAACATTTCACGATTATGTTCATGGGTCTCATACTGCTGTTGATATGCACTATAGGAACAGAAAACATGTTGGTTCATGCAGATATTGTGGTAGAATTGGACATTCCATGACTAACTGTTATTTGATGGATTTTGATGACGATGTTGCCAAAAGACTGTTTAGAACTCCTGTTAGGTCTAATACAGGACCCAAGGTGGCTTGGGTTCCTGCAGGATCAAACTGATTACTTTGCTGTAGGTGTGCCTTGGGATGAATAAAGAGGGGTCAATAAACCAAGGCACTCAAAGATTGAAAGACCCCATGATCCTGCTCTTCAGGTCAGTTCTGAACACTATAAATTTCATCATCCGAAAATTGAGAATTTGAAATAACTGTATATCATGTTGTTCTGATGGTGCTAAATTAAAATTTTCTAAAATAGAATTACTCAATCATATTCATGATAGCTCACTTCTGTCTGAAGTGCATGATTATAATTGAATGTCAAACTTAAAATCATGAGCTGTGCTTTCATTGCATATCATGCACTGCATCAGGGAGAGTTTGACGGTTGTCGCTTAATGATCATGCTACCTTTATTAGATTTGTTGCATACTGCACATTTGAAGAGTAGTGCATGTAATAAAATTTGAAAAACCTAAAAAGATATTCCTTTGCATCTAGACAGGGGGAGATTTGTCAGATACATTTGTTCCTCACTTCATGAATCCCTCTTGTTTAGTTTTTTGAATCACTCTACTGCTCTCTAGCAGATAACCTGAATGTTCTACGATTCTCTTCTTGCATAGTTGATCCATCTGTACTCCAGACTCAGCTACTGAAACTGAGTCTGCTCTGCATATATTTGATGCTCTTTTCTCCTACTATCATTTACTCTACCAGCTTGCACTTATCAAACATTCACAACTTTTCAAGCTGGTCTGATTAATCTAATTCTTGTTCTAGTGATAATGAGCTGTTAAGTTGCATTGGTTGGACTGATCAGAAGATCTTTATGTGGTGTACCATGTTTTAGTCTAAACTCTTAAAGGAAATTCCTATCATATAGGTTTAAGAATGACCATTGATTCAGACTGATATAAGTTTTATGTATTCTCAGATTTGCATTTAAATGACTTGAAAGTATCTGAATGATAAGTGTTAATAAATTTTAACCAACTGTGTCTTGGATACCCTAGACTCAATCATCTGTAATATGAAAATGTGATATCTAGGCTTCTTTGATAGAGATACATAGAGATAGCATTGCCTTTAAACATTAACTTGAAAAATGTTGACTAAAAAGAAAAATCTCATTCGGTGTAATGACTTGGTAACTGAGAAACTGGGTTCTCTATCAATGAAATAGAGTAAACCTATGTCATGAAGTTCCATTGTTATATCTGATAAAAATGTAGTGAAAATTTGATAGAGCAATGGCATAATTGTGTTGAGTAACTAGGGAGTCCGGCCTCTGATCAAGGTGTCTCCTCATGTAAAAAGACACTTCTATTGCTAACTCTGGTCTCAATGTTGAAAGGTAATGACAGTTATCACACTGAGTAACTGGGTCACTTCACCTGAGCCGTGTTGTGCCTCACATAAAAAGGTGTTGATTGACTTAAATTGATCAAGAAAAGTATAAAGTGATTCAAATAAAAATCTCTTGCAAAAGCTGTCAACTGGCATCTTTTTAAGTGTGTTTAATCTTGATTCTATACTATGTAACCCTCAAAGTGGTCATTGAGCTCATTTGAGTAAGATGGAAGGTGGTCGTTCTTGATTATTGCTTGATTAATTGGTTCACCTTTATTAAAACATGTCTTCAGATATGAGTATTGAATTTAATTGACAAATTTGGTATACATCATGATTAATCAATTGGGTCATGTCGGTTTATTCATAACCCCCTATGATAGGAGAGTCTTTTCTTGTGAGGACTTATTACTGTGGTACATGCCATACTATTTTGTTTGACCAGGTTCACCTCTGACAACTTATTCATCATGTCAACTCACTTGTTGAAAATTTCGTGCCTTGCTTGATGTTATTGACTCCTACCCTTGGCTACATCTACTTCATTTACAGCATTGTCTCACTCTCCACACTGTTGGAATCTTCCATCTTGTTTCTGTAACCCGTTCTGGTTTTGTGGACTTTCCACCTATTTCATTCTGTCCATGCATATGTGAGGTGCCTCAACCAGAGTTCAGATTGCTTGTGATGGGAGGTTTTCAGATTGACTCATTGGATAACCTGAGTTCATTCCTGCACTTCAGGGGAGTTCTGGGTCATCTGCATTTAAGGGGAGAATAGGTATCATATCTCATACATGGCTTTCAACACACTCTCAAACTATTTCCTTTCTGCTGAAGTCAAAGGGGGAGATGTTTTATCAAACTTTTCATACCTGCTTAAATTGTCTCTCTCAAACTCTTTTCTTTTTGATGAAGTCAAAGAGGGAGAATAGTTTGGGTATGTGTGACTCATAGTGTTGTGTGACTCATAGTGTTGCCATCATCAAAAAGGGGGAGATTGTTGTGCCCCTGTGGTTTTGATGCCAGCAAGCACTATGAGTATGAATGATTAATCACCATGTGAATGATTGATTGAGCATCTTATTTGTGGTTTTGATGTCTGCAAGCACTATGAGTATGTTTGATTGATTGATTTGAGTGTGCACATTCATCTCATTGCATTATCTATCTCTGCATTGGTGCAACTCTAGTTCCTGCATAACTAGTGTAGTTTGCATCAGTACAAGGTTAATAGACTGCATTGTTAGTTCTCCTGCATACATTGTATCGGTTCATTATCTGTCATATGCATACACTGCATTGGTGCATCCATCAGTCGCTTTAATTCAAAATCAATGCGTGCGCATTATGCATATGAAGTCTGTGCATGGTAAACTATCTAGGCTTGTGCATTCCATAGGATCACGTATGTAGCCTGTGCAGAGGTTGTCCAGACTGCATCAACTCAAGTCTATACACTCTCTAGTGGCTAGTATGTACATCCTCCGGTGGTTCACTCGATCAAGTCAGCACAGCCAGTCTGCACATTCCTTGCTATTTTGTCCATGCTGTAGTTCAGCAAGTCTGTACATTGCGTAAACATTGCATCTGTCAAGTCGGAACATCGCTGCTTGATATCAAGTATGTACAGCCCGTGCTCTTCATGCATGCACATAGTCAGTACATTCGGTTGTTTCATGCAGAGTCTGCACATTCGTTACTGTCATGTTCATGCATCATTCAAGCAAGTCTGTACACACTTAAGTGGCAATATGTGCATTGTCTTGCATACTCTTTTCAAATGCATCTGTACACCTTTCAAGACAAAGTTTGTACATTCGCCACCATGCATTCAAGTCCATATGTTTTGCATACAAACGTAAGGTAGTGTCATGCACTCAAAAGTCCACACATGCACGCACAGTTTGTGCAATATGCATTCATGCTTAAAGGCATAGCTAGTATGCACATTAGTTGTCGCATGCACACAAAGTCTATACATTCCATTGATGGTACGAGTGGTTAAGTTCATGCATTATCACTCCAGCAAGTCTGTACATCATCTTGCTGCAGGCACAGAAAGTCTATACATCCATTCGCTGATAACCAGCAAGTCTGTACATCGTTGTCGCATGCACACTAAGTCTATACACTCGTTGCTGGCATGTCTGTACATTCACCTTCAATGTGCATACTTCTCCATATACAAAATGCATTACATGCAATCAAAGTCTGTACACTCGTGGATGACATGTCCATGCATTCATTCCTGTTGTACATACTCTCTTCTATGCACACTGCATCTTGAGCATCAAGTCTGTATAGGCTCTATTAAAAGATCGAACATTCTCAATGCATCCTTTCTTTCTATCAGATTAATTCACACTGATAACAAGCCTGATCTGACAGGACTGCTGCTCCAAGTGATTAAGAAAGGCACGTGATCCAAGAAGCTAGGATTGTGACACGTGGATTGCAGGAGGCTGAAATGCAGCCACGTGGTGAAGGCTCTCTTGGGCAGGAACTGTGGAGGACACACGCCCACCTATTTGTTGCTACTATAAAAAGAGGACTTCTCCATATGGAGAAGATGATAAAAAAAAAGAGTGAGGAGCCTGCACGATTCAGAGAAGAGAAGAGAAGAAAGAAGTTGCAGAAGAAGAGCAGAGGAGAGGAGGATTCGAAGAAGAAAGAGTGAGCAGTAAAGAAGAGGAGGAAGAAGAAGAGAGTCATCTGAAGCCTTGTCTCCACTGGACCGTGGATCAAATCCAGGCCAGTCAGCTCCTTAAAGAGCCAATTTGTGTTTCATCGTATACATCTTTCTGTCGCTGTTTTTCCCATTTCTTATTTTATTTTACACTCTTTATTTCAAGCTTTTTGTCAACAGAGCAAGCTGTGTCGCTTAGCGGGCAGAGGAGGATTCCTCTGGATGGGTTAAGCTGTAGTCCCCAGTAGTTGGCAAAGCTGTAATGGCCAGCGGTCAAGCTGTTAGTTAGCGGTTTGTAGGCAAGCTGTGTCGCCCAGCGGCTTTCAAGCTGTTTGGCAGTGGAATCCGCACTCTGGTTTGAGTGTGGGGTGGACGTAGGTCTGGAGGACCGAACCACCTTAAAAATCATCTGTGCAGTGGTTTGAATGCTAATTGTTTTTCTTCCGCTAGATGAATGCTTAGGCCGATCTGCTTCTTCTGTCTAGTAGAGATTTGATTGCATGTTTTGTGTTTGATTAAACCCTTTACTGTATTTCAGTTTCGGTCTTTTAGTTTTGGTAGAACTGAATAGGTTCCTTATTTCATATCTCTGAGTGTTCTAAGTTTTTATTGGGAGTAATTTTCAAAGGGAAGATTCATTCACCCCCCTCTGAATCCATCGCACCGGTCGCAACACCTGATACGCTTGTTCCAAAGTGGCCACATTGCGGTGGAAAAGTTCATATTGATAGTGTGGCCGTAGGCCTCTTCGAAAGCGCGAGATGGTCATAGTGCTCTCTTCTGTAACTCCACACCACAAAAAGTACTCATCAAACTTGGCGGTGTACTCAGTCACGGACCGGTTTCCTTGGGTGAGACTCTGCCATTTGTCTATGAGACGCTGGCGATATGTGACAGGAAGGTACTACTGCCTCAATTTGATTTTCATCTCATCCTAGGTACTGATCTAGGGTTGACGTCGCTGCATCAATAGGCTCTCCACATTAGTCCAATAGTTTGTGCCTTTCGTTGCAACTTCATCTTTGTGTAGCGAACTCTTCGGTGGTCCGTCATCTCAAACCACTCGATGTACCGATCTATGCCGGCCTCCCAATCTAAATAGACCTTTGGGTCCAAGGACCTGTCAAAAAGGGGAGGGTCTGCATGCACGTTCCTAAGAACGCGGTCGTCGTCAGCGTAATCACGATTCCGTCGTTGGACTCGACGGTCGTAACCATAACCCCCATGTTCGTTATCGGATGCATAGCCATCCACCTCAAGGACTTGATGCCTCCTATCATTTACACCTTGAGCCCTTGGCGCAACAGGTTGCTGAGTCGGCTCTTGTTGACCATTCGTCGGCGCGGGATGTGCCTCAACTGAGGCGCTCTCGAGGACGGCAATTCTCCCCACCAGACCTTGAATAGAGTGGTCCAATGCTTCGGCCCGATCCTCTAAGGCTTTCATTATCCCTTCTAGGCATGTACCTATGCTATCTACATGCGTACTAAGCCCATCCATACGCGTATCAAATCTTTCCATGAGAGATCGGAACATCTCGACCACCAAAGGCTCATCAGGACTACGCACTCGGGGATCCGCCATAGGTGGTGGTGGTGGTGGTGAGTATTGGGTACCTCTACGAGTGGGCATGCAATGACATAGAGGTTGGAGTGCACTGACTAATGCCAAAATGAAGAACCTAGACTCAAGCAATATCCAATACGTGGCAGAGATATTGATCCGAAGATCAACTCTCGCGAGGATGCTACCTTCCCAATAGGCGTAACCTATCTTTCCAGTAACACCTTTTAATTTACCGGATATAGGGATGAAATGCATACCTAGGACAAGACTACCCTTGACTCAAACCTCGCTGTGATACCAATTTGATGCAGAACAACATGAGACTCGACACCGATTTGATTATGAACTTGTGAGTCTAGGAGATGACTTGACTAAAAGGATGATGCAACCAGCAATGACACAAACAACTCGGCACCCTTAGAGTTCCAAAAGAGGCAAACATGCCTCCAACAAGAAGTACAATCTCACAATCTTCCTAAGCGAGGGAAGCGTATCAATCTGTGAGGTTGAGAAATCGGTACTGAGTCTCGGGTGGTCAATATTTTCACTCGTGCTCGGATCGAGTCGTGGGACGGGTCACACACTCACTCTCACAATGGTGACTAAACTTGATCGAGCTAGGAACCTAACATGCTCACATGCAGTGGCATCAAGAATGTATACGGAACAAGCAAACGCATCAAGGAGGGTGGTGTGCGTACCTTCACGCTCGGGGGGTGGGGAAGACGTCTCGGTCGAGATCCGTAACTCCCGGTACAGTAAATAATCAATAATTACAGCACTGATCTTGGGTTGACGGGCAGTACATCGGCGGGGTTCCCGGGGGGGATGCGACTGTTGGTCAGATCAGCACGAATCAAGTCGGCAGGACAGCAAGCAATGGCGACCACTGGAATGGGGGGCGCCGGAGATCTTCTCATGGCAGAGATCGGCTGGGACGATGGCGGCGCATCCCTAGTCGATCCCCAGGAGCGGCGATCGCTGGATCTGAGCCAGCGTATTTCTAGAAGGCTTAAACAGGGACTGCTCTTGCTGGCCTGTCACGGGACAAAACTGCGCGATCCGAAGAAAATAGTCACCACGCCCAGATCTGGTGTCGGATCGAGCCGAAACAACCGCAGTTGCAAAGGGCACTAGAAGGGATTAAACTTATCAAGATTTGGGAACCATCGAACGGGCTCATTGACGGGATCGGCAAGCGGCTTCAACAAAATTATCAAATAGATATTCATGTTTTAGTTGTCTCATGTTTATGTTTTAGTTGTCTCATGTTAATTGGGCCATATGTATGGGCCTAATGGGTCATGTTTTATGTTTTGTAGTAATTATGTCTCCAACTATTATGTAAGAGTCTTTTTTTTATTTTGTGTCTTTTAGTCTTCCTAAGAGAGTTATGATGAGTAGGTGTTAGGTGTTAGGTGAGTTATCTTTTGGTCTTCTTAGTGGAGTCTATATAAGTGTCATGTAACCTCTCTTTTAAAAACAATGAAGTGAATCAAAAATATTTGAAAAACTACCTCCAACATGAGGTCCCTTACCCTCCTTCTATCTCTCTCTCTTTGGAGTGGATTCTCCAATATTCTCTCCCTCTCTAGGAGTGGATTCTCCTGGGTTCTTTCTTTCTCTCTAACTTCTCTCTCTCTCTCTCTAAGGGGTGGATTCCCCTCTCTCTCTCTTTCTCTCTCTCTCATTATCTCTCTCTTTCTCTAAGGGGTGCGCCCCTTTCTCTCTCCTCCCCCTCCCAACCACTTTCTCTCTCTTCCCCTCCCCTAATAACTCTCTCCCTAGTTCACACACCCTTCCATTAACTCACCCCAACCCCAAGAGCTCTCCTCCAATCCTCTCCTCACCTCCCAACCCCCAACTACCCCACTCTCCTTCCCCATGCATCCCACCACCTTCCCAAGGCTAAAATAACTCCTCCCAAGGCCCACATTCGAAATTCCCTCCCCTCTCACGTTCCCCCCACACCCTAGGTCGCCCAACTCTAGCCCCAACCCAGCCAAGGTCGCCCTCCCCTTCCCTCCATCTCATTCCACCACCATTTGCCACCACAAGGTTTCAACTTCATTGCAGGTCGCAGGCAGAAAATTTAGTCCTAGAAGCTGCATCATCTCCGGCATTTCCCTGAATCTTCTGGTAGCAAGGCATACATCTCTGGAAAGGTCGTCCAGAGAGCTTTCCAAGCAAGGTGGTTTCGTCTCCATCCGAGCACCGGGCTGATCAGAAGGTCCATTCTCCCTCGACTCCGCAAAACTGCTCAGATAGAAGACCAGAGCTGGAGTGGAAGATCTGCAGCGGCCAACCTCCTAGGAATGTGAGCAGGAGTTATTCATCAAAAATCTTCTACTATGAGTCTTCTTTCATCTCCAAGAAGCAGAGCTCCATTTAGCATCCGGATCCATAAGTTATCAATTTTCTTCCACCGGGCATGCAGTTCTGCTTCCACTCTATCGGCATCGACCACCTTCAATGTTCAAGCTCTACCGGCCATCTCCGACCATATCTGGCAGCCCCGTCAGTTTCGTTGCAAAGATGACTCTACAACGGAACCAACGATATCAGCGGTGCCTGATTCCAAGATCGGGAGCGGTCGCAGCATCCTCATCTTCCAACTGCTGAGAACCTGTTACAGTCTGCGCAATAGACCTGCCACTCTGTTCAACCGTCTGCCCCGACCAGAATCGGCGTCCACAGAAATCAAGAAAATTCTGGTGTCTTCCCAGTCCAGCTACGAAGAGTTTCTCACTGGTTTCGTCTTCAGCAAAAATCCGGAGTGGCTGCAGTGTCAAGAGAACCAACTGTCTATCCTGAAGAGCAGAGAGTGGATAGCATCGGCATCGGCGGCCTTTTCATCCCTTCTAGCTCGAATTCCCCTCCCCGCTTGGTGTCACATCAAAATGGTATCAGAGCAAGTTATCCGATTTATCCCAACAAGTCGGGGTCCTACAGTTCAAGATTCGAGAATCAAGGTTCGAGGTCGAACCTTCTCCAAGTGGAGGGGTTTGACGGGATCGGCAAGCGGCTTCAACAAAATTATCAAATAGATATTCATGTTTTAGCTGTCTCATGTTTATGTTTTAGTTGTCTCATGTTAATTGGGCCATATGTATGGGCCTATTGGGTCATGTTTTATGTTTTGTAGTAATTCTGTCTCCAACTATTATGTAAGAGTCTTTTTTTTATTTTGTGTCTTTTAGTCTTCCTAAGAGAGTTATGATGAGCAGGTGTTAGGTGCTAGGTGTTAGGTGTTAGGTGAGTTGTCTTTTGGTCTTCTTAGTGGAGTCTATATAAGTGTCATGTAACCTCTCTTTTAAAAATAATGAAGTGAATCAAAAATATTTGGAAAACTCCCTCTCTAGGAGTGGATTCCCCTGGGTTCTTTCTCTTCTCTCACTCTTCTCTCTCTCCCCAAGGAGGAGGTCACCCCCCTCTCTCTCTCCTCCCCTCCCAACCACCTCCACTCTCCCACCTACCCCAATTAAGGCTTTTCCTATTCCCCACACCCCCCCATTACTCCACCCTTGTTCCAAGAGAGCCCCACCCAATCTACATACCATCCTCCAACCCCCAACCACCCAATACCCATTCCCAAAGCAACCTTCCCACTCCCCCAAGCACCCTTCCACCTCCATAGGCCATTTGAAGTTCAAACTCACCTTCCCTCCACCCACTTGTGCCCCCCTCACCTTCCCCACTCCCTCCAAGCCCCAAAATTCGCAGCTCCTCTCTCACCCATAGCAAACACACCCTTCCAGCCCCCATTCTCCCCTTCCCACACTTTGAAACACCCCCTCCCAGACCCCCTCACAGCTGGGGACACACAACCACCTCATTTCCCCTCCCATCTACCCCATTCCCCATTACCTATCACTACACTCTCAAGTTCGGGTTGCAGGCAGCAGATTGGACGCAGGTTGCAGAGGCCACCCTGTCGTCCCCTGGGAGCTTCAGGTGGCATACCATACATCGAAGGAAGCGTCTGCAAGTCAGCTTTCCAACGGTGGTGGTGCCGCATCCATCCGAGCTTGGAGCTGACTGGAGGAGCCATTCTTGCCCGACTGCGCAAAGTGTCTCTGACAGGAAACCAGAACCTGAGTGGAGGATCTACTGCGACAATCCTACTGGGAATCTGAGCAAGAGTTCTTCATCAAACGTCTTCTACTCCAAGTCTTCTTTCATCCCCAAAAAGCAGAGCTGTGTTTGGCATCCGGATCCAGAAGTTATCAATTTTATCCCCCGGGTGCGCGGTTCTGCTTCTACTCAGTCTGCACCGACCCTTCCTCAGTATTTAGCGTCTACCGGCCGACCCCGACAACATCTGGCATCCCCGTCAGTCTTGATTCGAAGAGGACTTGTCAACGGTTCCAACGACCCTCACGGCACCTGATTTGGATCTCTGGAGTGATCGTGGCAGTCTCTTCTTCCTGCTGTTGTGATCCTGAAGTAGTCAGAACTGACAACCTGTTCCCCTGTTCAAGCTCCTACTCCGACCAGCAGCGGTGCCCATAGAAATTGGAAAAATTCTGAAGTCATCCTGATCCAGTTACAAAGATTTCCCCACTGGCCCAGCCATCAGCAAAAATCAGGAGAGGTCGCAGAGGTGCCATCTTCGACTGCTGATCCATGATTCCAGAACGTGGACAGAATCGGCGTCGGCGGCCTTTCATCACTTCTAGCTCGAATTCCCCTCCCCGCTTGGCCGGCTGAAGGCCCCTCCCTGCATGGAGGTAGTATTGAGTGTAACCTCATAATCCCCACCCCGAGATCCCCCCCTTGCAATGGGTGTAGTTCATGTATTAATTCAGGTCGCAGGTTTGAAGCTCCGTCGACGCGGCGTGCGGGTGCATACCCACGCCTCCCCGCTCGCCCCCGTCTCCGGCCGGAGTCGGCGTCTTCACGCCGGCTAGGTGAGCCTCGGTCCCTCTCTTGGCTGGTTTCAATTCATTGCTAGCATAGTATTATCGCCATTGTTTCGTCGGACGGTGAATGAGAGCTCGGCCCTAAATTGCTAGTGCCATGAGTGACCACCGCAGGCGAGTTGTGAGTGAACCATTACATCCCACACCCTTGGTGTGCTGGCCGCCCATGATTTGGGCATCCCAGGCCCATTTGGGGTTCTCCCCAAGCTAACCAACCTGTGGAGCCTCAAGGACCCTCCCCGGACCCTCTCCATCATCGCCAAGTTGCCTTCGGGCACTAATGTGCGCCAAGCGAGTGAGCTCGCTAGTATGAGTCCGCTGCCCAACTTGAATGCTTGCAAAATAGGTCGAAGGGTGGTTTCACATCACTCATGGTTCAGGGAAAACACTGTAACAGGGTGGTCATGCTGGCAGGGGCTGCAAGACAAACTGTGACCAGCCTGTAGATGGGGTTTGACCGAAAAGAAATTGGTAGATCTAGATCTTGGAGATTTTATGGGTCTGAGAGGGGGAAGTGAGGATCACGCACACCAAATTTGGTGGCGATCTGAGGTGGTTTGAGGGGTGGGAAAAATGGGTCTTCAGGTTACTGTCACATAGATCTGCACATAGGTAGACTGTGAGGGGTGGAAAGTCGGTAGTGCGAAGGGACTCAAGCGGATGCTGATCGACATGAAAATGAAACTGGGAGTAGGGGAGAACATGGGGAATAAACCCTGTAAATTTCACTTCGATCAGATGCTCGGATCTAGAGATCCACCCTCCTCTTTCACCTTCTGTCCTGCAGGTCGCATATTTGGGCAGCAAGTCGGAGACTGTCCAGTGGCGGCTCGTTGGCGGCACGAATGAAGGTGGCGGCAATGGCAGTGGTTGGAAGTTGCATCCAGGGGAAGAGGTAGAAGTGGGAATCACTCCCAAAGAAAGGCCATCACACCCTGGATCATCTACTGCAAGGAGGAAGAAGGAAAAACAAGGAAGAACAAGAGAGAGAGGGGGGGCGCTTGGCCAATTTTGCATCAATTTCATATATTCTATCTCCAAAATTAAAACAAGAGAGATTATATATTAAACCCTAGACCTAGAAAAAAGACCCAAGATACCCATGGTCAAAGGGAGAATATGGGAATATTAAAATCACCACAAGGGGACAAAGAAGGGGGCACCCCCCGCTCTTGGTCAAGGATGACAACTTGGTCAATATTCTACCATTGACCATCGGCCATCATATTGGGCCCTCTATGCTAGGAGGTCCACAAGAGAGGGAAAGGCCCAATTGGGCTCCAAGTGGCCTTGAGGCCCAATTTGAAAATAAAATCTTAATTGGACCCCTTGATTATATTAGCCCACATTAACACCCTTGACCCAAATTAAACCCAAAAATACAAATACACACCAAGTACATTCCAAATAAATACTAAAATATCAAAACTCAAGTGGAGACTCCAGACTGTCCCCCAGCCACAAGGATGTCAGCATCGACCGGGTCATGCTGCGTGTCCAGTACCGGAGGCTTGCTGAGTTGAGCCGATCTCTGGCTCTGGTGTCCGCACCAATTATGTTTTTCGAGAATTGTGTTACCGTGTTATGTGTGTTCGAGGTTTGGCTGGTGCTTGGAGAGCGTAGCCAGCTGTTTGGGTTGTTCTTCCTTTTTCCCTGTTAGCTCCTTAAATTTTGAGGATGAAATTTCTTAAGGAGGGGAGGCTGTAATACCCTGGATTCTTCGGATCAAAATCGGAGAGCTTTCGGAGTGCTTTCGTGGGTCCCTGATTGTGTTTTATGATTCACTCAGATTTTCCCTTGTATAACTTGCGGAACCCCTGGAGAGTGAACCATTGAGTTTTGAGACTCTGGGACGCTACAGGTGCATTGTGCTCTTTCCGAGGATCGTGGAGACTATTTTTAGGTATTTTTTTGAGTTTACAAAATTTCGTGCCAAAAATCATATTTTAAGAAAATTGCTAATTTCCTATTTTCTTTCCCTTCTAACCCTCTCTCTCTCCTCTCTCCTCTCTCACGTTTCTCACTCTCTCCGTCTGTTCACTCTCCTCTCTTCTCCTCTCCCATAGGGCGTACGACCGTGGCAAAGCTGGACGAGGTGGTGACGGCGTGGAGCTGACCTCAGGCGTAACGGCACGAGAATCAGAGCGTGGCGTTGGCGCGATCCCATTCGTGGATTCGAAGCCGACGTGCGTTGTTCGTGTGATGGTTTTCAGCGTGGTTTGGCCATTTCGGGGCGGGAGATCTTCGGTGGAGGTAGGGGGTGGATACCCTACTGATTTCCTGCTTCCTCTCATGATTTGGATCCAAACGGTGTGAGTTTGAGTGGGTTTTCCTGCTTTAAGGGCGAAAGCATGTTTCAGTGGTGTGAGCCGTGATCACCGTTCTAGGCGACAGTTTTTAGTTTAAATGGTATCATTTGAACCCTTGGCACGTTGGGATTCGATTCCCGCTAGTTTAATTTCGTTTGAGCCTGATTTGGGGCCGGTACAAGGTCGTTTGCCCTCGTGGCTCATTTTGGGTCGATTCATGGGAATCATCCATTTTCAGTCATTTTGTGGTTGGTTTGATCCCTTCCGGCTTGTGGAAGGTTGATATCGACTCTGGGGATGTTTCCCCGTCGTTTAGGAGTGATTGGGCTGTGGAAAGACCCAGTTTTGAGCCTTCCTACGGTTTTCGCACTGGTAGGAAGTAGCGGTCAAACCAAAGACTGCTACTTGGAGAAATGGTCTAAGGAGGACCGCTATCTGGCTCGTAAAATGGGTTTCTATCTTGGTTTCAGGTTGCGGTCTCGCGATCGACCGCAATTTGGTAGTGGCGGCCCTGGGCTGACTACTACTCTCGTTTAATGGTCCAAGGGAGACCATTATCTGGTTTCAACGGTTTTAAGTCGGTTTAGTGTAGCGGTCTAGCTCCCGACCGCAAATTGGGAGTGACGGCCATAGGAGGATCACTACTTCCGAGAAACGGTCCCAGGGAGACCGTTATTTGATTAAGTCGATTCCTAGTAGCGGACTTGCGGCTGACCGCCTTATGAAGTAACAGTTAGGCAAAGGACCGCCACCAGAATGGCTTTTCATGTTTTCGAGGCGGTTTGGAGATGACAGTTTGGCCATGACCACCCTATGAGGACCACAACTTGTTAGTAGCGGCCCTGAGTAGACCGTTTCCTGCCTAATCAGTTCTGCGAGTAGCGGCCAGGCTATGACTGCCATTTCTTGGTTGCGCCCATAAGGGGGACCGCCACTTGTTTAGAGTGTTCTTTGACGTTGGTTTGGCTTCTGGTTGTTGTGACTTTGACCCCTTGGTTAGCCCATTGTTCCATGGATGTCTTGAACATCCTACGAGGGCTATGACGTTGTTATAGGGTTTCTGGGAGTGCCATTGTACCGAGGGGCTAGTACATTTTAGTCGTATGTTCAGCTGTAATTTTGCCTTGATGGGACCCAGCTTGCGGTGTTGTCCCGTGGTTCTGTGTTGAGAACGAAGCCGGGATTTTGCAGGTGTTGTTTGAGGTTGTATGATGATTTGTGTCTATGGTCAGCTTGAGAGGAGTTCCCTATGAGTCTGAGTTCAGATTTGCGTGGACCGAGGACTTATCGATTGGTTCTGTTGTACTCTTCTATCATGGTTGAGTTGGCATGCAACTTGAATCAGATGCAATGTCTGAGTGAGTACTGACTTGATTTTGTTTGTGGTCGAGTGCTACCATTGGCATTCTGCGTTGCAATTTTGATCATTGTTCATGGTGCGAAAGTCGATGGTTGGAGCAGTCAGCTGTGATATTTGTCCTTCTCATGACAGCTGATGCTTGTTCCATCTGCCGGGTGTGAATTTTATCGGTGATTGTTTTGTGGCATGGGTCGTGTATCCTTGTTTTGGGAGACAATAGCGATGATGCCCTGTTTCAGAGGTGCCAGACTTATGTTCTTTTGTGTGCCATGTTCGTTTTGTGGATTGATGTGCCTTGAGATCTAGAGTGTGTGCTTGCGATTGTGGTTTGGCATTGTTCCTCTGAATTATGTTTTTCAACAATTATGTTACCGTGTTTTATGTGTTTGAGGTTTGGCTGGTGCTTGGAGAGCATAGCCAGCTATTTGGGTTGTTCTTCCCTTTTCCCTGTTAGCTCCTTAAATTTTGAGGATGAAATTTCTTAAGGAGGGGAGGCTGTAATATCCTAGATTCTTCGGATCGGAATCGGAGAGCTTTCGGAGTGCTTTTGTGGGTCCCTAATTATGTTTTACGATCCACTCGGGTTTTCCCTTGTATAACTTGCGGAACCCCATGGAGAGTGAACAGTTGAGTTTTGAGACTGCAGGACGCTACAGGTGCTTTATGCTCTTTCCGAGGATCGCGGATACTATTTTTTTGTATTTTTCTCAGTTTATGAAATTTCATGCCAAAAATTGGATTTTAGGAAAATTGTTAATTTCCTATTTTCTTTTCTTTTTAACCCTCTCTCTCTCCTCTTTCCTCTCTCACGTTTCTCACTCTCTCCCTCCGTTCTCTCTCGTCTCTTCTCCTTTCCCCTGGGGCGTACGACCGTGGCGGAGCTGGATGAGGTGGTGACGGAGTGGAGCTGACCTGGGACGTGACGGCGCGAGAATCAGAGTGTGGCGTTGGTGCGATCCCATTCATGGATTTGAAGCCGACGTGGGTTGTTCGTGTGATGGTTTTCGGCCTGGTTTGGCCATTTCGGCGTGTGAGATCTTTGGTGGAGGTTGGGGGGCGGATACCCTACTGATTTCCTGCTTCCTCTTGTGATTTGGAGCTGAACGGTGTGAGTTTGAGAGGGTTTTCCTGCTTTAAGGGCGAAAGCATGTTTCGGGGGTGTGAGCCGTGACTGCCATTCTAGGTGACGGTTTTTAGTTTAAATGGTATCATTTGAACCCCTGGCATGTTGGGATTCGATTCCCGCCAGTTTAATTCCGTTTGAGCATGATTTGGGAAAGGTATGAGGCCGTTTTCCCTCGTGGCTCATTTTGGGTCGATTAATGGGAATCGTCCGTTTTCAGTCGTTTTGTGGTTGGTTTGATCCCTTCCGACTTGTGGAAGGTTGATATCAACTCTAGGGATGTTTTCCTATCGTTTAGGAGAGATTGGGGCGTGGAAAGACCCAATTTTGTGCCTTCCTTCGGTTTTCACAAAAGTAGGAAGTAGCAGTCAAACTAGAGACCGCTACTTGGATAAACGGTCTAAGGAGGACCATTATCTAGCTCGTAAAAAGGGTTTATGTGTCGGTTTCAGGTTGCGGTATAGCGACCGACCGTAATTTGGTAGTGGCGGCCCTGGGCTGACTGCTACTCTTGTTTAACGGTCTAAGGGAGACCGTTATCTGGTTTCAACAGTTTTAAGTCGGTTCGGGGTAGCGGTCTAGCTCCCGACCACAAATTGGCAGTGGCGGCCATAGGAGGACCTCAACTTCTTGGAAACGGTCCTAGGGAGACCGTTATTTGATTAAGTCGGTTCCTAGTAGCGGCCTTGTGGCTGACCGCCTTATGAACTAACGGTCAGGCAAAGGACCACCACCAGGATTGCTTTTCTTGTTTTCGAGGCGGTTTGGAGATGAAGGTCTGGCCATGATAGCCACCTTCAAGAGACGGCCCTGTGAGGACCGCAACTTGCTAGTAGAGGCCCTTAGCAGACCATTTCCTACCTATTCTGTTCTACAAGTAGCGGCTAGGCTATGACCGCCATTTCTTGGTTGCGGCCATAGGGGTAACCGCCACTTGTTCAGAGTGTTCTTTCAAATTGGTTTGGCTTCTGGTTGTTGTGGCTTTGACCCCTCGGTTAGTCCATTGTTCTGTGGATGTCTTGGACGTCCTATGAGGGCTGTGACCATGTTATAGGGTGTATGGGAGTGCCATTATACCGAGCGGTATTTTGTGTTATTTCGAGGGTCATTATGGTTTCCGGTCAACCCGGTTGTGACCCAATGGTTGACACGTGACCTCGTGAGTGTCTCGGCTATACTGTGAGGATCGAGACTATGTTTTAGATGCTTGAAGGTATCGACATACCTCGATTTATGTGCCCATGTGATTTGAGGGCTTTGGCAATCCCTCATGTTCCATGTTTTGTGTTATGCGAAATTGTGAGTCCGATGAGCGGCCTAAGAGGTCATGGACTTTCATTAATGTATGGATCCGGCTGTTGTGTGCCATCTTCCATGTGTTTTACTATGATTTGGCTTAGGTACTAGGCTGATTGGTGACGTGTTATCGCTTTATGCGATGATCTTGACCTCAGTCTTGTGACTGAAGGATCGTTGTGAGCAGGTCTTATTGTTTGTCTTGAGTCTCACGAAAGTTCTGTGTGCTGCCTTGTGCTCTGTTGTACGTGCGATGGGTATGCGTTAGCCTGTCCGTACTTTGGTGGTTCTATTTGAGAGTCTCTCTCTCTAGTGACCCTCCACTTGTCGTAGCCTGACGACACTTCCGTGTGTCGGCCAACCTGGGAGTGGTGGCGCGGTGAGTTCCCGATAGAGACGGTTGGTAGGCTAGTTGCTGTGGTCCTCTGTGTCTAGACGTGAGAGTCCAGCGGGAGGGGAAAACCAGCTAGAGGCCTGGCTCAAGACATTGAGCTTGTGTGTGCACACGTGGTCAGGGGTGTTTGGACCAGCGCCGACGGGCGTGACCCTGACTAGTCACTCATTACTATTGTTCCTTGGTTTCTTGTTCGGTGTCTCAATTACCACGTTCGAGGAGAGTGGGAGATGCTTGAGGCACAGTGTAAGATGTCAGTGGATGCATATGGCTTTTCTACTAGTGAGGAGGTGCTTCTGTCACATGACACAAGATTCAGGATTCATGATACGTGACTTGTGGCTTTCGTGACTATTTTTTGTCACTGTTGACGTGACTTGCCGAGTAGTCTGTGTTCGGCTTTACCCATCGTCAGTGTAGCATACACGACGGTGAGATCATGTATGTGTTGGTGCTTTCAGACCATGCAGTCTTGAGTTGGGCTTTTGTCTCGATAGATGAGCCTACACGACTGAGGTGTCGTGATGTGTGTTGGCTGTATAGCCAGTGTTCCTTGTATCGATTTAGTGATTCCCGGCTGTGTCTAGGGATCCGTGTCTTTGCCGATTAGGAGTAGTTTAGAGGGTCGAGGTTCGATCGGCTGTCGTGTTTCCCTTAGTACGGCTTTCTTCTTTACTTTTATTGTTACTGCTTTGCTTTAGTTGTTTAGCACTATTGTTACTGCGTTGTTTCGTGGTGGGGATCTGCAGGAGCCTATTGAGCCAGTGAGACGAGGCTCACCGCAGAATATTCAGGTGTAGCTGTTCTTCCTCGTGTCTTGGAGGTGCAGTGCGGTGGTTCTTAGTTGGCAGCTTTGCCAGTGTCGGGCTTCCCCTGACTTTAGAGTACGTTCTCTTTCCTATTGTACTGTACTTTAGTTGTACTAGACTCTGTTGTAGCTGCTAGCTCTATAGCTTTAATTTGTTTAATAGAAAATGTAACTTTATTTCTGCTATTTTAGCAATCCTGATCATAGTAATTAATTATTTACAACTTTATTTGGAAGTTCAATGTACTTACACACACCTTTCTTTCCCTTCGGAGCTTTTCTGCTCTTAGGAGGCCTCTCAGGATCCAAGTGGTATCAGGTTTACCCGGTATCTGGAGTCTGGGTCGTCATAGTTGGTATCAGAGCGTGTGTTTGTGAAAGTACATGGGAAATTGAGATATTGCAATGCTCAGAGTCCATAAGGTCCAATGCAGTTGGTAGCTGGCATAGGTTTTGTTTTTCTTTACCGCTTTGCTTCTCGCGTGAGAGCTTGTGTGCACTGTGTTTGCGCTGTGCGAGGTGGTTTTGCTCACTTCAGGATGTGATGGAGCGTTCTTCTTTCATCACGGTGTTGGTCTCGCTTGTGATATGCTGGGCAGAGTTTGTCGATAGGCGTGAGTCTGTGGTGCAGTGTTCAAATTTTTCCGTGGCTTGATCAGGTGGTTGATGGGAATTATCGTTGGTGATGGCCATGCATGTTCTCCGGAGGAGATTAATGTTGTTTTGGCTGTCCCAGCTTGAGGTTTGGTCAGCCCATGAGGTGTTAAGGTTGTGGTTTGAGGTGGTTATTGGATGCCTTGTTTGAGAGAGTGCTCGGGCGAACCTAGAATTTCCTTCCTGGTGAGCTACTATTAGTCGAGCTTGATCTTTCTCATCCTATCGTGTGGCATTGTTTTGAGGTAAGCTTTGGAAGTGCTATCTCCATGAAGCCTTTATCTTGTGTCGGCTTATGTGTGGACTGTGTTAATTCTGAACCTGATCTGCTCTTGTTTCGGCGGTGGCTTCGTTTTGGACCACGATTAAGGATTTGGGGGCCATTGTGCACTATGTTTGACGTGCCGTGTTTGGCGACTGTTGTGCTATGAAGGTTCAATAATTGTTTCGGGACTAGAGGATAAGCTGAGGCAGACGTCCTTTGCGGCTTGTGCTGTGTCTATTGGCACGATGGTTTGCACTATGGTGACTTGTGATCGACTGTTGGCAGGATCGGTGCTCGAGGTGTGGTATATTACAGTTTCATGAATTGTGATGGTGCCGAGGTGTGCTGAGATGCAGATGTCGAGTTATCTGTGATGCCTGTCTGCATTGTGTTGAGTGCGCAGTGGAAGCGTGTGGGCTCGTAACCCACTCGTCAAGGATCGTTGAGTTGGAAGATTCTGACCAACCGAGAGGATTGTTTCCTCGGTGTGACATCATCTTGGCTATGTGTGCCTTGATGCTACTGGTTGCCGTGCCATTGCTTGAGGCATTGTGGTTGTTGGCACTGGCGTGTTCGAGAATTGGGGAAATCTGTTGACATATATGCTGGTTGAGTACCCTTTCTTCTTCTGTAATTCTTGGAAGTTATGCTCTCCAGACAGATCGTGGTCCTCGAGATGCTTTCTTCGAGAGGTTGTTCTGGGTACTTATTGGTAAGCTACGAGCAGCTAGTACATTTTAGCCGTGTGTTCAGCTATAATTTTGCCTTGATGTGACCCAGCTTGCGATGTTGTCCTGTGGTTCTATGTTGAGAACGGAGCCAAGATTCTGCAGGTGTTGTTTGAGGTTGTATGATGGTTTGTGTCTATGGTCAGTTTGGGAGGAGTTCCCTATGAGTCTGAGTTCAGATTTGCGTGGATCGAGGTCTTGTCGGCTGGTTCTACTGTACTCTTCTGCCGTGGTAGAGTTGGCATGCAACTCGAATCAGATGCAATGTCTGAGTGAGGACTGACTGGATTGTGTCCAGGGCTGTCATTGGCGCTCTGCGTGCTAGTTTTGATCATTGTTCATGGCGCGGTAGCCGATTGTTAGAGCAGTTAGCAGAGATATTTGTCCTTCTCGCGAGAGCTGATGCTTGTTCCGTCTACCGAGTGTGAATTTTGATGGTGATTGTTTCAGGGCATGCGTCGTGTCTCCTAGTTTTATGAGACAATAGCAATGATGCCCTCTTTCGGAGGTGCTAGACTTGTGTTCCTTTGTGTGCCATGCTCGTTCTATAGATCGATGTGCCTTGAGATCCAGAGCGTGTGCCTACGATTGTGGTCTACAGTGTTCCTCTGAATTATGTTTTTCGAGAATTATGTTATCATGTTTTGTGTGTTCGAGGTTTGGCTGGTTCTTGGAGAGCGTAGCCAGCAGTTTGGGTTGTTCTTCCCTTTTCCCTGTTAGCTCCTTAAATTTTGAAGATGAAATTTCTTAAGGAGGGGAGGATGTAATACCTTGGATTCTTCGGATTGGAATCGGAGAGCTTTCGGAGCGCTTTCGTGGGTCCCTGATTATGTTTTACGATGCACTCGGGTTTTCCCTTGTATAACTTGCAGAACCCCGTGGAGAGTGAACCGTTTAGTTTTGAGACTCTGGGACACTACAGGTTTATTGTGCTCTTTCCGAGGATCGCAGAGACTATTTTTTTGTATTTTTCTGAGTTTACCAAATTTCGTGCCAAAAATTAGATTTTAGGAAAATTGCTAATTTCTTATTTTCTTTTCCTTTTAACCCTATCTCTCTCTCCTCTCTCATGTTTCTCACTCCCTCCCTCCTTTCTCTCTTCTCTCTTCTCCACTCCCCTGGGGCGTATGACCGTGGCAGAGCTGGATGAGATGGTGACGGCGTGGAGCTGACCTGGGGCATGACGGCACGAGAATCGCAGCGTGGCATTGGTGCGATCCCATTCGTGGATTCGAAGCCGACGTGGGTTATTCGTGTGATGGTTTTTGACGTGGTTTGGCCGTTTCGGCCCTCTAGATCTCCGGTGGAGATAGGGGGATGGATACCCTACTGATTTCCTGCTTCCTCTCATGATTTGGAGCCGAACGGTGTGAGTTTGAGCGGGTTTTCTTGCTTTAAGGGCGAAAGCATGTTTTGGGGGTTTGAGCCGTGATCGTCATTCTAGGTGACAGTTTTTAGTTTAAATGGTATCATTTGAACCCCTGGCATGTTGGGATTCGATTCCCGCCAGTTTAATTCCATTTGAGAATGATTTGGGACCGGTACGAGGCCGTTTGCCCTTGTGGCTCATTTTGGGTCGATTCATGGGAATCACTCATTTTCAGTCGTTTTGTGGTTGGTTTGATCCCTTCCAGCTTGTGGAAGGTTGATATCGACTCTAGGGATGTTTCCCTGTCGTTTAGGAGCGATTGGGGCATGGAAAGACCCTATTTTGAGCCTTCCTACGGTTTTTGCACCGGTAGGGAGTAGCGGTCAAACTAGAGACTGCTACTTGGAGAAATGGTCTAAGGAGGACCGCTATCTAGCTCGTAAAAAGGGTTTCTATGTCGGTTTCAGGTTGCGGTCTCGTGATCGACCATAATTTGGTAGCGGCGGCCCTGGGCTGCCCGCTACTCTCGTTTAACAGTCAAAGGGAGACCGTTATCTGGTTTCAACAGTTTTAAGTCGGTTCAGGGTAGCGGTATTGCTCCCGACCGCAAATTGGCAGTGGCGGCCATAGGAGGACCGCTATCTTGGAACCCTAGTTTTAATAATGACAACTATGAATCATGTTTAGATTAATATGGTTAAATACTTTTATTTTGTCTTCATGTCTTGCTCACTTGCTGCAAGTCATTTCACGCTTAAGCACTTGTCTCCGTGCATAACATGTCCTTGCATCTCACCTCTCGAGGTCGGTGCAAGCTCTAGTCGGTGCAATTTTCGTCTGGTATGGACCGTTAGATCTTGTACTTGTCTCCGTGCATAACATGTCCTTGCATCTCACCTCTCGAGGTCGTTGTAAGCTCTAGTCTATGCAATCATCGTCTGGTATGGACCGTTAGATCTTGTCTCTTCATCTCAGTGCAAATACGTCTTGGTGCAAGCGGTGTCTTGTATTTCTCTTTATTAATTCGGTGCAAGTCTATGTCTCACTCGCAAACACTGTAGCCCCGTTTCCATCTCGGTGCATTATGTGTCTTGACATAAATTGGCTCAGTGCATTTCATTGTATTTCATTGCAGCATACACTTTTAGGTCCGTTCATATCTTGTTTGTGCATCTTTGTGCGTCTCGCCTTTCAAAGTCGGTGCAAGGTCTGTCTTGCATCCGTTTTTTGTTCGTATGATTCTTCTCTTTCATCTCGATGCAATTCTCGCAAATCCAACTCGGTGCATCAACTGTGTTACACAGTTGTTTTAAGAGTCTGTGCATATCTTTGATCCTTTCTTTTGACTCGGTACAAAGTCTTCTTCTTGTGCCTCTTGGACCCATATCTGTGCATATGGTGTCAAGCTGTTGTGTAAGTCAATACAATGGTTCACTTGAATATCTCTACTCAGTGCATTCTATGTTTGAACATAACGGTGCAAACTATGCTAAGTGTTTGATTAAAGGCCTTGTGTTTTTCTGACAGAGATTCTCTCCGAGGAGGGGCACGTGATCTAAGGTAGATCGACCTCCTAATGAGTGCCACGTGGAAGGCTACAATGCTTAGATCGCGACACGTGGCTGAGAGCCATCTGGAAGCTAATGGGCGAGAGTTCTTCATCCACACGCCCAGTGAGAGTATATAAGAAGACAGTGATCGATGCAGAACATAGAGGAGAAGAAGAAGAGGAGAAGAAGAATGAGGAGTGAGCCTAATTAAAAAGGAGAGCCTGCACGATCCAGTGAGAAGAAGAAGAAAGAGAGCAGTAGAGAAGAAAAGAGAAGTTGCAGAAGAAAAGGAGAGAGAGAGAGAGTTCGTGAAGAAGAAGAAGAGAAGCTTCATTAGAAGATCTGTCTTCACTAGAATCTGGATCAAATCCAATCCAGTCAGCTCCGTGCAAGCCACATCATGTTCTTATAGCTTGCAGCTTTCAGTTGCTGTGTGTCCTCGTCTTTTGTTTCTCTTTTTTCATTTGTCATTTACTCAAGCTGTTGGTCAGCAGTTGCAGAGGATTTGTTCCTCTGGTCGGCAAGCTGTAAGGCCCAGCAAAGCTGTGTATCAGTGGATGGCAAGCTGTGTTGCCCAGCAGATGTAGGCAAGCTGTGAAGCCCAACGTTCTTCAAGATGTTTGGTAGCAGAATCCACACTCAAGTTTGAGTGTGGGGTGGATGTAGGTCTAGAGGACCGAATCACCTAAAAAATCTTTTTGTCCTTTATGGTTTGATTCGTTGATTGCTTTCCGCCAGATGCATACTAGGACCGTAATCCAAATGTGGTGATTGATTGAGTACGCATCTCTGATGCTTGACAGTTTGTCCATTGAATTTGTATTTCTCACTTCGTTCAAATCTTAAATTGATCAAAATTTCTAAAAAGATCCATTCACCCCCCTCTGGATCTATTTCTATCAGCTCACGCACCCCATCAATTGGTATCAGAGCCAGGTTTCTACACAAAAGGTCTAACAACCTGCAGATTTGTTCCTGGATTCGGGTTCGGTGCGTTGTTGGGTTGATCAGTGTCTCTCCCTTTGCTTTTGAATTGTCCTGCATTTGATTCTGTGATTTGATTTGAGGATGTCTTCGATTGTTGATTTTCCGAAGTATGAAGGTTTAGATTTTTATAACTGGCTCAATCAGTTCAGGGAACATGTGATGCAGATTAATCCTGATCTATGGATAATTATTGCACACAGCCCTTATGAAGTTCCAAAGGATAGATCCTTATGGAAAGCTTCCGACAGACTGAAATTCTCCGAGAATCAGAGAGCCCTGAACCTAGTAAAAGGGGCGATAAATATTGATAAATTCTCTTGCATTGTCAATTGTTGCAGTGCCTTTGAAGTGCTCGACATGATAGCATCCAGCAGGAGTAGGGACGAAGTGAAATGCCTCATGGCTTCAGATGAAGATCTGGTTCAAGTTGAAGAAACGTCATCACAGGTAGACTCTGACATTGTCAATCTCTCTCTTGAAGATCTGGTAGACTTGAATGAACACATGTTGATCAAGTATGATAGAGTAAAATCTGAGAAAAGGAAATTGAAGAGAGAGCTGGACACACTAAAATCTGAGAATAAGAATCTGAAAAACAATTCGGCTGAAAATGTAGGTTCGTGTAATGAATGTGCATTCTTGAAGGAATTAATTGAAGATTTAGATTCTGATGACAATATGCAGAAAAATTTAATCACTTCATTGAAAGAAGAAAACGGCTCCTTGCTGGCTCAGAAGAAAGAAAATGATAAATTGATTGAAGAAAACAGCCACTTGAAGGAACAGAATAAAAAGTTGATGGTTCTAAATACGGTCCTTTCTGACAAATGGCTAGCTTTTGAAAGAGGAAAATCAATCTTGGAGGAAAAAGAAGTGAACATAGAAATGAAGTTAACACAGGAAAATGAGACTCTGAAAAGTCTAAATGATAAATTGCAAAATCAAGTTATTTCTTGTGAAGACCACATTGTTTCCTTGCAAACTGAAATTGAAGATCTAAAGAATTCATTGTCAAAGTTTGTTAAGAGAAAAGATAATTTGAACAAGCTGCTTGGAGCTAATGTGAATTTTCAGAAGGAGGGACTCGGTTACAATCCTGTAATGAAGAAGGTTGATGGAAATAAATTGAAAACTGTTTTCGTTAGAAGTTCAGAACAAGAAAAACCTTCCACTTCATCTATATTTCAGTTCACGGCCAAAAGAGGTGAAGAACAGGCAAAAAACTTAAAAAAGGAATGAAATCAGAAAAAGGCTGGAAGTAAAATGAAAACCAAATTCTTACCCATTGCTGTTAAAGCTTCTTCTGAATGTGGTACACCTTATGATATTGTGCATGATACAAAGCAATTCTCAATCCAGTCACATGCATACATCAAGAATACTTCATGCCATTACTGTGGCATAACAGGTCATCATATGCATGAGTGTAGAATAATGGTTCAAGATGAATTGAATACTAAGATGGTTCATGAAAAACCCCATGCATTCAAGAGGAAGAAGAAAATCCAGTGCTTTCAATGTGGGAAGCTGGGTCATGTTGCAGCTCATTGCTGGCATGCCCGGGGAGGAAAAAGAAGGTCAAAACCTGAGAATGTTCTTATGAACAAAACTACTCTTAATAGAAAAATACCCGCATGTTTTGAATATGGTAAAATTGGCCATCGAGCCTCTGAATGCTGGCATGCAAAAAGAGGTAACAATTCTCATGGCAGAACTATCTCAACGAAAGTTCACCCACAAAGACTCAATGAATACCCTGTCAAGAAAAATTTGAACACTACTACTCACTGCTATTATTGTGGGAGAATAGGTCATATCATGAATAAATGCCATGATTTGGAACTTGATAACAGAAAAACTTGGAAACCTTGGAGTGCATCAGAGAGAGGTGTCACTCAACTAAGAAGACCCAAGAATTTTTTGGTCCCCAAATTTGCAAATTGATCTATCTTTGCAGGCGTGCCTTGAAGAAGGAAATAAAGGGAAAATGAAACCAAGGCACACAAAGGTTAGTTGAATTTAATTTCTTCTCTAGTTTACATCTGTATATTTTTAGTTACAACTCCCTGCATGATTTCTATCCCTCTTTTATGATCCATGCCATGTCATTAATTCATGTTATTAGGAGGGTGCAATCTTGTAATGAGTACTAGATGGTGATTCTCATGCTGAAATTAATCATGCTGAATGATTAGGATTTTTGCATGAAGTTTAACATAACATCATCATTTAGAGTAACACTTCTGTGAGCTTTAAGAAGAAAAAAAACAATAATGTTTGATGGAAATCTCTACTCACCCAGAGGGGGTGCTGAGTCTTTCTAAGGCAGCTGGTCATTAGAGGTATACCCGTTTGAAAAAGAGAACGTGAGATTGGGTATCTCTTCTGCTGATTGAGCTAAAATGTTTGAATTGCTATGAGCTACTGTCACTTCTAGTGGAGTGTCACTGGTATTGGTTCAGTAAGCTAGATGTTACCTGGTGGTTGTTTAAAATCTTGAGAGGCTGCACATTGCTCTAGTGAGAGTCTTTTTGTAGTGTTAGATGATTCTGAAAATACTGGTGCCGGGTTTGTCACTGGAGTAAGCTGAAGTCTGGTTGAGAAGATTGTCTAAAGGCTGGATGAAGATTTATTTTATGAGAGTAGTGCTCGTGGGTTGTTGGCCGTCCAAGCTGTGCTCTTTGGAAATGCTATGACCCTGCTCACGTATGGCATTCATCTTCACCACCTGTCATTGGTCTATATCTCCCATCACTCTCCACCTTCTAAATGTTTCTGATTGCTCAAGTCAGGGGGAGTAGTATATATATAAAAATATTGTCACCCTTACCCTCTTCAATAAGTAAATGCCCACATCACTCTGAACTAAAAAATATCTTGCTGATCTAAATTGAGATGTAATTTATCGTGTATGAACATTAAATCCTATCCGAATAGTTCTCACAAATAACTATGAATGATTTCTCAATATTTTTGAAACAGTCCAAATTGGAAACATCTCTGTAAATGGTCTGTTATTTGAAAATCTTTAGTAATAAGCCAATCTGTTGGAAACCTAAGGCTTATATTCCTTCTTTTATGTCTTGTTAAAGAGATTCCTCTGATAAAACTGGGAATACGCCATAATATAAAATAATGAAAGAAATTTTTGGCAGAGCAATGGCATGACATTTGAAAAACTGACCATCTGTTTCAAAGAAATTCAGTGGTTATGTCATGATAACTAATGCTAACTCTGTTCATCATATGAAGTACAAAAGTTATTTGCACTGAGTAACCAGGGTCTCTGGTGTTTGATAGACATGTCTCCTTGTATAAAAAGGTGCAATTATACTGGAATACTCATCAGAAGTTTTTTTAAAAAAAATTATAACAAAGAAAAGGGGGAGAGAAAGGAGTAATGGATTATATTCATGGTTGACCCATGGTTTTCTTCAGTTCATCTCTACAGACTTAAGAAAAATATAAAACTGGGTTCTTCAATCAGCTTTTGGCTAATGAAAAGGATTGTAAGATTAATGACCCTAATGACTGAGTTGTTTCCCTAAATAAGCTGTTTGACCTTCATTGATTTCAATTCATAAAATATTTTGTAAGGAACTATTCTGTGAGATATAATCTCATATTCTATAAATAGCTCCTCTACGAAGAAAGGCATTTTATTTTAAGAAAAGGGCATTTTGGGTATTATGTACTGAAGATTGGTAAAGTCGGTAGTATTCCATTATATACGAAACCCTATCTTACTCCTTACCTTCTTATCCTTTCTTTCGAAGCCGAAGTGTCCTCCCGCTCCGTGGCTTCTTCCCGCGTGCACAACCTGCAACCTTCCACGTCTCCAATCCTTCTCTACCACCCTCTCGGCTTTCACATTTCGTCTTACCTCCATCCTTGCCGCTATGTCTACTTCGTCAGCTGTGAGCAAAGGGAAGTGGAAGGCAGTGAAGCAGCAGCAGCCGGAAGATGCTATGTCTACGGTGGCCGCTGCACAACCTCAAGGTTCGAAAAGACAGAAGAAAGCAGCTTCTACCGCGAGGAAGGGAGATTCGTCTACAAAGTCCACAGAGGAACCTATGCTGATGTTGGAAGCCGAAAAGATTATACCCCCACGGTATATTGATTTTGCTGATCCAGAGATGGCCTCCGAGTTCCCTGAGGTATTTGAGCTATTTGAATTCCAGCAATGGATAGAGTTCCTGAGCATTCATAGGGTGTATTGCCCTAGTCTGGTAGCAGAATTCTACAGCAACCTAAGGTTCGATGCTGTTAATTTCACAATCTCCTCTCTGGTCAAAGGAAAAGTCATAGAGCTCTCTAGGAAGTCCCTTCATAGGACTCTAAGAATTCCCTTAGACGGAGAGATTGAAGAAGAATTCACGTTTAATCTACATGATGCTTTTGCCCTTATCACTGACATACCCAGAAACTTTCATGATAAGCAGCAGACCAAGTTCGGTCATTATAACACCAACAAATTGTCTGAACCAAAGAGACTACTCCATCACATTCTCACCTCCATGATTACTCCACAAGTAGGAGGAAGGGGTAGACTGACAGATTTCCAAAGGTTTATTCTCTACTGCTTGCTGAAGAAAATCAGAATCTGTCTACCGCACGTGATGATTCAGTTAATGGGAACGTGTAAGGAATCAAGAAGACATTCTCCTTTTGCTGCTCAGTTGACTACAATCTTCAAAGAGGAAAACATTTCCCTGGATGGTAATGTTGTGTCCGCAATCCCCAAGATAAACATTTATAACATAAGTTTCATTAATGCATTCATGAGGAGGAAAGGAGCCAAACGAACGAATACTCCTGTCACAAAGGATACTCTTCTGAAAATGGATACCGAAATGCAGGCTGTGTTAGTACCTGAACAGCCTGCACAAGCCTCATCAGAAGAGACTCACATCCTTGAGTTGATTCAAAGTGAAAGTCAGACAGTTCCTTCTCCTTGGAAATCTGCTCAAGTACAAGCTAGTGGAAGTTTAGATGAGCAAGAACTACAACAGGACCCAACTGCAGCTACTGCACCTGAGGCATCTCAGATTCATGAAACAGTCGTACAAAATGTCCAAAACAAGGATATCATTCAGGAATTAGACCACAATATCCATGAGATATTTGATGATTTTGGTCAACAGTCACAGAAAAGACCAATCACTGACCAAGCAGAGCTGGCTCGGGAAGAGGCTCCAACAGAAGAACTAACTAGTGACAGAGAAAAGGAAGTCATTATAGAAGAATAGGAAATGAGTAAATTGGTCGACGAAGTTATGAGGGAAGCTACTGAAATGATTTATGAAGAAACAGCTGAATCTTTGGTCAATGAACAAGAAAATGATCAACAAGGAGCTCAACCACCTGCTGAAGAAGCTCAACATGAGCAACCAACCGGTTTAGCTCCAGGGGCACCTGAAGAAGTATCACAAGACTATGGCATGGGACCTGCCCCTCACCATAGAATGTCTTTCACTCAGGCTCCTGAGTATGGTCCACACCTTGGGGAGCTAATCAGTCTTGGTATTCCACCTCCTCCACCATCTGAACAGCATTATGAATACTTCACTGAGCTACCAGATTCCAGTGCTTCTACTTCTAGTACACGTGGAACAAATGCTGAATCAAATCTAGCTCAGATGTTATCTAAGCTGACAGAGATTGTTCTAAATCAGAATGACTTGATGAACAAACAGTTCCTGTTTAGGACTGTTCAAATAGATAGACTAGAGAGCCGAATGAAGCATTTGGAAAAAGTAGTGGAACGTCAAGGGATAGAATTTTTGACTGCTAAGCGAAGGACAGATGAGACTGTAAGAGAAATTCTAGAATCTCTTATGCGTATCAGCACTCGAATAGGTGACAAGGTTAGTAAAATTCAAGATACCCAAATCTCCATGCTCACCAATATGGGTCTAATTCTCAACCATACATTTGATCTAAAAATTGAGTTTGAACTGATGAAGGGGACAGTAAGCAAGATAGCACCCAGTCAGCCAGAAATCCTCAGAAAGTTTGAAGTTGTCCAGTCTGAGTTGCAAACTTTGTCAGAGACAGTTTCACAAGTGCTCAATAATCGAGAGTCAGTTACCTCTCTAGTGGAACGGCTGGGGGACACCTTGCATCGCAAACTTGATAGACTAGCCGATTCCATTAAAGATTTTCATACCTCCTTAATGAACAGATTTCCTACCTCTGCCTCGAGTTCAACATATTCTGCAAGAGACAGGGGGAGCTACCGAGGTCACTAGTATATCCAAATTCCCCATTTTTGATAATGACAAAGGGGGAGAAGAAGCCATCATCATGTATGAAGAAGACTTCATGGACTTTTGCTGAGTACAAGAGTAAGACCACATTTCTTTTACTGTTGAGTGAAATGGCAAAGTGAGGGATTCAAATCTTTGTGAAAAGAGATGTACATTCAAACACTAATGTTTGTTCTTGTAATACTCACAGAAGCATTACTCTTACATATTACACTTGCATTTTGTGTGCTTATATAGCTGTTTGAAAGATGAGTATTGAATAAATCCTTTTTGTTGGTATTGGCTGAATCATACATGACTCATAGTTGTCATAATCAAAAAGGGAGAGATTTTTGGAACCCTAGTTTTGATAATCACAACTATGAATCATGTTTAGATTAATATGGTTAAATCCTTTTATTTTTTCTTCATGTCTTGCTCACTTGCTGCAAGTCATTTCACGCTTAAGCACTTGTCTCCGTGCATAACATGTCCTTGCATCTCACCTCTCGAGGTCAGTGCAAGCTCTAGTCGGTGCAATCGTCATCTGGTATGGACTGTTAGATCTTGTACTTGTCTCCGTGCATAACATGTCCTTGCATCTCACCTCTCTAGGTTGGTGCAAGCTCTAGTCGGTGCAATCGTCATCTGGTATGGACCATTAGATCTTGTCTCTTCATCTCAGTGCAAATACGTCTTGGTGCAAGCGATGTCTTGTATTCCACTTTATCAATTCGGTGCAAGTCTCTGTCTCACTCACAAACACTGTAGCCCCGTTTCAATCTCGGTGCATTACTTGTCTAGACATAAATTGGCTCAGTGCATTTCATTGTATTTCATTGCAGCATACACTTTTAGGTTCATGCATATCTTGTTTGTGCATCTTTGTGTGTCTCGCCTTTCTGAGTCGGTGCAAGGTCTGTCTTGCATCCATTTTTTGTTCGTATGATTCTTCTCTATCATCTCGGTGCAATTCTCGCAAATCCAACTTGGTGCATCAACTATGTTACACAGTTGTTTTAAGAGTCCGTGCATATCTTTGATCCTTTCTTTTGACTCGGTACAAAGTCTTCTTCTTGTGCCTCTTGGACCCATGTCTGTGCATATGGTGTCAAGCTGTTGTGTAAGTCAATACAATGGTTGACTTGAATATCTCTACTCAGTGCATTCTATGTTTGAAGATAACGGTGCAAACTATCCTAAGCGTTTGATTAAAGGCCTTGTGTTTTTCTGACAGAGATTCTCTCTGAGGAGGGGCACGTGATCTAAGGTAGATCAACCTCCTAATGAGTGCCACGTGGAAGGCTACAACGCTTAGATCGCGACACGTGGCTGAGAGCCATCTGGAAGCTAATGGGCGGGAGTTCTTCATCCACACACCCAGTGAGAGTATATAAGAAGAGAGTGATCGATGCAGAACATAGAGGAGAAGAGGAAGAGGGGAAGAAGAGGAGAAGAAGAAGATGAGAAGAAGAATGAGGAGTGAGCCTAATTAAAAAGGAGAGCCTGCACGATCCAGTGAGAAGAAGAAGAAAAGAGAGCAGCAGAGATAAAAAGAGAAGTTGCAGAAGAAAAGGAGAGAGAGAGAGAGTTCGTGAAGAAGAAGAAGAGAAGCTTCATCAGAAGATCTGTCTTCACTGGAATCTGGATCAAATCCAATCCAGTCAGCTCCGTGCGAGCCACATCATGTTCTTATAGCTTGCAGCTTTCATTTGCTGTGTGTCCTCATCTTTTGTTTCTCTTTTCTCATTTGTCATTTACTCAAGCTGTTGGTCAGCGGTTGCAGAGGATTTGTTCCTCTGGTCGGCAAGCTGTAAGGCGTAGCGAAGCTGTGTATCAGCGGATGGCAAGCTGTGTTGCCCAGCCGATGTAGGCAAGCTGTGAAGCCCAGCGTTCTTCAAGCTATTTGGCAGTAGAATCCACACTCAGGTTTGAGTGTGGGGTGGATGTAGGTCTGGAGGACCGAACCACCTAAAAAATCCTTTTGTCCTTTATGGTTTGATTCGTTGATTGCTTTCCGCCAGATGCATACTAGGACCGTAATCCAACTGTGGTGATTGATTTAGTACGCATCTCTGATTCTTGATAGTTTGTCCATTGAATTTGTATTTCTCACTTCGTTCAAATCTTAAATTGATCAAAATTTCTAAAAAGATCCATTCACCCCCCTCTGGATCTATTTCTATCAGCTCACGCACCCCATCACGCTACTTCCTGGAAATCATCCTAGGGAGACAGTTATTTAATTAAGTCGGTTCCTAGTAGCGTCCTTGTGGCTAACCACCTTATGAAGTAACGGTCAGGCAAAGGACCACCACCAGGATGACTTTTCATATTTTCGAGGCAGTTTGGAGATGACGGTCGGGCTATGATCGCCACCTTCAAGAGACGGCCCTGTGAGGACTGCAACTTGTTAGTAGCGGCTCTGAGCAGACCATTTCCTGCCTATTCAGTTCTGCGAGTAGTGGCTAGGCTATGACCGCCATTTCTTGTTTGCGGCCATATGGGTGACCGCCACTTGTTCAGTGTGTTCTTTGACGTTGGTTTATCTTCTGGTTGTTGTGGCTTTGACCCCTTGGTTAGCCCATTATTCTGTGGATGTCTTGGACGTCCTATGAGGGCTGTGACATTGTCATTGGGTGTCTGGGAGTGCCATTGTACCGAGCGGTATTTCATGTTATTTCGAGGGTTATTGTGGTTTTCGGTCAACTTAGTTGTGACTCAGTGGTTGACACGTGACCTCGTGAGTGTCTCGGCTATCCTATGAGGATTGAGACTGTGTTTTTGACGCTTGGTGGTATCGTCATACCTCATTTTACGTGCCCATGTGGTTTGAGGGCTTTGGTAATCCCTCATGTTCCGTGTTTTGTGTTATGCGGAATTGTGAGTCCGATGAGCGGCCTAGGAGGCCATGGACTTTCATTAATGTGTAGATCTGGCTGTTGTGTGCCATCTTCCATGTGTTTTACCGTGATTTGGCTTAGGGACTAAGCTGATTGATGGCGTGTTACCGCTTTGTGGGATGATCTTGACCCGAGTCTTGTGACTCAAGGATCGTTGTGCGCAGGTCTAGTTGTCTGTCCTGAGTCTGGCAATAATTTTTTATGATGTCTTATGCTCCGTAGTACGTGCGACAGGTATGCGTTAGCCTGTCAGTACTTCGGTGGTTCTGTTTGAGAGTCTCTGTGTCTAGTGACCCTCCACTAGTCGTAGCTTGACGACACTTCCATGTGTCGGCCCACCTGGGAGTGGTGGCGGGGCGAGTTCCCGATAATGATGGTTTGTAGGCTGGTTGTCATGGGCCCTTTTGTCCAGCCGTGAGAGTCCAGTGAGAGGAGAAAACTATTGAGTACGGACTGAATAGATCTAGAGGGGGGGTGAATAGATCTAGCCCCTTTTTTCAATTAATAAACCAAGGATCAACTAGACCTTAAGCAAACGATGGATTGCAAAGATAAAACTGATAACTATAGCGATAGCAAACAATAGGAAGAGCACACACCACAAGCAAAACCACAAAACAGGATTTTTAGGTGGTTCAGTCTCTTCCTGAGACTTACATCCACCCCTTGCTCAACTTGAGCAAGGCTTCACTAATGAGAAATCCTGATCTCAATCAATACACCGCTGATACACAGCTTCTTCCTGCTGACACACAGCTTGTACCGGCTGCCACACAGCTTGACACTAGTTGTAAAGATGAGTAGAAAAACTTGTAACAGAGCTGAACATAAACGTTTGAAGCAGAGTAATTAAGGAGTTCAGCTTGGGACTCAATCACATAGAGAACAAGGCAAGACTCCCTGTAGGACTTCCAGCAGGATGCCTTCAGCTGCCTTGCTGCTGGAACTTGCAACGCCTTGAGCCAGGTCTTCTTTCTGCAGCACCGAAGAGCACTTCTGTCTTCTGCAGCTTTTTGATTGTAGGAGAGCCACTCTTCCTTTTCTGATTAGAGAAACTTCTGATCCTGATCTTCCTTAGCTTCTTCTCTATTTTTCCATATTCAGTTCTCTGTGTTCTCTTCTCCTTTTTGCACCAGTTCTTATCAAGCTCGGAGCTGTTTCCCGCGCAAGTGCAAACCTGTTCGATTACCCGCTAAAAAATAGGGAGAAGATTAAGTAAAATCTAGAAGAGGTTTGACCGGTTCTTAGCACGATTCTCTCCTTGAATCCCGTGCGGAATCTTATCCTCTGAACAGCCCAACAACCTGCAACAGCAACCTGCAGGTTTCAAGGAACCGAAACTGAATTCGGTTGGATTTCGGTTCTGGACGCTGAACCGCTTGTGGTCGACAACGACCCTGTCTCTGGTCGACAATGAGCGATGTCCAGACGGCTGGTTCTTCGGGCTGATGCTCGTATCCCTCATTGTTGACAATAGCCCTGTCGCTGGTCGACAAGGGGCAATGTCCAGATCACGGGCAGTTCTGTCTGATGCTCAGTCTGTTCCGTGGTCGACAACGAGCAGGGCTCTGGTCGACAACCAGAGTGCGTACAGAGGAGAAATAACTTGGGCTGTGCTTGGTTGGATTCGTTGGTCGACAATGACCACTTCTCTGGTCGACAAGCAACCTTTGACATTTCTTCTGATTTACTGATTTCACTTATACTTCAGTAGACCTGAAATTACTTGAACTATCAGAAGTGACTTGAATTATCATTTTTACATTGAATTAGTCAAACATATCTTTTGTTCATCATCAACTTGCCATGAGTTCATTGCTTTATATTGAAGGATCAATCAAATGACTTGCACGTGTTATGAAGATAGTAGATTGTTGATTAGTCAAACATATCTTTTGTCATCATCAAAACTAAGGGATGCACAACATTCTCCCCCTTTTTGATGATGACAACCATGAGTCATTGTGATCATCAGGAGATTATTTCAACCAGAAAATGCATTTGATATGCCATTCAGAAACTATCAGAACATGTATCATTATCACAGATTTCAGCCAAAAAATTCATTTGATATGCCTTTCAAAAGTATCATAACATGAGTTACATGAATGACTCAAAAACAAAGGCAAGGACACCTAGACACACAATGACACACAAAGACTCTCTCTCCCCCTTTGTCAACAGCAAAAAGAGGAGTATCCAGACATTCACTCTGAGGAGGACGAAGAAGTCTCGGGCTTCACATTCTCTGCCATCCGATCCAGCTTGTCAACTATGTGGGCATAAGAAAGCCTAAGCTTCTGGATCTCTGAGATAGTAGCATGGTGATTCTGTTTAATCTGCTGGTTGGTGAACTCAATGTGTGTCCCCATCTCTGCTGACACTTCAGCTAATGTGGCAACCAGTCTGTTAAACCGAGAACTAGCATGTTCTGAGTGTTCCTGTTGCTTGATGAACCTGGTCTCCATCTGCTGCTCTAGTCTTTGGACTTTCAGCTCCAAGCGCCCGGTTGCAGCATTCATACTTTCTTGAAAGGATTGGAATTGAGTTGAGAGGGAGGTCAGCTGAGATGCTATCTGGAGAAGCACTCCGTGAGACTCAGTGTTGGAGGTGGAAGGAGGTGGTGGAGCAGAAGTAGACGTAGGTGGAACAGACGTAGATGGACTATGAGTGGCTGCAGTGCCTGGTAGCCATGGCACAATAGCGAGTGAAGGTGGAGGATGGGTAGCAGTGGTGGTAAAAGTGGGAGTGTGAGTGGGAAGCACCACAGGTGGAGGGGTTGCAGCAGGGCTAACATGAATTGGTGTCTGTGGTGGAGAAGAGGGAGGCAATGGTGCTGTGGATTTACCCTTGGATGGTAGGGTGCGCTGGACTTGATCTCCTATCTTCTTATAGCCCAAAAATGTGGTCACGTAATGGAACGAATATACGTGCCGTTTGGGAATGACAACGCGCGGAGCGTGAGGAATGGGTATAGCTGCTGCTTCCAAAATGGCAGTTATGTGGGCAGCATATGGAAGAGAATTCAGGGGATAATGCAAGAGGGTTTTGAAAGTGTTCTGCATGAGCTTGGGAAGGCAGATTGGTTGACGTGTGATGAGGCCATGGAGAAGAAATAGGTGAAGTCGACTGACATGTTCCCTGGCGCCTCCTCGTGGTTGGATTATGGTGGTAAGAAGGTGATGGAGCAACCGATGAAGAGGAGGAAAAGTGTTGGCATTGAGGGATTTTGGGAGAACCTCAGGAACTGGTTGGCCGGTGACCACGGCATAAGCTGCTTTGAAGTCAAAATCCTCAGGATTGAAGGCAGCACCATGCCGGGAGATGTGCAGCGCCTTGTGGAGTAGCTTGAAGTCGAGGCTGACGACGACACCTTGAACTACTGAATAGACCTTATCATCCACGACTTGCAGGTTGTGGTAAAACTCTTGCACAAGCTGTGGGGAATACATAGTATGTGCAGAGACAAACTCTGTCCAGCCTTGGGCGTCCAAAACTTCCCGCAGCTCCGGGAACATCTCCATCAGCTGCTGATCGGAGAAATCTACTATTCTCGGTGGTAAGATGGTCCGGGGCTTCAGTGAACCAGATACGGGATGGACGATGGGCATATCTGAAGTTGCGGTCGCATCCGTTGTCGACCGCTGAGGGGTCGATGGCTGACCCTGCGTGACCGTCTGCTTGGAGTGCTTGGACGGCGGCGGCGCTTCGGCAGGAACCTTATCCCTTGCTCGCTTGGACGACCTCTGAGCACGCGGCGGAACCATGGTGGAGGGATGCGAGAGAACGAGTTGAGGCGAGAGAGGGATGCACAAGGGGTCGAAAAGGGGACTGGAGACGGAGGACGACCGTGAATGGTGAAAACGGTGAGGGTGAGAAGATTGGGGACCCAGTCGGTGTAATTTATAGGGCAGGATATCAGAGAGTAGGACCGGGGTCTTAAAACCTAGGGTAGTGGAACCAACGCGATGTGGAAAACGAGAGGACAGGAATAAATCAGCCGAAATAAAATTGGGGGTTTAATTAAAGTGTACACCCTTTCCTTAATGAAACATTTATTTAACCCATCCACTCATAGCAAAGACCACCTTGTAAACAAGTAGAGTGGGCCTTGTGGTTCATTGAATTTGAAGGTATTGCACCAATAAACTTGCGCCCCATATCTAATTTTCCTCCATATGACTTCTCAAACTTATAATAGAATTCGTGAGGCTGTTTTACTAACTGTGCTAGCTGAATAGTGTTTTCAGTTTGTCTTTGCATGTCATGCCTTTGGTCAACCATGTTCCTCTGTCATTTTGGATAATTTTGAGTTTTGCTTTTTGAAGTATTTTGAAAGCTGTGGTCAGGTTTATCACATGCTTTTCTACACGAGGAGACACGCTTTTTACACGCTAGAAACCTCGGCTACTTAGCATGTCTAACCATTCCACTTTTAACTGGGACACACCTTTTATCCGTGAGGATATACGTTTATCAGACGCCAATATCCCCAGTTACTCAGTATGCCCAATCTCAATAATTTTTGAGAGCAGCAGAGATAGATTGATTCTTCATGACACACATGCCTCTCACTTATTTTTCATCCAATTTTTTCTTTAACATGGGAGACAGTAGTTTCTCAGAATCCAATCCATTGCTCTACCATGAAGACAGAATTATGGCGTATTCCACGTGCATTCATGCTATATTATTGGATTTATATTAACTGTTCAGAATTAGCACAGGTAGAGAAACCGACTCACTACTAAAAATCATAAGTCTTCAAAATCATGTGACAGAATCATAGTTATGGCTTGACTTTATTGAAGTAGTACAGTCCAAATCCTCATTACTACACTCAACCGCTACTCTTATTGATTACTTTGGTGATTTTAGTGGAAGATATGGTTAGGTTATTCAATGTTTTACCAAGGAATGAGTTTACACTTTTTCTCCCCCTCAATTTGAGAATCCATGCTGAAATAAACAATTATGTTGGCCAGGATGAGATAGAAAGACACAAGGAATGGAAAGTATGGATGAAGATGATTGAGTGAAGACGGATCAGTGCCCAATTTAGTTTAATCAAATCAGACGATTTTCTACCTTCCATTGTCGACCATGGAGCTGTCTCTGGTTGACATCTGCGCAGTCACAGATCCTGCCTGAAATTGACATCTGCTTGCTGACAAGTCTGTTGTCGACAATGGGACCGCCTATGGTCGACACCTGCATAATCACAGAACCAAACAGTCTCCTGTCCTGATGTCTTGGTCGACCAATGCCTTGTCTTGGGTCGACCACCAGAGCTAACCAGTAGCAAAGCCAGGAATTTGCAGAACTTGCTGGAGTAAACAGTTGAACCCCCAATCCTACCGGTAGTAGACATTTAACTGACACAACTACTTGCAGAAATGACAGAAAGCCATAAACAGAACATATCAATATTTCAATAATTTTCAGATGATGTTCTGCATAAACCCAACTCCCTTCTTAAAGTGGAAAATCTGTCATTGTTAAGGGGTTTAGTGAAGATATCTGCCAATTGTTTTTCAGTTTCTACAAATTGAAGCATGAAATTTCCTTTGGATACCTCATCTCTCAGAAAATGATGACGGATCTCAATGTGTTTTGTCCTAGAGTGTTGAATGGGGTTTTTAGACAAGTTAATAGCACTAGTGTTGTCACATAAAATGGGTGCACAGCCAAGATCTACATTGTAGTCGTGGAGTTGATGTTTTATCCACATAACCTGTGTACCACAACTTCCTACTGCGACATACTCAGCCTCAGCAGTGGAGAGTGCCACAGAGTGTTGCTTCTTAGAAGCCCATGATATTAAACAGCCACCTAAGAATTGACAATATCCACTAGTACTCTTCCTATCAATTTTGCAACCAGCATAATCTGCATCCGAATATGAAATCAGATCTAGTTTGCAATAGGTAGGATACCACAAACCCAATTCTTGGGTGCCGGCAAGGTATCTAAAGATGCGCTTGACAGCTCCTAAATGTGATTCTCTAGGACTAGACTGATATCTAGCACACATGCATACACTGAACTGAATATCTGGCCTTGATGCAGTTAAGTATAGTAGGGATCCGATCATACCTCTGTATTTCTTGGCATCTACCATGTTATCTTTTGTATCTGCTTCCAAGGTTGCACTTGTACCCATGGGTGACTCGATTGGCTTGCAGCTTTCCATGCCAAATTTCTTCAACATTTCTTTTATGTACTTGGATTGATTTATAAAATATCCTTCTCTGCATTGTGAGATCTGCAATCCAAGAAAGAATTGTAACTCACCCATTAGGCTCATTTCAAACTCATTAGTCATTAAATTTGCAAATTCAGTACACAAAGAGGTTTCAGTAGATCCAAACACAATATCATCCACATAGATTTGTACAATCAGTATATGCTTACCTTGGGTCTTGGAAAATAATGTTTGATCAATTTTACCTCTTGAGTATCCCTTTTTGGTGAGGAAGGAGCTCAACCTTTCATACCAAGCCCGAGGAGCCTGCTTTAATCCATACAAGGCTTTGTGCAATTTGAAAACATGATTAGTAAGTTCATCATTTTCAAAACCAGGGGGTTGTTCCACATAGACCTCTTCTTTTATAATGCCATTTAGAAAAGCACTTTTTACATCCATTTGTTGTAATTTGATTCCATGAGATGCTGCAAAGGCTAACAATATCCTGATGGCTTCTAATCTAGCAACTGGAGCATATGATTCTTCAAAATCAACCCCAAATTCCTGGTTGTACCCTTTAGCCACAAGCTGAGCCTTGTTTCTCATTACAACCCCTTCTTCATTCAACTTGTTTTTATATACCCATTTGGTTCCAATTACAGGGTGAGATGTAGGTCTAGGGACAAGGCTCCACACCTGATTTCTTTCAAATTGATTTAGTTCTTCATGCATAGCATTTATCCATGATTCATCTTTTAAGGCTTCCTCTACAGATTTGGGCTCTATTTGGGACACAAGAGCAAGTTGATCCAGTTCATTTATGGCCTTAATTTGAGATCTAGTCTTCCTAGGATCATGTATTCCACCAATAATGTTATCTGAGGGATGATCTCTAAGAAGTCTCAAGTTTTCAAGATTGTTACCTGAGATGATCTCTCCTTCGGTCTGATCATTAGAATTACCTTGGTTTCTTTCTTGATTCTGTGCTTCTTCATTCTCCTTCGGTTCTTCTTTGTCTTTCAGAAATTCTCCATCTTCTTCCTCCTTGCTGACCTGTTCATTTTTAATAAGATCATTGACTTCATCAAATGAGATATGAGGGGATTCTTCAACAATTTGATCTTTGGTGTTAAAAACCCTATAGGCTCTTGATCGGTCAGAATAGCCCAAGAATATTCCAGAGTCACTCTTTGGTTCAAACTTGTCCAACACTCTTTTATCGTTGTTATGAATGAAACATCTTGCACCAAAGATTCTAAGATGAGCTAGAGATGGTTTCTTACCTTTGAGCATTTCATATGGAGTTTTTGCACTAGATGGTCTTACCATTGCCCGGTTTACAATGTAGCATGCTGTGTTGACAGCCTCAGCCCAAAACTTCCTTGGAAGATTAGCTTCAACCAACATGGTTCTAGCCATCTCGACAAGAGTGCGGTTCCTCCTCTCTACAACTCCATTTTGCTCCGGTGTCCTTGGTGAGGAGAATCTGTGGGTTATGCCCTTGTTTCTGCAGAATACATCAAAATCAGAATTTTCAAACTCCCCCCCATGGTCAGATATGATTGTACACACTTTGGACTTACCATCCTGCTTCATTCTTTTGTAAAATTCCTGAAATTCATGAAAGGCATCACTTTTATGTGATAAGAACATTACCCATGTAAATCTGGAAAAATCATCCACTAGAACATAACCATATTTCTTACCACTCAGACTGGCAATTCTGGTTGGGCCAAAAAGGTCCATGTGTACAAGTTCTAGGGGTCTAGATGACTGACTTTCAGTTCTACCTTTGAATGATTTTCTTGTTTGCTTTCCTTGGGTGCATGCTTTACATACTTTGACATTTTGAGCAAACGAAATTTCAGGCAAACCAAGAACCATTTTATTTTTCACAAGTTTGTGCAGCACCCTATAGCTAACGTGCCCTAGCCTTCGGTGCCACAACCAGGTTAAGTCCTCCTTCTTGGCGGTTAGGCACAAGTTGGAGTGGGCTGGATCATCCAAGTCTATCATGTAGACATTGTTCACTCTCTTGCCCATAAACTTGGCTGTATCTGAATTTGGTTCAACAATCTTGCAGATCTTGGAGTCGAATATCACTTTATGGCCTTTGTCGCACAGTTGACTAATGCTCAATAAATTGTATTCCAGTCCATCCACCAGCAATACATTTTCAATACAGTTTGAAGGTTCCTTACCTATCTTACCTATCCCAATGATCTTTCCTTTGTTATTTCCCCCAAACGTCACATATCCTCCATCCTTTGAGCTCAGCTGGGAGAACTTGGTCTTATCTCCCGTCATGTGTCTTGAGCAACCACTATCTAAGTACCACTTGTTGTGCATGGCTGCCAGACATTCCTGCATGATAAATTACACAGAAACTTTTGGACCCCAATGGTACCCGGGTCCAAGATAGCTTGTGAAATCATGAAAGTGCTGTAATAACATTTTGGGAACCCACATTTTGTTAGAGCAGTTCATTTGTTCATTTCTTAACTTGTTCAGGTTGTGTTCCTTTTGATTTAATGTTCCTCTATTTTGAGTCCATTTTCTTAAATTCCAATTGCCATTTTGTTTCAGCTGAGAGAAGTTGTGGTTTCTGTTTGTGTGTCTGGTCGACATCTGGTATGTCTGTGGTCGACCAGGGTTTCTCCAGAAGCCAGCGCCTGTTCTGGCAGATCCTCTGGTCGACATAGGAGGATTCTGTTGTCGACCAGCCTGTTTCCAGACACCTTGTTTTACAGGTTTGGGTTTATTAACATGATTTAATGCTCTGTTTGTCTGGTTACTTCTGTGAATTTGAACTTCTCGTCTGATATGGCTGTTGTTTTTAAGTTGATGTAGATTGACCATTTTCCCTTTAGAATTCCTCTCTTCCAAGGTGACATTAGTCTGTTTAGAGGAACTTTCAGCTATATCCTTTTGTTTGTTTTGATATAAGTTTATTAAGGGGCCTTTTCCTTTAGAGTCAGCTGTTTTATTTAAAGTTTTTACTTGGAATTCCTTTTTAGCCGCTGGGTTGTACCCTAACCCCTCTTTCTGAAAATTTACTTTTATTCCTAACACAGCGTTCAAGTTTTCTTCACCCTTAGTCATTTTTTCCAATGTTTCCTGTTTGCTTTTCAGTTCACTTTGGATTCTTTCTATTTCTTTCAGAAGTTGACTGTTTTCTTCCTTGAGTGAGTTGTTTCTTTCTTGAGTTAGCTTAGTTTCCTGTTCATATTCTTGAGTCTTTAGTTTTAACTCATCAATTGTATTTTTTAGTATCTCATTTTCTTCTAATAGCTCTTTGACATTTTCTTCATCTGTCTTGTGTTGATTCAGCTTATTTTGTAAGGTGGTGATTTCCAATTCTAGTTTAGTTCTGTTCGCAATTAAGTTGCTGTCATCATTGAGCTGATTAACTTTCTTCTTCAACCTTTTATTTTCCTTTCTTGTTGTTTCATATGTATCAAGTAAGTCTGAATAGGCTTCTTCCCAATCTGAGCTAGAAAAGTCTTGAAACTGGGAGGTTACCTCAAGGTCGTTGCTGTCTCCTTTGGCCATTAAACATGTGTTTCCTTCTTCTTCTTCGGAGGTTGTTTCCTCTTCGCTGCTTTCCTCCTCCTCGCTCCATGTGCTTATCATTGCCTTTGGTCTCTTGCCTTTCCACTTGAAGCTTGATTTCTTAGGAGCCTCTGGACATTCAGCCTTCATGTGTCCTGGTTTCCTGCAGTTGTAGCAGACAAGCTTGTTAGATGAAGCTTTGTTTTTGTCATACTTAAGCTGGGATGATTTCCTTACCGTGCCCTTAGGATTTTTAAATCCCTTACCTTCCTTCCGCAGGAACCTTCTGAACTTTCTTGTTAGCATGGCTAGCTCGCCAGTTTCCTCACCTGTGCTAGATGAGTTATCAGTGTCAGATAATTCAGAGGTGCCTATTTTAGTCTTCAGGGCGAGCTGCTTCTTTTTCTTGCCCTCGTCTTCCTTTCCTTTTAGATTGACTTCATAGGCCATTAGGGAACCTACTAGTTCATCCACAGTCATAGTAGTGAGGTTCTTTGAGTCCTCAATGACTGTGGCCTTGGTATGCCACATAGGAGTGAGGGACCTTAAAATTTTTCTCACTACCTCTTGCTCCTTGTAGGTTTTTCCTAGACTCTTTAAGCTATTTGTTAGTTGCACTAGTCTAGCATACATATCAGAAATGTTTTCATCAGTTTTCATTCTAAACATTTCATATTCTGAGACTAACATATTTGCTTTTGACTCCCTTACCTCTGACGTACCTTCATAGATGATTCCGAGTCGATCCCACATCTCCTTGGCTGTTGCACATTGTGAGACTCTTGAGAACTCCGTGGGATGAAGTGCGCATTGCATTACGTTCATAGCTCCCCAGTTGATGGTTGATTTTCTGACCTGTTCTCTGGTCCAGGTATCCTCGTCTTCGGGCAGCTCATAGGGTCCGCGGCTCACTACTCTCCACATCTCATGATCTTGTGCTCTCAAGAACACCTGCATACGATTTTTCCAGTATGAGTAATCATTTCCATCAAAGTATGGTGGTCTAGTCACTGAGTGTCCCTCAGCCATTAGACTTCTAGAGTTCAGTCCGCTAGGTCTCTCCTGGTTGTTAGACCACATTTTCGGAGAGTCTAGCTCTGATACCACGTGTTGAGTACGGACTGAATAGATCTAGAGAGGGGGTGAATAGATCTAGCCCCTTTTTTCAATTAATAAACCAAGGATCAACTAGACCTTAAGCAAACGATGGATTGCAAAGATAAAACTGATAACTATAGCGATAGCAAACAATAGGAAGAGCACACACCACAAGCAAAACCACAAAACAGGATTTTTAGGTGGTTCAGTCTCTTCCTGAGACTTACATCCACCCCTTGCTCAACTTGAGCAAGGCTTCACTAATGAGAAATCCTGATCTCAATCAATACACCGCTGATACACAGCTTCTTCCTGCTGACACACAGCTTGTACCCGCTGCCACACAGCTTGACACTAGTTGTAAAGATGAGTAGAAAAACTTGTAACAGAGCTGAACATAAACGTTTGAAGCAGAGTAATTAAGGAGTTCAGCTTGGGACTCAATCACATAGAGAACAAGGCAAGACTCCCTGTAGGACTTCCAGCAGGATGCCTTCAGCTGCCTTGCTGCTGGAACTTGCAACGCCTTGAGCCAGGTCTTCTTTCTGCAGCACCGAAGAGCACTTCTGTCTTCTGCAGCTTTTTGATTGTAGGAGAGCCACTCTTCCTTTTCTGATTAGAGAAACTTCTGATCCTGATCTTCCTTAGCTTCTTCTCTGTTTCTCCATATTCAGTTCTCTGTGTTCTCTTCTCCTTTTTGCACCAGTTCTTATCAAGCTCGGAGCTGTTTCCCGCGCAAGTGCAAACCTGTTCGATTACCCGCTAAAAAATAGGGAGAAGATTAAGTAAAATCTAGAAGAGGTTTGACCGGTTCTTAGCACGATTCTCTCCTTGAATCCCGTGCGGAATCTTATCCTCTGAACAGCCCAACAACCTGCAACAGCAACCTGCAGGTTTCAAGGAACCGAAACTGAATTCGGTTGGATTTCGGTTCTGGACGCTGAACCGCTTGTGGTCGACAACGACCCTGTCTCTGGTCGACAATGAGCGATGTCCAGACGGCTGGTTCTTCGGGCTGATGCTCGTATCCCTCATTGTTGACAATAGCCCTGTCGCTGGTCGACAAGGGGCAATGTCCAGATGACGGGCAGTTCTGTCTGATGCTCAGTCTGTTCCGTGGTCGACAACGAGCAGGGCTCTGGTCGACAACCAGAGTGCGTACAGAGGAGAAATAACTTGGGCTGTGCTTGGTTGGATTCGTTGGTCGACAATGACCACTTCTCTGGTCGACAAGCAACCTTTGACATTTCTTCTGATTTACTGATTTCACTTATACTTCAGTAGACCTGAAATTACTTGAACTATCAGAAGTGACTTGAATTATCATTTTTACATTGAATTAGTCAAACATATCTTTTGTTCATCATCAACTTGCCATGAGTTCATTGCTTTATATTGAAGGATCAATCAAATGACTTGCACGTGTTATGAAGATAGTAGATTGTTGATTAGTCAAACATATCTTTTGTCATCATCAAAACTAAGGGATGCACAACAAAAACCAGCTAGAGGCATGGCTCAAGACATTGTGTTGGTGTGTGCACACGTGGTCAGGGGCGTTTGGACCAGCACCGACGGGCGTGACCTTGACTAATCACTCGTTACTATTGTTCCTTGGATTCTTGTTCGATGTCTCAGCTACCGCGTTTGAGGTGAGTGGGATACGCTTGAGGCTCAGTGTAAGACGTTAGTGGATGCCTCTAGCTTTTCTACTAGTGAGGAGGTGCTTCTGTCACATGACACGGGATTCAGGATTCATGATACGTGACTTGTGGCTTTCATGACTATTTTCTGTCACTGTTGACGTGACTTGCTAGGTAGTCTGTGTTCAACTTTACCCATGGTCAGTGTAGTGTACACGACGGTGAGATCGTGTATGTGTTGGTGCTTTCAGACCGTGTAGTCTTGAGTTGGGATTTTGTCTCGATAGACGAGCCTACACGATCGAGGTATCGTGATGTGTCTAGGCTGTGTAGCCAGAGTTCCTTGTACCAGTTTAGTGATTCCCGACTATCTGTCTGGGGATCCGTGTCTTTGCCTATTAGGAGTAATTTAGAGGGCTGAGGTTCGATCGGCTGCCGTGTTTCCCTTAGTACGGCTTTCCTCTTTACTTTTACTGTTACTGCTTTGCTTTAGTTGTTTAGCATTGTTGTTACTGCGTTGTTTTGTGGTGGGGATCTGCGGGACCCCTACTGAGCCAGTGAGATGGGGCTCACCCCTATCTTTTCAGGTGTAGCTGTTCTTCCTCGTGCTTTGGAGGTGCAGTGTAGTGGTTCTTAGTTGCCAGCTTTGCTAGTGTCGGGCTTCCCCTGACTTGAGAGTACGTTCTCTTTCCTATTGTACTATACTTTAGTTGGACTGGACTCTGTTGTAGCTGTTAGCTCTGTAGCTTTAATTTGTTTAATAGAAAATGTAATTTTATTTCCGCTATTTTAGCAATCCTGATCATAGTAATTAATTATTTACTACTTTATCTAGAAGTTCAATGTACTTACGCACACCTTTCTTTCCCTTCGGAGCTTTCCCGCTCTTGGGAGGACTCTCAGGATCCAAGTGGTATCGGGTTTACCCGGTATCCAGAGTCTGGGTCGTCACACAGATCTTCCTTTGACTTCAACTATTTTTGAGGAGAAGATCTTTCTTTTGGTCCGTGTCCTGTAGCAGAGTCCTTTTCGGAGGCTTTTTCCAAGGACTGATAGATTGTAGAAGGTATTTGTTTATCTTTCAAAAGGATAAAGTCAAAGTAATGCTGAAATAGAATACACCCATCTTTCTGTAGAGACTGAAATGTAGTATATGTACGACTACTTTTGTTTGTGTCTTTCCACTTTGTATCCTCCTAAAATAAATTAAGAACTCTGACCTTTCAAGGTCTACAGTCATGTGTATTTTATAGACAAAGAAAGTAGAGCTTCCATGGCCGTTCTTACGTTCTACATGGGTAGCATTTCATGACTACTGAGCTGCACTTATTACTTTTGAAATTTGAATTCTGTTGTGATAGTCACTTGATCATTGTCTTAGTCGATTAAGAAGTGCAATTTCATTTATACTATCGACGAAGTATTTTTATCACATGCATTATACTGCAACTATCACACACACACACACACACACACACACACACACACATATATATATATATATATATATATATATATATATATATATATATATATATAAGAGATAAAGCTTTAAAGATATCTTTAGTCAGGTAGCTGATGTCATGTGTGACTATGTTATTGACTGGGTGAAGATAGGCATTCTTTATGATAGTGGATTATAACACATGATAGGCAACCCTTTAAAAGTTGAGATAGGCGATTATCTCATAGGCATTTAAACAATAAGATAGTCGATGTTGGCTCTCTGTAGACAATGATTCAACTATGTATTGTGATAGTCGAAGGATTTTAGCGACTATGTGAATTCATGTGACTATGCCATCTTAAGTGCGCCTATGTTCTAGCGACTATGTAAACTGTGCCTATGTTATCATTGTTGCGACTATGTCTGCGCCTATGTGAGTTTATAGAGCGCCTATGTGAATTGCCTAAGTTATAGAGCCTTTAAGTTGTAGCACCTATGTTAGTTTACCTATGCCTAAGTTAAGATAACTACAAGCATGCTGCGACTCTGTGAGTTTAGTTGTGCCTATGTAAACTTCACCTAAGTTCTTGCGGCTAACTTATCATAGTTGGAAGTTCAATGGCTAACTCAATTTAACTTCATTTATGCTACGCCTATGTGAGATTTAATCTTGCTTTGTGCCTATGTTACTTTGTTTTGAGCTGTAGCGCCTAAGTGAATTTAGCTCCTTTTTGCACCTAAGTTTTCTGCACTATGTAATCTTTAAGTGCACCTATGTTGAGATAGTTACACCTATGTTAACTATTTATGCGCCTATGTTGAGATAGCTGCAAGTTCCTACAGCTAAGTGAACTTTCGCTTTTAGTCTAGTGCCTAAGTGATGATAGCTTTATTCCTTTGTGCTTATATTACTGTTAGCCAATTTTCAACTTCTTTCTTATTTTCAGAGGGCTTTATACATGAAGGTTTTTGATATCATCACAGTTTTGTTATCATCGTCAATAATCAAAGTTTTGTTATCCCCACAAATAATCAGAGTTTTTATTCACAATTGATCAGACTTTTGTTATCACCAAAACTAATAATGTAATTAAGATAATATTTAGATTTTAGCCCAAATATACTCAATAATCTCTCTCTTTTTGGTGATGAGAAAACTCTTATTGGTGATCACAAAACTCTTGATAATCTACTTGAAAATCTGATGATAGAAGAATTGATACCATTTAAAGTTTTCAAGTATTTTTCACCTCTTTTTGCCTATATCAGGTAGATACCACTACAGATATTTTCAAGCATGATTTATATCTCCCCTAATGTTGGTTCTCACCTATTTTCTTCTTTTTTCTTTCATTTTATCCCCCTTTTTATCAATCAACAAAAAATTGTAAAGATAGAATGAACAGAGAGAAAAAGAGACAGACATACTGAAAGAACGGATACTACATAGGCATATGATATCACTTGGAAATGACAAAATGATACCACTTGTTGAACATAGAACCTGGAGTAATGAAATGCTCAGGTAAAAGAAATATACAAGTAGTACATGGTCATTGGCGTTTTTATTTTCTAGTGTATTATTTTAAGGAGGGAAATCAGTTTCATAGATTTCTTCCCAGTTTAAAAAGGTGTTAAAAGAGATCAATCTGGAAAGGGACTGGGATCGTCTGCATTTTCTACCCATTCCTCCATTTCTTTTCTATATAGCCCCACATTCTTAGGCACTCATCCCCATTCTTTGATGGTATATTTGAAGCACTAACTTTTAACTTCTTGAATTTTTCTAACAACGGCGTTGATGCACAAATGTGTTGAGAAAGTGATTAATGCCCTTTGTGCTCTGGCCTTGACTCTTTTAAAGCAGTGTTGATCCTTAGCATTTTATCAAATGATTCCTTGAAGCTTTTGTGTCTGATTTGAGCTTCATCATGGAGATGAGGAACATATTGCAATCATTCTATAGAGTCAATTTTAGGCAATATGGAAGTAGAAACTAGTGTAGGAGGAGGAATAGGAAGTGCAGGTTGGCCAATTAAGAAAGGAATTTTGGTTGGCCTGACAAATTTTCTTTAGGTTCAAGAATATCTAGTACAAGAGATGGTGCAGGGATATGTGAAGGACCTACTAAGGTATCCCTAGGCTGAGCTACTACTTGAGGTGCAGAAGGCTTGGATAGTTGAACAACCATGATCTTGAAGCTAAGCCATTATAACTATAAGGAGGTTTTGATTTGACTTGGCTCTAAATCTTCATTATATCCTTGACCTCCTAAATTTCTTCTCTTTGGCTCTGAATCTTCACTATCGAAATGCAACTTTAATTTTATCAGTTGGACCTCATGAGAAATCTGAGGATACAAATGGCCAACTATTTTAAACTACAGGCAAAAAAAATTGATTCTTCATAAGCACCATGTCCTCATGGTGAGTTCTAAGATTCTTAGTTAAATCATTTTTTCCCTCATTCATCTTTTCTTCAATTTGTTCATGAGAGTCAAAGACTTTCTTCTCTACATCTCCAACCACATTATTGATATAGTCATAAAAAGTTTCAGCATTAAATTTCAAGATTGTCTACTCATTGTGGAGTATGAAGGTTTTGGTGGATGTCTACTAGAATATAGGAAGTGGATGGGAAAATATGTTCATCTGCATGGGCTTTTCTAACATACTCTTTTTGAGGTGTAGGAGGTAAGGGTTGCTCAATTTCAACCTCTGTCCAAGGGACAGAAGGTTCTTCTTCATGAGGTGCTTCTTTGTGTTCCCTCATCTCAGGGTGTGGCTTCCCCTCAATCTGTGGTGCACTGGAATGCTCCCCATCAATATGTGTTATTTCCTCAATTTGGGGCTCCCCCTCAATTTCTGGTTCATGGTGAGGCTCCCCCTCAATCCGTGGTTTCATAATAGTTTCTTCCTCAGTCAGATTTTGAATAACAATATCAATGTGTGCACTGGCTACTGTCATTTCTTCCTGTGAGGGAGGTGTGATAGGCTCAATAAAAAATTGAGTATGGGAAGATAGAAAGATAGGCTTTATTTTACCATAGAAAAAGGTAATTTATCGAGCCTCGAGCCTTTAAACATATTAATGATAGTGATAGGCAAAAAAAAATTTGAACATGGTAAGCCAATTGTTCAAATTTTATGCACCCACTATCTGCCCTGATAGTCGCATATCCCTAAGATAGGCTATAGACTGTAGATTGGCTAGGTAAGATAGTCGCTTGACTAAGCATGTCTTAGGATAGGTGTTGGGATAACCTAAGTGGTTAAGATAGTCGCTTCAGCTCAAACTAACTTACGATAGTCGCTTTGAGTGTATGCCTAGCCGTGAGATAGTTGAAATTTGCCTTTCTAAGATAGGTGCTTATAAGATAGCTGAACCTAAGGATAGGCGTACAAAGACTTATGAGATCACCTATCTAGTTGAGTTAGGTATTATTATCAGCTATCTTATCGAGAGATAGGTGTATGCTATGAGATAGTTAGTGCTTTTGTACTTAGCATTTTTCATGTTTTCTCTACACTCATTATATAAATCTTCACAATTCATCAAAGTTGATATAATGAAATTCAAAGTGTCAATAATATTAAGCAAAATATCGCCATTATAACATGTTCTCTAAAATGATGTTGTACATCTTTGTGCTTGAGCCCTTATACAAATCTTTCTCTACATATTTGGCAGTCTTGAATCCAATTGATCCTTTTCCCTTGACCTGCACTTTTTATTGCCTCTATAGGTCATTGTTCCCTTAATTTCATTCCTAATTTCTTGTGAACAATGACCTACCTCTTGTCATGTGTCTTCAACAACCATTTGTCAAGATATTGCGTTGTTTGGTTGGCTTCAAGGCATAACTACAAGAAAGGTTTACATGGAGGTTTTGGGTATCCAAATCTTTTTGGGTGCCATAGAATTAGTAGAGATATGCAAAGATGTTTTTGGTACCCACTATAAATTCTTATCATTTTTATCTTATTTTAAGGTTGAAGGCTTTTTAGGTACAGTGGTTGAAGAGCTATCTTTTATTCTTACTTTTACAAATTTTGGTAAAGGATATTTTTTTTATTTATTGAGTGTAGGTTCATTTTTAGGTTTATTATAACCATTTCCTTGCCTTCCAAAATTCTTTTTCTAACATTTTAATACTTCATTTAATCTTTTTTCTCCATTAGTGAACATTTCTATAATTTTCTTTAGATATGTTTCACTTTCCTTAACTTTAATGATTTAATATTATTTTACCAGTAATTCATTATCTTTACTTTTTATCAGATCTGGATTTTCAATTATCAAGGTAGTGCTAGCAGTTAGTTCTTCATGACCTTCTTTTAGTTCTTCTTTTAATTTCTTATTTTATTTAATCAAAGCAACAGTTTTATTCTCAGAAGTGTTACACATGGATATTGTTGGGTCCCTTAGTGTAAACGCCATCAAGAGGAGAGGTGAATTGATTCCGTTCTATTTAAAAATTAATCAGTTGAAATTCAGATTGAGCACACAACGAAACCTTAACAAGCTCTAAATCCTTTTTGAATTGCATTCAAACTCAACAATTAGACATCATTCAACAAATAACCTGTGAATGGAGGTAGATGAAATGGAACAATCGCATAGGCAAACCACACAAAGGCACAATGATTTTTAAGGTGGGTCGGGATCACAACTGGGCTCCCTACGTCCACCCCTCATCAAAACTCGGTGAGGCTTACAACGCTGCAACTGTAGTAAGACACACGGGGATGAACCCCAAAACATTCTGCAACCACAGCAACACACACGGGGACTGATGGGGACATCTTCCCAATTCCCTCTCACTCGAGACTCGGATGATCATTGACAACAAGAATTCGAGTTCGTCAGCTTTTCTGATCACATTGTGTATTTTCTTCATTTTTCAGAGTCCTATCTATGTATTTTTTGCTTTTATTAAGTAAAGTACCTAGGTTAGAGAGTTATTTATCTAAGTTCTATGTCAATTGAGCCTTAGTCCATTAGTTAGGCCCATAGTCTACTCTATAGGATAGGCATAGTCTTTTGTTTAAATGTCAAGGGCACTTTGGTCATGTAAAGAGTTGAGCTCCTATAAATAGGACCCAACTCCCCCCATTTCAAACTAATGCTGAATCAATGAAAAATTGAGAGTTTTCTCTTGTGTTTCTTTATTGGTGGATGCCAATAGCCTAGGGTTAATTCCCTAGTGGGAGTGGATTCTCCTTTCGGAGTAGATTCTCCCACCTATCTCTCTCTATCTCACTTTCTCTTTCTACTTTCCCTATCTAGATCGAACCTCTCTCTCTCTCCATCACCTCCACACCTTCCTAACACCCCCACCTGCCCTCCACATCAGCCCTAGCCCGCCACCTCACCCGCCATGTCACCCGTTTGACCGCCACCTCATCGTGACTCTTCAAATCCACCAACACCCATTCAATTCCCTCATTAAGACCCACAGCCCCCTAGACACCCCTCCACTCCCCAACACACCCCTTCCACTCCCTAAGCTAATCTTTCACTCTCATAGGCACCCCTCCCCACTCCCAAGCCACCCCTTGGCAAACCCAAGACCCCCACCTTCAATTCCCACCAATACCACCACCAACTAGGCTGCCACCACCTCTCTCTCCCTCCACCCACACCAAGCTGCGACCCCAGCTCCATTCCCCCACCAAGCTGTGCCCCCCTCTCTCTCCCCTCTCCCACACCATCTCTCCTCTCATCATGGAAGACCCCCATTCACCCTCACACTCCTTCCTCCCCTTATTCATCCCTCTTCTCTCCCCATCTCCCATTGACTGTCCAGATAGCAGGAGTAGTAGAATCGTCTATTCAGTTGCAACGCAGCCCCGACATCCCCTGTGAAACTTCTACTGACAATTCCAGTACCGGTGGATTCCTCTCCGAACTAGCTTCGCAACGAGAGTTCGAGCACCCTCATCCGACGTCGGAGCTGATCGGGAGAGTTGTTCCCGTCCGACCGCGCAGATCGGCTCTAGCGAGCGACCAAGGACTTGTTGTAGAGACCCCCATGACCTCCACACCAAGCTTCTAGATGTGCCCTTCGAGCGAGGTGTTCCCCTATGAATCCTCTTCTAGCACCAGAAAGAAGGGAGCCATTTGGTCACTGGAGCACCCCAGAACGACCATTTTCCACGGCGTACGCAGACTGCTCGTCCCTTGCTCAGGTTGGAACACTATCTGCCCTTTGGTCTTTTGCTGTAACCTCCGACCTTGAACTAGGCCATCCCTCCTACTGAGCATAGTAGACGCGTCCACGACCAGTTCTATGCTAGTCCCACCATTTTCTGCAATCGAAGGGGCTGGTAGTGCCCCCGGCATCACTGTGCTTGTCAACTGGGTCCTGCAGGGTTGTACTAACTACTCTGTATCCAAATGATGAGAACCAGGCCCATACGTCATCAAACGGACCCGTTCTTTTTACAATATGAAGAGGGATCAACTACAGATGATTCGGCACTGACCCTGCCTTCAACAGCGACTAGAGGAGCCGTAGGCGCCTCCTATAACAACTTGATGTTCTGTGGAAGAAAGCGCAAGCAGGCTGTGTACTTCACGTTCATTCCCCTCCCCCCTAGTCGGCTGATCGCCCCTCCCTGCGTGAACGTAAAAGTTGGTTGTAACCTTGATTTCCCAACCCCACGTTCCCCCTCCTGCGTGAGGTGTAGTGTTGTACTTAGAATTATAGCAGGGGAAGCTCCATCGGCGCAGCGTGCTGTGAGTCCCACGGTTCCCCGCTCGCCCTCGTCTCTAGCCCAGGATCAGTGTCTTCACGGTGATCAGGTATACTCTGAAACCCTCCATGGTACTATTCTATTCTTTTAGTATCATTTCTAAGCTCCGCCGGTGAGGAAGAGAGTGCCCGGCCCTGGCTAACCAGCCACGTTAAGTGGCCATTGCGGGAGAGAGTGTTAGCATTATCCGCGCCCCCAAGACGTGTGGTCTGCCCCGTTGACACTGGAGCTTCAAAATCTAATGGTGAGTTCCATCTCAACCTAGCCATTATCCCCAAACTGCAAGGGTCTGGTCCTCGGACTCGACTTTCTATCCCCGAGTCACCCCGGGAAGTGAGACGCGCCAAGTGAACTAGTCCACCAAAATTGAGTCTGTGCCCTTGCTAGTGTGCTTGCAATGATAGGTCCAAGGGTCCCCGTGTCATCTTCGCTGCTCCCCTAGGTCGTGTTACGTCAAATTGATATCAGAGCAAGTCTTAGACTTGTCTCTACAAGTCTGGTCCGAGGGTGCATTTTCATTAGAGTCACCCGTGCATTGTCAATTCGCACACCTTGGCATGTCTACTCGTGTTGGTCCTCCCTCTCGACCCTGCCCAACCTCTTCAGCTCTAACCATGAACCCCAATCCCCAAGAGGGCCTAGCCACTAGGATGGGTGGTCTCCAAGGCCAAGTAAATACCCTCATGGGGACTGTCACAAACATCCTTGGGAAACTTGATACCATAGCTAGCCAGCTTGACACCCAGAATATGGGAGATGAGCACAAGCCTAGAGCCTACGATCGAAAGGCCCAGCCCCAATGGGCTGATTTTGAGTGGGATGTCTATGACCCGGGCTACCATTATGACCAAAAGAGGAACCCTTATTATGCTTGTGATGATAGGAGTCCCTAGGAGGATCCGAACGACCCCCTTTTGGACCTAGTCCAATTAAAGGCCCCTATTTTTTACGGATCCCGCCCTAGTGCATACCCAGAGTGGGAGAATGCCATGGAAAAACACTTTAAGAGGTCTCCCATGTCTGATCCCATGAAACTCTATTTTGGCAAGAATAGACTTTTGCGTCAAGCTAGGGATGTTTGGTGACACATTGAAGGCTTGAAAGAGGTTAGGAGGCAAGAGCCCATCGACACATGGGACGAAATGAAGGCCCAAATTTGGAAGTCCTACCGACCCTGGAGAGGGGGATTTCTGTAGCCCATCTAAGAGTAGGCCAAACTAGGTCCAACAAGACCAAAAAAGGCCCAGCTCATCTAAGTGACCGCCCCGCAGGGCCCACTTAGCATAAAAGCCCAATAGGTTCACTCGGATTCAAGCACTTCCTAGGTGGCCATTAGGCTCAGAAGGCCTAGCGTCAGTCCGATCAGAGGAAGACCCATGCCCGATCTATCTCCCTCACCAAGATAAGGGCTAACGCTCAGCGCCCACTTGATGTGGGACGAGACCACGGACACGACAAGCTCGTGATTGCCCCTTAACAAGGGAAGCGTCGGATGTGCGCGGTTGAGAAACCGGTAATGAGCTAGGGTGATCGGCTCTCTTTTGTGCCCGGATCAGGTCATGGGGCGGTCACGTACTCTCTCGCAGCAGCGGTAATGAACATATAAAGCGAGCTAGATATCCCTACACATGCTCTCTAGCAGCGGCATAAATAAATATATATGATGTAAGTAAAATGCCGAGAAGGGAGCGAATGCGATACCTCCACGCGCTCGGCGTGGGGACGACGGACCCCGCCGAAACTCGTACTCCCGGGACAATTAATACACCATATTGCAGCAAATGAATTACTACCCACTCCACGCAGGGAGGTAAAGGGCTACACAAATAGGCCCGTGAGGACTGAATTCGGGTTGACGGGCGGCTTCTCACGTCTCTTCGGCAGCACCCGAACTAGTGACGGTGGGGCCCACGTGCTGTCCGGAGGGGTCGAGTGGGACCCAGTGACACCGCTGTAGTGGGGACACTTAGGGAAGCGTTCCCTGGGCTGGCGGCACGCTGGTTCACCGGCCGGAGGCCGGGCGGCTCCGATCGGCACCGTTCGGAATAACCGGCCACGGACCTGCCGGTTCTATTTTTCGGCGCGCGCTCCGGCGAGAACGGACGATGCGATCAGCCCCGACGTCAGAATGCGACGAAACTGGCGCCGTTGGAAAGATTCTTCGAAGGGCTTCAACCCAAGGTGATTTTAGAATAATAATCAAGCATGTACTTCTGATTGGAGAATTTTGAAGGTTCCTGTTGTATAGTGTCTGAACTCTCAGACTAGCAGGGAACTTTCCTGAGAGTTACCTTTGACCGATATGAAGACATCGGATTCAGACTTCGTCTTGTTCATGAAAGTTGTAGGAAATCAAGTGAGGAAACCAGGACTATTTTTGGACCTGAATTTGGAGGTGGTGGTGATTTTTTCTGATTTTGGAAGTGGAGGGTGGTCGGATCTAGGATCTGATTGACAACACTGTAGCTGAGGAAGAACACGAATTTCTAAAAATAGATAGAAGGTTGATAAAAAATTAAGAACATTTATGGATGTAGGGGATGATGGATAGAACTCCCAGTAAAATTGGGAGGGTTTGGACAAATCAAAAAGATGGCCGGAGGTGGGAAACACAGGGCTGCTGTCACTGTAGATAGAGACAAAATAGAACTAGGAATGAAAGATGCACGAAAATGGGAAAATAATAAACGATAGAATTTGGGCGTGAAAATTTAGGTGGAGCTTGGGATACAAGGGAAGAATACACCATAAAAATTTCAGACCACGAAGAGGCCGTTGCTGGGAGCAGGAATTTCAGGAAGAGACCTCTATCCAGCAGGACAGAACACCGAGAACGGTTTCACGGCGGCTCGAAGGCAGCACGAACGGCTGTGGCGGCGGCACAGACGATCACCAGAGATAGAGGGGAGGGGATAGGACGTAGAAACACTTTAGAACTTGAGGTTGGAGTAGAGGAACCAGAGGGGAGAGGGCTGGGGGCGCACCAAGCTCTTGGCCATTCAACAAAAATTTTGATTTTTCATTGATTTTCTCATGAAAATACAAGCTTATATATGCTACCAATCTAATCTAATGTGGACCCTTAGATCAAGGGTTGGGGATTGAAGGGCTGGGATTAAGTGTGAATGACACACAAAAATTAATAAAATACTAAGGGGAGAGGGGCGCCCCCTTGACCATGGTTAATGGGGTTGAATGGGTAGGTGAGGTAGGTAACCCACCTGGGACTAATTAAGCCACTTGTCTCCCATGTAGTCAAATGGCATTCAACCCTTCTAGATGGCCACCTAAGATGGTTGACCAGCCCCACATGAGTGACATGGACCAATGGGAAAGGGCTGAGGGCCCCCTTGCTGGTCCTACTGACAAATTACAAAGAAATCCAAACAATCCGTGGGAATGACGCATTGGCTTATAAAGCCATACAATTGCGCATATACTTTCCCGTGGATATATAAATAAACTAAAGGACATAAATGTAAAATAAAATGTACATGCTCGACGTCGATTCCCATCAACTCTCCTCAGGTGGGAGGAACTCGACCCCATCGAGTAGGGGTATGGATGCTCGAGTACTCCAGCGGATCCGTCACCGTGCCAAGTAGCTCGGGTATACTCCACTCCAAGTGATTGGCACCTGCTCATTCCATATATACTCGATATGCGCAAGCTGCCATGGGCTAGAGGTGGGCACTCCGGGTGGGGCACTCTCAAAGGGAAGGAAGCAGCTCGAAGACTCACTAGGAATCAGATATAGATGTAGAACCGATCCCATACTCATCGAATGAGTCCACTCGCCTCTTACTCATAAGAGAACGACAACGAGCTTGCACAAGACACATGCAGACAAACGACACACAAACCATGCAAACAAACCACACAAGAAAACACACCGACTCATATATGACCGTAGACATACCTAATGTTAGTCCAACCCGTACATGGGCGACGGCGGACTAGGACACCCGAATATGTGCCATGCATGCATGTGGTGCAACTGGGAATGGATGGCATGGGGAACACCTATACGTCGGGTGTGGTTATGCGTGGATGGTCTTTTGAATGTGGGCGACTCAGGTGGTTTAGAAGGGTCGGGTGTAGGTGGGTCGGGATTGGTGGATGTAGATGGACCACCCCGAGGGGAAGGGGCATAAAAGTGGGCTTCCTTGAAGAAGGGGAGTAGGGGTGGTAACTCGGGAAGCCTAATAGTGAAGGGGTCAAAAGGGTCAAAGAAGGTATGACCCCTTGTGATGGGTTCCCACAAGTCACGGTCCCACGTGTAGAAGGTTTGAAGATGTGGGTAGTCACCTTCTTGAATTGTAACGGGTGGGACGGGGATCGTAGGCAAGAAGTATGATTCCTCTCTCGGACAAAAGGGTATGAATTCGGGCTCGTCCGGTAAGGGGAGGAGTAAGAGGACCTCCGTGGTGACACAACCCGCGGTGCACTCGGAGGTAATGGACCCGAAGGCCGGATGGGTGAAGCTAGGACTAGCGGGTTGGTCAAAGCCTCGCGCCAAAAGATGCGTCAACTCCCATTGTAAATCTAATCCCATGACAAGATCATCCAACGTATCAACATGGTGACGAGATCGAAAGGTGGTATGGAATGAGTTGACCGGCACTATAGGTAGGATGGGGTCCATGGATGGAAAGGGAGGTGGGACCAAGCCATCCTTGAGCCAACTAAGAAGTGGCTCGGCTATGTAAAGTGTTCCCGTAAGAAACACAGGTGGCTCGGGCTTTGGTAACTCCAAAGAAGAAGGTTCCGAATAGAGCTCGGAAGGAGAGGGTGGTGATGGAGCACCTACGAGAGGTGAAGAAGCACTTATCCTTTCCAACAAATCCAAATTCATTTTCTTGCATTCCTCAAAGGAGCGGGTTGGAGTAGGGACCTTGGGGTGGACTCGCTCCTCGTCCCTCGACCTAGGTGTGGTCCTAGGCTCAGCTATAAGCGGGGTTTCCACTCGGTTGGAGGTACTTGAGTGGGTTGGGATGGGGGTGCTAAGGGGAGGCTGGTTGGAGGTGACTGGGTGGGCCACTAGATTGTGGTCGCCTTGGTGGGCTTGGATGGCGGTGAAGGGGTGGGATTGGGTAGAGGTGTGGCCCACTTGATTGTGGGTGAGTTGGTGGGGTTGGTGAGTGGTATGACCTCCGTGGTTGGAGGTAGGTGGGCGGGGAACGTAGGCCCTCCTAAGCGCTCTCTTCATTTCCCACCATGACTCGATGGGCCTTAGATCCCTATCCTCCCTCCAATATTTGATGTTCCTCCAAGTTGTGGCGGCTTAACCAAAAAGTCACCTTTTGGTAACATCGACTTGCATGGGCCCGTACATAATGTACACCTCGAAGTAATCGTCCATGATGGCTTCCCATTCTAGATAGACACTCGGGTCATCGGACCCGTAGAAGTCCCGGGTTTCGGGCATCGTGGGTAGTTCGGGTGGTCCTTCCTTTTGAGATAGTATAGCCACCATCCGGGCGTTTGGGAATCCATGGGGATTAGGGACTAGTGGGTGGACATGTCGACACTAGTAGGTGAACCACCTAGACAATGGACTACAACCCTAAACATGACGACGAAGACTCGGTACGTGGCGGAGATAAGCGATCCGAAGACCACTCACGCAAGTGTGCGGCCTTCCCGATAGGCGTAGCCTAACGTTCGGACAACACCTTTTGATATACCGAACGATGGTATGCAAATGCAACACCTAAGACTGACTTAGACTTGAGACACTTAGACTTACATGACTAGACTTAAACGACACTCTTTTTTTTTTCTGACACCCTAGACTCAAACTCGCTCTGATACCAAATTGATGCGGGACGAGAGCATGGACACGACAAGCTCATGATTGCCCCTTAACGAGGGAAGCGTCGGATGTGCGCGGTTGAGAAACCGGCAATGAGCTAGGGTGATCGGCTCTCTTTTGTGCCCGGATCGGGTCACGGGACAGTCACGTACTCTCTCGCAGCAACGGTAATGAACATATAAAGCGAGCTAGATATCCCTACACATGCTCTCTAGCAGCGGCATAAATAAATATATATGAAGTAAGCAAAATGCCGAGAAGGGAGCGAATGCGATACCTCCACGCGCTCGGCGTGGGGACGACGGACCCCGCCGAAACTCGTACTCCTGGGATAATTAATACACCATATTGCAGCAAATGAATTACTACCCACTCCACGCAGGGAGGTAAAGGGCTACACAAACGGGCCCGGGAGGACCGAAGTCGGGTTGATGAGCGGCTTCTCACGTCTCTTCGGCAGCCCCCGAACTAGTGACAGTGGGGCCCATGTGCTATCCGGAGGGGTCGAGTGGGACCCGGTGACACCGCTGTAGTGGGGACACTTAGGGAAGCGTTCCCCGGGCTGGCGGCACGCTGGTTCGCCGGCCGGAGGCCGGGCGGCTCCGATCGGCACCGTTCGGAATAACCGGCCACGGACCTGTTGGTTCTGTTTTCCGGCACGCGCTCCGGCGAGAACGGACGCTGCGATCAGCCCCGACGTCGGAATGCGACGAAACTGGCGCCGTTGGAAAGATGCTTCGAAGGGCTTCAACCCAAGGTGATTTCAGAAAAATAATCAAGCCTGTACTTCTGATTGGTGAATTTTGAAGATTGCTGTTGTATAGTGTCTGAACTCTCAGACTAGCAGGGGACTTTCCTGAGAGTTGCCTTTGACTGATATGAAGACCTCGGATTCAGACTTCGACTTTTTCATGAACGTTATATAAAATCAAGTAAGGAAACCAGGACTATTTTTGGATCTGGATTTGGAGGTGGTGGTGATTTGTTCTGATTTTGGAAGTGGAGGGTGGTCGGATCTGGGATCTGACTGACAGCACTGTAGCTGAGGAAGAACACGAATTTCTAAAAATAGATAGAAGGCTGATAAAAAATTAAGAAAATTTTTGGATGTAGGGGGTGATGGACAGAACTCCCAGTAAAATTGGGAGGGTTTGGACAAGTCAAAAAAATGGCTGGAGGTGGGAAACACAAGGCTGCTGTCATTGTAGACAGAGACAAAATAGAACCAGGAATGAAAGATGTAAGAAAATGGGAAAACACTAAACGATGGAATTTGGGTGTGAAATTTTAGGTGGAGCTTGGGATACAAGGGAGGAATACATCATAAAAATTGCAGACCACGAAAAGGCCGTGGCTGAGAGAAGGAATTTCGGGAAGAGACCTCTATCCAGTAGGATAGAACACCGAGAACGGTTTCGCGGCGGCTCGAAGGCGGCACGAACGGCGGCGGCGGCAGCACAAGCGATCACCGAAGATAGAGGGGAGGGGATAGGAGGTAGAAACACTCTAGAACTTGAGGTTGGAGGAGAGGAACCAGAGGGGAGAGGGCTGGGGGCACCAAGCTCTTGGCCATTCAACAAAAATTCTGATTTTTCATTGATTTTCTCATGAAAATAGAAGCTTATATATGCTACCAATCTAATCTAGTGTGGTACCTTGGATCAAGGGTTGGGGATTGAAGGGCTGGGATTAAGTGTGAATGACACACAAAAATTAATAAAATACTAAGGGGAGAGGGGCGCCCCCTTGACCATGGTTAATGGGGTTGCATGGGTAGGCGAGGTAGGTAACCCACCTTGGACTAATTAAGCCACTTGTCTCCCATGTGGTCAAATGGCATTCAACCCTTCTAGATGGACACCTAGGATGGTTGACCAGCCCCACATGAGTGACATGGACCAATGGGAAAGGGCTGAGGGCCCCCTTGCTGGTCCTACTGACAAATTACAAAGAAACCCAAACAATCCGTGGGAATGACGCATTGACTTATGAAGCCGTACAATTGCGCATATACTTTCCCGTGGATATACAACTAAACTAAAGGACATAAATGCAAAATAAAATGTACATGCTCGGCGTCGATTCCCATCACCACTCCGACCGAACCTCACCCGAGCTATGCCCATCGTTCGAGACAGGGCTGGCACTCTTCACGCTTGGGTCGACCGATGAATTGCTTATCCACTCTGCCATTCAGAGCCCTTTCTGAGCAGGAGTTTACGAGGATAAGGGGGCCCACGAGTCCTCAAGGCTATAAAGAGCCCACAATAAAGACGTAAAGAGCCCACGTCGATGACATAACCCCCGCCTGAAACTCCTCAGCTTAAGGGACTCATAAGGCCGGTGCACTATTTAAACATGAGACTCCCTCCAGCGAAAGGTAAGACCAACACAAGCCTAAAATTCCCTGAGTAGGAACCACTTCACAAGCTTGGTGGGGAGGAATCTCGTGCATCTCCTTCTTCCTCCCTTCACAGTTTCCACCACTACTCTACTGACTTAGGCATCAGAGAGTTTTTCCCAGGGAACCATCCCTAGCCCCCCTGATCCGTTTCCCTTCCTTGCAGTTCACTGTTCGGTGATCATCTTCACCAGCTCAGGACCAGCACAAGATCGCCCCTCTTCATCTGGCGCCGTCTGTGGGAAGCGATCAAAGAGCCAGCATGGTACGAAGAAGTACAGGGAGGAGATCCACCGACAATATGGGAAAAGCCATGGTGGTGGGGGGAGAGAGCCCTTCTCAGGCCACAGAGAACCCCCCCCCCCAACGCCAACACCCCAACCGACGAACCGCCTCCACCCGCGGCGGTGGATATACCATGCAACGAGGGCGCTGACGCTTTCTAAGCCCTCAACGCAAAACTAGACGTCCTCGTGGAACTCATGAGGACTCAGGCGGCCAGGGAAGGGAGGTCACACGTCCCTCCGGAAAGCCCTCCACGTGAAGATTAGTCCCAACACACTGCTGGAGGCCGCTTCACCCTCCAAGGACGGCGGCTTATTCGCAATAGGTCAGGAGGACCTTTACAAGCCCCTCCTTCGGAGCAAGATGCCTCCTCCACACCGAAAAGGGGAAAACATGGGGCACGCCGTCCACACCCCGAGACGGAAGTCCCTGGGGAACGCCAGGACAGCCCGCCATTGCGCCCCCCTAGCCCCACCGCGCAACAGCAGTCGGAGTTATCCCTCCGGCTGTGAGAGTTCGAGAGGCATTTCACAGAGCAGGAGCGCGCCTTACGCGCCTTGCAGAAGACCTCCTTAGTAGAGGACGAGGGGAAATCCCTATTCTCCGACTATATCTTGAAGGCAGAGATGTCTCCCAGAATCTCCATTCCGACCTTCAAGTCTTACGACGGCCAGGGTGACCCGGCCGACCACTTCGACAGCTTCTACGCCCTAATGACCCTTCACGGGGCGTCCGACGCCATCAAGTGCAGAGCCTTCGTGACCACCCTGATCCAAGGCGCCCAAGCATGGTTCCGGGCCCTCACCCCCGGATCCATCCGGGACTTCAAACAGTTTGGGCGAGTATTTAAGGAGAGTTTCACCGGCAGCGGCCCCCCAAGGTCGGTAGAGGGGCTATTGGCTCTCAAACAGGAGCAAGGGGAGAGACTCCAGGCTTACATCAACCGGTTCAAATCGGAAGACCTGAGAATCCCCCGCCTGGATGTTGCCATAACCGCGCTGACCGGAGGCACCTGTGACGAGAACCTCCGCCGCAAACTTATCCTCCACCCTCCATCGACCCTTGCCGAGCTAGTAACTCTGACCTTGCGCCATGCTGAGTACGAAGAAGTTCTCAGAGCATGCCGAGGCGCAACCGATTCGGGTCAGGAGGGGGACAAGAAGCGAGCACCTGAGCCAAGCTCGGGCCAAGGAAAAAGGCAGAACCGAGACGGGAAGCACAAAGAACCGTCCCAGAAGTACAAGTGGTACACTCCCTTAACCGCCCCGATGTACGAAATCTATGAAAACATCAAAGGCTTGGGCCTCCTCTGCCAACCCGAGCCAATGAGGTCGAAGAGCCGCAATCGTAGTAAGCACTGCCTATTCCACAGTGACCACGGGCATCACACCGGTGATTGCCGCCATGTCCAGGATGAGATCGAGTGCCTCGTCCGCTAAGGACACCTATCCCGGTTCGTGGCCGGGCATAAGGAAGACCGAGGTGCCCCAGAGGAGATAGACACCGCCCCTCGCGGGGTCCATATCAATGTCATCGCTGTAGGAGCTGCATCAGGAGGAGACAGTAGCCGAGGAAGGAAGCGTCATTCTGAGCGGGCAAGCCGAGCCACAGAGCCTCCCAAGGCCCCGCCAAGTGACCCACAGGTCATAGTCTTCTCCGACCCAGGCCTAGAAGGGCTAACCACCCCGATGATGACGCCCTAGTTATATCGGCTACGATAAACCATTGTAACGTAGATAGAATTTTAGTTGACAATGGGAGCACCCCTGATGTATTGTCTTATGAGTGTTTTCTTAAGATGGGGGAGAATCCGTCTAAACTCCACCCGATCCGAACCCCCCTTTCCGGGTTCAATGGCCAGGCCACTTATCCCGAGGGAGCCCTGAGCCTGCCGGTTACTCTCGGCACCCCACCCAAAACCATTACAGTTATGGTGGACTTCATAGTGATCAAGGGTATGATGGCATACAATGTAATCTTCGGCCGGGGGATCCTTAGCCGAACGAAAGCGGTGCCCTCTACCTATCACCAAAAAATGAAGTTCCCCACTAAACATGGGGTGGGGGAAGTCCGGGGCAACCAGGCGCTGGCCAGAAGGTGCTATAATATCTCGGTTGAAGTCACAAGGCCGGACGAGAAAAACCAGGGCCCCCGGGAAGTCGAGGAAAAACCCGCAACATCCGAGCCTGGAGGCGAGTTGCTAACGATTTTCCTAAACGATGACCCAACCCTATGAGTAAAGATTGGAGCTGACCTACCATCTGAGGTTCAACAGTAATACAAAGAATTTCTTTCTGGGTACATCCGAGTCTTTGCATGGTCTGACGATCAACTCCCCGGGATACCAGGAGAGAGAGTAATGCATAAACTTAACCTTGACCCGATCGTGAAGCCCGCACAACAACACAGAAGGAAGCACACGCCAGAGAAGCAGATGATCATCAAAGAACAAGTCACCAAAGGATAGAAAACTGGTCTTTTTAGATCGGTCATGTTCCCAACGTGGCTGGCTAACGTCGTCCTAGTGCCAAAAGCTTCGAAAAAATGGCAAATGTGCGTGGACTTCACCGACTTGAACAAAGCCACACCAAAAGACTGCTATCCGTTGTCGAGCATCGACCAACTAGTTGACTCAACCTCGGGCAACGAGATACTCAGCTTCCTGGATGCCTATTCAGGCTACCACTAGATTAGAATGGATCCAGAAGATATCGAGAAGACCGCCTTCATCACCAACTTTGGCATATACTGCTACACCCGGATGCCCTTCGGGCTGAAGAATGTTGGAGCCACGTACTAGAGGCTGGTCAACCATATGTTCGTGGGACAGCTCGGCCGGAACGTCGAGGCCTATATTGATGACATGCTCGTCATGACCCCCAAGCCCGAGGACCACTTCACCGACCTTGCTGAGACCTTCGACACCCTCCAGAGGTACAACATGAAGCTCAACCCCACCAAGTGTGCCTTCAGAGTAAGGTCCGGGAAATTCCTGGGTTTCTTGGTGACCCAACGTGGGATCGAGGCCAACCCCGACAAGGTCCAGGCCATCCTGGACATGCGGCCACCCACCTACATCAAGGACATTCAACGCCTTACCGGGCGCATTGCTGCGCTCAACTAATTCCTGTCCCGAGCGGCCGAACAATGCCTACCCTTCTTCAAACTGTTGAGGTGGCCCAAAATGGCATCTACTGCATTCGCATGGGACGAGGAATGCCAAAAGGCGTTCGCTGAGCTTAAGGAGTTCCTAGCTTTACCCCTGGTGCTATCCAAGCCTATTCCAGATGAAGCCTTACATCTCTACCTCTCGACAACTCCATCTATAGTTAGCTCGATCCTGGTCAGAAATGACTCGGGAGTCGAGAGACCGGTCTACTACACCAGCAAGGTGCTCAACGAGGTTGAAAGGAGGTACCCCGCAACCGAGAGACTCGTGCTAGCGTTGGTTACCTCAGCCAAGCGTCTCCGACCCTACTTCCAAGGACACTCCATCATCGTGTTGATCGGCGAACCACTTAAGAGGATCCTCACTCACCCTGAAGCCTCGGGACGCCTCGTCAAGTGGGCCATTATGCTCGGGGCCTACGATATATCGTACCGACCTCGCTCGGCTATCAAAGGACAGGCACTCGCTGACTTCATCGCTGAGAGCACCATCCCGACCGAAGAAAAATCTTCGTCTGCGCCCGGGCCAACCTAGGAATTATTTGTCGATGGATCCTCCAACTCGGCCGGGAGCGGCGCCGGTATCCTCCTAAAGTCCCCCGAAGGAGTAGAGTTGCAATACGCCTTGAAGTTCAACTTCGAGGCATCCAACAACGCCTCTGAATATGAAGCCCTTATCTCGGGAGCCCGCATGGCCCGATGGTTGGGGGCTGAGCGAGTCAGAATTCACACTGACTCCCAACTGGTCGCTAGCTAGGTCAACGGCGATTACGAAGCGCGGGAAGAACCGATGGTCAAGTACCTCTGACTGGTCAAAATCGTGGCACAACAATTCGAGAGTTTTGAGGTAGTCCGAATACCTCGGGAGGAAAATTTCCGAGCGGACGCCCTCTCTCGGCTGGCCTCTTCTCTTGACCCCGAGAGTACTCGATCGGTCCTTCTCGGAGAGCTAGAGCGACCGAGCATTGATTCGGAGCTCATGGCTGTTGACTCGACCTCCCCAAGCGACTGGCATACCCCCTATCTGTCGTGGCTCCAAGACTCTCAGGAACCTCCCGACCCTCGGGAAGCCCGGAGATTGGAATACCAAGCTCGGTGATTCATCATTCTGGATGGCATTTTATACCGCAGATCCTTCTCCGGTCACCTCTTGAAGTGCATCAGTACTGACGAAGCCAGCCGAGCGATTCAAGAGGTTCACGAAGGCTTGTGTGGAGCGCATCAAGGGGGAAGGTCACTCGCCAGGATCCTGCTTCGGTAGGGTTACTGGTGGCCCACTCTGCAGCGCGACTGCTCGGCCTACGTGCAACAGTGTGATCGATGCCAACGATTTGACCACTTGGTCCATCAGCCGGTAACGGAGCTCGTCACCCTAGCCGAGCCTTATCCTTTCGCTCGATGGGGGATCGACATCCTTGGGCCGTTCCCTATGGCTGAGGCCCAGAAGAAGTTCGTCATCGTCGCCATCGACTACTTCACCAAGTGGATCGAGGCCGAAGCTACAGCTAGGATCACCGAGACAGTCGTGTGGAGTTTCGTCTGGAAGTTGATCATCTGCCGCTACGGCATCCCCCGGGTGATAGTGAGCGATAATGGTAGGCAATTTGATTCTTGTTATTTTCGAGACAGATGTGCCGACCTAAACATTCGCAATCACTTCACTTCGGTCACCCACCCTCAGGCTAACGGGCTGGTCAAAAATACCAATAAGACTATCTTAAAAGGCATCATAACTAGGCTCGGCAAAGCCAAGGGTAGGTGGCTCGAGGAATTACCGAACGTACTTTGGTCGCACAGAACGACTCCCAGAATGGCAACCGGTGAGAGTCCTTTTCAGTTGGTGTTTGGCACCGACGCCGTGATCCCGTTGGAGATTGGCAACCCTTCCCTCCGAGTCATCTGCTTCTCGCCCGAGACAAATGACCAGAAACTGCTCGAAAACCTCGACCTAGCAGATGAAGTCCGAGAGATTGCCAGCATTCGAGCAATGGAATATCAACGCCACCTCACTTGATACTACAACGTCAAAGTCTGAGACAGACACTTCCAGCCGGGAGACTTCGTTCTCAAAAAAGCCGAGGCCTCTCGACCACTTGAGGCAGTGGACAAGCTATCCCCCAATTGGGAAGGCCCCTACCGAGTGGTCGAGACGCTCGGGAAAGGAGCGTACCGGCTATCTACTATGGAAGGAGAACCCATCCCTCGGACGTGGAACGCGACTACACTACGCAAGTTCTACTTCTAAGCACTTCAGTCGTGTAAGCAATATGATGATAAAATAAAAATTTCCTTCCTCTTTCATTCAAACAATTGTTTGTACATCAGAAAGGCCGAAGCCGATACAATTCATGTCAAAAAAGCAAAAATCCATTTGGCGCCACCATACAAGCCCATCACTTGGCTAACTCGGTTAGCCCTCCTACGTCTAGCCACTGACTCTGCCTCGTGCGGGAACTGGCTCGGATAAAGGATAGTCGACCCTGTTGGCTCGAGTAACTCAGAACAAAGGTGACAGAGGAAGGCTACCTTCCAAGTTGCATAGGGAAGATGAAGGGGAAGAGGAAGCCAACTAATAGAAGAGGATGTCAAGAGGCACCCTCCGAAGAGTGAAAGAAATGATAAGAAGAGTAGAAGAGAGAGAAAGAGGTTACGGGGAGAAGGGAGGAGAAGCAGGAAGTGGTGAGGAATCTTGAGGGATCCCCTCTAGAGAGTGAGCGCGAAGGAATGAGAGAAAGGGGTGCCTGATCCCCCCATCCGTCCGCTGTTACATCCCTCCCCGCAAGCGCCGTCAGAACTGATAAAAAGAAGGTGACGTGCTTCCACACGTCGAACCCCCTTCTAACCTGCCCACCGACCGTCAAACTCCCTTTAAACCCAAAGCAGAAAAGACTCTCTGCCCTCCATCATCTGCAGCTTCATCTTCCAGAGCGTCTTTCATGCTTCAAATTTGACAGAACAACGCTTCGTGAAGAAGGAGGGAAGAGAGACTGTCGGAGAAAACCCTAAGCGATGGAGAGGGAGAGACGCCCTTCGGACCTTTTATAGGCGAAGGGAGGCTACTTGCCTTAAATAATTATCCCCACGAAAACACGCTAAAGGGACCTCTCCCTACGAACGGTCACCTCAAACTCCTCGGTTCCATCCCAGCGGGACACACGAAGCAGCTGGGCATTTAAAGCATGAAAAATGGAAAGACACCCTGTCAGATGCCCGCCCAACCATCATGCGAGATCCATGCAGAAAGTATCGGCACTTTCCAACTACTACGGATACGTTGGTCAAACCATGATAATGGCGGTGAAGTTTTTATCTACTGCCTTACGTTTTCGATCTCTCCTTTACACGAGAAAAGAAGTTTTTTCTTCAAAAAAGGAAAACGTACAAGGAGAAAAAGGAAAATAGATACATCAAGCCCCTGGCCCATCCTGAGGCTCGGAAGTTGAAGGCTCGGACGGTCTGCCCCCGGCATTCTCGGTGACGGTCGACCCTGGCACTGACCCCACCTGCGTGGGAACTACCACTGTTGTGCGCCCTCCTGAGGCATCCGGAGTTGGCGACCCCTCTGATGAAGACAAGTCCTCCTGGTCTCCTTCTTCCCCCGACGTCGAATCAGAGGAATCGGAGGACGCCGAATCTGAGTCGTAGCGTTGCCCGGATGTAAAATCGATTGTCTCGGATGCCTGCTCCTCCATGTAGGAGATGGCCCGGCCGTAGCCTTGCTTGAACCCCTTGTGGATACCTCGGCGAAGTGCTAACTCATAGTAGGGGAGGGCAGCCTCCTTAAGGTCAACCCGGTAGGCCTCCGAGCATTTGTATTGCTCGAGTGCCTCCGCCCCTGCCGATCCCACCCTACTAGCGAGCTCGGACTTCTCCCACTCCACCTCGGCCAACCTTCTCTCTGCCTTGGCCACCTGCTTCTCCGCCTCAGCTCGATCAGCCTCGGCCTCCAACCGAAGGCGCGTGGCTTCCTCCGCTCGGTCCAACAGCTTGGCGCGCTCAGCCTCCCACTGGCCATCTTGTTCGGCGCGGGCCACGTGCTCCTCCTCCAGAAGCTTGCTCTTCCTTTCGAGCGACCCGCGAGCATGAGCCAGTTGCTCGGTCAGTGTTCGGGCCTCCACCTGGCTCGCCCTCGCCAGCTCCCTAACCGAGGAGAGCTCCCGCCGTAGCCCACCATGCTCCTCAGTGAGCTGAGCTACCTTTCGATCGGATGCACCAAGGGTCCAGGCAAGGTTCGCCCGTTCTGACTCCGACCGAGCGTAGGCTTCAGCTAGAGAAGCCCCCATCTAGGCCAGGATCTGGCCACCCTCCATAACCATCTCAAGGGCCATGGGTGGGGAGCGTTGCCTGTCTCCTCCCTTCACTACCTTCGTAGCTATGCTGTGACATTTCTGGTATAGGGGGCCCTGGATGCCCAACCTCTCCAGAGCCGCCAGCATAAGCCCCCCCCTCCGAGTGGCATCTCCTCGGGAGCCCCGCTGGCCGGCCCGGATTGAGCCGCTGCTCCATCCGCCCCTCTTACCTCGGTCGGTTTGGGCTGTGTCGCCTCTCCTTGCAACCCCCCGACCTCGACTGGCTCGGTCCGGGCATCGCCACCTGGAGCGCCGCCTGCCTTGTCCGACGCTCCAGTCTCAGCCGTAGTCCTGGAGTCGCCCGCGCCGGCCTTGGCCCCCTCGGCTCATGCACAGGGGAGAGCCGGGCCATCACCGCCGCCGACCGCAGAAGCAACCCTGGCCTCCTCGGCCCCCTCTTGCTCAGTGGATGGGATATCCGGCCTAATAGGGTCGGCCCCATCACGCTCAGCAGAGGGGAGAGCCGAGCCAGAGCCACCTTCGACTGCTAGGATGCCCCCAGCCTTCATGGCCCGCTTCTTGGCCTTGACGACATCCCGTATCATCCCCTCCATGGGATCCTTGCGTTTGGATCCTCGCGGCCGGGAAGACCCCTCCCGGGTCACCCCCTTGCCCTTATCTCGGGCTCGAGAGCGACCCTTGGGAGCTCGCGACTCATCGGCAGCCGAGTCATCACCTAGGTCGATCACATCCCGCTCGATCGTAAGCTCCTCCTCCGCAGCCGGCCGCCTGGCGTCTCCGCAAAATAAGATGTGGTCAGTAAAAGAAAAATGGCTTCATCATCTGACAAGAAAGCTGATTTATGGTGCCCGTACCTGCCGGCCGTAGCCGCGAGAGAAGGCATCGCTTGACGTTCTCCGGGGTCACTAGCTCCTTCGTAAACTGGCAATGCCTCATCAAAATGGCCGCATACTCCTCCACGTCCGGAGAGAACTCATCTTGCCTCGGAGGGACGTTCGGATGAAATTTGGGGATTACGGGACACCTCCAAGTCTCCTCCACCGAAAAAATCTCTACCCAGAAGAACTGAGTCTTCCACCCCTTGTGGGAAGAATCCTTCGCCGCTAAGGAGACACATCTCCTGTTTCACCTTGCCTGGATGAAATAGAAGCCCTTCCCAGCCGAAGAATGCCCCTTCAACTCAAAAAAATAATGGAAGAGGTCCAAGGAAGGAGGAACCCCGCACTGGAGGCAGAGGATCTGAAAAGCAGACAGAAGAAGATAAGAGTTGGCTACCAACTGTATGGGAGCCAACTGGAGGAAATTGAGAAGCTTAAGAATAAAAGAGTCAAGGGGAAGACGAAATCCACCCTTCCATGACAGAAGGAAGGAGTAAAAGTGGCCCCTATGAGAATCCAGGCTCGTCTCGTTTGGGGTAGCTGTGGCGAAGTAATATTGATAGGGCAGGCAAAACTGATGCTCCAGCTACTTCACCTCCACCTCCCCCAGCTCGCTGCAGTTCGGAGCCGGCGGTATCACTATCGCCCTCGCCTCAGGCTCATCCTCAAACTCCTCGATCTCCAAATGCTGGTCCGCCATGAAATCTGAAGAGGATCTTGAAGGGGAAGGCTCCCAAGACTCTGAAGACTCTGGAATAAGGGGAAGCTATCGGACCGCCTCCGCGGTTATCTCTGCCAACTCTGTAAACGTCGCTGCAAGTCTCTGCTCTTCCGCCACATCCCCACGGCGCATTAGAGAGCCCCGAAAGCAAGTATAAAGGATGGCAAAACCCTAAAGTAGAAGGAGTATGGAACGACAACAAGCGCGCAACGCTTATATCCCCTCGCGGGAGGCGGCACGTCGTTCCAACCTCTGAGAAAAGGGGGGGGGGACCTCATTTCACATCCGTCAGGATTATCATTATTACGGGCCTAGGTGACCACGACACGTGGCTTCTTAACACTGCCAGATCTCCACCCACCCGAGCCACGCTGCTCCAAAACCCCAACGGCTACTCTTCCGAGCCTGTCAAAGCTCGGGAGTAGGAGGGGGACAAGTGGAGAGGGGGATTTCTGTAGCCCATCTAAGAGCAGGCCAAACTAGGTCCAACAAGACCAAACGAGGCCCAGCTCATCTAAGTGACCACCCCGCAGGGCCCACTTAGCATAAAAGCCCAATAAATTCACTCGAATTCAAGCACTTCCTAGGCGGCCATTAGGCTCGGAAGGCCGAGCGTCGGTCTAGTCGGAGGAAGACCCACACCCGATCTATCTCCCTCACCAGGATAAGGCCTAACGCTCAGCGCCCACTCTGACCGAACCTCACCCGAGCTATGCCATCGCCCGGGAAAGGGCTGGTACTCTTCATGCTTGGGTCGATCGATGAATTGCTTATCCACTCTGCCATTGAGATCCCTTTCTGAGCAGGAGTTTACGAGGATAAGGGGGCCCACGACTCCTCAAGGCTATAAAGAGCCCACGATAAGGACGTAAAGAGCCCACGTCGACGATGTAACCCCCGCCTGAAACTCCTCAGCTTACGGGACTCATAAGGCCGGCACATTATTTAAACCTGGGACTCCCTCCAGCGAAAGGTAAGACCAACACATGCCTAAAATTCCCTGAGCAGAAACCACTTCACCACCTTGGTGGAGAGGGATCTCGTGCATCTCCTTCTTCCTCCCTTCACAGCTTCCACCACTGCTCCACTGACTTAGTCATCGAAGAGTTTTCCCCAGGGAACCATCCCTGGGCCCCCTGATCCATTTCTCCTCCTTACAGTTCACTGTTCGGTGATCATCTTCTCCAGTTCAGGACCGGCACGAGATCGCCCCTCTTCAGACCCCATTCTTTCTCCTCCTACCAAAGAGGCCATAGCCGGAGGAACTCAACACCCTCCCCACCTCCACTCCTCACTCATAGCCCTCCCATAGTCCAAGCACTCATGGTAGAGTCAACCCCGGACCAGTCCACTCACACCCCCATAGGGCATCATCATCTACCCCCACCATCCCGGCCTCTCTCCAAATCCACCCCTGATGAGGGCGTAAACATTAGAATAGAGAGTGTTATCAATGTGCATGAGGCCTCCCCCGACTGGAAAGATGAATATGAGGCACAATGCCATGAGTCGGGCCAGGAAATTCCCATACAACCCATCGACCCGCAGTTAGGTATGGTTGAGTGTCTCCACGTTCAAACCAAAGAAGATGATTGGCCTAGGATCCCTACCCTCCCCGCCTTCACCAAAGTAAGAGAGATAACCATAGGTGAATCACTAGCCCATTGACTAAGGAGATGTCCAATCTTGGGAAGCCCAAGCCCATTTTTCCTGCTCATGGAGCACCATTCCCAAAAAGTGCCCATCAACTCCTTTCACACCACCTTCCAATCCTACTATATTGTAGAGACCATGGAAGATCTTATTGAGGGTCTAGGATGGCAATTGGAGTTGACTGGAATGATGGCCCTAGGAACTGACTTACCCAAATATATTGGTTTCATCCTCCCCTATTTTGGCTCCATTACCTCTGTCTGCATCATGTGTTGTTACACCAGTGAAATCCTCTCATTCCTTCCCACACCTGATGAGCCTAACCCAATCCAAACCTAAGCCATTGATGTCCCACATGAGGAGTCCAGTCATCCAAATGAAGCCAATGTCCCATCTACCTTTATAGTAGAAGAGGACCCATTGCGCATTGAAGAACACATAGCATGGGCAAATATAGAAGAGGAATTTACCACTCCAAGTCACACTTTCTTTGATCCCTTTGACCCCACCGACTGGGAACCATGGCACCAACCTATCTATTTCCCCTCCTACTTTCCTATCGACCACTCATCACCTCTCGAACCCACCCCCACATATCTATTGGGCCCAGCACCCATCTTTGGGATCGAACCATATACCACCCTATGCTTAGCCACAATCAAGGAACCCACCATGTCTTTGGTTTTTCAAGTTGGCAAGGCCCAACCCACCTAGGAGAGCTTGTAGAATGGGTATTCATATGTCAAGAGTTGGAAGGGACACACTTCCCCAAAGGCCCACCCCTCCTTGATCCTTTTGATCCATTCTTTTGGGAACCTTTAAAACCTCCATCCCCACTCCAGCCCATCAAAGGTGTTAGTCCCCTCAATCCTACACAAGTTGGCCACACAAGTGTTGCATGAATCCCTTCCCTACATACATTCACCCTTAGGAGCGTGAAGCCCATCATGTGGATAACAATAGTCATGAGTCTAAAGGGCAAGGAAGTCAATAAATTCGAATGTCCAGGTCCTCCCATATCAATCGAATCTGTAGCACCCTAGATTTTTCTAGGAATTTTTTTAGAATTAAATAAAATTACTAAGTATTTAATAGGCTTTATGGGTTATTAAGTAAATTATGGGTTAATTAAATTTATCCAAAGGCCCTAAATTAACCAAATAAATAAGCTCACTTAAATTGGGCCCAAAAACCCAATTCTAGTGTTTTTGCCCCAAGCCCATTGCTAGAAACATCATTAGGATAATTTTCTAATTTAAAATGGGATAAATAGGGATAATTATAAGAGGGAATTTGAATTCAAATCAAATCCTGGCAGCCTGGCCAGTTGCAGTCTGTCAAAGACTGCTACTTGATGGAGGCGGTCCATAGGAGACCGCTACCTCCTTCCAAAAATGAGAGTTGAAGAAGCGTGGGAAAATGAGATTTTTGGCATCCCAATCCACATGATTTGAAGCTATCTGACATGGAAACCTAGTCTAGGACTCTTGGGGATCGATCCTACTCCAAATTAGGACTCTAAGTTCGATCTAATCTCTTAAACCCTAGCCCACTCTATAAACAGAGCCCAGGTTCGACCTACGCGAACCCTCGTTTTGGCTTGTGTTATTCGATGGTAAGACATGGGTATTTCGTGTTGGTCCTTTAGACTTTATTATTCCCTTTAGTATCTTCTTACCTTTTGCAAAATTTCATGCTAGGAGGTCCATCATCCAAGGAGTTAGAAGCCCTGGAAGTCACTGGTTCTCTATAGACTGCACAGGAACGAGTGCGATTCTCTGAGGAAGATCAGAGGTTTAGGAACCCTAACCGAGGTATTTTTAGGTAGATATTTTAGGGTTTATTGTTCTACTTTGTATCTTATACCTCTCCTCCAAATCTCGTGAATTTAGGGTGAGAGGTTAAGGAGATAGATGGACGGGAAGTTGTTGCTTTAGCGCAAGACGTGTAGGAACTATGTCGTTCTTTCAGCAACAAATTACAAGTCTAGGGATTAAATTGAAGGTAGGTTATCTCATGATTGGCACAAACAACAAGTTAGGAGTAAAAGCCCTCTATTTTCTTCTGATTTCATGCTTTCTACACATTGTATTCCATGTTTTCCCATGATTGCGCAACTAGGGTTTTATAGCATGCATATTCCTACCTTTAATAAGAAAACATGCTAACTGTGGCTTAATCAATGCAAACCCATGCATTTCCATGATTTAACTTTGTTAGGGCATGTCTTATATCCCTACCCAGCACGTTCATCATGTTTAATTTGCCCAAGACTAAGCCTACACCTCAGTTTCTGGTTCTGTCTACAATAGATAAGGAAACAGTCCATCAAAGACCGCCACTATGAATAGACGGTCGTAGATAGACCGCGACCATCAAGAAACAGTTTTTTCTAGACATTCTTCTACTTTATGTGTTCCACTTGTTGTTAACCCTAAACAGAACGCCGAATGGCTCATACAAATACATGTTAAACCTAAGTTATTAGGCTTTATTCCCAGTTTTGACTTCATATTCATGATATTGGTTATATTGTGCATCTACCATGATAGATTTAATGACCTACATGTTTCATAAACCTATTTTAAACTTATGTTAAGTTCATGCCAAAACCATATATTCTTATATTAAAGTTATTTCATATGGTTTATAGAACTTGTTTTATTGATGATTTGATCATTGTTTCTACACGATCCCCTCTCATCTCAAGTCTTTCTTAAGTACATGGCACGTATTTCGATACGATGTCATTAGTTACACTTGCACTTATAGGCACACTCTCTTGGACTTGTGATCCTCTCCGTTGGATATTCCTTCCATCGGACTAGGTGATCTTGTTTCAATGCCTCCGTAAGTTTCCGCGAGCCTGGGATTCCTACTAGGACGCCGAGCTGGTTGTACCCTAAAAGCCTAATGGACTAGAAAGCACTTATGATACTGACGTTTTTCTGTACCCTTGCTAGTTGCGGCCATATGAAGACCGCCACTGTCAAGTAGCGGCCCTCCCGTGACCGCATTATGCCGGATTGCTCTATTGTGTCGACTCTTTTCCTTCTGGCGTCAACTCCATCATGATTGCGGCCATGACTTTGATAGAAAAGAAGAAGGTGATCTAGAAAGGGGGAGGATTGAATAGATTGCCTACTGCTAATTGCGGAGTAAAAAAGTCTCAATCAGACTTTCGAGCAATGCCAAAACACAGCGGCACACACAACCAAAACAATTTTAACGAGTGAAATGAGCAAGAACAACTCAAGAACTAAACGCAGACAATCGATTAAACAGGTGAAGGGCAGACAAACAAGGAGTGAATAGCAAGCACTCTTTACTCAGTTACATCTAGAGACCAAAGTAATTTCATCATGTAACCAGAGAAGTAAGAGGCCGAGGTTGGACTCGAAGGTCACCTCACGCAAGAAAGCAGCGGTCCAAGTAGGCCTAGCCTACCCTTTTAGCTGAGTCTTTTGATATACTGTTTGGCTGCAGCAAAATTACAATCAAGAGGCAATTCAACAAGACAAACCACAAGAACGGCACAAAGATTTTTTGGTGGTTCGATTGCCAATCGTAATCTACGTCCACCCCTCGCTCACACCGAGCGAGGATTCCTTGAACTATGCAATAACTCCAAGCAGACTCAGTCTGCAACAGGATGCTGCCTCACAGCTTGAATCCATAGGCAGACAAATCCCTCTTCTCTGATTCTGTAACCCACAGAATCGAACCCCCTAACCCTGTGTCCACAGAGCGAGGATCGGAGGTTAAACCTCCCTTCCTTTGAATCTTAGAAGGAACCCACGATTGACCCCCAATCACTCACAAACGGAGATAATGTCTCCCTTCCTCCAAAACACTCGGAGGCAACTGGATGAAGAATCAACATGAGAATAGAAACAAGAACGAAAGAAAAACAAACGGAACTGAAATAAAAACTGAATGTAGCTTCATAGAGGCGCTTTGAAGAACTCAGTGGCTGGCTGCTCTCTTATATCCTCTCCTCACTCTCTTCCTTCGGACTGAGCTTTTCACTCTCTCTCTTTTTCTGTCACTTCTCTCTTATTAGATGGGATCTTCACACAATGGGAGCTCTAGCAGCTTTCGACAATCTCAACAGCACCCTTTCGATCGAGGGTGCCCTCCATTTATAGAGCATAGTATCGTAGAGGAGAAGAAAACAACGAATTAGTTTAATCCGCGTGTAAATAGAATATTCCCCAATCATTGAGCTCTCATCTTCTGCCACATGGACATCTCTTTTCGCGCCAAAAGGAATCTCTGATGAGATTGGTCCAGAATTAGGTGGAACTAAAACTTGCATGTGCGTGACTGAGTAAGTGATCAAGTGCCTTAGAAGGAATGTCATTATCTCAAGTCATCAGGCTTCCAGGTCGAGGCAGCTTCTAAGACATCAGTTTCCTTTGTCCTGATAGGTCTGTGCAGTATGCATTTCCCTTCGCTAATTTACTGTTGCATCGATGCATCTCACTTGGTGCCTCGATGCATCAACCTTGTATCCCTTGAAGGCGCTGGCATTTTCTTGGCTGGCTTCATTCTGCGTCGAGGCATCTTGCTTAGTACCTCGATGCATCACTCTTGAGTGCGTCGATGTAGTGGCTAACTGCTCTGACTTGTCGCTCTGCGTAAGTTGGCTCTAGATCGTGCCGCATCGCTGCAGTGGCTGACTGCATCGATCTTATGTGCTTCGCCTGCTATCTGTGTCGAGGCAGCTGCTTGCTGCATCGATGCAGTGTCCTTCATACTCCATTCAAAAATCACAGTTGCTTCAAGGCAGTCCTCAACAACATCGATTTGTCCAATAAATTCCATGAGAACCACTTGACATCCTTGCATTTAAACAATATGTAAATCAGTTTAAACTGTTCAATGTAATCATGTGCAATTTTATTCAATCACAGTATAAGATACTCAACTTTTTCTTTATGGTTGAAATTGACATAATAACTCATATTGGTTTGACATCAACAAAACACAGAATGCAACACACTCCCTCCTTTTCATGATGGCCACCATATGAGTTATTGAGGAAGTTTCATTAAGAGAGAACTTTCTCTTTCCTTGAGTAAAAATTTGAGCAATCAAAATGAGGGAATGCAAAGAGAATGATAAGTAGGCAGAATAAAAAATAGTTCAATCAGAAGCCAGTTATTGAGCAAATAATGAAATGCCCCCTTATACACACAAATAATGCAACTCTTAGACTCTGGCAGAGAAGCAGGATTTTCAAAACAAATAGCAATGACTCAAACCAAAAAAAAATTATACCGCTCCACACCATCTCTCCCCCTTTCTACTTTCTATCTGACAATAACTCAGACATATCTCTCCCCCTTTGACATCATCAAAAGGAAGGAGGAGAGAAGGAGCGCTGCTAAACAGGAGAGAGCAAATACAGTAGATTTCACAAATCCAGAATGTGTCATACGCATCTCTTAAAAGATTAAGTAGGTGAACTAGAGTGAGCTTAGAGGTTTCAAATCTGATAATTAGGAGAGACAATGATTCAGAGTGAAGATTATCACCATACAGAAGTAATGAGGGAGATCAAAGCTTAAAAAGATTTATGTCAAGAAAAGTCTATCTAAAAACTGTACTGATAAAACTTGTGGGGACTTCTTCACTAAATTTTTTTTCTCGTAGTATTGAGGACAAACAACCAACATTTTATATCAAAAGCATTTGAGTTCAACAGAATTTTTCTTTCTTAACTGCTTGCTTTTGAATGACCAATTTTGGTTAAATCAACACTTTTTACGTGAGGAGACACATTGGTTAGATGCAAGAATCCCCAGTTACTCAGTGTGACAACCGTATTGCTACTCTTTAATGAGAATAGAGATAGCAAAAGAGATGTCTTTTTACGTGAGGCACAACATGTCTTAGGTGAAGTGACCCAGTTACTCAACACTCCAAGCCATTACTCTGCCATGAGTTGCTATTTTTCACTGAAATTTTTAAACAGAGTTAATCTGGTACTTCATGACACAGTTGTTCCCATTTCATGATGAGGATCAGCAAGTTTCTCAGTAACCAAAATCATTGCTCTATCTTTAGTTTTTATTTTCTATTTCAATGTGAAGTGTTTGAAGACAATACTACATGAACTGGTTTCCAGAGAATTTGCTTTTACGAGTTCAACCTTCAAGCTTTTAGATGATTTCAAGACATAATAGTTTAACTTTGTTTCATGCTCATGAGAAATGTAGGAAGATATTCTTCAGACCTTTTTCACTTTGGTCTTTTACATGATTATGAGGTAGAAACTTCTTGACTTGATTTTAGTTGATCAGACTTAAAGGTTTTAGAAAGTTATGAGTTTCTATGACTTGTGAATGGACTGTATAAGATTCTCATAGAGTGCATTTTTGCAGCACCAGGATCTCTCACCCCCCTTCTGAACATGTCCTCACAATACACAAATTGACCAACCTAAGTAGCTCCCCCTCACTCCGAAAGACATTCACTAAAAAGAACCAGATCAAACGGATCAAACAAGCTCCCCCTGACAATTAGACTGACCATTAACCTCCCCCTGATAGCATAAGTCATAACACAAACAAATTTCATAAATGCAGGTCAGAGCACTACAGACGCATCGGAAAAAAAATGAACCAACAGGTCGAGGCATGAACATCAATGCCTCGAGGCAGTGAATAGATCAGAAAGAGGAGTTCAAGGGGATCTGAAAATGCCCAGTTCTCTTCTCAAGGTAGAGAACTTTTCATTGTCTAGTGGCTTAGTGAAGATATCAGCTATCTGATCTGTAGTGCCTATGTGAATCAATTCAAAAGTGTCTTTTGAAACCTCATCTATGATGAAATGATGTCTGATTTCTATGTGCTTAGTGTGTGAGTACAGGACATGATTTTTAGATAGATTTATAGCACTTGTGCTATCATAATAAATGGGTGTGCAGCCCAGGTCTATTTGGTAGTCCTGGAGATGATGTTTTATCCAGATGATTTGTGTTCCATAGCTCCCTGCGGCTACATACTTAGCCTCTGCAGTGGAGAGGGCCACAGAATGTTGTTTCTTGGAAGCCCAAGAAACTAAACACCCACAAAAGAATTGATAGTGTCCATTAGTGCTCTTCCTATCTAATTTGCACACATCATAATCCGCATTAGTGTAAGATTTTAGATCTAGTGTGTGTGATGCAAGAAACCATAATCCTAATTTGTGTGAGGCAGATATATATCTAAAGATCCTTTTCACAGATGCAAGATGCAGTTCAGTAAGCCTATATTCATATCTAGCACACATACCTATGCTGAATTGTATATCAGGTCTCGAGGTAGTTAAGTATAGCAGGGATCCGATCATACCTCGGTACAGCTTTGCATCAACGTTTTTACCTGATTCATCCGCATCTAATGAAGCATTGGTACCCATTGGAGTTGAGATGTGCTTCAAGTTGTCCATCGCAAACCTCTTGAGAATTTCCAGAGTGTACTTGGTCTGGCTTATAAAACACTCATCCTCCACTTGCTGAACCTGCAAACCAAGAAAGTATTTCAATTCACCAACCAAGCTCATTTCAATCTCATTAGACATTAACTGAGCAAACTCATTGCATAGTTCAGTGCATGTTCAACCAAAGACTATGTCATCTACATATACCTGAATTATGATGAGGTCCTTCTTCAGAATTTTAGTAAACAAAGTTTGATCCACCTTACCTCTGTTGTAGCCCTTGTTGATCATAAATTCTGTTAGCCTATCATACCAGGCCCTAAAAGCCTGTTTCAGACCGTACAAGGCTTTTTTAACCTAAAAACTTTATTAGGGTGTGAAGACAATTGAAATCCAGAGGGTTGTTCTACAAAATCTTCTTCTTTAATGAAACCATTTAGGAATGCACTTTTAACATCCATTTGATGAAGTTTTATCTTTTTAGAACATGCAAAAGCCAGTAAGATTCTTATTGCTTCCATCCTAACAACAGGTGCATAGGATTCATCAAAGTCAACCCCAAACTCCTGACAGTAACCCTTGGCTACTAAGCTAGCTTTATTCCTTGAAATTATTCCATCTTCATTCATTTTATTTCTCAAAACCCATTTAGTTCCTATGACATTTGTATTTTCATGTATCAGAACTAGTTCCCAGGCATTATTTCTTTCAAATTGACCTAGTTCCTCATTCATTGCATTTACCCATGAATCATCTTTTAAGGCCTCTTCCACTATTTTGGGTTCAATTTGTGACACTAATGCAACTAGATCTTGATTATTTACATTTCTAACAAAAGACCTTGTTCTAGGAGGATCAATGATGCGGGACGGACAGCGGACTCGACTCCAAGTTGGTATGCGATCCTTGGACTCTAGACAAGATCGTGATAGTCCCTAAGCGGGGGAAGCGTAGGACGTGCACGGTTGAGAAACTGGCAGTGAGATAGGGTGGTCGGCTCTCTCTCGTGCCCGGATCGGGGCACGGGACGGGTCTCGCTCTCTCTCGCAACAGTGATAAAAAATATATCTAGCTAGTAACCTATCACATGCAGCGGCATATACGAATAAATACGAACTAAGCAAATGGCGAGTAAGGGAGCGAACACGATACCACCACGCTCCGGGCATCGGGAAGACGACCCCGGTCAAGTACGGTAACTCCTGGTTAACAATAATTACATAATAAGTACAGTAATGAATTATATTGCCCACTCCACGCAGGGAGGTATCGGGTTACAATGTGGGCCCTGGAGGACCGATCTTGGGTTGACGGGCAGCACTTGATCCGCTCCGGCGGTGTCGTCCGGAAGACGCTTGCTACGGGTGGCTGGGCCGACGGCTGCTCAGTGGGGCCAAGTGGGCTCGGAGTGGTATCGCTGTGACGGTGGCTCCTAGGGGGGATGCTCCCTGGGATGGAGGTGCACTGGTTCGCCTTGTGGAGGGCGAGTCGGCTCTGATCTTCAAGTATTGAACTTGTTACCCACGGACTGAAGCTTCTGTTTTACAGTGCGCGACCCGGCAAGAACGGCTGCTGCGATCAATCTCGACGTCGGATCGACACGAAATTGATACCGTTGGAAAGCTGATTCAAAATACTTCGATCTATGGTTGGAGAAAGAATTTTGCCTATCCCGGAACTGGCCTTGGTCGAATTTACCTTCTGCTGGCTCACAGAACCAAATCTGACAGGACAAAATTGAGTTTTCCTGAGAGTTGGCATTGACCTAGACTCAAACTTTGGATCTGGGTATTGAGTTCTTCATTAAAGTTGTAGAGGAGGAAGTAAGGAAGACGGGGATATTTTTTGTGGAATTTATGGTGGAGGTTTGGTTGAGAAAACGGAATTTATAACACTGGTGGGTCGGATATGGACTGCACAAGACAGAACAGATTTGGGGAAAGAAAGTGATTTTAAGAAAATATAAACGAGATCCTAAAATCCCAGAAAAATTTGTGGAAGAAGTATTAGATGGACACAACTCCCAATAAAATTGGCAGCTCACACAAATAAGGGGAAGGGGGTCGAAATAGGGAAGAACAGACCTGCTGTTACACAGGACAGAACACAGATATATCTGGAGGGTTGGGAATCTAGAAATGGAAAAAATATAAAACGAAGGTTGGAAAATGGGAAAATTTTTGTGGGACGCGGGATGGACCTCAGGAACTCACCCTCAAAATTTGGAATCCACCAGATCAAGGGGTTGAGAGTAAAAAATCTGGGAGGAGTTTACTATCCTGAGTTGGACAAAACTCCGGCGATGGCGGTGGCGGTGCGATGGCGGCATGAACGGAAGGCGACGGCGGAGCTTCACACCAATAGAAGATAGATCACTTGGAATCAACCAAGTATATCAGGGAATCCACCCTAGAAGACAGCAATCCAGCTGTAAGAGGATAGGGGAGAGAGGGGGGGCGCACAAAGCTCCTTGAATTTTCACAATTTCTTCTCATTAATTCTAGTAAAAATAGAAATACATGGTATTTATAAGAAATGTAAAAAGACTAATACTACCCTCAGATCTGAGTTAGGGGAGGGGCAAATAAGGGATAGAACATATTAATTATCCCATGTGGTTTGGAACACAATAAAGAACTAATTTAAGGGGGGTGCCCCTTCGACTTTAAGGGAAGCATCTTGGACATTTTTTTACACTTGTCCCCCTTGAATGGTCAATCCATCTAGAAGCCACCTAGGACCTTTGACCAACCCCACATGGACCCTAAGATGCCACTTGGACCAATGAGGAAGGGGTGGAGGGTCCTGCAGGGCCTACATGGACTTTTACACAAAAACCCAAAGATCCTTAAGGAATGACAAATTGGCTTATAAAGCCTTACAATTGCAAACCTACTTCTCAAGGATATAAATGCAAACTAAAAGGACACAAATGCAAACAAAAATGTAGGTCGTCTTGCTCTGATGTCCCCATCAATTCTCCTCGGGTGGGAAGAACTCGACCCCGTCGAGTAAGGGGTGCGGCTGCTCGTGACGCCAGCGGATCCGTCATCGTATCAGGAAGCGCGGAGTACGCTCCACTGCAAGTATTCGACACCGGCTCATTCTGTATAGATTTGATATGCTCATGCTACTGGGGAATGAGGCTAGAGGTGGACACTCTGGGGTGGGGTCACTCACAAAGGAGGGAAGGTGGCTCGAAGACTCACTAGGAATCACCGTTGGGTCCCTATATGTGACTAGATCCGAGATAGAGAATGGTAGAGCCGATCCCAAAATCCGGCAAGTCTACAACGTACGCATTGAATCTGACTTGCCTCACACTCGAAAGGGGTTGACAACGCGAGCGTACAAAGACCGACTTGACTCAACGTATGCAAGCTTCAACTAGACACATGTAGACTTCCAACAGACTGGACGACAACAAAGGATAGAAAATAGACTCACACATGACCCTAGACTCATACCTATTGCAGATACTGACTACTGAGCATCTTGGGTACATGGTGGATATCTGATGGAAATCAAGCTAGCTGCCGCCAAAGCCGATCGATGAAGCTGCTGGGCTGGAGATCAACGCGCTACCTTTGGGTAGCGCGACCTGAAGAAGGCGCTATGTTTCCATAGCGCGACATCAGACAGACGGTCAACTGCAGGCGCCCCAACTACCCAGCCCTTGGAACTTGCAATGGCTTCAATGTTCGCCATTTCCCACTGTTGTAATTAATGTTCTAGTGTCGTTTAAGCTTTCCCTTCCCCCTATATATGTACCCCATCTCGTTTGATTAAGCAATAGAATGAATAGAAATGATTTGAGAAAAATGAGTGTTTCAAGAGTATAGCATGGCTATCTCTCAATCTTTGGAATCCCTCCCTCCTCCCCTCTACGGGTGCGATGCCCATGTCTTCTTCTAATCCTCCCTTTTCCCTTTCACGGAGGCCGTTCGAAGATCCGGGTGCATCGGCTTTGAGAAGAAGCCGGGTGTGAGGCCCCACTAGGGCTCCGTTCTTCCTCCACCAACGATCGACGCTCTCCACCACCGCCAACGACGTGGCTATGATCAAGATGGAGATTGGTTGCTCCGGTCCTGCGATGGGATCGGGCGTGATGCCCCAGCCAACGCCCTACTAGTCCTAGCTCGCCCTGCCATGCCGTTTCTCCCTCGTCGCCCACCTCCGTTCCCACATTCCCTAAGTTATCCTAGCTAGCAATAGGTTAGTTTAATTGATGTTTAGGGCCCCCATGTTGTTTAGGATCCCCCCCCCATGTCATATCCAAACCCCTATGTGCCCTCCCCTTGTGATTCACTTCCCCAAAGACATCCACGAGCTCCCCAAGGCCGAAGTTCGTCGCCCGACTGCTGTCTGAGAAGGCGCTATATCGTACTAGCACGTTCTTCATGAAGGCGCTAGGCGACTATAGCGCGACAAGGCTCTGAAGGTTGAAGAAAGCACCCCCTCCCCATTTCGTTTCACATCAAATGGTATCAGAGCTTAGGGAACCAGCCTGTTCTCACAGACTGGGATCTTCAACTTCTAGGTTCGAGGATGAACCTTCCAAAGTGGAGGGGTTTGATGGAAATCAAGCTAGCTGCCGCCAAAGCCGATCGATGAAGCTGCTGGGCTGGAGATCAACGCGCTACCTTTGGGTAGCGCGACCTGAAGAAGGCGCTATGTTTCCATAGCGCGACATCAGACAGACGGTCAACTGCAGGCGCCCCAACTACCCAGCCCTTGGAACTTGCAATGGCTTCAATGTTCGCCATTTCCCACTGTTGTAATTAATGTTCTAGTGTCGTTTAAGCTTTCCCTTCCCCCTATATATGTACCCCATCTCGTTTGATTAAGCAATAGAATGAATAGAAATGATTTGAGAAAAATGAGTGTTTGAAGAGTATAGCATGGCTATCTCTCAATCTTTGGAATCCCTCCCTCCTCCCCTCTACGGGTGCGATGCCCATGTCTTCTTCTAATCCTCCCTTTTCCCTTTCATGGAGGCCGTTCGAAGATCCGAGTGCATTGGCTTTGAGAAGAAGCCGGGTGTGAGGCCCCACTAGGGCTCCGTTCTTCCTCCACCAACGATCGACGCTCTCCACCACCGCCAACGACGTGGCTATGATCAAGATGGAGATTGGTTGCTCCGGTCCTGCGATGGGATCGGGCGTGATGCCCCAGCCAACGCCCTACTAGTCCTAGCTCGCCCTGCCATGCCCTTTCTCCCTCGTCGCCCACCTCCGTTCCCACATTCCCTAAGTTATCCTAGCTAGCAATAGGTTAGTTTAATTGATGTTTAGGGCCCCCATGTTGTTTAGGATCCCCCCCCCATGTCATATCCAAACCCCTATGTGCCCTCCCCTTGTGATTCACTTCCCCAAAGCCATCCACGAGCTCCCCAAGGCCGAAGTTCGTCGCCCGACTGCTGTCTGAGAAGGCGCTATATCGTACTAGCGCGTTCTTCATGAAGGCGCTAGGCGACTATAGCGCGACAAGGCTCTGAAGGTTGAAGAAAGCACCCCCTCCCCATTTCGTTTCACATCAAATTTGATGGAAATCAAGCTAGCTGCCGCCAAAGCCGATCGATGAAGCTGCTAGGCTGGAGATCAACGCGCTACCTTTGGGTAGCGCGACCTGAAGAAGGCGCTATGTTTCCATAGTGCGACATCAGACAGACGGTCAACTGCAGGCGCCCCAACTACCCAGCCCTTGGAACTTGCAATGGCTTCAATGTTCGCCATTTCCCACTGTTGTAATTAATGTTCTAGTGTCATTTAAGCTTTCCCTTCCCCCTATATATGTACCCCATCTCGTTTGATTAAGCAATAGAATGAATAGAAATGATTTGAGAAAAATGAGTGTTTGAAGAGTATAGCATGGCTATCTCTCAATCTTTGGAATCCCTCCCTCCTCCCCTCTACGGGTGCGATGCCCATGTCTTCTTCTAATCCTCCCTTTTCCCTTTCACGGAGGCCGTTCGAAGATCCGAGTGCATTGGCTTTGAGAAGAAGCCGGGTGTGAGGCCCCACTAGGGCTCCGTTCTTCCTCCACCAACGATCGACGCTCTCCACCACCGCCAACGACGTGGCTATGATCAAGATGGAGATTGGTTGCTCCGGTCCTGCGATGGGATCGGGCGTGATGCCCCAGCCAACGCCCTACTAGTCCTAGCTCGCCCTGCCATGCCGTTTCTCCCTCGTCGCCCACCTCCGTTCCCACATTCCCTAAGTTATCCTAGCTAGCAATAGGTTAGTTTAATTGATGTTTAGGGCCCCCATGTTGTTTAGGACCCCCCCCCATGTCATATCCAAACCCCTATGTGCCCTCCCCTTGTGATTCACTTCCCCAAAGCCATCCACGAGCTCCCCAAGGCTGAAGTTCGTCACCCGACTACTGTCTGAGAAGGCGCTATATCGTACTAGCGCGTTCTTCATGAAGGCGCTAGGCGACTATAGCGCGACAAGGCTCTGAAGGTTGAAGAAAGCACCCCCTCCCCATTTCGTTTCACATCAAATGGTATCAGAGCTTAGGGAACCAGCCTGTTCTCACAGACTGGGATCTTGAGCTTCTAGGTTCGAGGACGAACCTTCCAAAGTGGAGGGGTTTAATGGAAATCAAGCTAGCTACCGCCAAAGCCGATCGATGAAGCTGCTGGGCTGGAGATCAACGCGCTACCTTTGGGTAGCGCGACCTGAAGAAGGCGCTATGTTTCCATAGCGCGACATCAGACAGACGGTCAACTGCAGGCACCCCAACTACCCAGCCCTTGGAACTTGCAATGGCTTCAATGTTCGCCATTTCCCACTGTTGTAATTAATGTTCTAGTGTCGTTTAAGCTTTCCCTTCCCCCTATATATGTACCCCATCTCGTTTGATTAAGCAATAGAATGAATAGAAATGATTTGAGAAAAATGAGTGTTTGAAGAGTATAGCATGGCTATCTCTCAATCTTTGGAATCCCTCCCTCCTCCCCTCTACGGGTGCGATGCCCATGTCTTCTTCTAATCCTCCCTTTTCCCTTTCACGGAGGTCGTTCGAAGATCCGAGTGCATTGGCTTTGAGAAGAAGCCGGGTGTGAGGCCCCACTAGGGCTCCGTTCTTCCTCCACCAACGATCGACGCTCTCCACCACCGCCAACGACGTGGCTATGATCAAGATGGAGATTGGTTGCTCCGGTCCTGCGATGGGATCGGGCGTGATGCCCCAGCCAACGCCCTACTAGTCCTAGCTCGCCCTGCCATGCCCTTTCTCCCTCGTCGCCCACCTCCGTTCCCACATTCCCTAAGTTATCCTAGCTAGCAATAGGTTAGTTTAATTGATGTTTAGGGCCCCCATGTTGTTTAGGATCCCCCCCCATGTCATATCCAAACCCCTATGTGCCCTCCCCTTGTGATTCACTTCCCCAAAGCCATCCACGAGCTCCCCAAGGCCGAAGTTCGTCGCCCGACTGCTGTCTGAGAAGGCGCTATATCGTACTAGCGCGTTCTTCATGAAGGCGCTAGGCGACTATAGCGCGACAAGGCTCTGAAGGTTGAAGAAAGCACCCCCTCCCCATTTCGTTTCACATCAATATCTCTGGTCATCGCCCTCAACCTGAAAGTGTGGAAAAAGGTGGTACACGGAAATAGATCCAAAGGGGGGGTGAATGGATCTTTTTGGAAATATTGCCCAACAAAACTTTGAACGAACTTCTAAGAACTGATTGAAAGGATCACCACGTAAGACGCCTAGAAATCAAATCTTCTATTAAACCAGTGAGCAAATACTTAACATGCTAGCACATGATCAAGGAACGACAACACGTATATATTCCATTGAGTTCAGGGTCCAGCAAAGCTTACATCGAATTGAGTAAATGGCACACAAGCTAACAGTGAACTAAACCTGTAAGGAGAAGGGAGATAGGAAACAAACACACAAATGCAAACCACTGCTCACAAAATTTTTAGGTGGTTCAGTCCTCCTGACCTATGTCCACCCCACACTCATATGAGTGTGGCTTCACTGCTGACTAACAGCTTGTTGTTGATCCATAGCTTCGGGGAAATCCTTCCCTACAATCCGCTGAGCAACACAGCTTGCTATCCAGAGAAATCCACCTCTGTCGCTGAGGATTACAGCTTTACTTGTCCAGATAAATCCTTCTCTGCAACCGCTGAGGATTACAGCTTCACCTGTCCAGAGGATACCACCTCTGCAACCGCTGAGTATTACAACTTAACCTATGCTGACACACAACTTGAGTAACCAGAGTTTTAAAACAAAACAAACGAAAATAGAAAACCAAAAACAAGACTGAATAGTAGCTCAGGACAATGAGCAGATCGACTCTGGTTCTGAACCAAGAGACCGATGAATACAACTCTCAGTTCCTCCTTCTTTCAATCCCTCTCTTATCTCTTTCACAGATCTTCTTTTCTCTCTACTTGTATCTCTCTACTGCACACACTAATTCTTCTCTAACTCTTTCTGATCTTATCTTCAAAATCTCATCATCATCATCTGTTCGCAGAAGAGGAGTCGTATATATCTTCAGTCAGGGACCCACGAGCTCACCCACTGGGCCTTGTGGAGGGAACATTCCCGCAAAATGGTTTTAGTAAGCATTCGACCACTTGTCCAATTCTGAACACTATGGCTTTCCTCGTGGGAGTCCTTTGTGAGGGACAGTCCACCTTGGATCACGTGTCCTTGTCAAAGATCTCGAACAGTTGACCTGTTAACATGTCGAACATACAATAGTCAAACATATATGAACATTGCACAGACTTACTAAGAAGATGTTTGACAGCCCATAAAGCACACCTAGGCAGACTTAGTGTGCACATACTTAATGCATACACTAGCAGGTCCTGCACAGACCATAGGTGTTCACAAAGAAGTATGCACAGACTCATTATGGCTGTAGAGCTAGGGGATGTACAGACTAAGTGTGTGCATACAACATACAATGCAAGGACCCTATATGCCAAACCTCAAGATGCACAAACTTTGAGTAGCACAAAGATTAGAGTTGCACCGACTTAGTTGCACGAGGTACACTAGTACACGGACTTTGACTTCGCTAGCACAAAGTGTGCACAGACTTAATAGAGTATAGGAAGAATGTGTACACACTTTGGGGTGCTTGTAGTGAGACATGCACAGACTCACTTTATGCATAAAGAAAATATGCACCAACCTAATCCCAACAGACCTGATGCACAAACTTAAATGCTTGCAGCAACTAAAGTTGCACAGACTTGTGTGCATGCAGCAACGAGAGTTGCACGGACTTGGTGAGCACAAGATGGACTTGCGCCAACTGCGAGAATGCATGAAATGCTACTTGCACTGAGTTTGATTTTGCCCATGCCAAGTATGCATAGACTTTGCGTATGCAAGGAATAAAAAGATGCACTGACCTTAAGTGTGGAATGAACATGAACTTCACTGACTTAGCATGAATGAAAGGAAAACATGCACCGACTATGAGTGTAAATGACTAAGACATATACCAACGTTATCTGGCGGATAACGTGGTATGCACAGACTTAACAAAAAGGTGCACCGACTTTCTATATACGAGAGACAGAGCATGCACCGACTTTCAATGCACAAACAGAATATGCACGGACTTCCTATGCGATAGATGAAAGTTGCATAGACCTTGTATGTTGAAACTATGCACAGACTCAAACACAACTATGCACTGACTTAAACACATATGTAAAGATCAAATGCAAGCACATTTATATATTCCAGTCCCACATGACTCATAGAGTGTCATTATCAAAACCAGGGTTCTAATAATCTCTCCCTTTTTGATGATGACAACTATAAGTCATGTATGATTTATTTGCTAACATTCATAACAAAGTTACCATACAAAATAAACCATGCATTCAACACAAACATGCAACACAACATAGCAATTCTGTGTACTGTAAGAAAATACAAGGTAGTGTTTGAGTGAAAAATCTCATTCAACAATCTCATTCAGCATTTGCTTTACATTAGAAAACTGTCCATCAAACAAAACTGACCACCAGTAAACTGAAAATCGTCTGTCCCTTTCATTCACACATTCCACCATAATATTCTCCCCCTTTGCCATTATCAAAAACAGGGAACTAGAAGAAATCAGTGACCTCGGTAACTCCCCCTGTCTCTTGGATGATGTGCAGAGCTGGAACCAGGAGTTGAAAGTCTGTTCATCATAGAGGTGTGAAAATCTCTAATGGAGTCTGACTGCTCATCCAGTCTATGATCCACTATGCTCCCCAGTCTGTCCACTAGGGAGGTGTAAGAATCTTGTTTTGTGATAGTTTGTTTAACATTCTCTGAGAGGGTCTGCAATTGAGACTGGACAACTTTAAACTTGTTAATGATTTCAGGTTGACTCACTGCAATTTTGTTCAATGTACTCTTTATCATTTCAAACTCAATCTTAAGATCAAAAGTGTGGCTAAGAATTTGAGCCAGCTTGCTAAAAGTTGAGAGTTGGGTATCTTGCATTTTGCTCACCATGTCACCAACTCTATTGCTGACACTCATAAGAGATTACAAAATCTCTCGAACTGCTGCATCAGTTCTTTGTTTAGTAGTCATACACTCAATCCATTAGCTTTCACAATCCTTTCCAGATGTTGCATTCGGGCATCTACTCTGTCCAGTTGAAGGGTACTGAACAGAAACTATTTATTCATCAATTCATTTTGATTCAGCACTATCTCAGTCAAATTAGACAGCATTTGTGCAAGGTTAGGTTCAGCATTGGTTCCAGGTGAACTAAATGTAGAGGGACTAGAGTCTGGAATTTCGGTGTGGTAAGCAGGCTGTTGTTCAGGAGATGGAGGGGGTGGTATACCAAGACTAATCACTCCCCCGAAATGTGGACCATATGAAAAAGCTGGAGCAAATGACATTCTTGGATACATTCTATGCAGAGGAGTAGGACCCATGACATATTCTTGTGTGTCTTCCTCAGCTACCTCTGGAGCTGGAGCTAGTGGTTGCTCTTGTGAGACTTCTTCAGCAGATACTTGAGCTCTCTATGGTTCATTCTCCTGTTCATTGACCACAGACTCAACAATTTCTTCATAAATATTTTCAGCCTGTTCTTTCATAATCTGTGCAACCAGTTCATCTAAAAATTCTTCATCTAATTTAGTTTCTTTTTTCCTTTCCTTTTCTTGAAGAAATTCAATTCTTTCCTCTTCCACACTTGCCTCTTATTCTTGTTGATCTGTATGTTGTACCTGCTCAGACTGTACTCCAAATTTATCAAATAACTGGTTGATGTTTTGATCTAATTGTTGCACTATCTGAGCATCAGTTAGATTCAGCTCATGGACTTCTTGTTCTAATAGAAGATCCTTGAGATTCTTCTCAGCAGAATCGGCAGTAATTTCTTCTTATCGTTCAACAGTTGATTGACCTCTTTCAGATGTGTCAACTTGAATTTTCTTTTTCTTCTTTAAAGGAGTTGGGTCATGTTCTTCTGTCTCTTCTTGATCTTTTCCTGGACTGACCTGAGGCTATTTACTTTGTTCTTTGGCATCTTCCACTTTACTGCCTTTGGATGATTTCAACCTCAAGTACTTGTTAATAAAATCCAAGTTATAAATATTTACTTTGGGAATATCTTTTGAGGATTCCTTTTCTAGTGGAATTTTCATTTTTCTGAAGATGGCTGTCAAATGAGCTGCATAAGGTAGATTTCTTTTTGACTCCTTGAAAGTGCTCATTATCTGGATCATAATTGCTAGTAGACAAATCTTGATCCTCTTGAGTAGGCAAAAGAGAATAAATCTCTAAGAATCGGTCACTCTCCCTCTACCTCCAACTTGTAGAGTTATCATAGTTGTAAGAATGTGATGTACCAATCTCCTTAGAGGGGAAAATTTACATGCATTGTACTGAGTGAGATAAGTATGTTTCTTTAGATCTCTGGGATCTCTAGGTAGTTCTGTAATGAGGGAGTAGGCCTCATGCAAGTCTACATCAAATCTACCTTCTACTTCCCCTCCTTCTGGAATACGAAAGACCTTATGTAGAAATTGCCTAGACAAATCAATCTTTACTCCTTTAACTACAGACTGAACCTTTGACTTTTCAGAGTCACAACTCATATTGCAGTAAAATTCGCGACCAGTCTAGGATAATATGTCCTATGCTTACTCAAGAATTTCTTTCATTTTTGAAACTAAAAAATTTCCAATAATTCAGGGAAGGCAGAAATCATGGGTTGGTCATCAAAATCAACGTACCGTGGAAGCATTATATTTCCTACTTCCAATATCACCTCAACCTGTGTAGAAGACTTAGCAATGACCGCTTCTTTTTCAGATTCATCCTTATCAGCTTCTGAAGCAACATTCTTACGCCGCTTGGAGGAGGTTTCTTCTACCTTTCCTTTCCCTTTTTCCTTCTTTTGTTGAGATACCTCTTTGGGCACATCTGTTGGCAACTGCTCTTTCGAAGATTCCTCCACCTGAACTTCCATCTCCTTCCTCTTCCCTTTATCTGATTTCTCCTGAACCGGTTCCGAAGATGCTTTCTTTGCATGTGACTCCTTTGATTTGCGCTCATAACATTTAGCCACATCGGTCTTCATTACTTGAGGAGGCCGCGGCTGTTGCTCTTCTGTGCCATTCTTCTTCCCTTCACTCGTGGCGAATAGAGAAGACATGGTGGAAGCAATGAGGAGAGAAGGAAGAAACGTAGAGAAGGAATGAACGAGATGAGAAGAGGGAAGACTGGAAAAGCAGGCTTGCTGGCTGAACTCGAGAGAGGAGGACATGAGAGCGGGAGGTCGCTTCGGCTTCAAAGGAGAGGGTATGATTGTAAAGCAAGTAGGGTTACATATATAAGAGACACTGCCAACTTTACCAATATTCAACAGTTAATACCCAAACTACCCCTTACTTTAATAAAAATACCTTTCTATGCAGAAATGCGATTTTCGTCATATGAGATTATATCTTAACATGTTATTCTCCACAATTTATCCTTATTAATCAATGGAAATGAAACATCTTAATCAAGGAAATAACCCAGTCAATGAAATCCTTAATCTTACTATCCCCTTTCATTAGCCAATTATTGATAGAAAAACCAAATTTTTATATTGACCTTAAATAAGTAAAAATTTCATGAAGGAGCCATAGGGTCAACCATATTTTTTAATGATCTTTTACAATTTTGATTGAACATTTCAGTATAACTGCACCTTTTTAGTCAAGGAAGCATGTTGATCAAACACCAGAGTCCCTGGTTACTCAGTGCAGTTTACCTTTATGCTTCATAATTTTTGAACAGAGACAGCATTAATTATCATGACGTGACCGCTGAATTTCTTTGAGATAGACGGTCAGTTTCTCAAACAAAATGCCATTGCTATAGCACCCTGTCTTTTTCTACTATAATATTTCCACATAAATTAATTATTTATTGGCTCAACTTCTAAAGAAATTATTAAAAATCTGGAAAAATATGAAACTAGTGTAAAATTGAATTTGTAATAACTTTGTCTTCAGGTAAGAGCCCAAAATAAAATTCGTATAGGCCCAATTTCACATTTTTAGCAGTTTTTCGTGGGTTAGAAGACCTAGTTTAGCCATCACAATTTGGGCCCAATTCTAGCCCAATTGTGCTCCAATTCGAGCCAAACCCTAGCCCATTGATAGGTCTTTGCTTTCTCCTCGAAAACCCTAACTCTAGATGCTTCTACTGGCGGCGGCGGCGGCAATGGATTAGAACCTTATCCGAAGTTTTCGCCGGAATTTCTTCATAGGACTCTTCAACCAAATTCGATCTCTAGGAGTCCCTATAGGTTCTATTTATAGAGGGCTTTCGACACCTTAGAACCCTATTTGCACCAGCAATAGGCGGCGGGACCGATCGTGATTGGACGAGGGAGAATTTGGGCGTTCTAGGAGCGGTACCTAGGGTTTCGGCGACCCCTCTTCTTCATCCTTCTTTCCTTCAAGCAAAGGTAGGTGTCTCTCAGGCCAAATAGAAATCTAATAATACCGTATTGTGCGTCTCCATGAGCTCTTTCTTTTGATACACTAATTGCCCAATTTTCGTTCATCATGCAGTTCGAATTTCACGTTTTACTCCGAGATGTATAAAAAGGGCAACTTTCATGATTATTAGTTAAAGATTGAATCTTGTTGTGTTAGATCTAAATCAAAGCATGCTATTTTATATGAATTTTTACGCTCTTTCGAATTGTATCATTTTCCCTAATTTTTATTCATTCTATCATGAGCAATCAAAGTTTTAGTCTAACATGTCGAAGTTCATCGTCGGCGGGTTCCAGGTCATGTGACACATCTTCCAGAGGCTGTTACAGCCTGACGGCCGCATGACAGACCGTCACATGAGCCTGATGGCCCAACGACAGACCGTCACATGCCCCTATGTTTTAAAATTTTGAAATTTTAATCTATTTATTTTCTGGTGCGTAACGCACCTACTATAGAGCGTTACATTCTTGTAACACCCCTTCTTTAGACCGTCACGTTCTCCTGACAGTATTTTTTTTTAAACTATTGTATATGTGTTTTTAAAACCAGAAACTTGCTATGTTAGTATGATATCTTGATCTATAAGCAAGGCAGAACGTGATGTTAATATTGTATTATGATCATAAACATAAATTTTTCATTGTTCAACATGAAAGATGTTAGAAAATCCTAAGTTGAATGATCATGAAGAATTTGATAAAAAACCCTTAGTTAACACTTGTATAAATTTTGATTTATGTAAGATATATATTTGATCTTAGCTTTATTGTTTGACAGTCATGCCACTCCGGTGGGATTGACTGACCGCACCGTTTTGGTTTCCGTGTTTATTAGCCTCAATTCTTGTAATAGATGAGACTCTCCGTCGAATATTCCTTCCGTCGGACTAGGACCACTATTCTGAGACCTCTGTAAGACCCCGTGAGCCTGGGATTCCCACCAGGACGGTGGGCAGGTTGTACCCTAAAGACCTGAACCCATGAACGTGGTTTGAATCGTGTTTTTGGACCAGCTCAAATTAAACTGGTCTGTGTCCTGTAAAGACCCAAGATTGGACCGTCACAGCAACGTAACGGCCCTGTGTATGACCGTCACGTTCCTATAACGGCCCTGTTATAGACCGTCACAGATAAGATAGTAATATGGTTTTCTTGTTTTATCATCATGAAGCAGTTATCAAGGTTGGCCTTGAACTGTGAGATTATGTGAAATCCTTGATTACATCCTTGTTACCTAAAGACCCATAGTCTTTCTACTTGATGTGATTCCAATTTTGTTGGAATTTCTCTTGATCTTAGAAGTAAGTTCGTGAGCTTAACCTTGGAACTCTTGGCCATTAATGTGATGAATGTCTAGACTAGGATCATTGATCCAAACCTTCAATGCCAACGCATCATAAAGGGCCCGGTCTAGTCCTGGGAGGAGCGTCCAAAAGTACTTGTGCTCTGGGGAGTTTGTAATGACAAGGTGTGGCATTGCACCGAAGTGCATGACTTGCATGATTAGTCTATGACATTTCCACTTTTACTCAATTACTTGAAATTCTTGTGTAACATGATATGCGTGCTTGATATGGCCAATTCCATTTATCATCTCATGACATGAAAAGTTCTTGTTATACTTGTGTTTACTCTTTACTTGAAAGCTCATGTTCTTTTCCCTATCTATCTCTTGTCATTTATGTATCATCGCTTTTGTTACAACGTTATTCATAAATGGTTAATCACTTTAATTATGCCTGATGATAGAGATATAAAATCCTACTGAGCTTTGCTCACTTCTACCTTCCAATCCTTTTCAGGTAGCTCGGATGAGGACGGGCGTTCCGATGCGGACGGGAACGAGTGATTCCAGGAGTGAGCCATTTAGAGTTTATGTTCAAGTCAAGTTTGGATTAGTTGTTATCTAGAGTTGATCTATTTTCCATTAATGAGATAGAAGTCCACAAGGAGTCGGGTGTAATTGAATACTTTCTCTTATTATTATTTTTATCAATAAAGTCGGGTTAATTATTTCTTTATTATTAGCCTGGTGGTTAGTCTCTTGTGGCAATGTATGCTCTGATTGACATGATTGAGATAAACAGCTACGTTCCGATTTTCCACTTTGGGGCGTGACAGTTTTTGTGGTATCAGAGCCTAGGTTTTCTTTAGACCCTAGGTTGCTAGTAGTGTTATAGAACCTTTAAACCTTAGTAAAGTCAGAATCTGACCCAGTGAGTTGGGTAGAGACTTTGGCTAAGATTAGTTAATTAATTAACTAGCTATAATAAGATAGATCCAATAGAACATTCTTAATTACTTCTTTTATGCTGTAGGAATTTCCATGATGGCGGCAGAACGCGCTCAATGGCGAGACATGCAACGTACAGTGCAGGGCCTGACCCAGGTCTTATAGCAAGTAGCCCAAGGCGGCGGACATCAAGGAGCAGGCAATCTACATCGAAACTTTGAGGGCTTGAATCCCCCGCATTTCAGTGGATCTTCGGACCCGGATGAGGCTAAGAACTGGCTGAAGGAGACAGAAAGAATCTTCAGGGTTATACAATGTGGAGATCAGGATCACGTCTTACTAGCGACTTTCCAATTAGAACGCGATGCTCGTGCTTGGTGGGAAGCCGTGGAAGCCACACTTGGGAATAGGCGTGCCACGTGGGATGAGTTCAAGGAGTTTTTCAATAGCAAGTACTTCTCAGATGGGTGCAAGAGAAGAAGGCGGCCGAGTTTGCTGCTTTGAAACAAAGAAACTTGTCGGTTGCGGAATATGAAGCGCAGTTTTTCAGATTATGTAAGTATGCCCCACACTTGGTGTCCACTGTGAAAATGAAGGCTAAAAGATTTTTAAATGGTTTAAAGCTTCAGTACATCAATCAATTGGCACCCTTGGAAATCCATATCTATGCTGAGATTGTAAGAAAAGCACAAGTTTTGGAGGATACGATGGAAATGACTGACCGATCAGAGGTCGAGATAAGAAGAAGGAACAGACTACCAGTTCCGGGAACTTCAGACCCGGAAATGGTCAGAAGAGGCCCAATGGTGGGCCGAGTTTTTCTAAAAATAAGAAACCCAAGGAAGGCGAGAAGAAGGTTGGACCAGTTGTGCCGTCTAAGGCAGTTTGCAAGTACTGTGACCGTCCAGGTCACAAGATGGAAGAGTGTTGGCGCAAGTTAGGCGCTTGCTTAAGGTGTGGTAGAAGGTACCACCGAATTCCAGAATGTCCCCTTATTAGTGAACCGGTAGCATCTGATAAGTCGCAAGGAAGTTACAAGCGGCAAGATAGGCTCCAAGCCCTCCAGGAGGCAGAGACCGAGAACCAGACTACCGAGGAAGGAGGTATTGTCAAAGATACTCTTACTATTCTTTCCAAGCCAGCATTCGTACTTTTCAACACTGGAGCCACTCATTCTTTTATATCTCTAAGATTTGCTAAGACTTTATCGGTGGAACCGGTGTTATTGGATTCACACCTTATGATATCCACCCCTATTGGTTCGGGATCCGAGATTAAATAGTATTATCCTTCTAGTGAAGTTTTGATTAATCGTTATAATTTATCTGCTGATCTAGTATGCATGAAGATGAAAGATTATGATGTAATCTTAGGGGCTGATTGGTTATTTAAGCATGGTGCTAGTGTTCATTGTAAGTCAGGAGTAGTGTCTTTCCCTGGACGTCTGGAGATTTCTTTCTCTGGCTCTAGGCTATCCAAGACCGTGCCACTCATTTCAGCACTTCGGGCAGATAAGTTGTTAAGAAAGGGGTGTCCAGCATTCTTGGCTTTAATTTCTTTAACTGATAAGAAGGAAGTGGAGTTGAAGGATATCCCTGTTATTCAAGATTTTCCGAGGTATTTCCAAATGAATTGCTAGGTCTTCCCCCTAAAAGGGAGGTGGTTTTCTCTATTGACCTGATTCATGGCGCCTCGCCTGTTTCGAGAGCTCCCTACCGTATGTCCCCGGTTGAGTTAAGAGAACTGAAGGTGCAGTTGTTAGACTTGCTAGAAAGATGGTTCATTCGTCTAAGTACTTCCCCGTGGAGTGCTCCTGTTCTTTTTGTAAGGAAGAAAGATGGTTCTTTAAGGTTGTGTATCGATTATCGTTAGTTGAATCAGCTCACCGTGAAGAACAAGTACCCATTACCAAGGATCGATGAATTATTTGATCAGATATCAGGAGCCCATTATTTCTCAAAGATCGATCTTAGATCTAAGTATCATCAGTTGAGGATAAAATATGAAGATATTTTTAAGACGGCATTCTGTAGCAGGTATGGGCATTTTGAATTTGAGGTGATGCCGTTTGAACTAACAAATGCTCCTGCAGCTTTTATGCGGCTAATGAATAGTATGTTTCGGCCCTACTTGGATCAGTGGGTCGTGGTATTTATCGATGATATTATGATATCTTCAAGGCGCAGGGAGGAGCATGAACAACACTTAAGAATGGCGTTGCAAATATTAAAAGAGCATCAGCTATACGCCAAGTTTAGTAAATGTGAGTTCTGGTTGCAAGAGGTATCTTTTCTGGGCCACATTATTTCTAAAGAGGGAATCGCAGTAGACCCTTCTAAAGTCGAGGCTGTACGTAATTGGGAAAGACCTGTGAATGTAACTGAGATCAGAAGCTTCTTAGGCTTGGTAGGCTATTATTGAAGGTTCATCAAAGATTTTTCCAAGATTGCAGTGCCCTTGACAAGGTTAACTCGTAAGGAGAATTGTTTTGAATGGACGGATGATTGTGAAAAGAGTTTTCAGACTTTGAAGGAGTGTTTGACCACTGTCCGAGTTTTGGCCTTACCCTTAGGTGAAAAAGGTTTTAAAGTTTATACCGATGCTTCAGGAATCGGTTTAGGTTACGTATTGATGCAACGAGGGAAGGTGATAGCTTATTACTCCAGGCAGTTGAGAAAACATGAAGAGAATTACGCTGTGCATGATCTGGAGTTTGCAGCGGTTGTGTTTGCTCTTAAGATATGGAGGCATTATCTTTATGGAGAACCTTTCACCGTGTACTCAGACTATAAGAGCTTGAAATACTTGTTTTCTCAGAAGGAGTTGAATATGAGACAGAGAAGGTGGTTAGAGTACTTAAAGGATTTCGACTTCTCCATTGAATATCATCCCGGAAAGGGGAATGTTGTAGCATATGCTTTAAGCAGGAACCCAACAGCTAGGCTATCCAGTTTGATGATTCAAGAGTGGAAGTTGTTATAACAGTTTGCCGATTTAGATATTACAGAAAAGGAAGATCGGATCTCGGTGGCTCATGTGCAGTTTCGTTCAGAATTGCTAGCAGAAATTAAGCAATTGCAGGATAATGACCCTATGCTCGTTGGAATTAAAGAACAGATGACTAATCGACCAGATTTTATGTTAGCTGATGATGGGAGATTGTTGTTTTGAGGGAGAACATGTGTCCCTGATTCCATGGAAATAAAGAAGAAGATTCTTGAAGAAGCGCACAGATCTAAGTATACTATACACCCAGGAGTTACAAAGATGTACAGAGATTTGAAGAGGACTTTCTGGTGGCCGAACATGAAGAGGGAAGTGGTCGATTTTGTGAGCAGGTGTTTAGTATGTGAACAAGTTAAAGCAGAGCATTTAAGACCTACTGGGAAGTTAAAACCTCTCGAAATACCACAATGGAAGTGGGAAAGTGTTGGTATGAGTTTTATTATGGGTTTACCCCAAACACGAGGAGGCCTTGATGGAATTTGGGTGATCATTGATCGACTGACAAAGTCTGCATACTTTTTACCTATTAAGTCAAGGTGGACCGTGATATTTTGGCTGCCCTGTATATAAAGGAAGTAATAAGATAGCATGGAGTGCCTGTGTCCATCATATCTGACAAAGACCCCAGGTTTACATCTCACTTTTGGAAAGGACTGCAAGCATCATTAGGCACTCGTTTGAACTTCAGTACAGCTTTTCACCCTCAGACTAACGGACATACTGAGAGAGCAAACTAGATTGTTGAAGACATGTTGAGAGCATGTATAATTGATTTTGGAGGCAGTTGGCACGAACATTTACCTTTGATTGAATTTGCATACAATAATAGTTACCAATCCAGCATTCAGATGGCACCATTTGAGGCCCTGTATGACAGGAGTTGCAGATCTCCTCTTTGTTGGGAAGAAATTGGTGAGAAGCAATGGCTTGGACCAGATCTTATCTCAGAATCGTCAAAGAACATCCAAGTTATCAGAGACTGTTTGAAGGTCGCCCAATCCCGACAAAAGAGCTATGCAGATAATAGAAGAAGGGAGCTAGAATTTCAGATTGGAGACCATGTACTTCTGAAAGTGTCACCATCAAGAGGAATTAGAAGATTTAGAATTCGAGGCAAGTTAAGCCCAAGCTTTGTTGGCCCATTTGAGATCTTAGAGAGGGTAGGTGAAGTTGCCTATAGATAAGCCCTACCACCACAGTTAGCTGGTATTCACGATGTGTTCCATGTATCTATGCTTCGGAAGTATGTGTATGACCCTTCGCACATTATCCAACATGCTGATTTGGAATTGAAGAAGGACTTATCTTATGAAGAGAAGCCTATCAAGTGATGCGGGACGAGACACGGACACGACAAGCTCGCGATCGTCCCTTAACGAGGGAAGCGTCGGACGTGCGCGGTTGAGAAACCGGCAAGAGATAGGGTGGTCGGCTCTCTCTTTCGTGCCAGGATCGGGTCACGGGACGGTAACGCTCTCTCTCGCAGCAGCGGTGATATAAATAGAAAGTGAGCTAATTACCCTATCATGCTCTCTAGCAGCGGCATAAACAGGCATATATGAAATTAAGCAAAATGCCAAGTAAGGGAGCGAATGCGATACCTCCACGCGCTCGACGTGGGGAAGACGGACCCGGCCGAAAACTCGTACTCCCGGGAAACTTAACACACAATAATTACAGCAATGGGAACATGCCCACTCCACGCAGGGAGGTAAAGGGCTATACAAATGGGCCCGGGAGGACCGAATTCGGGTTGACGGGCAGCTTCGGGTGTTGATTCGGCTACAAGCGTGTTCACGACCGTGGGGCCCACGCGCTGTCCGGAGGGGCCGTGTGGGACCCAGTGGTACCGCTGTAGTGGAGACACTTGGAGAAGCGCTCCTAGGGCTGGCGGCACGCTGGTTCGCCGACCGGAGGCCGGGCGGCTCCGTTCGGCACCGGTCGGAAAAACCGATCAGAAATCTGCCGATTCTGTATTTCAGCGCGCGCTCTGGCGAGAACTGATGCTACGATCAGCACCGATGACGGAATGCGACAAGATCAGAGCCGTTGGAAAGTTGCTTCAAAGTACTACAATCTAGTGACCTTCAGAAAAATTCACCAGATTTTTACTTAGTGTTGGCGAATTTTATATGCTGCTGTTGTACAGTAACCGAAGACTCAGATCTGCAGATAACTTCCCTGTTGATGGCCTTTGGCCGTGAAGTAGATGTCCGAATTTGAAAATGTGTTCTTCTTGAAGGTTGTAGGAAATTGAACAAGGAAACCAAGAAGATTTTTGGTTTTGGATTTGGAGGTTGTGGTAATTAATTATGATTTTTGAAGTGGAGGGTGGTCGGATCTGGGATCTGACTAAAAACACTGTATCAGAGGAAGAACACGAATTTCTAAAAATAGCTAGAAGGCTGATAAAAAATTAATAGAATTTGTGGAGGTCGAGGGTGATGGAAAGAACTCCCAGTAAAATTGGGAGGGCTTGGATAAATCCAAAAGATGGTCGGAGGGGGAGAACTCAGAGGTTCTATCACTGTAGATAGAAACCTGGCAGATCTGGGATGACAGGTTTGGACGAAAATGTAAAAAAACTAAAAGATGGAATTTTGGCGTGAAACTTTAAGTGGATCTTGGGATGCAAGGGCTGAACACACCATAAAAAAATTCAGATCAATCCATGCTCATGGCTGAGACAGACAATTCGTTGAAGCTGCTGTGGTCGGATGAAGACAGAACTGCAGAGGCGGCTCGATGGCGGCACGAACGGCGGCGGCGGCGGCACAGACGATCACCGGAGGTTGAGAGGGGATGAAAGAAGATAGAATACACTCTAGATCTGGGGTTGGGGATGGAAGAACAGTAGGGGAAGAGAGAGGGGCGCACCAAGCTTCAAACAACTCAACAATTTTTTGATTTTTTCCATTGAATTTCATATGAAAATACAAGATTATATATGACTTCAACCAAATCAATTGTGCACCCTAGGATCTAGGGAAGGGGATTGAAGGGCTGGGATGCAATGTGAATCAACACACTTAATACATATTTTAATCTAACTTGACCATTTCTATTCAAACTTAGACTAATTCCATTCCAACTCCACCTAAACCACACCTACCATGCCTAATAAGGCCAAAAGAGAGGGCGCCCCCCTTCATGGGCCAAGGGCCATTCATGGGCCAAGAGCCACCCAATATATCATGCTAGTCATGGGCCATTCCCACTTAGATGGCCCATGGGAGAGTGGAACCCAATTTGGGCCTTAAGTGCCTTAATGACCCATTTAAAACCAAATGACCCAATATGAAGTAGCACCCTTAAGTGGACCTAAACCATGATACCTAGTAATGGACTCTTCCTAGAAATGTGGCCCAATGGCTTAATTAAGCCTTACAAAGAGAGCCCAAATGAAAGAAATCAAAAATTACACACTTTCAAGCCAATACAACCCATACTACACACCTATACAAGCCAATACATACAATACAACCCATAAGCTCTTGATGTCCTCATCAATTCTCCCCGGGTGGGAGGAACTCGACCCTGTCGAGTAGGGGTATGGCTGCTCCGGTACTCCGACGGATCCGTCACCATGCCAAGTAGTGTAGGTATGCTCCACTCCAAGTGATCGGCACCTGCTCATTCCATATATACTCGATATGCGAACTGCTATGGGCTAAAGGTGGTCACTCCGAAGGGGCACTCTCAAATGGGAAGAAAATAGCTCGAAGACTCACTAGGAATCACCGCTGAGTCCCTATAGGTGACTGATCCGGGTATAGATGTGGAACCGATCCCATACTCATCAAGTGAGTCCACTCACCTCTTACTCATAAGAGACCGACAACGAGCTTGCACAAGACTCATGCAGACTTATCATGCAATACACACAACAATCGACTCGAAACACACCACGCAAACAAACCACACAAGAAAACACACTGACTCATGCACGACTCGAGACTAAGGTGGTAGCATCGAGCCCACTAGGTGGCGGCATCCTGGGTGGCAGGAGAGCTGTCCCACTCTTCCCCCCCCCCCCAAGGCATAGTACTCATCGGCTAGTGCCTCATCGGCCACGTAATTGACACACTCAAGCTCGGGAGGTGCAGACTCTCCAATACCTATGGCTAGGGTGGCGCGAGCGGGGCACTCGCTGGCAATGTGGCCATACCCGTGACAGTGGAAACACTGCACTCTCGACCGACTACTCTCTCCTATAAAAGGGGCCTTACCTTTATCATCCCGTCGGGTAGGGGGTGTAGGCAGCAATGGGGGAGATGTAGGTGCCTTGGACAATAGTGGAAGGGGTGCCGGTGCCAGAGGATGGGCTATAGGAGCCAGGGGACGGGCAATGGGTGCCGGTGGTTAGGGTGGAAATAGATCTGGGGTGGAGGAGGCCGAGGTCTAGGAGCGAAGTGCTCCTGACGGGCGGGCTCCTGAGGATGAGCCATGGGTCCCCACAAGTATGAACCTAAGGAGCCACGGGAATCACTACGGGGAGGAGCGGGGCTCCACCAGGGAATAGACTCGAACTCACCCTCGAATTGCTCCATTTCGAGAGCAACTTGGTATGCATCCTCTAGCTTGTCCACCTTGCGGCGGAGAAGCTCATACCGTAGGTGCGGGCGTAGACCACGCCGAAATCGAGAGACGGCAAGGGAATCCTCCTCCGTGGCATCACATCGCAAGTAGTATTCATCAAACTCGGCGATGTAATCCGAGACAGACCGGTCTCCTTGGGTGAGGCTTTGCCACCTCCCTATAAGACGCTGGCGGTAGGAGGTAGGGAGGTACTTCTTCCTAAGTTTCTCCCTCATCTCGGTCCATGTATCGATTGGAGGTTCATGACGATGAAACAATAGATTTTCCATGTTCCTCCAATATGTTTGGGCTTGGACCAAAAGTTTCATCCTAGCAAACTTGACCTTCCTTTGGTCCGACATCTCGAACCACTCAAAATATCGATCCATGCCAGCCTCCCAATCAAGATAGACCTTTGGGTCTAAGGACCCGTCAAAGGTGGGAGGGTCGGCCCGAACGGTCCGAAGGGCCTGTTCATCCATATCTTGGTCGTGGGTACGCCGTATAGGATGACGATCATGACCATATCCCCGATGCTCATTCTCGGACTCATAGTCATGCACTTCGGCGACTTCGTGCCTCCTATTAGCTACCCCGTGACCCCTTGGAGTCACGGGTCGCTGACCCAGCTCCGGTTGACCTTGTGTAGGTGGGACGGGTGCTTGGACTGGAGCAATCGGATGTGTCTCGACTGGTCCTTTCTCTAGTGCGGTGACTCTCCCGATCAATCCCTGAACGGACTGACTTGACCCGGCGGCCCTATCCTCTACGGCTTTCATCCTCTCTTCTAGGCGGGTGCCTAGACCGTTCACTCGGGTACTCACTCCTTCCATCCTATCCATTCGAGTACTTAAATCACCCATTTGCGTGTCAAACCCATCAAGACGTGTATGTAATCCTTGCACTTGTCCCATAAGATTTTGGAACATTTCGAGCACAGCTGACGCATCGAGACTAGTGGCTCGGGGATCCGCCATAGGTGGGGGTGGGGGTGAGTACTGAGTACCCCTACGAGTGGGCATGCAAACACACCGACTAGATGACGCCGACTAAAGCAAACACACTAATGTGAAATGATGCGCCTAGACTTAAACCAATATCTGGTACGGGGCGGAGGTAATCGACCCGAGGGTCACTCGCGCAAGTGTGCGGCCTTCCCGATAGGCGTAGCCTAACATTCGGACAACACCTTTTGATATACCGAATTATCGGGATGAAATGCAATTTAAAACACTCTTTTTTTGTTTTAGAAATATGATGATCCTAGACTCGACTTAACCCGACTAATGACTAGACATAAATGACACTCTTTTTTTTTCTTTTTGACACCCTAGACTCAAACTCGCTCTGATACCAAATTGATGCGGGACGAGACACAGACACGACAAGCTCGCGATCGTCCCTTAACGAGGGAAGCGTCGGACGTGCGCGGTTGAGAAACCGGCAAGAGATAGGGTGGTCGGCTCTCTCTTTTGTGCCAGGATCGGGTCACGGGACGGTAACGCTCTCTCTCGCAGCAGCGGTGATATAAATAGAAAGTGAGCTAATTACCCTATCATGCTCTCTAGCAGCGGCATAAACAGGCATATATGAAATTAAGCAAAATGCCAAGTAAGGGAGCGAATGCGATACCTCCACGCGCTCGACGTGGGGAAGACGGACCCGGCCGAAAACTCGTACTCCCGGGAAACTTAACACACAATAATTACAGCAATGGGAACATGCCCACTCCACGCAGGGAGGTAAAGGGCTATACAAATGGGCCCGGGAGGACCGAATTCAGGTTGACGGGCAGCTTCGGGTGTTGATTCGGCTACAAGCGTGTTCACGACCGTGGGGCCCACGCGCTGTCCGGAGGGGCCGTGTGGGACCCGGTGGTACCGCTGTAGTGGAGACACTTGGAGAAGCGCTCCCCGGGCTGGCGGCACGCTGGTTCGCCGACCGGAGGCCGGGCGGCTCCGTTCGGCACCGGTCGGAAAAACCGATCAAAAATCTGCCGGTTCTGTATTTCAGCGCGCGCTCTGACGAGAACTGATGCTACGATCAGCACCGGTGTCGGAATGCGACGAGGTCAGAGCCGTTGGAAAGATACTTCGAAGTACTACAATATAGTGGCCTTCAGAAAAATTCAGAAGATTTGTACTTAGTGTTGGCGAATTTTATATGCTACTGTTGTACAGTAACCGAGACTCAGATCTGCAGACAACTTCCCTGTTGATTGCCTTTGACCGTGAAGTAGATGTCCGAATTTAAAAATGTGTTCTTCTTCAAGGTTGTAGGAAATTGAACAAGGAAACCAGGACTATTTTTGGATTTGGATTTGGAGGTGGTGGTGATTAGTTGTGAGTTTGGAAGTGGAGGGTGGTCGGATCTGGGATCTGACTAAAAACACTGTATCAGAGGAAGAACACGAATTTCTAAAAATAGCTAGAAGGTTGATAAAACATTAATAAAATTTTTAGAGGTAGAGTGTGATAGAAAGAACTCCCAGTAAAATTGGGAGGGCTTGGATAAATCAAAAAGATGGTCGGAGGGGGATAACTCAGAGGTTCTGTCACTGTAGATAGAAACCTGGCGGATCTGGGATGACAAGTTTGGACGAAAATGTAAAAATACTAAAAGATGGAATTTTGGCATGGAACTTTAAGTGTATCTTGGGATGCAAGGGCTGAACACACCATAAAAAAATTCAAATCAATCCATGCTCGTGGCTGAGACAGAAAATTCGTTGAAGCTGCTGTGGTCGGATGAAGACAGAACTGTAGAGGCGGCTCGATGGCGGCACGAACGGCGGCGGCGGCGGCACAGACGATCACCGGAGGTTGAGAGGGGATGAAAGAAGATATAATACACTCTAGATCTGGGGTTGGGTATGGAAGAACAGCAGGGGAAGAGAGAGGGGCGCACCAAGCTTCAAACAACTCAACAATTTTTTGATTTTTTCCGTTGAATTTCATATGAAAATACAAGGTTATATATGACTCCAACCAAATCAATTGTGCACCCTAGGATCTAGGGAAGGGGATTGAAGGGCTGGGATGCAATGTGAATCAACACACTTAATACATATTTTAATCTAACTTGACCATTTCTATTCAAACTTAGACTAATTCCATTCCAACTCCACCTAAACCACACCTGCCATGCCTAATAAGGCCAAAAGAGAGGGCACCCCCCTTCATGGGCCAAGCGTCATTCATGGGCCAAGAGCCACCCAATATATCATGCTAGTCATGGGCCATTCCCACTTAGATGGCCCATGGGAGAGTGGAACCCAATTTGGCCCTTAAGTGCCTTAATGACCCATTTAAAACCAAATGACCCAATATGAAGTAGCACCCTTAAGTGGACCTAAACCATGATACCTAGTAATAGACTCTTCCTAGAAATGTGGCCCAATGGCTTAATTAAGCCTTACAAAGAGAGCCCAAATGAAAGAAATCAAAAATTACACACTTTCAAGCCAATACAACCCATACTACACACCTATACAAGCCAATACATACAATACAACCCATAAGCTCTTGATGTCCTCATCATCAAGATATTGGACTTCAAGCAACAGCAACTCAGGAATTGATCCATTTCGATGGTCAAGGTCCAGTGGAGTCGGCGTGGAGGTGAGGAAGCAACATGGGAATCTGAGGATGCGATCAGGAAATTATATCCCGAATTGTTTTAAGGTTGGCTGTTAGCAGATTCGGTGAATTTGGGGACCAAATTCCTTAAGTGGGGGAGGGTGTAGCACCCTGTCTTTTTCTACTATAATATTTCCACATAAATTACTTATTTATTGGCTTAACTTCTAAAGAAATTATTAAAATTCCATAAAAATATGAAACTAGTGTAAAATTGAATTTGTAATAACTTTGTCTTCAGGTAAGAGCCCAAAATAAAATTTGTGTAGGCCCAATTTCACATTTTTAGCAGTTTTTCGTGGGTTAGAAGACCTAGTTTAGCCATCGCAATTTGGGCCCAATTCTAGGCCAATTGTGCTCCAATTTGAGCCAAACCCTCGCCCATTGATAGGTCTTTGCTTTCTCTTCGAAAACCCTAACTCTAGATGATTCTACCAGTGGCGGCGGCGGTGGATTAGAACCTTATCCGATGTTTTCGTCGGAATTTCTTCGTAGGACTCTTCAACCAAATTCAATCTCTAGAAGTCCCTATAGGTTCTATTTATAGAGCGCTTTCGACACCTTATAACTATATTTGCACCAGCAACAGGCGGCGGGACCGATCGTGATCGGACGAGGGAGAATTTGGGCGTTCTAGGAGCGATACATAGGGTTCCGGCGACCCCTCTTCTCCATCCTTCTTTCCTTCAAGCAAAGGTAGGTGTCTCTCAGGCCAAACAGAAATCTAATAATACCGTATTGTGCGTCTCCATGAGGTCTTTGTTTTGATACACTAATTGCCCAATTTTCGTTCATCATGCTGTTCGAATTTCACGTTTTACTCCGAGGTGTATAAAAAGGGCAACTTTCATGATTATTTGTTAAAGATTGAATCTTGTTGTGTTAGATCTAAATCAAAGCATGCTAGTTTATACGAATTTTTACGCTCTTTCGAATGGTAGTATTTTCCTTAATTTTTATTCATTCTATCATGAGCAATCGAAGTTTTAGTCTCGGCGGGTTCCAGGTCATGTGACGCATCTTCCAGAGGTCGTTACAGCCTAACGGCCGCATGACAGACCGTCACATGAGCCTGACGGCCCCACGACAGACCGTCACATGGCCCTATGTTTTAAATTTTTGAAATTTTAATCTATTTATTTTCTGGTGCGTAACGCACCTACTATAGAGCGTTACATGCTTGTAACGCCCCTTCTTTAGACCGTCACGTTCTCCTGACAGTGTTTTTTTTAACTATTGTTTATGCATTTTTAAAACCAGAAACTTGCTATGTTAGTATGATATCTTGATCTATAAGCAAGGCAGAACGTGATGTTAATATTGTATTATGATCATAAACATAAATTTTTCATTGTTCTACATGAAAGATGTTAGAAAATCCTAAGTTGAATGATCATGAAGAATTTGATAAAAAACCCTAGGTTAACACTTGTATACATTTTGATTTATGTAAGATATATATTTGATCTTAGCTTTATTGTTTGACAGTCATGCCACTTCGGTGGGATTGACTGACCGCACCATTTTGGTTTCCGTGTTTATTAGCCTCAATTCTTGTAATAGATGGGACTCTCCGCCGGATATTCCTTCCGTCGGACTAGGACCACTATTATGAGACCTCCGTAAGACCCCGTGAGGCTGGGATTCCCACCAGGACGCCGGGCAGGTTGTACCCTAAAGACCTGAACCCATGAACGTGGTTTGAATCGTGTTTTTGACCAGCTCAAATTAAACTAGTTTGTGTCCTGTAACGGCCCAAGATTGGACCGTCACAGCAACGTAACAGCCATGTGTACGACCGTCACGTTCCTATAACGGCCCTGTTATAGACCGTCACAGATAAGATAGTAATAAGGTTTTCTTGTTTTATCATCATGAAGCAGTTATCAAGGTTGGCCTTGAACTGTGAGATTATGTGAAATCCTTGTTTACATCCTTATTACCTAAAGACTCATAGTCTTTCTGCTTGATGTCATTCCAATTTTGTTGGAATTTCTCTTGATCTTAGAAGTAAGTTCGTGAGCTTAACCTTGAAACTCTTGGCCATTAATGTGATGAATGTCTAGACTAGGATCATTGATCCAAACCTTCAATGCCAACGCATCATAAAGGGCCCGGTCTGGTCCTGGGAGGAGCGCCCGAATGTACTTGTGCCCCGGAGAGTTTGTAATGACAAGGTGTGGCATTGCACCGAAGTGCATGACTAGCGTGATTGGTCTATGACGTTTCCACTTTTACTCAATTACTTGAAATTCCTGTGTAACATGATATGCGTGCTTGATATGGCCAATTCCATTTATCATCTCATGACATGAAAAGTTCTTGTTATACTTGTGTTTACTCTTTACTTGAAAGCTCATGTTCTTTTCCCTATCTATCTCTTGTCATTTATGTATCATCGCTTTTGTTACAACGTTATTTATAAATGGTTAATCACTTTAATTATGCCTGATGATAGAGATATAAAATCCTACTGAGCTTTGCTCACCCCTACTTTCCAATCCTTTTTAGGTAGCTCGGATGAGGACGGGCGTTCCGATGGGGACGGGAACGAGTGATTCCCGGAGCAAGCCATTTAGAGTTTATGTTCAAGTCAAGTTTGGATTAGTTGTTATCTAGAGTTGATGTATTTTTCATTAATGAGATAGAAGTCCACAAGGAGTCGGGTGTAATTGAATACTTTCTCCTATTATTATTATTATACATAAAGTTGGGTTAATTGTTTCTTTATTATTAGCCTGGTGGTTAGTCTCTTGTGGCAATGTATGCTCTGATTGACATGATTGATATAAACTGCTACGTTCCGATTTACCACGTCGGGGCGTGTCAATTGCTCTGCCACAATCAATTTTTCATTTAATGGCATATTCCCAGGTCCTTTATCAGAGTTTTCTTTAGACATGGCTTAAAGACCATATAAACCTTAGATTTCCTATCAGATTGGCTTATTACTAAGACCTTTCAGATTTTAGATTCCTTACTGAGCAATATCCAATTTGGACTATTTTAAGACCATTGAGGTATCATTCAGGGTTAATTGTGAGAGCTTTTAAGATAAGATTTAATATTCATATACTGAAAATCACATCTCAGTTAAGATCAGCAATTTTGTTCTTAGTTCAGGGTGATCTCAGTAGTTAATTATTGAAGATAAGTAAAGGTGACTATGATCAAATATTACTCCCCCTGTCTAGCACATTCTATGAACTTCTTTGAAGATAGATGTGGAGAGGAGAAGAAGACAATGAACAAGGTGATGTGGGTAAAGACCATCCATGAGCAGGGTTAAGCATAAATCCAAAGGCACAACCTTAGAGACCAATAACAGATAGCCACTCATATCTTATAAACCAGCAAACATTCAGCCTTCTGAGAGAATAGTGTATCCAAAAACCCAATCCTTAACCAATTGACCTCTCATCTTATATTAGTCTCAAGCAGACTCCAAAGTCAACAATACAACAGTAGTACCTTACAACTCCGCAAACATAAAAGAGTGACTGTCTAAGCAGCAAGACATCATTAACCCAAACATGCAATCAATCTTTGATAAGTTAAGCTCCCCCTCAAAATGTGCAGAGATATCAAACAATCAGTATTTGATTTTCTTAAAGTACACAGATATGTATGTGTTCTACATGAGCATGCACAAACCCATATTTGTCAAGACACACAAGACTGCACCGACTTCATCTGACTCGAGGCAAGCGATACACCGAGTTTATATGCATGCTTCTAATAAGTGCTCTGACCTTATTACGCATTTGGGACAAGTCTGCACAGACCTAGTGGATGTGCACCGACATGCATGCGTGTAGCAACAATGCTTGCACCAACTTTGTGAACATACTTGCTAAGCATGCATTGATGTAATATGCAAACACGTTTAACTGTGCACAGACTTGGTAATGCAATGTGCAAGTGTATCTATTTGATAAACTAAGAAGTCATGCCGATGGATGCATCTACTTATTATCATGAATTACATTCATCAACATGTATTAAAAAGATTGCATCAATTAACAGCATGAATCGGTGGATTGACATTGATCACAGTAGAGAAGCAATCTGATCATGCATGCATTAATAATGGAAAAGAAGACAAGATAAACAAGAGAAGAGAGTGGGGTTGGCTGACCTTTGTGTACCTTATTTTTATTACCCCTTTATTTCCTTCTTCAAGGCACACCTGCGAGTTAAAATCATTTTGCAAATTTGGGGACGCAAGAGCTCTTGGGTCATGTCAGTTGAGTAACACCTCTGGCGGGTGCACTCCAAGATCTCCAAACATTTCTATCATTAAATTTCATAGCATGGCAGTCATTCAAATTTTTATTGACAGAATAAATATGGTATTTTTGTGGGTGGAAATTAGTGCTCCTTTTCACATCCCAGCACTCAAAGGCACGATGGCCAACTTTACCACACTCAAAACAAGCAGGAGTTTTTCTATTAAAGGTAGTTTTATTCATAGGGAAATTCTTAGGTTTTGAACTACCTCTTCTTCCCAGGGCATCCCAAAAGTGGGCTGCAACATGGCCCAACTTCCCACAATGGAAGCAATGGATTTTCTTCTTTTTATTGAATGCATGGGGTTTATCATGAATTTTCCAAGCATTCAATTCATCTTGTTCCATTATTCTACACTCATGAATTTGATGGCCAAATTTGCCACAATAATGACATGAAGTGATTCTTGTGTGTGCATGTGAATGAATGGAAAAATGGTTTGTAACATGCACTTGTTCATGACATTTTTCAGAACCAGATGAAACCTTAACAACATCATATGAAGCTTTGGCTTTCCTTTTACCTTCAACCTTTTTCTGTTTTCCTTCATTTTTCAGATTTTTATCTTGATTTTCAGTCCTCTTAGCATTAAACTGGAAAATAGGTATAGCAGAATTCGAAGCCACAGATTTTTTATTTTTATCAACAAGATCCTTCTTACCTCCAGGAGTATATCCTAACCCTTCCTTTTGAAAACTTATTTTGGCACCAACGATCTTGTTTAGATTATCTTTTCCTTGAACAAATTTTGACAATGAATTTTTAAGGTCCTGATTTTCAGAATTCAAGGAAGTGATGTTCAGTTCATAGCTAGCAATCTCAGTTTCAAAGGAAATTATCTGGTGATGCAATGCATCATTTAGATTTTTCAGCTTATTATTTTCTTGAACAAGTTCATGTTCCCTTTCAGCATCAGCTTCATTCAATGCACATTTTCCCTTTTCAATAAACATCCATTTTTCAGACATTACAACATTCAGAACCATCAGACGTTTATTTTGATCTTTTAACTTGCAGTTTTCTTCAATCAATATGTCTGAATTAAAATTTTTAATTTTTCAACCAATTTTTGCTCTGTCGATTCTAATTCCAAACCTCTATTCCTCATATCTTCTATCTCTTCTTTAAAAGACTCAACTTGTTGCTCTTGCAGCCTAAGTTCAGATAGGAGATCATTATTCAACTTCTTAACAGAATCATAATCTTTGCATGCATTCTCACATCTTTTCAAACTGTCTTTTAAATTGGCATTTTCACACTTCAATTCTCTTATTTCATATAACATGCTCTTTTTCATTTTCTTCATTTCACGTTTTTCAGATTTGTAACTATCAAGCAAATTATCATACACCTCAAGCAATTCATCCAATGAATTTTATTCTGATTCAGAGTTTACCTTTGATGAATAGTTGTCAGACTGATCACTGCTGTGATCCTTTGTCATAAGGCACTTATGATTCTCTTCACCATATCTGAAAGTCAGCTCATCCATCAACTCCTTAGCGTTCCTGCACTCAGCCAAGCATGAAAGTACATTAGCCTTTATCGCCCCTTTCAACATTTCCAGGGCTTTTCTATTCTCAACGTTCATCAGCTCATGACCAATATTCCAGTCTGACTTATTGACTGGAATATGATATGGTTCATATTCAATTAAAACCAGCAAATTCGAATCTACGGAATTCATGTAATCCCTAAACTCTCTATGCCAGTCAGAGAAACACAATCCATCGAACAAGGGAACGATTGACTTAGACTCCATAGCAAGCAAATGAGATGCAAGAAACTAGATACTCAGCAGAGTCAACTAATGCACCGGAAGACAGCAGGATCCACTGCAGATCGTTGGATCTGATGAATCAATGAACCGCTCTGATACCAATTATTGAAACAGGTGGTACGCGAAAATAAATCCAAAGGGGGGGGTGAATGGATCTTTTTGGAAATATTGCCCAACAAAACTTTGAATGAACTTCTAAGAACTGATTGAAAGGATCACCACCTACGACGCCTAGAAATCAAATCTTCTGTTAAACTAGTGAGCAAATACTTAACATGCTAGCACATGATCAAGGAACGACAACACATATATAGTCCACTGACTTCAGGGTCCAGCAAAGCTTACATCGAATTGAGTAAATGGCACACAAGCTAACAGTGAACCAAACCTGTGAAGGAGAAGGGAGATAGGGAACAAACACACAAATGCAAACCACTGCTCACAGAATTTTTAGGTGGTTCGGTCCTCCTGACCTACGTCCACCCCACACTCAATTGAGTGTGGCTTCACTACTGACTAACAGCTTGCCGCTGATCCACAGCTTTGGGGAAATCCTTCCCTACAATCCGCTGAGCAACACAGCTTGCTATCCATAGGAATCCACCTCTGCCACTGAGGATTACAACTTTACCTGTCCAGAGAAATCCTTCTCTGCAACCGCTGAGGATTACAGCTTCACCTGTCCAGAGGATACCACCTCTGCAACCACTGAGGATTACAGCTTAACCTCTGCTGACGCACAGCTTGAGTAACTAGAGTTTTAAAACAAAACAAACCAAAATAGAAAACCAAAAACAAGATTGAACAGTAGCTCAGGACCATGAGTAGATCGGCTCTGGTTCTGAACCAAGAGATCGATGAATACAACTCTCAATTCCTCCTTCTTTCAGTCCCTCTCTTATCTCTTTCATAGATCTTCTTTTCTTTCTGCTTGTATCTCTCTACTGCGCACACTAATTCTTCTCTAACTCTTTCTGATCTTATCTTCAAAATCTCATCATCATCATCTGTTCGCAGAAGAGGAGTCTTATATATCTTCAGTCAGGGACCCACGAGCTCACCCACTGGGCGTGTGGAGGGAACATTCCTGCCAAATGATTTCAGTAAGCATTCGGCCACTTTTCCAATTCTGAACACTGTAGCTTTCCTCGTGGCAGTCCTTTGTCAGGGACGATCCACCTTGGATCACGTGTCCTTGTCAAAGACCTCGAATAGTTGACCTGTTAACATGTCAAACATACAATAGTCAAATAGATATGAACATTGCACAGACTTGCTAAGAACATGTTTGACAGCCTATAAAGCACACCTAGGCAGACTTAGTGTGCACATACTTAATGCATACACTAGCAGGTCGTGCACAGACCATAGGTGTGCACAAAGAAGTATGCATAGACTCATTACGGCTGTAGAGCTAGGGGATGCACAGACTAAGTGTTTGCATACCGCATAAAATGCAAGAACCCTATATGCCAAACCTCAAGATGAACAGACTTTGCGTAGCGTAAAGATTAGAGTTGCACCGACTTATTTGCACGAGGTACACGAGTGCACGGACATTGACTTCGCCTGCACAAAGTGTGCACAGACTTAATAGAGTATAGGAAGAATGTGTATAGACTTTGGGGTGCTTGTAGTGAGACATGCACAGACTCACTTTATGCATAAAGAAAATATGCACCAACCTAATCCCAACAGACCTGATGAACAAACTTAAATTCTCGCAGCAACTAAAGTTGCACAGACTTGTGTGCATGCAGCAACGAGAGTTGCACAGACTTGGTGATCACATGATGGACTTGCGCCAACTGCGAGAATGCATGAAATGCTACTTGCACCGAGTTCAGTTTTGCACATGCCAAGTATGCACAGACTTTGCGTATGCAAGGAATAAAAAGATGCACTGACCTTAAGTCTGGAATGAACATGACCTTCACTGACTTTGCATGAACGAAAGGAAAACATGCACCGACTATGAGTGTAAATGACTAAGACATATACTGACGTTATCTGGCAGATAACGTGGTATGCACAGACTTAACAAAAAGGTGCACCGACTTTCTATATACGAGAGACAGAGCGCGCATCGATTTTTAATGCACAAACAGAATATGCACAGACTTCCTATGCGACAGATGAAAGTTGCACAGACCTTGTATACTGAAACTATGCACAGACTCAAATGCAACTATGCACTGACTTAAACATATATGTAAAGATCAAATGCAAACACATTTATATATTCCAGTCCCACATGACTCATAGAGTGTCATTATCAAAACCAGGGTTCCAACAGAAAGAACTCGTCAGCTAGATCCTGATCGGCCTCATAGCTGACTGGCACTAATTCCGATGGCGGGTCTTCTCCAACCCTCGGGTCCCCAATGACTAGAGATGTACGGGTGGGGCATTGACTAGCAATGTGGCCAAACCCATGGCAATGATAACAGTACTGGCGTGACCCACTAGTCTCTCCGATGAGTGGTCCCTTACCCTTGTCTTCCCGACGGACTGGGGGTGTAGGTAACATAGGGGTAGGTGTGGGTGCCCGGGAATGAGCAATGGGTGCCGAGGGGTGGGCAATGGGTGCCGGAGGTTGGGGTGGAGGTGGATCCATTGGCGGAGGGGGATGGGGCCTTGGAGCGAATTGCTCCTGACGGGTGGGCTCCAGAGGACGAGCCGTGGGGGCCCTCGTATGTGGGCCTAAAGAGCTACGGGGCTGGACACTACGGAGCGGAAAGGGGCCCGACCGTTGGATAGACTTAAACTCTCCCTTGAACTGCTCCATCTCGAGAGCAACCTGGTATGCATCCTCCAACTTATCCACCTTGCGGCGGAAAAGCTCATACTGTAGGTGTGACCGTAAACCACACCGAAATCAGGAAATGGTCATGGGGCTCTTCTCCATGGCATCACATCGCAGAAAGTATTCATCAAACTCAACGATGTAATCGGAGACGGACCGATCTCCTTGGGTGAGACTCTACCATCTGTCTATAAGACGTTGGCGGTAGGTGGCAGGGAGGTACTTCTTCCTCAGTTTGGACCTCATCTCTTCCCAAGTCTATACTGGGGTTCCTAACGGTGAAATAGTAGGTTCTCCCTGTTCCACCAAAAAGTTTGTGCCTGCCCGAGTAGTTTCATTTTGGCGAACTTGACCTTCCGGTTGTCCGACATCTCGAACCACTCGAAATATCGATCCATGTCGGCCTCCCAATCAAGATAGACTTTTGGGTCCAAGGACCCGTCAAAAGTGGGAGGGTCTACACGAACGGTCCTAAGGGTCCGCTCGTCCTCATCTAACTCACGGTTCCTTCATTGAACACGATGGTCACGACCATATCCCCTATTTTCATCCTCGGACTCATAGTCATGCACCTCGGGGATTTGACGCCTCCTAACATCTATCCCTTGAACCCTTGGAGAAGTAGGTTGCTGAACCGCTCCTGTTGACCATGTGTAGGTGGGGGGGGGGGGTGCCTCGACTGGGACTCTCGGGGGTGCCTCAGCTGGGGCTCTCTCTAATGTGGCAACTCTCCCTACCAAGCCCTAAACGGACTAGTCCGACTCGATGGCCTTATCCTCTAAGGCCTTCATCCTTTCTTCAAGGCGTGTGCCTAGGCCATCCACCCGTGTACTCAACCCTTCCATTCTATCCACTCAAGTACTTAACTCGTCCATTCGTTCACTCAACCCATCCATTTATCCCATAATAGCTTGGAACATGGAGGCCACCGATGATGCATTAAGACTAGGGACTCGGGGATCTACCATAGGTGGTGGTGGTTGTGAGTATAGGGTACCCCTACGGGTGGGCATGCAGTGGACACGGGGTTGGAATGCACCGACCACAGTGAAATGATGAACCTAGACTTAACCAATATCCGGTACGTGGTGGAGTTGCGGGATCCGAAGATCCTCTCTAGCAAGTGTGATCCTTCCCGATAGGTGTAACCTAACGTTCCGGGGACACCTTTTTAGATATCGGGTAAAGGATACAAATGCACACCAACACTACCCTAGACTTAGACCGTGCTATGATGACTACCCTAGACTCAACTCGCTCTGATACCAAATTGATGCGGGACGGACAGCGGACTCGACTCCAAGTTGGTAAGGCATCCTTGGACTCTAGACAAGATCACGATAGTCCCTAAGCGAGGGAAGCGTCGGACATGCACGGTTGAGAAACCGGCAGTGAGCTAGGGTGGTCGGCTCTCTCTCGTGCCCGGATCGGGTCACGGAACGGGTCTCGCTGTAACGACCCAGAGCTCAGGATACCGATATATCGATAAAATCGATACACCGTTACCAAGAACTGGGGAAGCCACCCAAGAGGCTGATGAGGCCCCTGAAGGGTTAGAAGGGGTTGTTAAGGGATTGCATTACGAATTGGAATTACAGCGCGCAATATTAAATGATTTGCAACAGAAATTAATATTCATGCGAAAGCAATTTAAAATAACAGAGTGGTAAATATATACACTAGTCCAGATTTACAACAGAGCACAAGTCCACAGAACAACTACACAGGACATACCCCGGCCAAAATAACAACAACATACGAACCGACTACGCTGGCAGCTAGACTCGATCACCCAACGGTCACGGCGAGGAAGCGATGGGAGGCTGGGGCGGCTCACCTGCAAGAGGAAGGGGTGAGTCATAGCCAGACTCAGTAGGGGTCACGCGGATCCCTACAACGCACTAACACATAGGCATGCGAAAATAATGGCAACCAGCATGCAAACAAAGCAATTAAACATGCAAATGGCATAATTAAAACAATTACTAAGAAAGCTGTAAATCTAACTACGCAGGAAAATAAACAGCTAACCAGCAACCAAACGCCAAACTCAAATAAAACACGCTATGCTGAAAATAAATCTAGCTCACTGTTCCCAAGTGACAGGAGAAGTCTACTGCAACGTAGAACAAGAGAGAGTCCACCAAAAAGAAGAGACTAGATGCGTCCCAGACGACTTACTCTGCAGCCTCTGCAACTCACGTGCCTCGAGTCCGCACGGAGAGCGTAAGAAAACCAGTACCAAACCGAGTAACTAGTCAGAGTGACACTCATCAGTGCCAGTCCCTGTCTCTGACCACGTGTGCACACACTGGCTCTTGCCTTAACCAGGTCCTCCAGCTAGTTTTCCCCCTCCGTAGGACGCTACGGCCAAGCCGGGGGCCCACGGAAACTAGCTTACAAATCGTTGTTCGGGATACCCTACCACCCCTCCCAGGTGGGTCGACCCACGTCGTAGGGATACGACTAGTGGCTCTATCACAAGGAAAGTGAGGGAAACAACCCTACTCGCACAATCACACACGAATCCACGTAAACCACGCTATTCACAACTCTGCATACATGGGCGGTCTTGCTCCAGCCGCCTAAACATAAATGGTCCTCCATTGGCCGCCCAGGGAGGTAAACGGTCTTCCCATGGCCGCGCCACTGGGATAAACGGTCATTGCTCCGACTGTGCAAATCAACATATACGGTCACCACGTGGCCGCATAACACGTTGAGCAGTCGGCCTCCGGCCGCTCAAGCCACAAACCACTTTAGCCGAAATTACAGAAAATAAATAAACCTAACCAAAAATACATATACGGTCTTGTGACAGACCGCGCAAGGTAGATAGACGTTCAGGTCAAAGGCCGTTCAAACGAACCGCCATAGATGGTCAAAGGGACTTACGGTCCTAGTAGGGACGTACAATAGGGATGAACGGTCTAGGTCTAGACCGCACAAGTCTATGAACGGTCTGGTGTTGACCGCAGGGAAACCCCTCCTAGAGGCTCCCAGGGTTGAACGGTCCACTCTATACCGCCTAAGGGATATGGACGGTCGGGCTTCTACCGCCTAAAGGGAATATGCGGTCCAGAACTGGCCGCACAACGATGGACGGTCTCCGATTAGCCGTATTGACGGAGTGACGGTGGGTCGGGTTCGGTCTCGGCCGAAACACCACCCGGAAGGGCCAGAACAACCAGAAAACGAAAATAAACTAATCTTCCATGCTCATACAACGTTTCTACAGCTAATCATGCAATCAAAACTCAAAAGAAAGCCCAAATCACCGATTTTCCCAAAATCGGGCTAAAATATACTAACATGGAAAATTACACAGAAAATGAGGAAAACGTCAGCGGATGGCGAAGCATGTGCTACCTGTGCATTCCTAACGAGGTAAGGATTCCGTCACCCTACCTGGTTCGCGGAATCGATGACAAAAATGGCATGAACTTCGAGAAAACCTCCCGACGAACTCACGCTCCTACGTGACACCTCGGCCGACGATCCGCGACAAGGCTAGCACCTACGCGATCCTCTCGTCGACCCGGTCCCGTCGGTACCTCCCACGCCTTGATCTGCGGCCGATTGCACCGAAACCGAGAGAGAGGGAGAGAGGTGATCGTGAGAGAGAGAGGGGGCTGGCCACGGGCCTCCTTGCTGCTAGGCCGCCGCCGGCACTCCTCCGCCATCGCCGACCGGTGTCCGTCGCCGTGCCGGGGTTGTCGCGTCGAGAAGAGGGCCGGGGGGGAGGAGTTGCGGCGTTCGCTCGCCCCTGCGCGCTTCCGCCTGCGTTCGGGTGAAAAAGATAAAAAGGGGGAGGGGGGAAGAAATGGGGAAAGTGGGAGAGAGAGGGTCGACCGTGGGTTAAAAAAATAGATAAAATATATATTTTTTGATTTTTAACCCCTATTTGCATTCTAGACCCTCAAAGAAGTTGAATTATGTAAATGCCCACTAAATCCTTAAAAACGGGTCTCACAGTCCCTCCCTCTTAATAGAAATTTCATCCCCGAAATTTAAACAGAAGGAAAAGGAGGAAACTGGAAGGGAAACTACACTACACTAGAAGAAGAAAGTAAAAAGCTGACAGGAATGCATCAAGGAACTCACGGACAACAGGAATAGCACTGATATCTTATTGTGGAACCTCAATAGCAATTAGGGAAGCTAAGAACCGCTCAAACAAACAGCATCAACTAAACAGACTCGAACAAGATAATTAATCAAGCAAAAAGAAAGAATCGAATACCTCTAGAAAACACATGACAACGGAAAACGCATCAATAATCACCAGAAACATCCTAAGCCAGCAATAGACGACTCAAATGGACTTGCTCGGGACTCGCTTATGCAATTTCAATTCCTTATACAATTCCTCAACACAGCTCTGATACCAACTGTAACGACCCAAAGCTCAGGATACCGATATGCCGATAAAATTGATACACCGATACCAAGAACTGGGGAAGCCACCCAAGAGGCTGATGAGGCCCCTGAAGGGTTAGAAATGGTTGTTGAGGGATTGCATTACGGATTGGAATTACAGCGCGCAATATTAAATGATTTGCAATAGAAATTAGTATTCATGCGGAAGCAATTTAAAATAACAGAGTGGTAAATATATACACTAGTCTAGATTTACAACAGAGCACAAGTCCATAGAACAACTACACGGGACATACCCCGGCCAAAAGAACAACAACAGATGAACCGACTACGCTGGCAGCTAGACTCGATCACCCAATGGTCGCGACGAGGAAGCGGTGGGAGGCTGGGGCGGCTCACCTGCAAGAGGAAGGGGTGAGTCACAGCCAGACTTAGTAGGGGTCACGCGGATCCTTCCAACGCACTAACACACAGGCATGCGAAAATAATGGCAACTAGCATGTAAATAAAGCAATTAAACAAGCAAATGGCATAATTAAAACAATTACTAAGAAAGCTGTAAATCTAACTACGCAGGAAAATAAACAGCTAACCAGCAACCAAATGCCAAACTCAAATAACACACACTATGCTGAAAATAAATCTAGCTCACTATTCCCAAGTGACAGGAGAAGTCTACTGCAACGTAGAACAAGAGAGAGTCCACCAGAAAGTAGAGACTAGATGCGTCCCAGACGACTTACTCTGCAACTCACGTGCCTCGAGTCTACACGGAGAGCGTAAGAAAACCAGTACCGAACCGAGTAACTAGTCAGAGCGACACTCGTCAGTGCCAGTCTGTCTCTGACCACGTGTGCACACACTGGCTCTTGCCTGAACCAGGTCCTCCAGCTAGTTTTCCCCCTCCGCAGGACGCTACGGCCAAGCTGGGGGCCCACGAAAACTAGCTTACAAATCGTTGATCGGGATACCCTACCACCCCTCCCAGGTGGGTCGACCCGCGTCGTAGGGCTACGACTAGTGGCTCTATCATAAGGAAAGTGAGGGAAACAACCCTACTCACACAAACACGCATGAATCCACGTAAACCACGCTATTCATAACTCTGCATACATGGACGGTCTTGCTCCAGCCGCCTAAACATAAACGGTCCTCCACTGGCCGCCCAGGGAGTTAAACGGTCTTCCCATGGCCGCGCCACTGGGATAAATGATCATTGCTCCGACCGCACAAATCAACATATACGGTCACCACGTGGCCGCATAACACGTTGAGCAGTCGACCTCCGGCCGCTCAAGCCACAAACCACTTTAGCCAAAATTACAGAAAATAAATAAACCTAACAAAAAATACATATACGGTCTTGCGACAGACCGCACAAGGTAGACAGACGGTCAGGTCAAAGGCCGTTCAAACGAACCGCCATAGATGGTCAAAGGGACGTACGGTCCTAGTAGGAACGTACAACAGGTATGAACGGTCTAGGTCTAGACCGCACAAGTCTATGAACGGTCTGGTGTTGACCGCAGGGAAACCCCTCCTAGAGGCTCCCAGGGTTGAACGGTCCACTCTATACCGCCTAAGGGATATGGACGGTCGGGCTTCTACCGCCTAAAGGGAATATGCGGTCCAGAACTGGCCGCACAACGATGGACGGTCTCCCATCAGCCGTATTGACGGAGTGACGGTGGGTCGGGTTCGGTCTCCGTTGAAACACCGCCCGGAAGGGCCAGAACAACCAGAAAATGAAAATAAACTAATCTGCCATGCTCATACAATGTTTCTACAGCTAATCATGCAATCAAATCTCAAAAGAAAGCCCAAATCGCTGATTTTCCCAAAATCGGGCTAAAATATACTAACATGGAAAATTACACAGAAAATGAGGAAAACGTCAGCGGATGGCGATGCATGTGCTACATGTGCATTCCTAACGAGGTAAGGATTCCGTCACCCTACCTGGTTCTCGGAACCGACGAAAAAAATGGCATGAACTTCGAGAAAACCTCCCGACGAACTCACGCTCCTACGCGACACCTCGGCCGACGATCCGCGACAAGGCTAGCACCTACGTGATCCTCTCATCGACCCGGTCCCGTCGGTACCTCCCACGCCTTGATCTGCGGACGCTTGCGCCGAAACCGAGAGAGAAGGAGAGAGGCGATCGTGAGAGAGAGAGGGGGCTGGCCGCGGGCCTCCTTGCTGCTAGGCCGCCGCCGGCACTCCTCCGCCGTCGCCGACCTGTGGCCGCCGCCGTGCCGGGGTCGCCGCGTCGAAAAGAGGTCCAGGGGGGCGGAGTCGCGGCGTTCGCCCGCCCCTACGCGCTTCCGCCTGCGTTCGGGTGAAAAAGATAAAAAGGGGGAGGGGGAGAAGAAATGGGGAAAGTGGGAGAGAGAGGGGGGACCGTGGGTTAAAAAACATAGATAAAATATTTTTTTGATTTTTAACCCCTATTTGCATTCTAGACCCTCAAAGAAGTGGAATTGTGTAAATGCCCACTAAATCCTTAAAAATGGGTCTTACACTCGCTCTCTCTCACAGCGGTGATAACAATGATATCTAGCTAGTAACCTATCACATGCAGCGGCATATACAAATAAATATGAACTAAGCAAATGCCGAGAAAGGGAGCGAACACGATACCTCCACGCTCCGACCGTGGGGAAGACGACCCCGGCCAAGTATGGTAACTCCTGGTTAACAACAATTACATAATAAGTACATCAATGAATTATATTGCCCATTCCACGTAGGGATGTATCGGGCTACAATGTGGGCCCGGGAGGACCGATCTTGGGTTGATAGGCAGCACTTGATCCGCTCCGGCGGTGCCGTCCGGAAGATGCTTGCTGCGGGTGGTGTGGCCCACGGCTGCTCAGTGGGGCCAAGTTGGCCCGGAGTGATACCGCTGTGACGGTGGCTCCTGGGGTGGTGCTCCCTAGGATGGCGGTGCACTGGTTCACCTTGTGGAAGGCGAGTCGGCTCCGATCTTCATGTATTGAACTTGTTGCCCACGGACTGAAGCTTCTGTTTTACAGTGCGCGGCCCGGCGAGAACGGCTGCTGCGATCAATCTCGACGTCGGATCTATGGCCGAAGAAAGAATTTTGTCTATCCCGGAACTGGCCTTGGTCGAATTTACCTTATGTTAGCTCACAGAACTAGATCTGGCAGGATAGAATTGAGTTTTCCTGAGAGTTGGCGTTGACCATGACTCAAACTTCGGATCTGGGTATTGAGTTCTTCATGGAAGTTGTATAGGAGGAAGTCAGGAAGACGGGGATATTTTTTTTGGAATTTATGGTGGAGGTTTGGTTGGGAAAACGGATTTTATAACACTGGTGGGTTGGATCTGGACTGCACAGGACAGAACAGATTTGGGAAAGAAAAGTGATTTTAAGAAAATATAAACGAGATCCTAAAATCCCATAAAATTTCGTGGAAGAAGTATTAGATGGACAGAACTCCCAATAAAATTGGCAGCTCACACAAACAAGGGGAAGGGGGTCAAAATAGGGAAGGACAGAGCTGTTGTTACACAGGACAGAACACAGACATATCTGGAGGGTTGGGAATCTTGAAATGGAAAAAATATAAAAGGAAGGCTGAAAAATGGGAAAATTTTTGTGGGATGCGGGATGGACCTCAAGAAGTCACCCTCAAAATTTGGAATCTACCAGATCAAGGGGTTGAGAGTAAAAAATCCGGGAGGAGCTTGCTGTCATGAGTTGGACAAAACTCCGGCGATGGCGGTGGCGGTGCGATGGCGGCATGAACGGAAGGCGACGGTGGAGCTTCACACCAACAGAAGATGGATCACTTGGAATCCACCAAGTATAGCAAGGAATCCACCCTAGAAGACAGCAATCCAGTTGCAAGAGGATAGGGGAGAGAGGGGGGGCGCACAAAGCTCCTTCAATTTTCACAATTTCTTCTCATTAATTCTAGTAAAAATAGAGATACATGGTATTTATAAGAAATGTAAAAAGACTAATACTACCCTCAGATCTGAGTTAGGGGAAGGGCAAATAAGGAATAGAACATATTAATTATCCCATGTGGTTTGGAACACAATAAAGAACTAATTTAAGGGGGGCGCCCCTTCGACTTTAAGGGAAGCATCTTGGACATTTTTTTACACTTGTCCCCCTTGAATGGTCAATCCATCTAGAAGCCACCTAGGACCTTTGACCAGCCTCACATGGACCCCAAGATGCCACTTGGACCAATGAGGAAGGGGTGGAGGGTCCTGCAGGGCCTACATGGACTTTTACACAAAAACCCAAAGATCCTTAAGGAATGACAAATTGGCTTATAAAGCCTTACAATTGCAAACCTACTTCCCAAGGGTATAAATGCAAACTAAAAGGACACAAATGCAAACAAAAATGTAGGTAGTCTTGCTCTGATGTCCCCATCAATCAATGAAGTTGCCTATGATATTGTATGCAGGGTGATCTTTCAAAAATATGACATTTGTTGAAGACTCACCTGTTTCGGCTGACTCTACCTGGTTTGGAACGTTTGTTACTTCAGGTGACTGAGTTTCTTCGTTCAGCTTGTCCTCCAAAAACTCTCCATCATGCTTTGAGTTCATGTCATCATCATCCATGTTAATAACATTGTTTGTTTCATCAAATATAAAATGAGGAGATTCTTCTACAGTTTGATATGTGATATTGAAGACCCTATATGCCTTGGATGTTTCAGAGTATCCTAGAAAAATTCTTGGGCTACTCTTTGCTTCAAATTTATCAACGTCCTTTTTATTGTTGTTGTGAATGAAACATTTAGAACCGAAAATCCTAAGGTAAGCCACATTTGGCTTCTTACCTTTTACGAGCTCATAGGGGGTTTTCTTATGGATGGGTCTTACCATGGCCCTGTTGATAGTATAGCATGCAGTATTGGCCGCTTCTGTCCAAAACCTTCTAGGTAGCTGACTCTCCACGAGCATGGTTCTGGCCATTTCAACAATGGTCTGGTTTCTTCTTTTCACTATGCCATTCTGCTCTAGATTCTTGGGAGAAGATAATCTGTGAGTTAATCCTTCATTACCACAAAATTCAGAAAACATGGAGTTCTCAAACTCTCCTCCATGGTCAGATTGGATGGTGCAAATTCTATGATTTCCTTCTTGTTTGATTTTATTGAAAAACTGTTTAAATTTCTGAAATGCATCATTTTTATTTGCTAAGAAAAATATCCAAGAAAACCTAGTATGATCATCTACAATCATAAACCCAAACCTTTTACCGTTCAGACTCTGAGTTCTGGTTGGACCGAATAGATCCATATGCAAAAACTCCATTGGCCTGGAGGACAATGGCTCCGATCTGATCTTGAAAGACTTCCGGGTTTGTTTACCAAGAGCACAAGCATCACAATTTTTGGAGATTGAATTAAACTTGATCTTCGACATGCCTCTAACTAAGTCATGTTTGACTAACTTATTATTCAGTGTAGTATAGCTAGCATGGCATAATCATCTATGCCAATTAAATGCATTGTTATCCAAATCAGAAGACAGACAAAGATTTGATTCTGAATTTTCGTTTAAGTCTACAATGTACACATTATTGACTGTATGTCCTACAAATTTAACCTTGTCAGAATTTATTTCAAAGATTTTGCATGCATTATTGTCAAAAACAACTCTGTGACCCTTGTCACATAACTGACTGATGCTAAGTAAATTGTGCTGAAGACCTTCTACAAGTAAAACTCTTTCAATGGTATTTGAGGGAAACTTACCAATTATACCTGCACCAATGATCTTACCTATGTTCTTCCCTCCAAATTTGACCGGACCTCCTACCTTCATTTCCAATTCACTGAATTTGGTCCGATCACCCGTCATGTGCCTGGAGCAGCCGCTGTCAAGGTACCACCTATTGTGCTCGGCTGCTAGGCTCACCTGCAATCAAATCAAGTAGAATGCTTTGGGACCCCAGAGAAGTTGGGTCCAAACTTGTCACTCAATCCTTCCAACAAAATCTTAGGGATCCAGATCTGACGGGTACCCTTTTTGTGAACAAAACTTTTATTTTCAGCATGAACAAATTTAGGGGCAACAAGCATTGAAAAATGTTTTGTTTGCTTCATATTGTTGAATGTTCTGTTCCAATCATTTTGGTAATTATTCTGTGGATGCCACCTAGACCTTTTCTGATTCTTAAAGATTTGTTCATTGAAATGAATCTGAGAAGAATTGAAATGAGTCCAATGTGGTGTGTATCGATTCCTATGTTTGTTTAGGTTGGGCCATCTGTTATGAGTCCACTACGTCGATGCATAAGAGTTGTTGCCTTAACGCATCCCATTTTGAAATCCACGATTTGTTCTATTGATATCTGCATGCCTCGAAGTAGCAGTCTGGCTACTCTGATGCAGTGCGGGCTTGTGGATAGTGTTACCTTGACTTTTGATTTTAATGTGATTGGTTTTCATGGTTGGTTGGGTATTGTTATTGCTAGTTGAGCTGGATGGGGTGTCCAACTTTTCTTTACCCTTTTCTTGACAAAATATGGTAGTCTTGAATTCAAAGGGTCTCTTATTAGATGGATCAAAGCCCAAACCTTCTCTATTAAAATTTACTTTCACAACCAGCATGGTGTCCAAATTTGCTTTTCCTTCCACAAATTTTTCCAAGATGTTTATCTTCAATATCTTTTTGAAGCTTCTCATTATGTTTTTGAATCTCAATGTTGGCAATCGTTATAGCTTCATATTTTTCAGAAACAATTACATTTTCTTTCTGGATCTCCTAGAATTTCACCTTAAACTCATCCAGATTCTTATTAGCTTCTTCATTTTCAGCTTGGAGATTTTTATTTTCAATTCTCAGTGAGCCTAATTCCTCAAGTTGTATCTTCAGATCATCATTTTCCTTTTAAATATTTGTTTGTTCCTCAACAACATTGCTCAATTTTCGTTTCAGCATTTTATAGTCTTTGGTTTCATAGTTAAGCTTTTCTAACAAGTCAACATAAGCTTTTCTAACAAGTCAACATAAGCATCTTCCTAATCATCTATTGTGTATTTTTCAAAAGGAATGCTTACCTCATTGGCTGTGTCGGCCATGAGACACAGTCCTTGCTCCTCCTCTTCTGAAGAATCCTCTTCAATATCCTCTTCCTCGTCACTCCATGTGCATACCATAGTTTGAGGCTTCTTTTTCTACACTTTTTGGTTCTTTTTCATGAGCTCCGGGCATTCACTTTTCATGTGTCCTTGTTTTTTACAATGAAAACAAGTAAACTTGTCAGAACCTCTATTCTTGTCAAATTTAAAATTTGAGTTCTTACCATCCTATTGCGGCCTTCTTCTTCTGAAGCTCTTACCTCTGGTCCTCAGAAACTTTTGGAATTGTCGGGTTAGCATAGCCTGCTGCTTATCATCAAGACCTGAGAGATTCTCATATTCCTCACTGCTCTTACCATTGCTTCTGGATACCTTAAGAACTATGGTTTTTCCTTTCTTGTTCTCTTTTGTATTCCTTTTAAGGTTGATCTCGTAAGCCATCAGGGATCCTATCAGCTCTGTGACAGTCATAGTGGATAGGTCCTTATACTTTTCTAAGAGAGTGGCTTTTGCGTGCCACAACGGGGTTAGGGACCTTCGTATTTTCTTAACCAATTCACTTTCCTGGATGGGTTTATCTAGAGCTTTCAGACTGTTGGTGACTTGTGAGAGCCTAGCATACATTTCTGATATGGTCTCATCGGGCTTCATTCTAAATAATTCATTATCATAGGACAACATATTTACGTTGGTGGCTCGTACCTGTGATGTTCCCTCATAGATCAACTGAAGTTCATCCCACATTTTCTTGGCTATTTTGCATGCAGAAACCATGGAATACTCCTTGGGATGTACAACGCACTGCATGATGTTCATCGCCGTCCAATTTACAGTTGATACACGTATCTGCTCCCTTGACCAAGTACCTTCATCTTCAGGAAGCTCAAATGGTCCGGTGGGGATGACCCTCCACAGTTCATGGCTCTGAGCCCTTAGAAACACCTACATCATATTTATCCAATAGAGATAGTTAGTACCATCAAAGAATGTTGGACGATTATAAGAATGTCCCTCAGGGATGAAGCTACGAGGGGAGCTAGATGTAGGTCTTCCCTGGTCATTGGACCACATGTTGGGAAACCTGCTTTGATACCAATTGATAGAAAAGAAGAAGGTGATCTAGAAAGGGGGGGATTGAATAGATAGCCTACTGCTAACAGCAGATTAAAAAATTCTCAATCAGACTTCCGAGCAGTGGCAAAACACAGTGGCACACACAACCAAAACAATTTTAATGAGTGAAATGAGCAAGAACAACTCAAGAACTAAATACAGACAATTGGTTGAACAGGTGAAGGGTAGACAAACAAGGAGTGAATAGCAAGCACTCTTTACTCAGTTAGATCTAGAGACCAAAGTAATTTCATCATGTAGCCAGAGAAGTAAGAGGCGGAGGTTGGACTCGAAGGTCTCCTCACGTAAGAAAGCAGCAGTCCAGGTAGGCCTAGCCAACCCTTCTAGCTAAGTCTTTTGATATAACGTTTGGCTACAGTGAAATTACAATCAAGAGCCAATTCAACAAGACAGACCACAAGAATGGCACAAAGACTTTTAGGTTGTTCGATTGCCAACCGCAATCTACGTCCACCCCTCACTCACACCGAGCGAGGATTCCTTGCACTATGCAATGACACCAAGCAGACTCAGTCTGCAACAGGATGCTGCCTCACAGCTTGATTTTGGAGGGAGATAAATCCCTTTTCCCCGATTCTGCAACCCACAGAATCGAACCCCTTAACCCTATGTCCACAGAGCTAGGATCGGAGGTTAAACCTCCATTCCTCTGAATCTCAGGGGGAACCCACGATTGACCCCCAGTCACTCGCAAATGGAGACAATGTCTCCCTTCCTCCAAAACACTCGGAGGGAACTGGACGAAGAATCAAAATGAGAATAGAAACAAGAATGAAAGAAAAACAAACGGAACTGAAATAAAAACTGAATGTAGCTTCATAGAAGCGCTTTGAAGAACTCAGCGGCTAGCTGCTCTCTTATATCCTCTCCTCACTCTCTTCCTTCGTATTGAGCTTTTCACTCTCACTCTCACTCTCACTCTCACTCTCTCTTTTTCTGTCGCTGCTCTCTTTTCAGATGGGATCTTCACACAACAGTAGCTCTAGCATCTTTCAATAGTCTCAGCAGCACCCTTTTGATCGGGGGTGCCCTTAATTTATAAAGTGAAGTATCGTAGAGGAGAAGAAGACAGCGAATCAATTTAATCCGCGTGTAAATAGAATATTCCTCAATCATTGAGCTCTCTTGTCTTCTGCCACATGGACATCTCTTTTCGCGCCAAAATGAATCTCTCATTGAGATTGGTCCAGAATTAGGTGGAACTAAAACATTATTGTGTGTGACTGAGTAAGTGATCACATGCCTTAGAAGGAGTGTCATTGTCTCGAGTCATCAGGCTTTCAAGTCGAGGTAGCTTCTAAGACGCCAGTTTCCTAAATCCTAATAGGTCGGTGCAGTATGCATTTCTCTTGGCTGATTTACTGTTGCATTGATTCATCTCACTTGGTGCCTCGATGCATCAACCTTGTATCTTTTGAAGGCGCTGGCATTTTCTTGGCTGACTTCATTCTGCGTTGAGGCACCATGCTTAGTACCTCGATGCATCACTCTTGAGTGCGTCGATGCAGTGGCTAACTGCTCCGACTTGTCACTCTGCGCAAGCTGGCTCTTGATCGTGCCGCATCGATGTAGTGGCTGACTGCATCGACCTTATGTGCTTTGCTTGCTATCTACGTTGAGGCAGCTGCTTGCTGCATCGAGGCAGTGTCCTTCATACTCCAATCTAAAATCACAGTTGCTTCAAGGTAGTCCTCAGCAACATCGATTTGTCCAATAAATTCCATGAGAACCACTTGACATCCTTGCATTTAAACAATATGTAAATCAGTTTAAATTGTTCAATGCAATCATGTGCAATTTTATTCAATCACAGTATAAGATACTCAACCTTTTCTTTATGGTTGAAATTAATAGAATAACTCATATTGGTTTGACATCAACAAAACACAAAATGCAACAGACTTGACCGCACATTCCAAGAAACGGTCCGACTATAACCGCCTTACCAAAGAAACGGTCTTGTCTTGATCGCATTCTTCTGGCTTGTGGTCTAACCCGTGGTTTGACGCAAGGGTTGTGTTTACTCTGTTCCTAGATGGTCTATGGCTTATCTAGAACCCAAAATCTTATTCAACAAGTTATTAACAAATTATGGATGACTAATGAATGTACCGTTATGCTGCCGGATTCCTTCCGTAGCATGACCTTATCCTCAATTCATCCTTTGGAGTCTCATGATCGCATTTGGTACGTTCTTACCCTTGTTTACTAGTCATGAACCTTATTGTTTGACTTGTTAATTGCTGGCCATACTTTATTGACATACTCATGGAAGTAGCTTGATTTATAACGTGAAGATGTAGATCGGGCACTAATTGTGTCCAAGGGCTCGACACAAGCCCCCTCGGCTGATTGCTGGAAACATACTATAAATCATGGGATATGATGAACACTGGTGTCGCATTGCACCAGGAGTACTTTTTTTATAAACAAGTGAAATCACGAGGCTCATTACAAACTATACTTGTGTTACGTGACTTTCTAGTGCATAGCCTTTATGGCTATAAAAAGTGAATTCTCGTAACATTCTCGTTACATGAAAGGCCACTTTATATTCCTGCTTGATCAAGTTCTCATTCTACATGAATACTCATATCTCTAAAGTTCTATCTTGCTACTTGTGCTATTGCTTTGGTTTTATCATGTGTTTTATCACACTTCATTTATCTTACCTTCTAGAGCTAAAATGTTCATTACTTAAACATTACCTTCATGTTGATATGAAGATACCTATTGGGCAAGTGTGCTCATTCCGTACTTTTTCAATCCTTCTTAGAAAATTCTAGCGGGGATTCGGACTGCTCAAGTGATGGGTTCGAGAGCGATTAAAAGATCGAGAGGAGACATCGACATGAGTCCAAATAATTGGTCATTAGTCAATTATGTAATCTTCTCTTTTTCTTGAGTCTAGAGTTAGAAAAGAGTCAAGAGTCAGATGTAACCTTGAGTTATGGTTATTATTCAATAAAAGTGATTTTTTTTTGAGTATATGACCTTGTGCATTCCTCTTTTATGTGGATGTGGTAGCGCTCTGATTATCTTGATTGCGAGAGGCATATCTTGCTAGTTGTTCACGTTCTCGAACTACTTCTGTTGCATAATCTCGGGGCGTGAAAGTTAAGGTGGTATCAGAGCCTAGGCATAAGTAAGTCCTAGGGAAAATGTCATGTCATAAGTTAATTCCAAGGTTTAAGGACCCACACCTATGAACTAGGAAAGAAAATTCTGAACCATATGAGAATCGGGTAAAGCCCGCGATGAGATAGTTATTTAGATATTTACCTTTAGGTTAATCCTCATAAATTCCGTAGGAAATAACCATTTATCTATTTTCGTAGGTACCTTATTCTCACAATGGCTCACCATGCGAATTGGGAAGCTATGTAATAGACTGTTGTGGGTCATACGCAGGCCCTTCAGACTGTGGCCCAAGCTTGCGCAAGGGTCGGCGTGGGTGATTTACACGGGAACTTTCGGAGTATGAAACCTCCACGGTTCTCTGTATCTTCTAAACCCAATGAGGCTAAAAATGGGATTGATGAGATGAATCGGATATTTGAGGTCATGCAATGCACCGACCAAGAGAAGGTTCGTCTTGCCACATTCCAACTGAACAAAGATGCGCGTACTTGGTGGTTGGCCGCCTCGGCACAACCTCAAAATGCTCAACTTACATGGGAGGAGTTTCTTGGACTCTTCCGAGTAAAATATTTCTCTGAACATGTTAAGGAGAGGAAGGCTGCGGAATTTTCCTCTTTATGGCAAGGTATGATGTCTATGGCGGAGTACGAGCTTCAATTCTCTCGTATGGCCCATTATTCTCCTCATCTAGTTAGTACCGATCTATTAAAGGCTAACCGATTCATGGATGGCCTAAGGCCCGACTTTATTCAACAATTTGGGCCTCAAAATATCCGCACATATACGGAGATGGTCCAACGGGCACATTTATGTGAAAGGACCTTGGAGAAGGTAGAAAAGTTCAGGGGGAAAGAAGAAAAGTCGAGCCGAAAACATGATAGGCGAGAGGAAAAGGAAGAAAGGTTTAGCAGCACAGAAGATGACGAACCCCGTAATAATAAGAAGAGGACTCGAAATGGCAACGGTAATGGATGAAGGAGTGGCAATGGAAATGGAATGAGGAATGGCAATGGTAATGGTAATGGTAATGGCAAGAACAAAAGAATCAAAGAAGAAGCAGAAAAGCAAGTCATGGCAGCTTGCTCATTTTGCGAGAAGTTCGGTCACTCGGCCGAAGAATGCTGGAAGCGTCTCGGTGCTTGTCTCAAATGTGGGAGCCGGGAGCACCGCTTGCCGATGTGTCCCCTCATAAAGGAACAATCCTCAACATATAATAATGGACGAAGGCGACAGGGCCGACTAAATGCCATCTTGGATAGGGAAGGGAAAATGATCGTAGGTACCCTCTCAACTTCTTCGCATTCATCATAGCCTTAGTTGTTAAATACAACTAATTAACTACAAGTAAAACACACCATAAATCTCATTCAATGAATTTGGGGACCAAATTCTTTTTAAGTGGGGGAGGGTGTAGCACCACAAATTCTTTTAGGAATTTTTCTAGAATGAAATAAAATCATTAAGTATTTAATAGGCTTAATGGGTTATTAAGTAAATTATGGGTTAATTAAATTTATCCAAAAGCCCTAAATTAACCAAATAAATAAGCTCACTTATATTGGGCCCAAAAACCCAATTCTAGTGTTTTTGCCCCAAGCCCATTACTAGAAACGTCATTACGATAACTTCCTAATTTAAAATGGGATAAATAGGGATAATTATAAGAGGGAATATTAATTCAAATAAAATTCTGGCGCCTTGGCTAGTAGCGGTCTATCGCAAGACCGCTACTTGATGGAGGCGGTCCATAGGAGACCGCTACCTACTTCGAAAACGAGAGTTGAAGAAGAGTGGAAAAATGGGATTTTTGGCATCCCAATACACATGATTCGAAGCTACCTGGCATGGAAACCTAGTCTAGGACTCTTGGAGATCGATCCTACTCCAAATTAAAACTCTAAGTTCGATCTAATCTCTTAAACCCTAGCCCACTCTATAAATAAAGTCCAAGTTCGACCTGCATGAACCCTCGTTTTGGCTCGCGTTGTTCGACAGTAAGACATGGGTACTTCATTTCGATACTTTAGACTTTATTATTCCCATCAGTATCTTCTAACCTTCTGCAAAGTTTCATGCTTGGAGGTCCAGCATCCAAAGAGTTAGATGCCCCGGAAGTCACTGGTTCTCTGCAGACTGCACAAGAACGAGTGCGATTCTCCGAGGAAGATAAGAGGTTTAAGAACCCTAATCGAGGTATTTTCAGGTAGATCTTTTAGGGTTTATTGTTCCCCTTTGTATCTTATACCTCTCCTGTAAATCTCGTGAATTTAGGGCGAGAGGTTAAGGAGATAGAAGGACGAGAAATTGCTGCTTTAGTGCAGGACGTGTAGGAACTAGGTCGTTCTTCCAGTAAAAAATTACAAGTCTAGGGATTAAATTGAAGGTACGTCATCTCATGATTGGCACAAACATCAAGTTAGGAGTAAAAGCCCTCTGTTTTCTTCTGAATTCATGCTTTCTACACTTTGTATTCCATGTTTTCCCATGATTGCACGGGTTTTATAGCATGCATATTCCTACCTTTAATAAGAAAAGATGCTAACTTTGGCTTAATCCATGCAAACCCATGCATTTTATTGATTTAACTTTGTTACGGCATGTCTTATATCCCTGCCCAGTACGTTCATCATGTTTAATTTGCCCAAGATTAAGCCAGCACCTCGATTTCTGGTTCTATCCGCAACAGGCAAGGAAATGGTCCATGAGAGACCGCCACTATGAATAGACGGTCCCAGATAGACTGCCACCATCAAGAAACGGTCCTCTCTAGACCGTCTTCTATTTTTTGGGTTCTGCTTGCTGTCAACCCTAAACAGAACGTAGAATGGTCCTTATAAATATATGTTAAACCTAAGTTATTAGGCTTTATTCCCAGTTCTGACTTCATATTCATGATATTGGTTATATTGTGCATCTATCATGATAGATTTCATGAACTACATGTTTCATAAATCTATTTTAAACTTATGTTAATTTCATGCCAAAACCATATATTCTTATATTAAAGTTATTTCATATGTTTTATAGAACTTGTTTTATTGATGATTTGATCGCTGTTTCTACACGATCCCCTCTCATCTCAAGTCTTTCTTAAGTACATGGCACGTATTCCAATACGATGTCATTAGTTACACTTGCACATATAGGCACACCCTCTTGGACTTGTGATCCTCTCTATTGGATATTCCTTCCACCGGACTAGGTGATCTTGTTTCAAGGACTACGTAAGTCTCCGCGAGCCTGGGATTCCCACTTGGACGTCGAGCTGGTTGTACCCTAAAAGCCCAATGGACTAGAACGCACTTATGATACCAACGTTTTTTTGTACCCTGGCTAGTTTCGACCATATGAAGACCGCCACTATCAAGTAGCGGCCCTCCCGTGACCGCATTATGCTAAATTGCTCTATTGCGTCGACTATTTTCCTTCTGGCCTCTACTCCATCATGATTGCGGCCCTGACTTGACTGCAAGTTCCAAGAAACGGTCTAACTATGACTGCCTTATCAAAGAAATGGTCTTATCTTGACCGCATTCTTCTGGCTTGTGGTCTAACCCGTGGTTTGAACCAAGGGTTGTGTTTACTCTATTCCTAGATGGTCTATAGCTTATCTAGAACCCAAAATCTTATTCAACAAGTTATTAACAAATTATGGAAGACTAATGAATGTACCGTTATGCTGCCGGATTCCTTCCGTAGCATGACCTTGTCCTTACTTCATCCTTTGGATTCTCATGATCGCATTTGGTACGCTTTTACCTTGGTTTACTTGTCATGAACCCTATTGTTTGACTTGTTAATTGCTGGCCATAATTTATTTATATACTCGTGGAAGTATCTTGATGTATAATGTGAAGATACAAATCGGGCGCTGATTGTGTCCAAGGGCTCGACACTAGCCCCCTCGGCTGATTTTTGGAAACATACTATAAACTATGGGGTATGATGAACACTAGCGTCACTTGCGCTGGGAGTACCTTTTTTATAAACGGGTGAAAACCACGAGGCTCATTACAAACTATACTTGCGTATTAAGTGACTTTCTAGTGCATGGCCTTTATGGTTATGAAAAGTGTATCCTCGTTACATTCTCGTTACATGAAAGGCCACTTTATATTCCTGCTTGATCAAGTTCTCATTCTACATGAATACTCATATCTCCAAAGTTCTATCTTGCTACTTATGCTATTGTTTTGGTTTTATCGCGTGTTTTATCGTATTTCATTTATCTTACCTTCTAAAGCTAAAATGTTAATTACTTAAACATTACCTTCACGTTGATACGAAGATACCTACTGGGCAAGTGTGCTCATTCCCTACTTTTTTAATCCTTTTCAAAAATTCTAGCGGGGATTTGGACTACTCAAGTGATGGGTCCGAGAGCGATTAAAAGATCGGGAGGAGACATAGTGTAACAACACGAGAATCCGATTACCGGGAGAGACCCGATAACCCGAGACTCGAACTGCCGCCCACGAGCTGGGAGGGCTCGGAAGGGCTAAAAGGAGTGGAGGCACAAAGAAATAGGAAATAAAGCAGGATAATTCAACAATTAACAGAAATAAATAAACAACTACAGCTACAACAGAGTCCAGTCCAACAGAAAGTACAGTCTAAAGTAGTAAAACGTACCACATGCCGAGTGAACACTCGGCCCGACGAGCTGGCAATTGAGAACCTCCGCACCGCGCCCTCAAACCACGAGGGAGAACCGCCACACCTGAAAAGTAGGGAATGAGTCTCCAAAATAGAGACTCAGCAGGGATCCCGCGGAACCCCAACCGGAAACAACGTTGGTAGCGGAAAGGAAGGCTACCACAACAGCAGGAACAGCGAATGGGTGGCCGGTAAAAACTCGGCACTATAGCTACTCCTATTGTACCAGAACCACACCCCGGACTCATGGTCGGGGGCTATCGAACTACACTAGTACCGCTTACTGAAGTAAAAACCCACGGCAACCACGCCGTAGAGGCCTGTCTCCCAAGACACGGCCAACCTGGACACGCTGTCCAAGGTGAAACCCCGACCACCTGGTCATGGGTACCGTACAGCAAGACGCAACCTCGGTAAAGCTACTAGCACTAGTCTCACGGCACGAGAACCGACACACGTGCCACGGCGAGACAACTGAAACTCAACGGTCAACACGACCAAAACCTGAAGGTCGAAGTCACTGAAACTGATAGTCTGTCACTCTCTGTCCAGAACAGGAGTACCTCCCACTAGAAGCATAGTCGGTAGCATCCACTGACGTCTTACACAGCACCGCAGGTGAACTGCCTGACGTGGTAGCTCCTACCAAAGGCACGAACACCGCACAAGTAACCACAAACGAGTGACTAGCTGGGGTCACGCTCGTCAGCGTGGGTCCAACCGCCCCTAACCACGTGTGCACACACAGACCTTGCGTCCCTGGTCTAGCCCTATGACCGATTTTCACCTCAGTCGGACTCTGGGTGCAAGACGTGGGGTCTGACGAAAATCGGTCCACAAACTGTCTCTAAGGGTAGCCTCTCCACCACTCCCTGGTGGGACCACACGCATGTAAGCAGGGTACGACTAGTGGAGGGTCACTACGGAGTAGACTCTCAAGTCAACGGAAAATAACGTCCGAACCCGACGACGTACGGGGACCATCCCACGTACCAGCACCGTCGCACGGTGACCACAGTCGGAGAAGAAACGAGACTCACAGTCCATGGTCACGCATACACCCTGCGCGAGAGTCGAGAAAACCCAAGTGACGCTAAGCCACTGGACTCTGGGCAGTCCTCTGGACGCACTACACCCAACGGTCCTTGAGTCACAAGACTCGGGGTCAAGACTGTCGTACGCAACAGCACAAGGCTGTCAATCTAGTCCAATGTCTAGGTCTAAAACCACGGTAGCATGAGTATCGAGGTATCTCACGAGCCGCCGAGACCATTCCCTCGGGAAGGGAACTCAAGGGACTAAGGCCACACACACGGCCCACGTGAAAAGCACAGAAGCATGATTCCCAAGGCAACTCGCACACTGCCAAGCTGTAGCCCAACTCAGGGAGAAGAGGGAAGCCTCCAACCCCCGACTGGACAACTGGACTCGCAGCCCAAGGCCTCACACAGGACCCACTCGGGAATCACTTTCTGGAGAAACCAACAATGCACAGGGACTCTCACCGCACGCACGCCAACATATGGTGACACGAGTCGAGAACGCTACACCCCGGGACCACACCGTACCACGACACCTGGCCCCAACGAAGTGCACATCATCCGTCAGGCCACGGGTCAACACGTGGATCGAGAACCATACACCCGGGACTCGAATCGGTCAAAATGGAAACACCGAGTTAGACTGGCACATGGACGGTTCATCCTGGGCCGCTCAAGGGACGTGCGGCTGGGGAAGAGCCACTCAAGGGATATTCGGCTAGGAAGTTGCCGCACAAGTGCACTAATCGGACTAACCGAAGATGGGGATAGGCAGTTAGGGCTGAGCCACCCAACGGATGTGCGGCTAAGGGTCACCCGCACAACCCAATCGACCTACTCCAGTGTCGGTCAAAACGGTTTTGACCAAACCGCACAACCCGACCTACACCCAACTGGTGACCAAAGGTCAACGGGGACATGCGGTCAGCGCCTGGCCGCACAAGCCCACGAAAAGACAGACGGCTTGGGACCAGCCGCCCATGGGGGGACATGCAGACCTCTCCTTGCCGCACATCGCATGTGTGGTCTATCATCCGACCGCAAAACCCCAAAACCAGAATGAGAAGAACGGACCAAAGCCAGCCGCCCATACGATGGACAGGCCCTAGTTCGATCGCCCAACCGTCACGCCGGGTGAACCCAGGGGGTCGCCCGATCGCGGCCTATCCAAGCCCCATTCGTGCCGAAACGAAGGGGATATAGCCACAACCACTCTGGAAATCACATAGACTCTGACCGGAGTCAAAACGACGCACGAATCACGAGAAACAGGCGATTCTACCGAAGTTACCCAAAAAGGGTTTTCGAGCTTCCTGGAGCCCTACCGGTCCAACGGGACCACCAATCGAGATGAAATCAGGGGAAAAGAACGCTCTCGCCCCAAGGAATCCATTGATAGTAACCGATCTGGAAACCATCGCCGTTCCCCGACTGACCCTAAAAAACCTACAAAACCATGGTTTCGCTAGAACGGACCCAAACACAGCCGTTTCCACGCCGAACGGCATGCAATGGTAGGGAAAACGGGCAGGACGCAGTAGTGTTCCGTCACCCTACCTCCACCGAGGAAACCGCTTGCCGAAGCGACTAATCCACGCCGAAAACTGCCCGGAACGTGAACGACGCCATCTCAGAATCCACCGAGGGATCGCGCCCGCAACTACCTCGATCCTCGCCCATCCTCGCCCGCATCCTCACCCGCGTCGCCTCCACCTCACCCCCGCCTCGCTCCGTCGGCCGTCGGAGAAGAGAGGGAAGAAGGAGAGCATGAGAGAAGAGAGAGGGAGAGAGGGTGAGAAATGAGAGGGGAGAGAGAGAAAGGGGGGTTTATATAAAAAAATCCAGAAATTCCGGAAAATACCAAAAGTTATAAAATCACAACCTCGCGATCCTTGGAACGCACCGATCGCGATGGTACCACCCGTGCCCAGGTGAACGACCTGGTTCACTCGCAACGAAGTTCCGAAGGAATTACCTAAACACACACCGGGAATCAGAAAACACACACGGAAAAGCCGCGGACGTGCTCCGGGCCTCTGAAACAGCTCCGGATCGTGCCGATCCGAACACAAATGATGTCTGAAACATCATTTCGGACGCAACGGATCCAGATTCACCGAAAACGTAGATCTGGGACCCGAGAAGAAGGATCCAAAAAATCTGGGGCATTACACATAAACATGAGTCCGAATAATTGGTCAAGAGTCAATTATGTAATTTTCTCTTTTTCTTGAGTCTACAGTTAGAAAAGAGTCAAGAGTCGGATGTAACCTTGAGTTATGATTATTATTCAATAAAAGTGAAATTTTTTTTTGAGTATATGACCTTGTGCATTCCTCTTTTTTGTGGATGTGTTAGCGCTCTGATTATCTTGATTGCGAGAAGCTTATCTTGTCGGCTGGTCACGTTCTCGAACTACTTCCGCTGCATAATCTTGGGGCGTGATAGTTAAGGTGGTATCAAAGCCTAGACATAAGTAAGTCCTAGGAAAAATGTCATGTCATAGGCTAATTCCAAGGTTCAAGGACCCACACCTATGAACTAAGAAAGAAAATTTTGAATCATGTGAGAATCGGGTAAAGCCCGGGATAAGATAGTTATTTAGATATTTATCTTTAGGTGAATCCTCATAAATTCTGTTGGAAATAACCATTTATCTATTTTCGTAGGTACCTTATTCTCACAATGGCTCACCGTGCGAATTGAGAAGCGATGCAACAGACTGTTGCAGGTCTTACCCAGGTCCTTCAGACTGTGGCCCAAGCTGGCGCAAGTGTCGGTGCGGGTAATTTACACGGGGACTTTTAGAGTATGAATCCTCTACGGTTCTCTGAATCTTCTAACCCCGATGAGGCTGAAAATTGGATCGATGAGATGAAATGGATATTTGAGGTCATGCAATGCACTGACGAAGAGAAGGTCCGCCTCGCCACATTCCAATTGAAGAAAGATGCGCGTACTTGGTGGAATGCCGCCTCGACACAACCTCAAAATGCTCAACTTACATGGGAGGAGTTTCTTGGACTCTTCCGAGCAAAATATTTCTCCGAACATGTTAATGAGAGGAAGGCTGTGAAATTTGCCTCTTTAAGGTACGGTATGATGTCCTTGGTGGAGTACGAGCTTCAATTCTCTCGTCTGGCCCCTTATGCTCCTCATCTAGTTAGTATCGATCTATTAATGGCTAACCGATTCATGGATGGCCTAAGGCCCGGCTTTATTCAACAACTTGGGCCTCAAAATATCCGCACATATACGGAGATGGTCAGACGGGCACATTTATGTGAAAGGACCTTGGAGAAGGTAGATATGTTAAGAGGGAAAGAAGAAAAGTCGAGCCGAAAACATGATAGGCGAGAGGAAAAAGAAGAAAGGTTTAGCATCACAAAAGATGACGAACCCCGTAATAATAAGAAGAGCACTCGAAATGGCAACGGTAATGGATGAAGGAATGGCAATGGCAATGGAAAGAGGAACGGCAATGGTAATGGTAATGGCAAGAACAAAAGAAGCAAGGAAGAAGCAGAAAGGCACGTCATGGCAGCTTGCTCATTTTGTGAGAAGTTCAGTCACTCGGTCGAAAAATGCTGGAAGCATCTTGGCGCTTGGCTCAAATGTGGGAGTTGGGAGCACTGCGTGCCCACGTGTCCCCTCATAAAGGAACAATCCTCAAGAGATAATAATGGACGAAGGCGATAGGGCCGACTAAGCACAATGGAAGTGATTCCAACCAACATGATGAACAAACTGAATTCAATTCAATTAAAATAGCCTCAATGCACCTTAGTCAAACAACCTGAATTTAATTTCTTTGCCAGCTCTCCCCCTTGACTCAACTATGAACTCTCCCTATTTTGACATCTGTGAAACAACAAACATGAAGAAAAACTACAGAGGAGCATGCATGAAGATGGGGATCAAAGGAAGTACATGTGCAAGGTTAGAGAAAGCAATCAATGAGGAAATGGTTTGGTGTATAGACATCATGCATAGACATGAACAATATATAGCGATCAAAATTTCTTTATTCAGCCATTACATGTTCAAATTATCAGATTTTGAAAATTTTAAATTTTCTTTGTAATACATGAAATCAAACACACATAATCTAACCTAATGATGATTGTATGAGAAAGATACCAAATGATGAAAGTTTGACACCATGTGAGCTTTATGTACAAAAACTCAAATTTTTAGTTTATATCAAATGTTGAACTGATACCATTATTTTTGAACCGATGGACACCTAGATGCACATGTATGCAAATGAAAGACTTTATGATCAAATAAACCTTAATGCCTAATTCTAATTGTTCAGTATGATACATTGTGGATCCTGCAAGTATGCACTCAGTCATGTAACATCATGCATATATATATTTATATATGTAAGCATTGTAGATTCTAATTAGAAATCCACTTAAGGAAAAATTAAGAACAAGCAATAATCAATAATGTGGAGAAAAACATGCACGAGGTGCACAAGAGGAGTTTGTGATCGCCAGAGACACGAGGCCTCAAAAGATATAACAATAAAAATATGGGAGGGATCGCGAAAAATACCTTGAAACGCGGGTGATTGTGAGTGCTTTCCTTTCTCTTCTAGATCGGCCGGCCAATGAAGAGAGTTCTTCAATTAATTACCCTTACAAAAAAAGACACAAACACCAAAATAATATGAATTAGAAATATGGTGAGTGTAGCATCAATTCTTAAAAAAATGTGAACATGAACAATTAGAGAAGAACACACCTTAAGGGTGGTTACCCTTAAACCCCTATGCAAAGAGGGTGTGGGGAGATGAATGATGATGGATGCAAAATAAGGATAAGGGGAAAGAGTGCAAGAGTGCACTTATGGGAGACCTCAATGTGATTGAGTATGAAAAAAAAAGAAAAAAAACAATAAAAGAATGATGCATGCATGCATATGAATTAATGAAAATAAGCAATAAGGGGGAGATAAAAAATAGAATCTGTTGTTTGCTCCTTGGCTTTGATGCTTGATGTGGAGAAAGCCTTCAAAGGATGAAGATTTGATGTGGAAGAAGCCTCCTTAGCCAAGAGCCCCACCTTCCTTCGATTCCCTGCAGAAAGAAGATAAACAAAAGAAAAGGAAAAAAGACAGAAGGAGAAGAAGAAGAAGAAGACAGAACGGAGGAAGAAACAGAAGAAGAAGAAGAAGAAGAAAGAAGAAGAAGAAGAAAATAGAAAAACAAAAACAGAATAAAGAGGAATAACGAAAACAAAAGAAAACGAAGAAGAAGAACAGAAGAAGAAAAAGAAAACAGAACCTCCGAACCAACCCCCTAACAGAGCCGAAAGGCTCTATTAATAGAGTTGAATCAAAAGATAGAAGGATAAGAACGGGCAAGAGCCCAAAAAAAGGGAAGGATTAGAATGGGCAAGAGCCCAAACGAAGCAGGACTCTCTGGGGAAAGGCTACGGTTGAGCAGGAACACAAAACTGAAACACGACCTGGACCAGGGCGTCAATTCAAAAATTGACGACCTTCCAGAGGGCGTCTTTTAAAAACACGCCTTAGGCTAAGGCGTCTCTTCCTGGATCAATTTTGGAAATAAATCTTTCTTTTATTTGAAAATTCTGAAACACGCCTTAGGAAGAGGCTTTATTTAAAACACGACTTAGGAGAAGGCATTACTTATTTGAAACACGCCTTAGGAAGAGGCTTTATTTAAAACACGCCTTTGGAGAAGGCGTTATTTAAAACACGCCTTAGGAGAAGGCGTTATTTATTTGAAACACGCCTTTGGTGAAGGCGTTATTTAAAACACGCCCTAGCCCACGTCGTTAATTATGAAAAATTAGAGAAAATATCTAAACAAATCTAGAAAAATCCAGAAAAATCCAGAAAAATATAGAAAAATAGGAAAAGAGGAGGAAAAGTGGAGAAATCCAAGAAAAGTGGGGAAAACCACTCAAACAAAGCTAATTTGAGGGTCAAATTGGGGCATTACAGGGCAATATGAGATGTACTCACAGTAACGTCAATTTTGGCGTGTCTACAGCTGCCCCGCCTTGGCGTCTGCTTTGCAAGGGAGCGTAGCAAACTGAAAAGTAGATGCCAAGGTGTGATGAGACACGCAATCAACATCACTTGATGAGAATGAAATCAAAAGCACGAGATGAAGCAAATCTCAGGAAATTCAATGAAATCAACAATGTTTGGATAAAAGGGGGAGGTGTGCACGAGGGCACGAAGGAGATAAAAAATGATCAACTTCCAGCGCGGTGGAAGTACCCCAGGTCACAAACCTGTAGATTTCACCATTGGGGAGCGGTTACCAGCCATGTGGACGTGCTACAGCCAAGGTGGATCAAAAGGGGAAAGTTTGAAAAATAAGATGATAAAAATCCAAATAGGGAGTTTTCGAGAAAAGACCCAAAACAGCGATAAAACGAACTGAGGACTCAATTCGGCATGGAATATCTCATATCTGGAAAGATTAAGATCATCTTCAACCCTCAAAGTCAGCTCATCAGAATGATTTTCCAATGTTAATTCAAAGTCCTACATGAATGCATGCTGGGTTTAAAGGGAAAATAACAAATAAAGATATAATATAATCAAGGATAATATTGTTAAACTGCCAAGACTGGGTCAAGAAACCAATTTCGCGAGCTGATACTAAGCCGAAGCCCGTTTATCCACGAACCAATTCACAAAAGGGAACCATCGTCCCCAGCCTTGGACGGCTCAACGGCCTATCCGTGTGACTAAGACTTCTCTGGAATCATCATTGTTTTTGATGAAGGGGAACTCAAATCCCAGATTTACCAAAGCCACAAGGTCCTTGATATAATCTAGTAGCGTATGTAACATATAGTAAAAATGCATACAGGGAGATGGTGATATCAATAAGTATGGGGGAACTGAGAGATGAGGTGCGGGCACCGTGGGGCTTGGATGATGATGCCCGGACGGTGGGACCAAGAGCTTCTTATCCTGCGCTCAAAATTTCATTAGCCAAGATATAATGAAGATAACAAGCAATGAATGAGGCATTTAAGCATAACAAGCATAGCATGAATGGAAGCATCAATAAGCAATGACAACATAGACATCAAAGCACTCAAAGCTTAGTGTGAATAGCATTCAAGCATGTATTAGCATGAATAGCATGAGTTAAATTATAGCATTGCAAAGCATCATTGTTTGTTGTTTGTCATAAGGATAACAATCTTGGCATGTGAGATTGAGATTGAATGATTGGAATCAAGTAATGTCCAGTGGCAAAGTGATCAAGTGAAATCAGCAGGAGTTGATTGAATGATTTGTAGATGAATAATCAGAATGATATAGTAATCAGAATGATATAGGGAGATGATAATCAAAATGCCCTAGTGTGGCATATCACGAGAATATCGGGAGGAATCAAGAGGTTGATAACAATAAGTGAAGATAGGACTCATCCCGCGCTCTTGGTCTCTGCAAAGTTGTTCCTGCAAAAGCACCATCAGACAATACAATGCAATTTTTTTTTTTGTTTTTGGAATATGCAAATTTTTATGAGTTTTGAAATATGCAAATTTTTATGAGTTTTGAAAATATTTGAATTTTTATGAATTTTAAAAATATTTGAATTTTTATGGAGATTTTTGGAAAGTATTCAATTTTTTGTTTGATTTTGCTCAGGAAATATTCAATTTTTTGTGGATTTTGGTTTAGACATTGTTAATGCAGCATCAAAGGGTTGTTTTTGAACCACTGGCTAGGGGTCCTAGTTCCTTCCCTTTTCGCTAAAATTGCCCAAAGCTGGACATGCATTGAAGGGTGGCGCCCTATAACCGACCGCCCTTGATCAACGGTGCCCCTACCAAGGCCATACCCGAGAAACATTCGATCTTAGAGGGAAAAGAGAAGAATAATTGTGACAAGCTTTGTGCGGGATGGGAGATATCGGGACTTGAATTCTTTCCAAGGTGTTCCCTTCAAAGAGGTAGTCTGTTGTGCCGGGGCTTTGTGCCTTTGATTTTTAGACCCTTGACATGCATACGGCCAGGGTTTTCCCTGCGGGGACTTTGCCCTCTTGACATGCCATAATTCATGATTTGTAATTACCAAAATTTTTGATTTGATTTTCATAATAGCCCTTTTGGCGAAATGTATGTCATGAAATTCATATTGATTTTGGGTCAAGACTGCCCCTATTTGAGACTCCTCTCGTATTGGGGATTACCAAGGTTGGTCATCTCATCCGTCAACCTCTTGCCCCTGCATGTGGCCGAATAATGAAGAGAAAAGACTTTCAGATATTCTCATGGCATGGCCAAGATAGCAACGATGTTTTTATCAAAGGAGCCAGCTAAGGACGCCGTGAAGTGTGTGCGGTGCCCAACTAAGGGTTGCTCTTAACAAGCACGGAGAGAATGTTGAATTCCCAGCGCTGGTTTTTATTAACCAAAGGTGCTACAGAGCAAGCCTAAAGACTCTTTTTAAAAATGAGAATTCAAAAGTTTAAGATAAAGGTTTAAAACATCACTCTTAATCCTGCTAAGAAGCACTTTCTTTTGAAAATCATGCGTGAAGCAATGAGAAAATGATATCATTAAAATACATACTTACGCCAATATGTTACCTTGCAACCTTTGTAGAAGCAGCTGTCAGAGGCAAGGTTGATCATCGTGGGATTTGTCCTCTTTGGGAGTCAAAAGGATTGGAAGCCAAGGGTTTGAAAGTGGCTTAACAAGAATGAGTGGTGCTCAAACCAGACTCAGACGAATAAGGAAAAAAGGGAAGAGAGGCGAGGGCTAGAACTCCCTCACTAAGGCGCGGAGACCCTGATCACATGGAACAGTCTACAGAAGAAGCGGAAAATCAAGAAGAGGGGTGAGGACTAAAGCCTCGGAAGCAATGGGAGAATGGGCAGATGCCCAAGGCAGTGGATGTGGAAGAAGTTGGGTCAGACCCAGAATCAGGAGGAATTAGAAGAAGAAATTGGTAGATAGAAGGAGGCAGATCTGGAGGGTCCGGAGGTGGTGGAGGAGAATCATGATAGGAGGAATCCGGAGGCTCCGGAGGGATGACGAAAGAAGGGACGCGATGCCCTGGGAAGAAATAGGGAAAAAGATGATGGAAAAGGAAGAAAAAAATGAAGGATGCGATGTTCTGAAAGATTAGAAAGATGAATCGGAAGAAAGATGGAGGGTCCGGAGGTTCCGGAGGGAGAAAATGCCGAGGGACGCGATGCCCGAAGGAAAGGGAAATAGAATCCGGAGGTTCCGGAGGAATGAGATGGAAAGGGGCGTCATGCCCGACGGAAAAGTTCGAAGGTTCCGGAGGGATGAAATCAGGAAGAGAAGATGGAAAGGGGCGTCGTGCCCGGGGAAAAGATAGAGAATATCAGGTGGAGAATCCAGAGGTTCCGGAGGAAGAATATAGAAAGGGGCGCGATGCCCTAGGAAAAGACGGAGACAATCAGGTGGAGAATCCGGAGGTTCCGGAGGGAGAATATGGAAAGGGGCGCGATACCCAAGAGAGAGGAATGAAGGAGGATCAGGAGGAAAATCTGGAGGTTCCGGAGGAGGAAATTGGAAAGGGGCGCGATGCCCGAGAGAAAGGTCCGGAGGTTCCGGAGGAGTAGAATCAGAAAGGGCGAGATGCCCAAAGAGGAGGGATAAAATTCCTGGAGGTTCCAGGGAGATAGCAGGAAAAGGGACGCGATGCCCTAGGGAGAGTGAATTCGAAATAGATGAAGATGAGAAATGCGGAATATCCGGAGGTGCCGGAAGGCGGGGAAGATACGGGTTTGGAAACCCGGGAAGCAGGAGGTGCAAATGTGTGCAAATATAATGCAACGGATGCAATGAATGCATGAATGCAATAGAATGCATGAAATGCAAAGAATATGAAGAATATGAAGGATGAAAGGACGAGATCCTCCTCCTAACCCTGGGAATGGCCCATGGAAAAGATGTGATAGACAAGAAGGTGGATGAAATAGCGGAAGGCCTTTCAGCCCCAAGATAACTGCCCCTCCACGGCAGTGAAAGAATACAGCCAATTGGCCCAATAAAAGGAGCTTCAACAAGTGGCAACCCCCTTTGAAGGCAAAGATCAACAATGTGAGGGAGTTGGTGAGTTGGAACGGGAAGCATCGTGTTGCCCATTGAATGTGGTATATATGGAAAGTTGAGCAAAATGGGCATTCGCCCCTTGTAAGGAATAATGAATTCGGAATTCGGAATTTGGAACAAGGGGTGCCCTGCCCGGCCCTTAAATGGCGTCAACGCTTGGCATTCTCTAAGCAATGGCGGCGACTTGGCCAATTCAATCGTGCTCGGCACAATAACCCAGATTGGCATCCGAAAAATGAATTCTTGAATCTTGAATGGCACAGTCGTGGCCGAAGTCTTCTTGCCCGACTTTTGATCATCTTCGGCACGAGTACTTGTAGCAGCGCTCCCCTTCCGAGTAGTAAAGGAAGGTGAGGCGGAGGCGGAAGGCTCCGTGGATGATGGAGGTGTAACGGGAGGTGTTGGCAAATGAGTGAGTGGAGGCGGAGGTTCAAACACGTCGAGCTTCTCCCTTTGCTCGGAAGCAGTCGGGGTTGGCTCGAGTGCAAAAAGGTGTGGATCCTGCTCAGGATTAGCCATGGGTAAAGGCGAAAGGCTATGTGGTGGAGGTATAGGCAAAATGGGTTTTGGGGTTAAAGGCATAATGGAGGGTAATGGTGGGGAAATTGGGGAAGTGGAGGCCGAGGTCGAGGCTAATGGCATAATGGGTGGAGGTTTAATATTGGAAGGCTTGGGGGAGGCCAGTGTTGCGGAGGTTAATGGTGTAACTGGAGGAGGTGTAATGTATGCGGTGTCAAGGATAGGAGGAGACTTACAATGTACCGGTGTGGGTGATTGAAGTATCGACCCATCATCGTAACACCAATTAGTCTCATAAATAGGGGTTGGATCAGGGATGGTTTCATCCTGAGCAGGAGGTTCATCAAATGACAGTGGAGAGAGCGAGAAATTAAGAAAACTCGGAAGGGGTGCCTGCGGAGCTTCATCATCATCGTACACTGCCTTGGATTCTTCAATTGCCGGCTCTTGATTGCTTGAAATGCCGAAGTCATAATCATTTCTCCTATCTTTCCATTCTTTCTCCATCTTGGTGATATCATCCAAAGCGGCATGGAGAGGATTGACCGGAGTAGGAGGAGCCATGACTCTTTTTAATTGTTCCTCCATCAAAGTGATTTTATCGAGGAGAGTTTGCTGGAGGGGTGTGACCTTAACAACAGAGGGTTGGCAGGGCCTTGAAGGAGAAGGGGCCGCATAAAAAGGCCGTGGAGGTGGATTAATGGGCCGACCCGTAGAAGAACCCGGATGGGCCGGATTGCAATGAATAAATGGGCCTTGGGGCCATGAGGGAGGAGGAATAGAAGGAGGCGGGTGATGGGCCACCCGAGTAGAATGAACAGGAGGAGATGGGTAATGGGCTACCCGATCAGGATTGGAAGGAGGAGGTGGGTGATGGGCCACCCGTGTAGAATTGGAGGGAGATGGGTGATGGGCCACCCGAATAGAATTGGAAGGAGGTGGGTGATGGGCTACCCATATAGAATTGGAAGGAGGGAGAGATGCATGAGATGTACCCTCAACGGCAGCCTTAAGGGCGTGGATCTGTTGAGGGGTGACATGATCTAATGCCTGCAAGATTTGGGAGACCCTCTCATCGTTGGGAGGAGACGGTCCCAGAGGAATAGTGGCTCGAACTTGAGTTGGGGGACCATAAGAATGGACATTACCCGTGGGTCGGGCATGACCATAAGAATAAGGACGTGGTCCCTTGAAAGAATGGTGAGGATTTTGATGAACATGTTGAATTTGAGGAGTGTAAGAAGTGCTAGGTTGTGCATCCTCATGAATGGAATTAAACACGTTATTTTCCCGATTACGGTAAGCCATCATATAATCAAAGTTCACAATAATATGCAAAGAAGCACACAAGTTGGAATGGTTACCGTGATTTTGATTGTTTTAAACCTTGGTGAATTAATGAATTTTAATAAAGTTTGGAATGATTCACACAAGGGAGGATCTTAGTTTCAATATGATTAAACTCCAATGCCAACTAGGAATCCTCTCTCACCGTGTAGGCCAACTAACTCGAGACTCCAGAAGGGTACAACCTGTCCAGCGTCCGTGGGGGAATCCACGGGTGCGGGGACTTACGGAGGCTTGGTTTAGGAATTTCCAATCCAAAGAGACGGAATGCTCAATGGAGGGTCGTTCCTTCACCAAGGGGGTGTGTGGCTCCTAGATATGTGGAGAGAGGAGGTTTCCCAAACCAATGCAATATGAATGAATGCAACAGATATAATCAAAAAAAAAAATATAACACAGTGATGAAGAAGGAGTGCGGTAAAAACACAGGCAAAAGATGCCCTGGGGCAGGGCGCTATAAATCAAAAGACGCCTTGGGGCAGGGCGCTACCAATGGAAAAGACGCCCTGGGGCAGGGCGTGAAACACTGTGGGGAGATGCCAACCAAGTCAAGAAACGCCCCGCAGTGAGGCGTTCATGAAACAGCGCCTTGGTGTGAGGCACTAATCAAGAAAGAAACGCCCTGGGGAAGGGCGTGAATTCAACAGATCACCAAATATAATAAAAACGCGTCCTGACAGAAGGCGTTAAACAGGGAAAAGGTGCCCTATGCTAGGGCGTTAACGTAAAACGTGCCTCTGTCAGAGGCGTTAATTGCCTTATTCCAGAAACTCTTCACGGCCAGCAATAGCAGAGAAACGCTCACAGAGTCAATCACAGTCAATCAACAAATATGAATATCAAAACATAATCATGCTCATCAAATTTTATTTTTTTGGATAAAGTGGGATTTCAAAAAGAAATCTATCAACTGACAGATCACAAGTGGGACAAGAAAACAATGGAGGGTGCCCGAGGGGCACAAAGGAGGGGTACCGTGGGTACCAATAGGAAAGGGTACGCGAGGGTGCCAAGGGGAAAGGGGTAATGAAAGAAGAACACAAAGGGTCCCACCGTGATCACCAATTTGTAGATTCTAATTAGAAATCCACTTAAGAAAAATTAAGAACAAGCAATAATCAATAATGTGGAGAAAAAACATGCACGAGGTGCACAACAGGAGTTTGTGATCGCCAGAGACACGAGGCCTCAAAAGATATAACAATAAAAATATGGGAGGTATCGCGAAAAATACCTTGAAACGCGGGTGATTGTGAGTGCTTTCCTTTCTCTTCTAGATCGGTCGGCCGATGAAGAGAGTTCTTCAATTAATTACCCTTACAAAAAAAGACACAAACACCAAAATAATATGAATTAGAAATATGGTGAGTGTAGCATCAATTCTTAAAAAAATATGAACATGAACAATTAGAGAAGAACACACCTTAAGGGTGGTTGCCCTTAAACCCCTATGCAAAGAGGGTGTGGGGAGATGAATGATGATGAATGCAAAATAAGGATAAGGGGAAAGAGTGCAAGAGTGCACTTATGGGAGACCTCAATGTGATTGAGTATGAAAAAAAAGAAAAAAAACAATAAAAGAATGATGCATGCATGCATATGAATTAATGAAAATAAGCAATAAGGGGGAGATAAAAAATAGAATCTGTTGTTTGCTCCTTGGCTTTGATGCTTGATGTGGAGAAAGCCTTCAAAGGATGAAGATTTGATGTGGAAGAAGCCTCCTTAGCCAAGAGCCCCACCTTCCTTCGATTCCCTGCAGAAAGAAGATAAACAAAAGAAAAGGAAAAAAGACAGAAGGAGAAGAAGAAGAAGAAGACAGAACGGAGGAAGAAACAGAAGAGGAAGAAGAAGAAGAAGAAGAAGAAGAAAGAAGAAGAAGAAGAAGAAGAAAATAGAACAATAAAAACAGAATAAAGAGGAATAACGAAAACAAAAGAAAACGAAGAAGAAGAACAGAAGAAGAAAAAGAAAACAGAACCTCCGAACCAACCCCCTAACAGAGCCGAAAGGCTCTATTAATAGAGTTGAATCAAAAGATAGAAGGATAAGAACAGGCAAGAGCCCCAAAAAAGGGAAGGATTAGAATGGGCAAGAGCCCAAACGAAGCAGGACTCTCTGGGGAAAGGCTACGGTTGAGCAGGAACACAAAACTGAAACACGACCTGGACCAGGGCGTCAATTCAAAAATTGACGACCTTCCAGAGGGCGTCTTTTAAAAACACGCCTTAGGCTAAGGCGTCTCTTCCTGGATCAATTTTGGAAATAAGTCTTTCTTTTATTTAAAAATTCTGAAACACGCCTTAGGAAGAGGCTTTATTTAAAACACGCCTTAGGAGAAGGCATTACTTATTTGAAACACGCCTTAGGAGAAGGCGTTATTTAAAACACGCCTTAGGAGAAGGCGTTATTTATTTGAAACACGCCTTAGGTGAAGGCGTTATTTAAAACACGCCCTAGCCCAGGTCGTTAATTCTGAAAAATTAGAGAAAATATCTAGAAAAATCCAGAAAAATCTAGAAAAATAGAGAAAAGAGAGGAGGAAAAGTGGAGAAATCCAAGAAAAGTGGGGAAAACCACTCAAACAAAGCTAATTTGAGGGTCAAATTGGGGCATTACAGGGTAATATGAGATGTACTCACAGTAACGTCAATTTTGGCGTGTCTACAAGCATATCTCCCCCTTTCTTATTAAGAGGATGAGATAGGTGTATGAAAAATGTAAATGAGTCGATGCAGCCATAATGCTCATATTTAACACCAAGGAGAGTGTGCAAATATTTCAGAGAAGTTCAAGCAACAGTCTATGCAAATAGTCAAATTTTTAGGCTACAGAGCAAATCAAATTTCCAATTGTGTACGTCGATGAACATGGAAAATAAATTTTAAGCATATGGGTATATGGATTTTCAAATTAACACAAAGGGACACTCTCCTTTATTGCACTTCCTTTTCAGATTAGAGTCTATTGGTGCCTCACACTACCTCACTTCATTTTCTTACTTCAATTTCTATTTTTCTAAACATTTTCTCAATCGAGGGTGGTCAGGTTCAAACCATACCTTTTATGCGAGGAGACACATGGGTCACATGCCAGACTCCTCGGTTACTTAGTAGGTTGACTATTCCATCAAAATCTGAAAAGAGATTATTTAATGCAGCACTTTTCAATGTGAACCATATCACGTCTCAGGTGACATGTGTCCCATCTAATTAGTGAGACTGAACATTGCTCTGCCTTCAATTTTCTCCACATTTTTCATTGAAGAATTTTTTCTTTCTTATGAGGTAGGCAGCTTATTCAACTTTTCTTTTCAAATTCCATGCAAAATAATTAGTTTCCCTATAGTGTTAAGAAGAAATTCTCATATCCTTATGTTTAACATTCATTTTCACATAAGAGTGCAAGATAGTGTGCATATCATGATTTAAAATATATAAAATTTTAATTGGCAGCATAATTGTGCAGCTCCCCCTATATAAATAAACTTATTAAAAATTCCTCCCCCTGAGTGTATGACGTGAGACACATCGGTCATAACTCAAATGCAACATTATTTAACAAGGGAGTATACGGTCTTAGAAACACCAAAGATGGGGATACTACATATAATATCATGCAAGCACACTGTGGGAACATGCAATATATAAGGCATACTTCAAAGCATGCACACTTAAGATCATGCCATTCATGCAACTGTGAGTGCATGATTCAAATTTCATTTTATGCCCCAACATGAACTATATGCATGAACGTGCTGGACACACGAGTGCTAGATGCAAACCACAGTTTGTACCTGAACTGAACAACATGCATGTGTGACATCTAATAAATGCAAGTTCCAATTTATACCTGAAATGCATTGTATGAGATGCAAGCTCTATTTTATACATGAATATGCAAGATAGACCTAAACGCATAAGATCATATGTCTAACAGATTTATTAGAACTAAAAAACTGAAGCAAGGAAATTTATTCCAACCTCCCCCTTAATAAAATGCTCATCTTCTTCATTAAAAATGTCTGGCCTAATGACTAAGGAAAATTCAATATAAATGAGGCCATGAGTTCATTGAACAAAATAAAATGAGCCATTATCAAAAATCGATCAAGGAGTCATTCATCTTATTTCTCTGGTTCCTAGTACTTGGCGGATCATATTCTTACGCATAGTAACAATTTTCAGATAGACCTAATCTATCCATCTATAGATCACTATTTGATATATCACAGAAAACAGATACTCTCAACATCAAGATCAACCAATTTATTCTTGACATAGAGCAAACAGGTTACGTTGACACTTCAAGCACATAGATAATCTCACGCATGTACATATACTAATCTCCCCCTCTCAATTGAAATGAAGTGATTGAAAACAATCAAGCAATCAAATAGCCATAGCATCGTCAAAAGCACACTCAAATCGGTGTCCATTCAATTTCAAGCATTGCACTCATATTTGGCATGAAGATACAATCATTAGATTGTTCAAAGAAAGGTTCATCAAAGTATTTTCATGAAAACAAGTAGGAAAATTGAGTATGCACAGCTAAATCAACATCACAACAATGAAAAGTGCACACATCAATTTTTATAATTCATTAAGTGAAAGTTTATTACCAAATTGTGCCTTGAGCAGCCCTTATTTACTGAGTGATTACTTTGGCCTTCTTGCTTCCAAGGCGCACCTGCAAGACAAATTTTTCATTTGATATTTTTAGGCACCCAAGCCTTCTTGGCTTCGGGACGATTAGTGTAACAACCCAAGATCCATATACCAGGAATTACCCGATACCATTTGAATCATGTCCCGCCACCCACGAGCCAGAAGGCTCGGAAAAGTTATTTAGGTATGTGGGGATACATTGAAATTTAAAATAATGCAAGCAACAACTATATAATTAACAATTTAATTAACAATAAATAAAATTAAAATTTCAAATAAAGAACTAACTACAGAGTCCAGTCCAACAAAGTACAGTCTACAGGGAAAAGAAATGTACTCGAACATAGAGTAGACCCCCGGCTCTAGGGAGCTGGCAACTACGAACCTTAGCGCTGCACCTCCAAACCTCAAGGAGGAACTGCAACACCTGAATAGAAATGGGGTGAGCCTCATCTCATTGGCTCAGTAGGGGTCCCGTGTATCCCCACCACAAAACAACAGCGGTAAACAACAGTGCTAACAAGAACAACAAAAATAGTAGTAGGAGTAGCAACAACAACAATAACGATGGAAACAACAGCCATAGCACGAACAGTCAAACGACAGCCGGTAGAACCTCGGCACTCTAAGCTACTCCTAACGACAATGAAAAGCAAATCCTGACCTCACAGTCGGGGACCACCGAACTAATGGAGAACCCTGGCTACACTACTAGGAAGGGAAAACCACGACAACTCTATCGTGAAGGCCCGTCCTTACTGACGAAGGTCCAACCCAAGACCACTCGGCCCAAGGGTACGGTCACGACCTCACCGTTGTGAACCCTACACTGTCTATGGGTGAAACCTCGGTAACCCTATCGAGAACCGTAGACCTCTACAATAGGAAAAACACGCGGGAACTACACGAACAAACACGTCTCGCAGATGGAAACTGAACCTCGAGTCACGAGTGTCACGTGTCGCGTGACGGGAGAACCTATCCACTAAAAGTAATGCTGGATGCGTCCACTGACGACTTAGTCCGTGCCACGGGTGTCTCCCTACTCACCCTAGGCGGAAACTAAAACATCGTACAAGTAACACAATGACAAGGGTCTAGTTAGGGTCATGCTTCTCAGCACGCGTCCAAAGTCCCTGACCATGTGTGCACACACTAACTGATTGTGCTACGTCAAGCCCTCTAGTTGGTTTTCCCCCTGGCCCGAACTCGAGTGGCCATAGTGGGAGGCCTTACGGCAACCAGCTTAAAACTATCTCTCATGGGTCTAGCTCTCCATCACTCCCAAGTGGGTTGGCACACCCGTGCCCAGGCAAGTTATGACTAGTGGGGGGTCACTAAACATAGACACTCTCTGTAGAGAGGAAGAAACCATAAGTATCAAGGCTACGCACACACCCATCGCAAGAACCATGAAGTACCGAGTTGCTCGGTGCCACCAGACTCTGGACAGTCAACTAGACCTACTAATCCAACGGTCCTTGAGTCACGCGACTCAGGCCAAGACCGTTGTATAATATGGCACCATGCCATCAAATCACCATAGTCCAAGAGCCAAAAACCACGGTCAAAAGGATTCACAGGCATCTCACAACCGCTGGGTTCATTCCTTTTTCGAGGGAAAATAAGAAACACACAGCCCCAGGCCTGGTCAAAGGACTCTCAGTTATTGGCCATACACATGGCCCACACGGAAACAGCATTCCGAAGAAGCTAACATCGTGCGGGGATAACCCTCAACACCTACACCGGCACATGGTGACTCGATCTAGGACAACAAGAAAGCCTAGGACACACGGAGTCACCCTGACCCTCTAAATCAAACGAGCACGCTAATCAAGATTTAATAAATCCTCCGAACACTCAAAAACATGGTCATGGTCCCCATGGGGTGTCCGAGACATCCATGGGGCCAAATGATGGGGATCAACACCGAGCACTAACATTTTATTTTTGAATTTGTATCCTTTTGTTTACATTTATATCCTTGGGCTAATTGGGTTTACAATTGTATGGCAAGTATAAGCTAATGGGTTACTTGGGCTAAGTCATTGGGTTTCTTTGTAAAAAGGCCCAGTAGCTCCCGCGGGGCCCCCACCCTCTCTCTCATTGGGGCACCTAGTCTCTAGGACCCATGTGGGGCTGGTCTATGGTCCAAGATAAACTCTTGACCAAGCCTCCGATGTTGACTCCATGAAGGGGGCGCCCCCTCCTTTGTCCCCATGTGGGATTAAATAATCCCCACCTTTTAATTGCTTATATTTCTTGTATTTGACCACATGGAATAAAAGTCTTCTCTCCCCTAATTATCCCTCCCTAACCCTAGATCTAAGGATAGTTTAGGTCATTTACATTTCATATAAAACCCATGTATTTTCCATATTTTGAGAAATTAATGAGAAGAAAATCATGAAATTGTTCTTGGAGCCCAAGGGCGCCACTCTCCCCTCTCCCCTTGCAGCAGTGATTGCTGCCCCTTTCTAGGGTGTGAAGCCCTAATCTTGGTGTGACTCCAAGATCTACCACCTCTGCTGGATGAGACTTCCAACCACCGCTGCCACCGCCTCCGTTCATGCCACCGTCGAGCCGCCACAACAACATCTCTGAGCTGCTGTCCTGAACCACGAAATCCAGAACAACAACCTGAAGATCTAGTTAGTCCTCCCAATCTGTGTATCTGATGATCTTGAAATTTTGAGAGATCATCCCCCTTGTTGTTACCTCCTCCCATTTTAAATTTCGTGTCAATCCACCTACTTTTGATATTTTTCCGCAATTTTTACTTCCACCCATAACAGTCTGCTAGTTTGCAGATCTACTGGATAGTAGTCTGTTCTAATATTTTTTCCGCCCCCTAGCCATCTCCAAAAAAATCCCCAAAAATTCCTGTGTGATCCCCACATACCCCCCTTCCACCCATAAAATTTACAAAGTCTATCCACTGTTTTCTTTTTGGTGAAATTTCATCTTCAGGCAGATCCCTTTTTATCCTACCAGATCTAGATTTAGAACCATTAAACTTACAGTGCCACAGTCATTTTCATTTTCAATACGATTGTTGGATGGATGCCAAATTAATTTATGTTGTAGTTCTGTGACTCCTATTTCCAACGGCGCCAACCTCGCCTCGATCTGACACTGGATCTGGGCACAACATTTCTTCTCGCCGGGTCACACAAACCTGTTCCTTGAACAGGCCAACAGAGGCAACAGCAAGATAATTCATGCAAAATTACTTCAGCGTCGATTCAGCCGCCGCCGATTTCAGGAATCAAAGAGGGGTCTTCCACCGGTGTCCCAGCTAGTCATCGCAGCAAGGATTCGACCAGAAGCCGCCGTCCTAGTTGCCGAGTTCCCTTGCTAAACCGAGTTGGAACAGTACCGAGTCGGACCAGCAGCCCGTCTCCGACCCGATAGCCCTTCCGACTCACTGCCCGTCAACCCAAGATCGTTACTCCCGGGTCCCACTGTAGCCCTTTACCTCCCTGAGTGGAGTGGGCAATAAAATTCACTGCTGTAAATTATTGATAATTACTGTACCAGGAGTTACGGTTCTTGGTCGGGGTCATCTTCCCCATGCCCGGAGCATGGAGGTATATTCGCCTCCCTGATTGTCTACCTTACTTTACTCGTAGTTGTTCTTTTATGCCGCTGCATGAGTGTGTTAGAATTCTAGCTCGATCAATTTAGTCACCGCTACGAGCGAGTGAGTGGAACCCATCCCGTGACTCGATCCGAGCACGCAGAAAAGCCGATACCCGAGACTCATTGTCAGTTCCTCAACCGCGCAGATCCACGTGTTTCCCTCGCTTAGGGACGTCCGCGAGCTAGAGTCCCAGGTTCGCGTCCCGTCCTGCATCAAATTGGTATCAAAACGGGTTAGAGTCTAGGGTAGTCGGTCCAAAGTTTGCATTGCATTCCATTCCAGTATATTATAAGGTGCCTCTGGAATGATAGGTTACGCCTATCGGGAAGGTAACACACTTGCGTGAGTGTGATCTTCAGATCAAACCTCTGCCACATGCCGGATACTGGTTAAGTCTAGGTTTGTAGTCGAGTCTTCATTCCAACTTTGCTTTGTTGTTTTAGGGTCGTGTCTACTCGGTTTGTCTTGCACCAAGTGTCGGCATGGCCATCTTGTAGCTCCCCGTGTCCCATGCATTCCCAAACGCCCACGTCATATGAATGGTGGTAACACACCCAAGGATGGGGAATCCAACCCTTCCACCTCCGTAGTCCAGAAGCCTCGGACTTCCATGGCTCTAAAGTCCCGAGCGACTACATAAAGTGGGAAGCCGCTATGGATGAATACTTTGAGTGTTACACTATGTCCGGTGCCATGCATGTCATTTTTGCCCAAAAGTGGCTTGTTCACGAAGTCGCCTGGAAATGGGAAGACATTGAACACATGAGGGAAATTAGGAGGCAATGGCCTATCAAGTCATGGCGTTAGATGAAGGGCGAGCTTAGAAGGGTCTACCTATACGGCCCGATCACCTCCAACCGACCCCACCCAATCACCTCCAACCAAGTGGGTCATAGTCGGAGGCAAAGAGCCCCACACGTAGATGAGCCTAGACCCAAGACTAGGCCGATTGATTAAGGGCGAGTCCACCACGATGTCCCTACTCCAAGCCCCACTTTTGCCGAACTCTTGCAAATATTTTTGGATCGGGTGGATAGGAGGTGTGCTTATATTGAGTCACTAGTTTCACCTTGCCCACCTCTGAGACAGGATGTTGCCATACCCGAACCTAGGAAGGTCATAGTCGATAGCGTCAACCCGGTGCCACTCCAAGGACCTCTTCCCCTCAGGGATGACATTCCTTCTCTACCCATGAGAGCTCCATTGCCACCACCATCACCTTCCTATCTTTATTCGGAGACACCTCAGCCAGAGCCACCCGTGCTTCTAATGAGAAAGCTATTCAACGCCAAGCCACTACTTAGTTGGCTCAAGATAGGCTTGGTCCCTCGACCGCCTTGCTACCCATCCGTGGACCCCACACTACCATTAGTGCCAGTCAACTCATTCTATATCACATTCGGTCTTGTCACCATGTTGATACATTGGATGACCTTATTAAGGGATTAGACTGGCAATGGAAGTTGACGTGTATGTTGGCCCGAGGCTTCGACCAATCCACAAGTCGTAGCTTCACCCACCCCGCCTTAGGGTCCATTACCTCCGTGTGCACCGTGGGTCATGTCACCACGGAGGTTCTTGTATTCCTCCTCATGTCGGCCGAGCCTAACTTCATTCCACTTATCCCAAGGGAGGAACCATATCTTCTCCGAATGACCACCGTCCCACCTACCACTATGAACTAAGGTGACCATTTACACCTTCAAGAATTTCAAACATGGGACCGTGTCTTGAGGGAACCCATATCGAGGGGTCATACATTCTTTGATCTCTTCGATCCCTTCCCTAGTGAACCTCTTGACCCACCATATCTACTCCACTTCCTTAGGGATGTTCACTATCACACCCCTTCTCCACGGGCCAGTCCACATACACTCTGCGAGGAGCCCGTTCATTGGGGTACAGAAGAAAGTGACTTTGGCTCTCCGGGCCCACCCAAACCTCCTAAATCCAAAGAGTTGTCAATGTATGAATGGTGCATGTTAGGATGTCTAGGATTCCATTCCACCAATATTAGGTTGCATCTTGTGTATGCAAGGCACACATTCGGATGTCCTGGACCACCATTGCATATGTATGGGTCGGACTAACAGTAGGTTTGTCTAGGGTCATAAGTGAGTCTATGTTTTTCTTTATTTATTCAGTTGGTCAAGAGTCTATACATACGTGTTTGTCGAGCATATTAGGAGTTGTATAGTCGGTGTATTGCAAGCGCGCGATGTCAGTCCCTTTTCGAGTGTGAGGCAAGTCGGGTCTAATACGTTCACTGTAGACTTGTCAGAATTTGGGATCAGCTCTACCTCAATGTCTCGGATCTAGTCACATAAAGGGACCCAGCGGTGATTCCTAGTGAGTCTTTGAGCCGTCACCTCCCTTTGGGAGTGACCCCACCTCGGAGTGTCCACCACTAGCCTCAGTCCCACAGCAGTGTGAGCATAGACAACATATACCGGATGAGCCGGTGACGATTACTTTGAGTGGAGCATACTCCGCACTACCTGGTACGGTGACAGATCCGCAGGAGCCACAGGAGCAGCCGCACCCCTTACTCGACGGGGTCGAGTTCTTCCCACCCGGGGAGAATTGATAGGTACCAACATCGGGCACTAACATTTTATTTTTACATTTGTATCCTTTTGTTTGCATTTATATCCTTGGGATAATTGGGTTTACAATTGTATGGCAAGTATAAGCCAATGGGTTACTTGGGCTAAGTCATTGGGTTTCTTTGTAAAAAGGCCTAGTAGGTCCCGTGGGGCCCCCACCCTCTCTCTCATTGGGCCACCTAGTCTCTAGGACCCATGTGGGGCTGGTCTATGGTCCAAGATAGACTCTTGACCAAGCCCTCATGTTGACTCCATGAAGGGGGCGCCCCCTCCTTTGTCCCCATGTGGGATTAAATAATCCCCCCCTTTTAATTACTTATATTGTTGTATTTGACCACATGGGAGAAAATTCTTCTCTCCCCTAATTACCCCTCCTAATCCTAGATCTGAGGATAGTTTAGGTCATTTACATTTCATATAAAACTCATGTATTTTTCATATTTTGAGAAATTAATGAGAAGAAAATCAATAAATTATTCTTGGAGCCCAAGGGCGCCCCTCTCCCCGTGCAGTAGTGATTGCTGCCCCTTTCTAGGGTGTGAAGCCCTAATCTTGGTGTGACTCCAAGATCTACCACCTCTGCTGGATGCGACTTCCATCCACCACCGCCGCCGCCTCCGTTCATGTCGTCGTCGAGCCACCACAACAACATCTCCGAGCTGCTGTCCTGAACCACGAAATCCAAAATAGCAACCTGAAGATCTGGTTGGTCCTCCCAATCCGTGAATCTGATGATCTTGAAATTTTGAGAGATCATCCCCCTTGTTGTTACCTCCTCCCATTTTAAATTTCGTGTCAATCCACCTTCTTTTTATATTTTCCCTCAATTTTTAGTTCCACCCCTGACAGTCTACTAGTTTACAGATCTGCTGGATAGTAGTCTGTTCTTATATTTTTTCGGCCCCCTAGCCATCTCCAAAAAAATCCACAAAAATTCCTGCGTGATCCCCACATACCCCCCTTCCACCCATAAAATTCAGAGTCTATCCACCATTTTCTTTTTGGTGAAATTTCATCTTCAAGCAGATCCCTTTCTGTCCTGCCAGATCTAGATTTCGAACTAGAAAACTTACAGTGCCACAGTCATTTTCATTTTCAATACGATTGTTGAATGGATGCCAAATTAATTTATGTTGTAGTTCTGTGAGTCCTATTTCCAACGGTGCCAACGTCGCCTCGATCTGACACCAGATTTGGGCAAAACATTTCTTCCCGTCGGGTCGCGCAAACCTGTTCTGTGAACAGGCCAGCAGAGGCAGCAGCAAGATAATTCTTGCGAAATTACTTCGGCGTCAATTCAGCCGCCGCCGATTTCAAGAAACGAAGAAGGGTCTTCCACCGGCGTCCCAGCCAGTCGCCGCAGCAAGGATTTGACCGGAAGCTACCGTCCCTGTTGTCGAGTTCCCTTGTTGAACCGAGTTGGAACAGTACCGATTCGGAACGGAGTCGGACCAGCAGCCCGTCTTTGAACCGATAGCCCTTCCGGCTCGCTGCCCGTCAACCCAAGATCGTAACTCCCGGGTCCCACTGTATCCCTTTACCTCCCTGCATGGAGTGGGCAATAAAATTCACTGCTATAAATTATTGATAATTACTGTACCAGGAGTTACGGTTCTTGGCCGGGGTCATCTTCCCAATGCCCGGAGGGTGGAGGTATATTCGCCTCCATGTTTGTCTAACTTGATTTACTCGTATTTGTTCTTTTATGCCACTACATGAGTGTGTTAGAATTCTAGCTCGATCAATTTAGTCACTGCTGCGAGCGAGTGAGTGGAACCCGTCCCGTGACTCGATCCGAGCACGCGAAAAAGTTGATACCCGAGACTCATTGCCGATTCCTCAACCGCGCAGATCCACACATTTTCCTCGCTTAGGGACGTCAGCGAGCTAGATTCCCAGGTTCGCGTCCCATCTCGCATCGCCAAAAGTCGACCAAAGGGTCTCGACCGGGTCGACTAGAGGCCAAAACGGGTGAAACGGCTGCATTTTTATCAACCAAGCCCCTGGGTCGATCGACCACAGATTGGATCGGTCGACCGGCCCAATGGGTTGGTCAACTGTTCCATCGCCAGTCTCCCCCCCTGACCTGGGTCAGCCGACCGATCCAACTGGGTTGGTTGAACGCACCTTCGGTAGACCGATTTCTCAAATCGGTCGACCGATTCTGGCGACGCACTTGAGGGAGCTCCACCGTGGGAGCTTAAACCACGCCCCACTCTACCCATTTGAGGGGGAAAATAAAGGGAAACCCTTTCCCAACCTCCTTAGCACAAGGAGGTCCCATTCAATTTATAAAAACCTTACCGGATCAGTGAAACTGTCTCTCATCCTGAAAACATGCATATTAACCCCAGCATGAAAAGAAAACTGCTCTCGGCCTCACCACAGCCTATAAAATGCAGGAAGAGGGAATGCATGGGCAAAAGATCTATCCCCCTACCTCCACCGATGATTTCCCACGCCAAGGACGCCGATTCCACGCGAAAATGGCATTTGAATCGTTGTCGGGTTCACAAACTCACGAAGGAGCTCCACCACGCCACCGCCCCGTTCCTCGCTCCATCCTCGCCGATCGTCACCCTACGCACCTCGTCGCCTCGCCCAAGCCGTCCTCCATCGACTGCCCAGAGAAGGGAGGGAGAGAAGGAGAGAAACGAGAGGAGAGAGAGAGAGAATGAGAGAAATGAGGAGAGGGGGTGAGGGGTTGTTTAAATAGGAAATATTTTGGGATTTTGAAAAAATTGGGAAAATAAAAATAAAAAATTGGGAAAAATCATCCCCACATTCCTCGAAAAATGCACAATGTGTCTGCAATATTCCAGAGCTCGAAAACACGCTGGTTCACCCTACACAGGTGTCCTAAAGCCCGGTAGCCAAAAATCTAATTTTAATCATAAAACACGATCTGAGACTCACGAAAGTGCTCTGAGACCCATAGATTCTTTTCGAAAAATTCAGGGCATTACAGCCTCCCCCCTTACAAAAATTTCATCCTCGAAATTTGAAGCAACGATCATCTCAAAGGGGAAGAATGACTCATCCAGCTAGCGATGATCCCCGATCTCCAACTACAACCATAATTCTCATGAAAAGACAGTTCTTGAGGGACACAACGAGACCATGATCACGAGCAAAATCATCCCACTCCATGACCCAAAGCACAGCAATTCTTAGAGCGAGGATAGCACACAAGGAACACAAGTCTGGCACTACCTTAGCTACAACGAAACTCCAACCATGTCATCGCTGCCACCATCTCGCATAACGAGGAGACACAACCCACGTCACAAAAAACCTACCATCGATTATCATCCCAGTAACTAACCTTATGCCCTCCACAAGGGGCAACCATGTCTAGGCCTCAACTAGCTCGTGCAGCCACCTAGATTGCCTGCCACAATTCCATCGGCTCCATGTCACGAACACTCTCTCTCATATCCAGCGAGCCGAACACCATTAATAGCCCTGGAGCAACTCTGGTCCCAGCACAAACCTTCCATGAACCCCGATCCAATTAGGAAAAAGGCATATCATAATCAGCCACCCAAGGCCTCGCTTGCTCACGGCTCTCACCATTCTCGATACACCTCAACATGCATCTTCTGCCTATGAAAATCCATTCGCCGATCACCAGTTACTCATCAACAGAGAAACCCTTACTTGCTCAACTTCCGCCTTCCTGCCCTTCATTAGGCCCAATAAGCACCTTCCAAATTTCTACAGGCCATCTGTTGACTCTCGCACTAACCATTACTGCTTCTCGAGTCGATTCTCACTCGGATACTACATTTAATTCCAATCCTCACGCTAACTCTACCCTCTCAGGGGAGCATGGTGAACCAAACGATAGGACTCTGCAATCCTCGATCCACACTAACTCTAGACTCAGACTTACAGGGAACTCCTCCCATGATGGTCACAAGACCAAGGGTCTCATTCGGCAACATCCCTCCCGAGACTTTCGTACTCAGGCATCCTCCTTTATACAGTCTCATCAAATCTTCATCACAATTATTCAAAATGGACACCTGCCAATCCCAGCTCCTCTCTCACCATAGAGCTACAAGACACAACCTGAATAATCCACGGCATATGTCTCCAAGATAAACGAGTGTCGTCTTCCTGCTGTAGCATCCTGGTCGTTGACGCTGCGACCAATATATGCGGATCTCCAGACATCACAGATTCTTGCCACAGCTGGGTCCTTCTCATAACATTCTAAACTCTCAGACTCAACTAGGCCTCTTCCTAGACATTATCATAGTTGACCACTCGGCTAGCCTCACCATCCGCTCACAGTTACCAACTGGGACCCATAATCATCTCTCGAAAATCATATCTCTAGGACCACGATTCCATCACGAGGACACAACTTCAACACAAGTCGAGCACCTTGCTTACTGACTCTAGACATTGTGTCCTCATCCTCTGACAGGTTGTTCCTTAACAACCCCAAACTGGGTCCACTACCAAACATCTGGCACCACTGCCAACAAATGAATAGGGTACTCATCCGGCACATCTACCATCATATTTCCCCAACTCTCTATTCCACAGGTGCCACAAACCACAATGCCTCAAGCAATGGCATGGTAATCGGCATGGCTTACACAGCAAAAATAATCTTTCACCGAGGAAGCGACCTTCCGATGCTCTACTCATCCTATGAAATCCGCCCGTAGTAACCATCGCTACGATTCTGGACCTATGGGTTATGGGCCCACCAGGCTTTCGCTATGCACTCTACACAACACGCCCAATTATCGTAAATGACTCGGCATCTGCCATCCAACATTTATCAATCACAACTGGCTAACTCCAAAAAATAGGGTGACAAAAGCTCAATTAACTCAAACAAAGAGCACAGACTCTCTCTCTTGATCTGGTAATCCTCTTGCAACTCTGCAGGCTCTGATTCACAACGCAATAGGAAACACAATGCCAGCCGCGAATTCTTACACACACAGCCCCGCTGGCACTCATCCTTCCATAATAACGCCAATGGACCCTTACGCATTAGGGGATGGACATGAATCCTCACAGGCAGTCGCACTGCCAAAACACAGAATACTTCTCGCAAGCCACCACCCCACCAATAAGCAGGGCACTTCCCATATAGACTTCTTGGCATACACGAGGAGACAAATCAATTCGAACACGCGATGCAAGGCTACAGAACTTAGCCAAAACACAACTCTCTCCAACAAGGAGAAACCAACATACCTCCTTGTGGACGTCGAAAAATGTCGATGATGATCATACGGCATGCATGTCTCGACACTCGAGAGCAAGCCGAAGACGGAAATGCCGAATAAACCTCATGCCTCGCCGGATCAGAACGAGAACTCACTTGGTGGTCCGCTACCCGTTAAGGAAGCCTCCCAGGCGGAAGATACAGCTACAACTCTCCGACCGGCCATGCCGAGAGCATAATTAGAGAAAAGTCAGGAACTTCGGCACAGTCTTGGCATGCGCCGAAAGTCACACAAAGTCTGGGACTGAGCCCCAGAAGCTGCGAACGGAACATTACGGAGGCCGTGCATCGCAACTAAAACATTCTGGGGATGCCACCGTTCATATAAATAACCGCGACTTCGAAAAGAATTCATTCGGTGTTTAAAACGGTGCGGCAAGGCCCTAAACCGGCGCGTCCACCCCTTTGCTTTGGTTTAAAACGGTGCCACCCATTTGGACAACCTAAACTGGCGTGCTAATGTTGAAGGACCCGTCATGCCCATTTTACAAGCTTTTCCTACAAGTGCTAAAACGGCGTTGCCCCCCCTTTGAGATGGTTAATATGGCGCCACCCCCCTTGTATGCTAAAACGGCACGCTCATTTTGAAGGCAACAAAAAATGCTATTCCAGCGCGGTCACTATTCCCCCGCGCTAGATTAGGTGATTCAAACAAGTTATCCTCCTTCGAATGCCTATACGGCGCGCAACCAACCCATCCCGTCATAACTCCGGAGCTCTGTTTCACATCAGAGGACATCCGATGCTCAAAGCCATGTCTCCTCCTTCATTCGACAGTGAAGCGGCAGCGATGGCAGCAACACACATCAACAGTAGCAGTAGCAGAAGATCTTCGGCAAATCCGCAAATGTCTTGTCCTCAGACAAACAATAGTTTACGGCACCAACCACTGGATGCCACCGCAGACGAATGAAGTGGCGGGAGTTTTTCTTCTGTTCGAGCAAAGAAGGGGCAACCCGTTCTATATATACTCCGCCTGTTCCACGGAGCATCTCTCTCGAACCCCCGGAGGATGACTGAAGAAAGAAGAGAAGGCCACCCGAAGAGAAGGAACTCCATCCATCCATGCCAGAGAGGTGAAGGAAAGAGTGAAAGAGTGAGGGTGAGAGCGAGAGGTGAGCTGGGGGGGAGAGCTTGTGCTCCTTTCCTCCCCCCCCCCCATCCATGTATTTCTTTCCTTTTTCTCCCTCTGCAATGTATTTCTTTTCTTTTGAGATGAAATCTCTTGGGTTTGAGCCGTTTTCCCACTTTGCTGGATGAATAAACAGAAGGCCCTTTTGGCAAACATGATTCTTTGTCCTTCTTCTTCTTTCCCCTTCCTCCTTCTCCTCATCCAGGGCCCTTTGAAGCATGCTCCTCCGTAGCATGGCCTTCGAAGGAGTTCGTCGACGGATGAATATTCATGGCCCTTGTGGCGAACACTTGTCCCGCTTCAAAGAATCATCACCCATGAGTCGTGGTCGCTCTTGTAGGCTTGCCCTCGAGCGTTCCACACTCACACTTGGGCTAACGGACCGCAGTGAGGCCGTTCCGCATTTTGTGAGTTTACCCGGGAGTAATCCATGTGGTGGCTTTCGCTTCTCTCTAGCAAGTCCCGGTCCGGGGCAGGTGATGCCCAATTCTTTCCAGGGCCAAGAACGCTCAAGAACAAATGAAGAAGACACCCTCCGGAGAACAAACAGAACACACAGTGAACCCTCTGTGAATTAACCACTTGAAGTCTTTCCACAATAAACTCCTCCGAACAAAACACTTAAACCTCATGCTAATTCCTCTTAATAAACAACTAAAATGATTAAACCCCGTCTTCACCAACTTAATCCACCAAATGGATGAACAAATAGATCATTAAACCAACCTACAGATGAAAGAAAATAAAAAAAACACAGTCAATCCCTATGAACTAAACCATCGGGAGAGTTTATCCCGGTGCGGGCAAATCCGGCGCGGTCACTGTTCCCCCGCGTCGGTTTAACCTTCCTCTCAAAACACTCTCCTCCCTCTTTGAACCCAATTCCGGCATTATCCCCTGCAAGCATACTAATCCGGCGCGCCTCTTGTGACCCCCCCTAATTCGGCGCGCTCCCTTGCAGATCCTAATTCGGAGCGCCCTTTGCACCTCCTATTCCGGCGCGCCCATATTCGGTGTGCTCCCCCCTTGCGTTCCGTAAATCGGCGCCCCCACTGTAGCATCCTAATCTGGCACACCCATTTGTTTCCTTAAACCGGCGTGCCTCCTATAAAAAAAAACACAATTAACTAAATGGAATAAACGCTTAAAACTAATAAATAAAATACAAGAAAGGACCTAAACAAATGAATGAAATAAAAGACTATGAACCACTCTCATGAGAACAAACACCATAACCTTTCTATAATTAAAATGATGTTCCAGGGGCGCTGCCCCCCGGAAACCCCCGCAAGGGATGCTGCCCCCTTGATCCCCGCGACCTGACCGCGTAGGTCGATCCACGTGTGAGGGCGAACATTGGTGAGCTCGGGCTACACACTTAACAATTCACTCCCTCGGACTGGGTGCAAAGAGAAAATCAATGATGCCTTGTGCTATCGGACGTGGGTCTAGAAACTCCCGATATGGCCATAGTCTGAACACATCTCGGGCTAACAGTTTACTAACTCGACCCGCTTCTCCCAAGATCAAATCCCGCAACCCTACATTAAACTTGCCGTACCTACGGCAGATATTCGTACGGTTTTGTTGTCATCTTCAATGCTTCAAATGTGGGCTCTCGTCCGAACGATGAATGGTCCGTTAGTGACCGACATATATACCGGGATCTAATCCCGCACTTGCATTAAACTTGCCATACTCACGACAGACATTTGTACGGGTTTATTTCCGTTTACATCATGCCTTCAATACGGATCTTTGTCTGAACATAAAATGGTCTATGAATGACCAACAAAATCTGAATGGAACGAGACGGCTCTCGTCTTCCCCAAACCCTACGTGTGGGAATATCAATAAGACCTTCGTGAGTCATGTTTGGACCTCAGGTTCACCCCAACCATGGTCATTGCCTAACCCACATCCTAGGCCTATATCCAGCTATCTCTGTATACATCTTTGTTTTGGAATCTAGTCCCGAGACACTTTCCTGCTGCCCTTCGGCACCGAAATATTAACGATGCCCACGCAAGCCCCGTTTGGACCTCGGGAGGCGCCCTCGGAATGGTCTTGACTCGATCTCACACCGGGCCAATAAACTCGCTGATTCTCGACCACTCTAATCGGGATTCAACCGAATGTCTCCTATCCCTTTGAACAATAAATTTTCCATACCCTGGCATACATATGCTCCGGTTTTCCCCGTGACGATCATGATTTCTTGAATTCGCACGCTCGTCCGAATATCAAAATGGTCCCTTGAGTGACCGACATATTTCGAATGCTTGCTTTCCCAGACATCGGGTTTTCTGACTGATTCGAGACCGCTATCGGCTTGTTTCTCTCGATATAGTTTTCTGGCCATGAGGCCCCTTTTTCGGGCGATTAATCAAGGGTGTTCCCCTCTCCGAGGGGATGTAAATGACGCCGTGACCTTTATGGCACGGCGGGTTTTTATCCCGACACGAACTACACAATCATCTGATTAGTCAGATCGAGCGCACAATAAATCGTCACATTGGTGACTGGCACGCCCACGCACTTAATAAACCCAATAAACAAATAAACAAAGATTTTAACAAAAAGTGCGTCCACACTTGACCTAACCTTGAATCTCACGCACGCTGGGAACCTCGCCTACCAGCACCAAGAAAAATAATTGCTTCCATCATGGCAGCTCTTCTAATAGAACTCACCAAGTGTCACGTCAGACCACCCTGGTAGCATCTCCCGACGCTTCATTGCAGTTTCCCAAACTGTAATTCAACACGCCTCAAGCACTGACTCTGTTGATCGCTAGCCACACTCTGCCACAGCGGTTGAGCTAGCCGCTGCCACACGCTCCCTTCCTATGCCTATCTTAGATCCCAGAGCCATGAACACGTCAAAACATTTACCGAGGAGCGAAGAAATCACTAAAGATGCCTAGCTCGAAGGCTAGTACACCAACAACCTCAGGACATTATTCTCTCGAGTCTATCCTTACAAACACAGACCCATTCTCAATCCTTATGTCCCCAAAATATCCATCTCCAAAGTTACTGCCGTGCGGACCACCACGCCAAGAACCACAACATGAGCCATGATCGGCACCTGCCAACCTTCCTCAAGTCCCTAACCTGCCGTTGAACCTTCACATCTCACCTACCGCCTCGCACGGCGCATCTTAGAGCGGTGCATAATGGCCCCAATTCCATAATCTAGGCGCCGAGCTCAGCCATAGCCATACTATCTCAAACCAAGTCTAGAGCTAACACAGCCCATTCACGCGTGAACGAGTGGGACATTAAACTCACTTGGGCATTTGTACCCTATCGTACCTCAAAATCCGCAAGAATAATCAAGACTGGCACGTCTTCCCTGACACCACATGGCATGACAAGAATGTTGGGCTCGACAATCAACAGCTCACCAGGAAGATCCTGAGCTTGTCCGAGCACTCTATCGATCAGAACATCAGTTCTTCCACCTCAAACCACGACCTTGACGCCTCAGGGGATGGATAAACCTCAAGCTGAGGTGGCCAAAATGATAATAACTCCCTCAGAGCACACTCAAGGCCACCTAACCACGAACTATCCTTGCCAGCCACTTGACCACATCACTGGTATCTCTGATGCTACAACACAAGCTCGCACCTGCCGACAAAACCCTGCCAAACATAGCACAACTGGGGCCACCACTTCTGGAGAAGGCAATTCTTTATCTTATTCCTTAGGTCCCATGTCGACACTCCGACAACGACTTATCCTACATTCTCAAGGCCAACACCGCGCACTCTAGCTCTCATGCGAGAAACAATGCGGTAAATAAACATAAAATCCTATGCCCGTTGCCGACTATACTGGACCTTATGGACTCTGAAACACTGCAATTATCTCAAATTCCTATGTACGTCCATAACCACTGTCACGCCCCGAGCGCGGAAGGAAACCGATATCCGTGACGAGTTTATATCAATCATGTCAATTAGAGTACAAGGAAAATTCGATACATAGACAGAGTGCGCAAAAGACAAGAGATAACCAAAGTCTAATTTATTCATTAATAACTTCAAATATCCCAAGGTATAACTTTCATTACATAGCTCATTGACTCATAATATTCCACTAACACCTAGATTCAAATAAAGAGAAAAATACAGTAATTGACTCAAGATAATGTAAAAGACTTCTTGTAGATATCTCGGACTTCCGGGTATAGCTCTACGCTCAGCTCTCACGATCATCCCCATCCGATTGTGGCTCGCTATCGGAATTACCTTAAAATAGGGGAAAACACTAGGTGAGCAAACGCTCAGTAGGGATTACATCTCAAGAATAAGCTTGCTTTAAGTAAATTACAAGCTACATGTAATGCAAGTACATATAAGCATGAACGCATGATAATATCACGAAAGAGTATCAAGGATGAGCTAGTACTTTTCAAGAAGAATCATGTAAAGTATCAAGAATTATCAAGCATGTAATTATCAAGTCATGTCATGAGAATTGACTATTTCATTTCAAGCAAGTAAATACCCATTTCGGGTCACGCAAGTCACGTCATGTCATGTCAAGTCAAGCATGAGTTCGTGGAATGTCAACAATCAAGCAAGTCATGCACTTCGGTGCAATGCCACACCGTGGTCAATATAGTTCTCATGGGCACAAGTACTTTCATGTGCTCCTCCTAGGACCAGACCGGGCCCCATTAACGCCAAGCATTGAGTCATGTCAATATTTGGACATCCACTATAGTTTATAGCCAATAGAATTACAAAAGAATAATGATGGGAATCAACTCCGAGCATGTACATTTAATTTTTATTTATTTTTATATCATGGGGGAAGTAGATTCACAAATGTAAGGCTTCATGAGCCTATTTGTTCTTCCTTAGGATTGTGTGGGTTTATGTGCAAAATGCCAGTAGGACCTGCAAGGGGGCCCCCACGCCTTTCCAATTGGTCCATCTCATCCATGTGTGATGAGGACATCACCAACACTTTCATATGATCGAGGATCCCGATGCTCGCCACCTATGCTACATCTTGTTCACCACTTTATTTCGAGTCATATGATGTAATTTTCATTTTCTTATCATGTACTTTTCCTTTTATTTGAGTCCAATACCTAGGTTAGGTAGCTATTTACCTAAGTCTTAAGTCATTATGTGTGTTATTGGGCCCAATTATATGGGCTAGGCCCAGGGGCGCCCCCTTCCCCTTGGTTTAGTGTTAGAAGTCCAAAAGTTAGGGACCTAAGTTAAATTGTGGGATTCCTATAAATAGAACCCCAATCCCTCATTTGTAAGGTAATGAAGTATTGATAAAAGTTTGCCAAAGCATTTGTTCATCTCTCTCTCTCTATCTCTAGCTCTCTCTCTCTCTTCTTCTCTCTCTCACTAAAAGGGGCGAACCCCTCTCTCTCTCTCCTCCCCTCTCTCTCCAAATTTCGAAATTCACTCTCTCTCCACCCTATTCACCTCTAATTAAGACCCCTCCCCCTTCCCCATACCTCCCATTTAATCCCCCTCCAACCCCTAGGTGGAAGCCCCTTCTCCTAGGCACCTCTCCCTCCTCCCAAGCAACCTTTCCCCTTCCCCATACAACCCTTCATTTTCCCAAGAGAGAATCCCCCCTCCCAAGTAACCTTTCCCCTCCCCAAGGCAACTCCTCCCCTTCCCAAGGCCACATTAACTAACTCCACATTAAACTCAGTTCAAATTTCCCTCTCCCTCCAAGCCACTTGCGCCCCCCCCCCTCTCTCTCTCTCACCCTCCACCCTTGGCCGCATCCCCCCTCCCCCTCCACCTGCTAGCTGCGACCCAGCCCTCTTCTCCAGCCTCTCCACCACCTCTATCCACCTCCATCCAAGCCCCACAGCCATTAGCCCTCTCCCCATTGCAGCCCCTTCACCCCTTCCCACCATTATCAACTTCATTTCACCAACCTACTCTATCCAGTTTGCAGGTAGCAGTGGAAGCTCCACTTTCAGAGACTGCCCCGGTGCTGTCCGATGTCATCTGGAGGTGCACCATACATTGCCGGAAAGGTCTCCCAGTCTTCTTTGCAACCGAGGTGGAATCGTCTCGTTCCGACTTCGCTACAGATCGTGGTGCCCATTCTCGTGCGGCTGCGCCAGATGTGAGCAAGAACCTGAGGTCCGTTTGGCAGAGGCTGCACCGACGTCAACATCGTGATTCAGCCCAAACTCTCTTCTGAGAGTTGGTTCTTCTCTAAGTCCTCAACGCTCCCGAGGTGGAATGATCTCGTTCTGACCTCACTACAGATCGTGGTGCCCATTCTTGTGCAGCTGCGCCAGATTTGAACCAAAACCTGAGGTCTATTTAGCAGAGCCTGCACCGACGTCAGCAGCACGAATCAGCCTGAACTCTCTTCTGAGAGTTGCTTCTTCTCCACGTCCTCAACGCTCCTGACGTGGTCTCACCTCGTTCTGACTTCGGCACAGTGCGTGGCGCCCGTTCTCGTCAAACTGTACAACCAGGACCAGAACTTGAACCAGAGCTGTAGTGCAGAGGCTACCACGGCCACACCCCTCAACTTCTGAAGGCACCACTTGGCCGAGAGCTGCTACCACAAGGCACCCACCATCACCAACAAGCGGCGTCCCGTTCGGCATCAGGAAGAGCATTTTCCAAATTTTCTCTCCCAGGTGCGCAGACAGTTCATTCGGGTCCTGTCCTGACCCCCCCACGCTCAACGGGCCCCTCCTCGCCGCCCCGACATCGTCCGGTGTTCTTCTTGCTTGGTGCTCGAAGAGGAATCATCCACGGACATCCTTGACTTGGTCCCGCCTCAATCAGACTCCGGGAGTAGCCGTGGCACCAACAGCAAGCAGCTGCAATTCCCTGGGACGGCCAAAACCAGAGCGCAGGGTCCCTGTTCCAGAGATCGCCCCAGCCGGTGACAATGTCGGGACCACCCAAAAAAATTCACAGGCTTTCTTGGGTATGTCAGCGATGTTTTGACGCTGGTTTCGTCGACTTCCAAGTTTGGAGGAGTGCGTGGCAGCATCTACATCAACCCCATGTCCGAGTATTCCAGATTGGGGCAGATCATTCGGCATTAGCTAGTTCACCACCCACCCCGCCTGGCCAGCTTAACGCCCCTCCCTGCGTGGAGGTAGTTTTGGTTGTAAATCAAGTTAATCCCCACCCTGAGATCCCCCTCCTGCGTGAGGTGTAGTGAGTGTACTAGCAGGTCGCCATCCGAAGCTACATCGACGCGGCGTGCGGGTGCATACCCACGCCTCCCCGCTCGCCATCGTCTCCGGCCGGGATCGGCGTCTTCACGCTGATCAGGTGAGCTTCTGGCCCCCTCTCTCCTTGCTGGTTCAACTCTGCTTAGTTTTGTATTGTTTCTAAGTTGCCCGTCGGCGGTGAGGTGAGCGCCCGATCTCAAATTGCCATCTAATTGAGTGCCCCGCGGAGCGAGTTGTGAGAGAGCCACTACATCCCACGCCCTTGGCGTGCTGGCCGCCCACGGAATTGGGCATCCCAGGCCCTTAGAGGGTTCAGCCCAAGCTGGTCAAATCCTCGGAAAGGTAAGGTCCAACCTCGGACCCTCACCACTATCGCCGGTCCACCTGCGGACCCGGGTGTGCGCGACTCGGGTGAACCCGCTTGAGTGGGTCCGCCGTTCGGTTCGATTGCTTACAAATTTAGGTCTAAGGGGTCGTGTCACATCAAATTGGTATCAGAGCAAGTTCTAGACTTGTCTCTACTAAGTCTTGTCCTAGGGCCATTGCATTCATCAGCCGTTCATCATGACCACTTCCTACTTAGCCTATTCGCCATCCTTAGACCCATTAGCGGCTTTTGTGTTTGATGGATCCGACCCTAGTATATATCTAGAATGGGAGAGCTCCATAGACCGACATTTTGTGAGGTTCACTCTATCAGGGCCGATACAAGTCAACTATGCCAAAAGTTTGCTCTGGCGCCAAGCTAGGAATGAATGGCAAAACATTGTAGGCTTAAGGGAAGTTGGAAGGCAAGAGCCCATCAACTCTTGGGTTGAGATGAGAAATGATCTTAGGACGATTTATGTCCATCTAGACCCTCTTATCACCATAGAGGAAGCCTAAGCTGCCACCAATAAGGAAGAAGAGCCTCAATCTTCCCCCACCCCTCATGGTCTGGATCCTCAAAAGCCTTGCACCATCACACATGGCACCCTCACCATAGATGAGTCCATACTCCAATGGCTCAAGCAAAGTCCCACCCTCCCTAGCTCAACACCATTGGGATATCAATCCCAAATTGTTCCCACCTGGCCTCCCCATGTCACTCTCCAAACCTTCTACTTTGTGGGAGACTTGGGAGACCTAGTGGATTGCCTATATTGGCAAGTCCTCTTGACCAGCTTGCTTGCCATGGCACCATCGGAGCCTAGCACCATTAACTTTGCCCACCCCACCATTGGCTCCATCACCTCCATTTGCATGAGTGGGCATTGCACTATTGATATCCTCCTATTTCTCCCCTTGGAGGAAGAACCCACTCTGGTCTACTCCCCACCCTTTGAGATCCCTAATGCCTTAAACGGTCACCACACTAGAGATCTTGGACCAATTACTTTGGAGGAGGATGACTCACCATCATTTAAAAACCTTGAGGACATAGAATATCTCATCCTTGGCAACCCATTCCATGACCCCTTTGATCCCTCCCAATGGAAGCCAATGAACCCATGGGACCTAGTCGCCTTACCCACCACCCTCCTTTTCCAAGCCTCACCCACCATGTTGAACCTAAACCACCCATTCCAAAACTTAGTCCTCGCTATGAGAGCCATGACCAAGGGTGACATCCACCCAGGAAATGAGGAATTGACCCATCCCAAGATGTTCACTTTCTGGGACCCCTTCGAACACCATGAGTGGAGACCCCCAAATCAACCCTCACCAAAAGATGGGACCATCTTGATAGGAATGCATGTGCCACAACATTTTGCCCCATCTGGTAGGGCTAGTCGTCTCATTTATGTCACAAACACACTAGGTCCAGTGCATGACAGGTTCACATTTGGATATGTAGGTCCACCCCCATTCATCATCCATCTTATGCATGATAGGAGTCTACATGGAAGTCCAGGTCCTCCGGCATTCATTGCACCCATACCTGATAGAGCCACATTTGGATGTGCTGGTCCTCCCACATTCGTCATAGCTCTTATGCATGCATGGAGCATACATGGATGTCCGGGTCCCTCGGTAATTACTGCCACCATGCATGATAGGTCCACTTATGGTTGCCCCGGCCCCCCTGAGTCCATGAAAGTCTTCCTCACATCTATGCATGATAGGTCTATCTACGGTTGCCCCGGTCCACCTTTGCATACTATCCTCTTTCACACCCACTCACCGCATTATGATACATGGCATGAGCATACACGCAAGGAATTCTTGACGAGCAGTGAGGTTCACAAAGAGCGGACAAGAGCTCGTGAGCGCCACTTGGAATTCCAAGTAGGCAATCTGGTGATGATGACATTGGAGTGGCTCTACCCTAGGGTCACCTCCAATTCGAGGGCACGAGGACTTGGACCTTCCCCAGTTCCGAGTGACTTTGGCAACCTGGCTAACGGGTTGGACTTACTAATGCGTTTTTGGGATTCACCCCATTTTCCACGTGGCGGATCCGGCACCCTATATGGGCACCGCGGTGGATCCTAGTGAGTGCCTCGAGCCTTTATCTTCCTTTGAGAGGGACACCCTCGGAGAGCCCCCAAAAATTAGCATGAGAGTCCGACGTGTGCACACGGAGGCAATACTAGGCACGCAAGGTTCCATCGCCAGCAAGAGGGTGCGCCTGAGCCACCTCGAGAGGATGAAGGACCGTACCCTGGTTGCGGACGCATGGTTGAGTTTGGAGGTTGAGGTTCACTTTGAGCTGTTTGAGAGGACCACTTCCCCGGTGGGCCCATACTCAACGGAGTCGAGTTTTCCGCACCCCAGGGGTATGATGAGGACATCACCAACACTTTCATATGATCGAGGATCCCGATGCTCGCCACCTATGCCACATCTTGTTCACCACATTATTTCGAGTCATATGATGTAATTTTCATTTTCTTATCATGTACTTTTCTTTTTATTTGAGTCCAATACCTATGTTAGGTAGCTATTTACATAAGTCTTAAGTCATTATGTGTGTTATTGGGCCCAATTATATGGGCTAGGCCCAGGGGCGCCCCCTTCCCCTTGGTTTAGTGTTAGAAGTCCAAAAGTTAGGGACCTAAGTTAAATTGTGGGATTCCTATAAATAGGACCCCAATCCCTCATTTGTAAGGTAATGAAGTATTGATAAAAGTTTGCCAAAGCATTTGTGCATCTCTCTCTCTCTATCTCTAGCTCTCTCTCTCTCTTCTTCTCTCTCTCACTAAAAGGGGCGAACCCCTCTCTCTCTCCTCCCCTCTCTCTCCAAATTTTGAAATTCACTCTCTCTCCTCCCTATTCACCTCTAATTAAGACCCCGCCCCCTTCCCCATACCTCCCATTTAATCCCCCTCCAACCCCTAGGTGGAAGCCCCTTCTCCTAGGCACCTCTCCCTCCTCCCAAGCAACCTTTCCCCTTCCCTATACAACCCTTCATTTTCCCAAGAGAGAATCCCCTCTCCCAAGTAACCTTTCCCCTCCCCAAGGCAACTCCTCCCCTTCCCAAGGCCACATTAACCAACCCCACATTAAACTCAGTTCAAATTTCCCTCTCCCTCCAAACCACTTGCGCCCCCCCCTCTCTCTCTCACCCTCCACCCTTGGCCGCATCCCCCTCCCCCTCCACCTGCTAGCTGCGACCCAGCCCTCTTCTCCAGCCTCTCCACCACCTCTATCCACCTCCATCCAAGCCCCACAGCCATTAGCCCTCTCCCCATTGCAGCCCCTTCACCCCTTCCCACCATTATCAACTTCATTTCACCAACCTACTCTATCCAGTTCGCAGGTAGCAGTGGAAGCTCCACTTGCAGAGACTGCCCCGGTGCTGTCCGACGTCATCTGGAGGTGCACTATACATTTCCAGAAAGGTCTTCCAGTCTTCTTTGCAAGCGAGGTTGAATCGTCTCGTTCCGACTTCGCTACAGATCGTGGTGCCCATTCTCGTGCGGCTGCGCCATATGTGAGCCAGAACCTGAGGTCCGTTTGGCAGAGGCTGCACCGACATCAACATCGCTATTCAGCTAGAACTCTCTTCTGAGAGTTGGTTCTTCTCCAAGTCCTCAATGCTCCCGAGGTGGAATTGTCTCGTTCCGAACTCACTACAGATCGTGGTGCCCATTCTCGTGCAGCTGCGCCAGATTTGAACCAGAACCTGAGGTTCGTTTAGCAGAGCCTGCACCGACGTCAGCAGCACAAATCAGCCTGAACTCTCTTCTGAGAGTTGCTTCTTCTCCACGTCCTCAACGCTCCTGAGGTGGTCTCGCCTTGTTCTGACTTCGGCACAGTGCGTGGTGCCCGTTCTCGTCAAACTGCACAACCAGGACCAGAACCTGAACTAGAGCTGTAGTGCAGAGGCTTCCACGGCCACACCCCTCAACTTCTGAAGGCACCACTTGGCCGAGAGCTGCTACCACAAGGCACCCACCATCACCAATAAGCGGCATGCCGTTCGGCATCAGGAAGAGCATTTTCCAAATTTTCTCTCCCAGGTGCGCAGACAGTTCATTCGGGTCCTGTCCTGACCCCCCCACGCTCAACGGGCCCCTCCTCGCCGCCCCGACATCGTCCGGTGTTCTGCTTGCTTGGTGCTCGAAGAGGAATCATCCACATACGTCTTCGACTTGGTCCCACCTCAATCAGACTCCGGGAGTAGCCGTGGCACCAACGGCAAGCAGCTGCAATTCCCTGGGACGGCCAGAACCAGAGCGCAGGGTCCCTGTTCCAGAGATCGCCCCAGCCGGTGACCACGTCGGGACCACCCACAAAAATTCACAGGCTTTCTTGGGTCTGTCAGCGATGTTTCGACGCTGGTTTCGTCGACTTCCAAGTTCGGAGGAGTTCGTGACAGCGTCTACATCAACCCCCTGTCCGAGTATTCCAGATTGGGGCAGATCATTCAGCACTAGCTAGTTCACCACCCCACCCCACCTGGCCGGCTTAACGCCCCTCCCTGCGTGGAGGTAGTTTTGGTTGTAAATCAAGTTAATCCCCACCCCGAGATCCCCCTCCTGCGTGAGGTGTAGTGAGTGTACTAGCAGGTCGCCATCCGAAGCTACATCGGCTCGGCGTGCGGGTGCATACCCACGCCTCCCCGCTCGCCATCGTCTCCGGCCGGGATCGGTGTCCTCACGCTGATCAGGTGAGCTTCTGGCCCCCTCTCTCCTTGCTGGTTCAACTCTGCTTAGTTTTGTATTGTTTCTAAGTTGCCCGTCGGCGGTGAGGTGAGCGCCCGATCTCAAATTGCCATCTAATTGAGTGCCCCGCGGAGCGAGTTGTGAGAGAGCCACTACATCCCACGCCCTTGGCGTGCTGGCCGCCCACGGAATTGGGCATCCCAGGCCCTTTGGGGGTTCAGCCCAAGCTGGTCAAATCCCCTGAAAGGCAAGGTCCAACCTCAGACCCTCACCACTATCGCCGGTCCACCTGCGGACCCGGGTGTGCGTGACGCGGGTGAACCCGCTTGAGTGGGTCCGCCGTTCGGTTCGATTGCTTGCAAATCTAGGTCCGAGGGGTCGTGTCACATCAATGTGGGGCTGGTCAAAAGCCAAGGTGACATCTAGAAGGTTGGACTAGTCAATTAGACACATGGGGGGACAAATATGTTAAATTTCAAGGGTAGGCCACCTACCCTTACCCCTTGGTCAAGGCCCCCCCCCTTTTTTATCCATTTTAATTTTTGAAAAATTAGTCCATTAGAACTAATTAGTTCTATATCTTGTATACCCCTCCCAACCCTAGATCTGAGGGCATTAGTGGTCATTTTCCATTTATTATATAAGGCATATATTTCTATTTTTCATGAATTAATGAGAAGAAAAAAACATGTGTAAGCTTGGAGCTTCTTGCGCCCCTCTCCCTCTCTCTCTGGTTCCTTCCTCCTCCTTCTACATTTCAGGGTGGAAACCCCTTCTATCTTAGCCCCTCTATTTCTAGATTCATCTCTGGTGTCGGCGCCGCCGTTCGTGCCGCCATCGTGCCGCCGCGAAGCCGCTTCTGAAGTTCTGTCCAAGGGTCTGTTTTACTGGACAGAGGGTTACTCCGTGATTTTTAACTCAAAACTCTGATATCATCTAGAGTTGATATTTTCAGATTTGGTTCCGCCCTTGATTCCCAACCTCCAGTAAAAAAATCACGTCATTACGAGTTCGTTTTGTATTTTTCTATTTTCGTGTCTTTCTGTCTTCATGATCTGTCTCTTTTCAGATCTGTGTAGTAGAAGCTTTGTTCTTACCCATTTCGACCCCCTTTTTGATTTTTTTTGGAACCCCCAAATTTATTGGAGATTCTTTCCACCTTCCCCATTCTCCAAAAATTTTCATCTAATTTCTAAAGCCCTCTACCTATTTTTAGAAATTGTGCATTTTCCCCAAATTCAGATCTATTTCTACTGTCTAGATCCGACCCCAAGTCAGTATAAAATCCCCACAAAATCGAAACGTCCACCAAATCTTGTATACGATATATCCCCGTTTTCCTCTCTTCGGCCTCTACAACTTTCCTGAAGGGCCCAAAGGCTGTATCGAAGGTATACATCACGGTCAACACCAACTCTAAGGAAAACTCAAATCTGCCCTGAGTTTTCAAATCCTGTGAGCCAGCAGCTTGAAAATTCGATAAAGGTCATCAACGGGAAATTCAATTTTCTTTCTCCAGCTATAGATCGAAGGGTTTCAAGTCATCTTTCCATCGGTACCTCTTGTGCATCGATCCGACGTCGGGAGTGACCGCAGTAGTAGATCTCGCCGGGTCACGCGCTACAAAACAGAACTGCAAATCCGTGGCCAGCAACTCCGGCGAGTGGAGATCAGAACCGCCCAATCTCCGGCCGGTGAACCAGCACACCGCCGTCCCAGGGAGCGCCCCTCTAGGCGTCCCCACCACAGTGGTGCCACCCCGGTCCCACATGGCCCCACTCACCAGCACGTGGGTCTCGCGGTGGCGAGTACGAGTGCCGCCGAAGCTACACAAGAAGCTGCCCGTCAACCCAAACCCGTTACTTCCGGGCCCCATTGTGTCGCCATTTACCTCCCTGCGTGGAGTGGGCAGTCATATTCATTGCTGTAAATTAATTACTTGTTATTCTGGGAGTACCGATTCGACCGGGGTCGTCTTCCCCCATGCCGAGAGCGTGGAGGTATCGTGTTCGCTCCCTTGACTCGGCATTTTTCTTTATTCGTATATGCTTTATATGCCGCTGCTAGAGAGCATGCTAGGATCGTAGCCCGCTTTACTTTTATATCATCGCTACTGCGAGAGAGAGAGAGATATCGTCCCGTGACCCGATCCGGGCACAAGAGAGAGCCGACCACCATAGCTCATTGCCGGTTTCTCAACCGCGCACGTCCGTACGCTTCCCTCGCTAAGGGACGATCGCGAGCTTGTTTAGAGTCCGAGGATCGCATATCCATTTGGAGTCGAGTCGCGTGTCCGTCCCGCATCAGTTTGGTATCAGAGCGAGTTTGAGTCCAGGGTAGTCCTTGTGTCTAAAACAAAAAGAAAGTGTCATTTACGTCCAGTCATCGTCTAAGTCGATCTAGGTTGCATTTGCATCCCTTTACTTGGTATATAAAAAGGTGTTGTCCGAACGTTAAGCTACGCCTATTGGGAAGGCCGCACACTTGCGCGAGTGATCTTCGGATCGATTAACTCCGCCACGTACCGAGTCTTGGTTAAGTCTAGGTGCATCACTTGTTTGCATTGGTCTTTGTCTCTTAGTCCTTGTGTCCTTTGCATGCCCACTCGGCGAGGCACCCAATACCATCGCCCTACACCTATGGCCAACCCACGGGATATCATCTCGGGAGACCTTCAGTCCTTGCGCGAGGTGATCATGACCCTCGTAGACCGGATGGACCAAACCGATGCAACCTTTAAGAGCTTCTCGGACCGCATAGATGGCCGTTTTAACGCCATGGAGGAACGGATGGAGTCATCTGACAGATCTGTCCAAGGTCTGGTCGGACGGTTGGATAAGATGTCGCACGGAGACCCTCCTATAGTGGCCCAAGGCCCATTCACACCCGCTCAGGCGGCTGCCCACGGCCAAGCCATTCCCATAGCCCAGGCCCAGCCTGTCCATGTGGCCCAGGACCCACCCGCACATGCTCCTCAGCCACCACGGGATCCTCCACCTGCCCCTCCTCGAGTCCCCGAACTACCGCGCCGTGACCTTGGTCTCGAGGACTATGGGTCCGATAACGCTTATGAGGGGTATGGTCAACGATGTCGTGGCCTCCAACCATAGAGAGATGAGGAGGACGATAGGGTCCTTAAGACCGTGCGAGCGGATCCTCCCATTTTTTACGGGTCTTTAGATCCGAAAGTCTATTTAGATTGGGAGTTCGGCATGGACCGATACTTCGATTGGTATGACATGTCGGAACGTCGAAGGATCCTATTTGCTACCATGAAGCTCATGGGACAGGCACAAATCTATTGGAAGAATGTAGAGAGCCTGTTATTTCAGTGGCTAGAGCCCCCGATTGAGACATGGGGTGAAATGAAGCTTAAGCTTCGGCAAAAGTACCTTCCTCCCACGTACCGCCAGTGACTCATCGATAGGTGGCAAAGTCTTAGCCAGGGAGACCGATCCGTCTCCGAATACATTGCTGAATTTGATGAGTACTTTCTACGATGTGGTGTCACGGAGGAGAGTACCATGCCCGTTTCCCTCTTTCGACGTGGTTTGCGGCCCCACTATCAGTATGAGCTTTTCCACCGCAATGCCAAGATGTTGGAAGAAGCATATCAAGTTGCTCTCGAGTTCGAGCTATTTCAGGGAGAGTTTGAGCCTAGCCATCGGTCAGGTCCCACCCCTCTTCGTAGCACCGAGCCCCGCCACTCTTTAGGCCCACATCAGCGGCCTCCCATGGCTCGATCTCAGGATCCTGCCCATCAGGAGCACTTCACTCCTAGGCCTCATCCTCCCCTGCCCTGGGATCTACCTCCATCCCAACCCCCGGCACCCATTACCCGCCCTCAGGCACCAGCACCCCCACCCCTATTGACCACGGCTCCTACACCTCCACCACTGTTGCCTACACCCCCAGCCCGATGGGAAGATAAGGGTAAAGGCCCTCTTATTGGAGATACCAGTAGATCACGAGTGCAGTGTGTTGGGACGCTAAAGGGTGATCTAGAGGGGGGTGAATAGATCAATCACCCGTTAAAAAATTACTGCAGAAGAATCAAATGTGGAATGAAAACTTCTACTAAACAGATAGTGGACACAATGCGAATGCCACCCAGAACAGATGAAGAACCGTCCTAAGCATACATCTATTGTGCGAAGATAGAAATATAGAAGCTAGGCAAACCACAAAACAATCACACAGTAGATAAAGGCTTTTAGGTGGTTCGGTCCTCCAGACCTACATCCACCCCACACTCAACCTGAGTGTGGCTTACTGCTGACTCACAGCTTGAACAGCTGGGCATCACAGCTTGCCTTACAACCGCTGGGCAACACAGCTTGCCGTCCGAGGAATCCTCCTTTCCCCGCTGAGCAACACAGCTTGCTGTCCAGTGGAATCCTCCACTGCAAACCGCTGGGCAATACAGCTTAGCCATCCAGAGGCAGCACCTCTGCAATTCGCTGACTAACAGCTTGAAGAAGATGTAAAATAGAAAACAGAAAATGGAAATAAAACAGCAATCTGAAAGCTGTAAACAATGAAGCACGATGTGGCTCTTAAAGAGCTGGATGGCCTGGATTTGATCCACGGTCCATCAAGAACAGATCTCCCTCGATCTCACTCTCTTTCTTCACTCTCTCTCTTCTTCTTCTTCACACTCTGCTCGAGCTCTCTATCTCTTTCTCCTTCTTCTTTCTCTTCTTCTTCTTCACACTTCTTTCACTCTCTACTCTTCTCTTCTTTTCTTCTGCTGGATCGTGGAAGCTCTCTCTCCTTTTTCTCTCATTCTTCTTTCAGCTTCTGCTCCCTGGCTTCGATCACTATCAACCTCCATATGAAGACAAAGGCTCTATTATATACCAGCAGCAGCAGCAGGACGCGTGTGGCTTCCATAGTTCCCGCCCTAAGAATTCGGACCACGTGGCAGCATCCAGCAGGCTGTCAGTACACGTGTCCTCATCTGGGCACTCTCCTTATCCTCGGATCACGTGCCCAGCACCAGTACGCTCAGCAACTAGAGTTAGATGGTGTCAACCCACTTGCTCCAAGGAGTTGACGCAGCCTTCAGAGATACTTTATCAGCAAAGCTCAAGTCTGCTGCATTGACGCTTCCAACCCGCAGCGTTGACGCATCAGAGTAATCCAGTAAGCTTCTTTCTTGATTGTTTGAACTACAGCGTCCACGCCACTTGATCAAGGCGTTGATGCATTGGTGTCCAGTGATCAATGTCTTTAGTATATAGGCGTGATGCGTCGACGCTGCTAGCCCATAGCGTTGACGCAGTGGTGTTCCAGCAGCTAATACTTTAGCTTGTTTGCGTGTTGCGTGGACGCTGCCAGGCCGTGGCATTGACGCAGTGATGTGTTCCAGCAGCTAATACTTCTACTAGTATACTTGCTGCGTGGACGCTGTGGTCATTCTGCGTTAACCCTGCACACACAAAAATCTTATAATCATATCATAGAACAAGTGGTTATTTAAATCATATAACACTGAGTGTATATATTCTGAAATAGCAAATGGGCAAGTATGTACACTGAGAGAGTGTATAGACTTGGAAGTTTTCTTGTGAGCTCAGTGTATATACTTTCCAATGTCTAGACTACAGGAGATGAAGACCAATGTGCAGACATGAGCTATGCAAGCTACAGTGTCGTTGTATGGACATGGGGTTCAGCTGAGGATGTATGGACTTGCAATGCAAACAACAATGTATAGACTTCATGTAAAAGCCCAATGTATAGACATTGAAATCGAAGACCAATGTGCAGACTTTGGATTTCACTGTGGATGTACAGACTCTGAGGAAATGAAACGAGTCAGTGTACGGACTTCAAATTGAAGACAGCTGCTGTAGACTTTGAAGACGGAAGCCAGTGTACAGACTTTCCACCGACCAGTGTATGGACTTCAACAGTGAACGGCTGTACATACTTCATGTGAAAACCCAATGTGTAGACTTGAAGAATGTGAGACGATGGCTAAGACACTGCACAATCGGATGTATAGACTTTCGTTACTGTAGCAACGTGTAGACTTTGCCTTAGACGCTAAGTGAGACGCTCAATGTACACACTTCAAGTCCAGAGTATGGACATTGCCTTAGACTCTAAATGAAACGGACTTTAGCCAATGCAATGTATAGGCTTGAATGAAAGTCCAATGTATAGACTTGCATGATGCACAATGACACAGTCTAGTGTATAGACTCTTAGCCATGAATAAATGCAATGCAGTCTGATGTGTAGACTATGCAACCGGCAGCCAATGTTCTGATGGGTCGACGCATCAGCAAGGGTGGGTCGACCCACTACAGTTCAGACTGTAGATACATGCAGAGACATGATATCTGACAGAATGCAATGCATATGTATAAAGAACAAATGCCATCAATGCTAAACATCATCATTCATGTTGCTATCATATGCAGAATGCTCAAGGATAAGAATGCACAGAAATACACTTTGGTTGTTGCAATCATCAAAACACAATATCAAATGCACTCAAATGCACTCACTGTCTTGCTATCATCAAAACCAAATAGCATTGCTATCATCAAAGCAACATAGCACATGCTTGTGCCTAAGAGGCACAACATTCTCCCCCTTTTTGATGATGGCAACACAATGTGACAGTGAGTCACACACAAGATTTTCTCCCCTTTTGACATGATCAAAAAGAGAAAAACATGAAAAACAAGAGTGCACAGTGCATTATGCATGCAAATTCCTCTAGAACTTTCTCCCCCTAAATAATAGCTCCCCCTTTGAGAAGAAATATGAACAGATAAACAAGGAAGAGAAGGTAGGAGGGTCACATGACAACAGCTGAATCATAGGTTCAGAAAGGAAGCATGATTATAAACAACTGTTAAAGTATAAGAATCAGCAACATACAATTTTCAAAAATTCAGGTTTAACAGTGATAAATCTAGAGTAAAGCACCTGACCCCTGGAAAAAGAGTTTATAGACTCCATTTATAGCAATGAATCTAGGGCACATGGTATTCATAGATAAGTCTGAAATAATACCCTTTTGTGATTAAACAAGGAAATTCAAGAGAGGCAACCTGAACATGTATTGATAAAAATAATTTTCACTCATTGACTTTTGATTTTTCGAAAGGTTACAACAGTTTGATTTTCACCTTTGAATTTCAGAACTTGAACTAAATGAATAGATCAGTGGCATTTATGCTGTTGACATTAGATGTACACCTTGATCAGAGGCAGGTACCCCCAGTTACTAGGCATAAACTACTAGACCTATTTCAGATCAGAACCCACAAAGGATAGTCTTCACTTTTGACATTAAGGGTACACCTTGATTAAGGGCCAGTACCCTCAGTTACTTGGTGAGGACTCCCCCTATAGATTTGACCCTTTGAACAGAGATATTCTGAAGCACTTCATGACTATGAGTTCTCCTGCTTCATTGGAGGAGATCACAATTTCTCAGTGCAATTCAGCCATTGCTCTGTCACTATGTTCAGTTCATAGCATTTATGATCTCATTTACTGCTGCCCTTATCTCTTTTTGAGTGATTGAAAAAAAATCAGTACACACTCTTATTAGCCTGTTCTAGACATATCCAGTTCAACACATTTAGGCATTACAAAAACTTTTTCTATTTTACCATGAGACAAAGATTAAGAGCTATAAATGTTTTTCTTTTATCTCAGATTCTGAAGGCAGACATTTGACTCTTCAATTTATAAAGGTTAAACCTTTAGTTCTTTTCAATTTGTGAGAGTGATTCTTATAAAAGAGCAATTGAAATAATCACAACTCAATGTACTAAACCAGAAACAGAACTGTTGTTCAGTGAAGGTTAGGGAAATGATAGCAATAGACATTGAGTTCCAGGAGCATTTGATGTCAAAGGATATGAAAGAACTAAATGGGGACAGTGAGAAGTAGCAAGGATTCAATGAATTGACCAGAAAAACTCTCAGCTCCCCCTGACACCATGATGCAAGGATTATGCTATGCAACACACTGTTCTACATGCAGACTATGCACCAATGATATATGAGGCAAGTATACACTCAATTCAAGTTTATGCATCCAAATTCAGTTCAACATATAACAAGAGAAGAGCATCAGATATGCAGACTGATCAGCTAGACAAGAATAGAATATCAGACATCAAACAATCAAATCAACATGACTTTCTTAATTCAGTTCTGAAGGTAAATCACTTACCTTCTTTACCAGATTGATTTATTTTTACCCTTGGTGTTGCACCAGATATTTTGACAAGGCCTCCAATTTCTTTCAGCTCTTAGGATTTTGGCCCTGTCTCTTGTCATATGCCTGAAGTAGCTTTTTCTGTTTCATCAGTTTGTTCCTGGCTACCAGACATACCTGCAAACACACTTAGGGAGCATGTTTTGGAACCCAAGATATTTTGGGCTCCAAGACAGAACCAGATACTTGAGAGTGAAAACAAGACAACAGCTGTTTGGGGATCCATATTTGTGTAAAGATGGAAGGTTTAGTGGATTCTACAGCTTGAGAGTTCTTTTGGTTATTTTTCGTTTTCTCAGCACCAACAGGTTTAGTTTTCTTTTTCTAGTGCTTTGATGGTTGTTGTGTAGTCCTGGCATTCATTTTATTAAAAACGTTTTTGTTTTTCTACCAGTGCCTTGGCCAATGAATGTACTGAAGGTTGTGGCCCAAATTGGTCCTAGGCTGACCAAAAAACCTTTGGTGACTAGGACTCCATGTCCTAAACTGACTATCCCATCTTCTAGCTGGCTGAGGTCTATATGGCTGATACCAAGTGGAGAAATTCTGATACCCGAACCTCATGTGTACAGGGTTCCACCCAAGCCTATTAAGTGGTTGAGGATGAAAGTTATGATAGACTTGGGCTCTAGGGAAATAGGGATGAGCAAATGGGTTCCTAGCTGCACTTGGTCTCCCTGCCACCTTTGACCCTCTAGGTTTCTGAACTGACTTATATTGGGTCTTTTTCTGAGCAGTTGATGGTGAAGAAGACTTAGCAGCCTTGGGCTGGGGTTTTGATGTGCTAGCTGGCTGACCCCTAGCCTTGGACTTATCCTTGGAAGAAGGGCATGCAGCTCTAGGCTCTACAACTTTCTGCTTTCCCTTGTCCTTAGCATTGGACACTTTTGATTTAACATTATTGAAGGCAAATTTTTCATTGACCATTTTTATGAGTGGTCCTCTATTCTTTTCTCCCACACATGAAATGGTTTTCAATTCAAAGCTCTCTTTAGCTGAGAGATTAAAACCAAGACCCTCCTTTCTGAAATTAACTTTTGACCCTAGCAAGGCATTTAGATTTTCAGTTCCTTGGGTCATGCTTTCAATGATTTTCATTTTGTCAGAATTTTCATTTTCCAGATTTTCAATAGTTTTGATTAATTCAGCATTCACTGACAAAACAGCTTCATATTTTTCATTTGAAGTCTTTATTTCATTTTCAGACTTCTAAATTTTCAATTTCAACTCATCAACAACATTTTTCAGCAAATTATTTTCTTTCCTACAATCAATCACAACATGCTTTAATTCATCAAAATCAGAACATGCATTTTTCAATTTGTCATTCTCTGATTGTAAGCATGCAACTATATCAGAAAGAGATTTATCATTAACCAGAGAGTTCATTTTCTTCTTTAAGAGTCTATTTTCCTTCTTAATATCATTAGCTTTATCTAACAGGTCTCCATAAGCATCTGCCCAATCAGAAATAGTGTAATGTTCGAAAAGGGATGATACCTGATCAGACACTTGTTCTTCATCTCCATTTCTAGCCATCAAGCAGATGTCCTTTTCTGATTTTCCACTATCTGAGGAAGTGCTCAGCGTGCCTTCTTCCTCATCACTCCATGTACTGACCATGGCCTTTCCCTTTGGCGCCTTCTTCCATGGTCTTCCTTTCATTTTCTGTAACTCTGGACAATCAGCCTTCATATGACCTATCTTCCTGCAATGATAACAAGCATTAACATCAGATTTTTCAGCAGGGTTAAATTTATACCTGTTTTGCTTCTTGCTGTGGTATTTTCTGTAGAGATTCTTCCCTTCTCTTCTAAGAAATCTACTGAACTCTTTTGTGATCATAGCTATTTCATCCTTTTCAAGATCTGATCCAGATGAATTCCGATCACTGGATGATCCAATGCTGCTGGACTGTTTTGAGCAGCCATGCTTGGCCTTCAGAGCAATAGGCTTCCTGTTTTCAAGCTCTTCAGCTTGTAGTAAATTCATCTCGTACGCCATCAAGGAACCTATCAGCTCATTGGGTTTCATCTTTTGTAGATCTTTTGACTCCTCAACCACAGTTGCTTTGGTATGCCATATAGGAGTCAACGATCGAAGGATCTTCTTTACAACTTCATGATCAGTATAACTCTTTCCCAGATTTCTTAGACCATTTGTGCTGATGGTCAGACGAGCATACATGTCGGTCACTGTCTCACCAGGCTTCATCCGAAATGCTTCATACTTTGACACTAGCATATTTGCCCTCGTCTCTCTCACTTCAGATGTTCCCTCATAGATAACTTCGAGGGTATCCCACATCTCCTTCGTTGTCTTACAGGATGACACTCTGTAAAATTCAGTGGGATGGAGTGCACACTGAATGGCGTTGATAGCGCTCCAATTCAGAGTAGATTTTCGGACTTCTTCTCTTGTCCATAATTCCTCATTCTCATGTAGCTCATAAGGACCTTTGCTCACAATTTTCCATACCTCGTAATCTTTGGCTCTGAGGAAGACCTGCATCCGGTTCTTCCAATATGGGAAGTTGGAACCATCGAAGAATGGTGGCTTCATAGTGGACTGACCCTCTGCTGTTAGCCCTCTAGCATCCATGGCCGATCCTCTTTAATGTTACTCTTGCACAAAGAGTTAGGCTCTGATACCAATTGTTGGGACGCTAAAGGGTGATCTAGAGGGGGGTGAATAGATCAATCACCCGTTAAAAAATTACTGCAGCAGAATCAAATGCGGAATGAAAACTTCTACTAAACAGATAGTGGGCACAATGCGAATGCCACCCAGAACAGATGAAGAACCGTCCTAAGCATACATCTACTGTGCGAACATAGAAATATAGAACCTAGGCAAACCACAAAACAATCACACAGTAGACAAAGGCTTTTAGGTGGTTCGGTCCTCCAGACCTACATCCACCCCACACTCAACCCGAGTGTGGCTTACTGCTGACTCACAGCTTGAACAGTTGGGCAACACAGCTTGCCTTACAACCACTGGGCAACACAGCTTGCCGTCCGAGGAATCCTCCTCGCCCCGCTGAGCAACACAGCTTGCTGTCCAGTGGAATCCTCTACTGCAAACCGCTGGGCAATACAGCTTAGCCGTCCAGAGACAGCACCTCTGCAATTCGCTGACTAACAGCTTGAAGAAGATGTAAAATAGAAACCAGAAAATGGAAATAAAACAGCAATCTGAAAGCTGTAAACAATGAAGCACGATGTGGCTCTTAAAGAGCTGGATGGCCTGGATTTGATCCACGGTCCATCAAGAACAGATCTCCCTCGATCTCACTCTCTTTCTTCACTCTCTCTCTTCTTCTTCTTCACACTCTGCTCGAGCTCTCTATCTCTTTCTCCTTCTTCTTTCTCTTCTTCTTCTTCACACTTCTTTCACTCTCTACTCTTATCTTCTTTTCTTCTGCTGGATCGTGGAAGCTCTCTCTCCTTTTTCTCTTATTCTTCTCTCAGCTTCTGCTCCCTGGCTTCGATCACGATCAACCTCCATCTGAAGATAAAGGCTCTATTATATACCAACAGCAGCAGTAGCAGCAGCAGCAGGACGGGTGTGGCTTCCACAGTTCCTGCCCTAAGAATTCGGACCACGTGGCAGCATCTAGCAGGCTGTCAATACACGTGTCCTCATCTGGGCACTCTCCTTATCCTCGGATCACGTGCCCAGCACCAGTACGCTCAGCAACTCGAGTTAGATGGCGTCAACCCACTTGCTCCAAGGAGTTGACACAGCCTTCAGAGACACTTTATCAGCAAAGCTCAAGTCTGCTGTGTTGACGCTTCCAACCCGCAGCGTTGACGCATTAGAGTAATCCAGTAAGCTTCTTTCTTGATAGTTTGAACTACAGCGTCCACGCCACTTGATCAAGGCGTTGACGCATTGGTGTCCAGTGATCAATGTCTTCAGTATATAGGCGTGCTGCGTCGACGCTGCTAGCCCATAGCGTTGATGCAGTGGTGTTCCAGCAGCTAATACTTTAGCTTGTTTGCTTGCTGCGTGGACGCTACCAGGCCGTGGCGTTGACGCAGTGATGTGTTCCAGCAGCTAATAATTCTACTAGTATACTTACTGCGTGGACGCTGTGGTCATTCTGTGTTAACCCTGCACACACAAAAATCTTATAATCATATCATAGAACAATTGGTTATTTAAATCATATAACACTGAGTGTATATATTCTGAAACAGCAAATGGGCATGTATGTACACTGAGAGAGTGTATAGACTTGGAAGTTTTCTTGTGAGCTTAGTGTATATACTTTCCAATGTCTAGACTACAGGAGATGAAGACCAATGTGCAGACATGAGCTATGCAAGCTACAATGTCGTTGTATGGACATGGGGTTCAGCTGAGGATGTATGGACTTACAATGTATAGACTTCATGTAAAAGCCCAATGTATAGACATTGAAATCGAAGACCAATGTGCAGACTTTGGATTTCACTGTGGATGTACAGACTCTGAGGAAATGAAACGAGTCAGTGTACAGACTTCAAATTGAAGACAGCTGCTGTAGACTTTGAAGACGGAAGCCAGTGTACAGACTTTCCACCGACCAGTGTATGGACTTCAACAGTGAACGGCTGTACATACTTCATGTGAAAAACCAATGTGTAGACTTGCAGAATGTGAGACGATGGTTAAGAGACTGCACAATCGGATGTATAGACTTTCGTTACTATAGCAACGTGTAGACTTTGCCTTAGACGCTAAGTGAGACGCTCAATGTACACACTTTAAGTCCAGAGTATGGACATTGCCTTAGACTCTAAATGAAACGGACTTTAGCCAATGCAATGTATAGGCTTGAATGAAAGTCCAATGTATAGACTTGCATGATGCACAATGACACAGTCTAGTGTATAGACTCTTAGCCATGAATAAATGCAATGCAGTCTGATGTGTAGACTATGCAACCGACAGCCAATGTTCTGATGGGTCGACGCATCAGCAAGGGTGGGTCGACCCACTACAGTTCAGACTGTAGATACATGCAGAGACATGATATCTGACAGAATGCAATGCATATGTATAAAGAACAAATGCCATCAATGCTAAACATCATCATTCATGTTGCTATCATATGCAGAATGCTCAAGGATAAGAATGCACAGAAATACACTTTGGTTGTTGCAATCATCAAAACACAATATCAAATGCACTCAAATGCACTCACTGTCTTGCTATCATCAAAACCAAATAGCATTGCTATCATCAAAGCAACATAGCACATACTTGTGCCTAAGAGGCACAACACAGTGTTTCCACTGTCATGGGTTTGGCCACATCGCCTGCCAATGTCCCACTCGTGCCACACTAGCCCTAGGGGTTGGTGAAGCCTTGCCTTCTGGGCTTGTGTCGGTCAGTTACGAGGTCGATCAGGAACTAGCTGATGAGTACTATGCATCGAAGGTCTAGAGGAGCCTACCGACGCTCAGGATGCGGCTCTCGAATGACGGCCACTAGGTGGGTGATGTCATTGCATGTCATGCATGAGTCAATATTGTCTCTTCTTTGTGTGGTTTGTTTGCGTGGCTTGTTTGTGTGGTTTGTGTGTGGTTTGTTAGGAGCCTGCATGTGTCTTGTGCAAGCTCGTTGATGTCAGTCTCTTAAGAGGTGAGCGGATTCACTCGAGGAGTATGGGATCAGTTCTACATCTATACCCGGATCTAGTCACCTACAAAGATCCAGCGGTGATTCGTAGTGAGTCTTCGAGCCGCCTCCTCCCATTTGAGAGCGCCCCACCCGGAGTGTCCACCTCTAGCCCCGTTCCCACAGTAGCTTGTGCATATCGAGTATATATGGAATGAGTAGGTGACAGTCATGTGGAGTGGAGCGTACCCGCGTTACTTGGCACGGTGACGGATCCGCCGGAGCGACTCGATCAGCCGTACCCCTACTCGACGGGGTCGAGTTCTTCCCACTCGGGGAGAATTGATGGGAATCAACTCCGAGCATGTACATTTTATTTTTATATTTGTGTCCTTTTTATTTATTTTTTTATACTGGGGGAAGTAGATTCACAAATGTAAGGCTTCATGAGCCTATTTGTTCTTCCTTAGGATTGTGTGGGTTTCTGTGCAAAATGCCAGTAGGACCTGCAAGGGGGCCCCCACTCCTTCCCAATTGGTCCACCTCATCCATGTGGGGCTGGTCAAAAGCCAATGTGGCATCTAGAAGGTTGGACTAGTCATCTAGACACATGGGGGGACAAATATGTTAAATTGTCAAGGGTAGGCCACCTACCCTTACCCCTTGGTCAAGGCCCCCCCTTTTTTATCCATTTTAATTTTTGAAAAATTAGTCCATTAGAACTAATTAGTTCTATACCTTGTATACTGTAACGACCCAGAGTTCAGGATACCGATATACCGATAACATCGATACACCGATACCAAGAACTGGGGAAGCCACCCAAGAGGCTGATGAGGCCCCTGAAGGGTTAGAAGAAAAGTGTTGAGGGGTATGCATAACAAATTGGAATTTGGAACGCGCAATTTACAATTAAGTAAAGGAATTAACACAAGTGCGGAAGCAATTCAAAATAATTAGAGTGATATATAAATACTAGTCCAGAGAAACAAGAGTACTATCCCAAAAAGGTACAACTACGCGGGGCATACCCCGGCAAAAGTACAACAAGCCACAAGGGCGCCTCGACTAAAGCTGGCAGCTAAGCACGGTCTCCAAAACGGCTCACAAAGCACCGGGAGACGACGGGCGCGGCTCACCTGAAAGGAGAAGGGTGAGTCACAGCCAGACTCAGTAGGGGTCACGCGGATCCCTACCTCGCACTAAATGAACATACATGCATAAATAAGGCAAGTAGAGCATGCATTTAAATAGCTAACAGGCAATGGCATGAATAACTACTCAAGTAAAGCTGTAAACTCTAACTAAACAGGTATAACAGCCAAAGCATGCCACAGCTAACTAAACGCAAGCGATTAAAACTAAAGCTACCAAATAGAACAAGTCTTAACTAATCCAAGAAACAAGGAAGGACAACCACTGGAGCAGAAACCAGAAGCGTCGACTGACGACTTACACTGCGTCTCAAGCACTCGCAGTCGACGAAGCGACAAGCTAAGCGCGTAAGCAGTACCAAACCAAGTGACCAGTCGGAGTGGCACCCGTCGGTGTCAGTCCACAGTCTCCGACCATGTGTGCACACACTGACTCTAGCCTGAGCCAGGCCCTCTAGCTAGTTTTCCCCCTTGGTAGGACGCTATCATTGGCTGGGAGCCCACGGAACTAGCTTACAAACCGTGCATGGGAAACATACCCCTCCGCCATCCTCAAGCGGGTCGACACTCAACAGACCTTAGGGCAACAACAGTGGCTCCATTGCGTGGAAAGAAAGGCTACTCTAATGGTAATAAAACACGCCACAATACATTAAAACAATATGAATATGGCATGAGTATAAAAAGGAACGCATAAGAAATGGGCTGGCAACATATTAAAACCATCAGGGAAGCGGCGGTCTAATACCCACGCGCTACTTGAAAGTGACGGTCGGGGACTGGCGCGTTACACCAAGAATGACGCGTTGGTCTCCATCCGTTACTTTCACCTGAGTTCCAGCTCAAAGGTGCAAGAGGGAATGTAACGGTAGGGGCCCTATGCGTTACTTCCAAGCAACGCGGTGGGTCACCGCCGTTATATCCACCCGAGGCCACCAAATCAACTAACAGCGTCGAAAAGGACAGCAGGCGAAGCGACGCTCCGGTCTAAGCGCGTCGGAAGTGAACGACGGTCGGCCAATAGACCGCTGGACTCACCGCCTCACCTGGCTAACTGAAAACAACGAGCGAGTAACGGATGGGATTCCCACCGTTACTCTCCAAATGACGCACCCCCGATGGGCCGTTATTTGGAAGCGACGCGTCCACTATGGATCGTCAGGCAAGTGACAGTTCCTGGCAGGACCGTCACTTCACCTGGGTTACGGGCGGGTACGGTTTGTAAACCGAAGCCCTCCAGGATGACAGAAATCACCGGGTATCATCGAAAAACCTGATATCCTGCCAAACCATACAGTTTATACAACAGTTTAACAACTAAATCTAGCACATGCAAGGCCTAAAATGCATTAAAGTCAAAGATTTAAGCTAAAACCCCAAATATGGAAACATGGGCATCATGCATGCTACGGGGCGCTAATCAACAAACGAGCTAAGGGAAACGATCCTAGCGAGATCGAGATTCCATCCCCCTACCTCTTGCAAGCCGAGACGGACGAAAAGGCCGCATGCACCGAGGTAGGCTCACAGAGCCTTCAAGCTCTAACCCGCTCCCACGATCACCGAACCACTCCGAAGTGGACACCTACGCGCTCCTCTCGACGCGAGGAATCCAACGGCGCCAACCTTGTCTCAATCCGACCTCGTCTCGCCCGCGTTCCCTAGAGAGGAGAGAGGGGCGATCGCACGGAGGAGAGAAAGAGAGAGGGTGGGAATGAGAGATCGACGGGGGAGAGAGGGTGAGAGAGGGATTAAAAGAAAGAAAAAAAATAAATTAAAATATATATAATATAATCATTATATATATTAAAATCTCATTAATTCTAATAACCCTCAAATAACTCCAAATAAATCCGGAAAAATACCAGACAAATTCCTAAAAATCCAGGAAAATAGCCAGAAATTCCAGAACACATAATAAAACAAAAACCATCAAGGATCCATTAAGGCACGGGCCTTACAGTCCCTCCCTCCTTACAGAAATTTCGCCCACGAAATTTACAACAACCGAAAAGGAGGAAACTGAGAAAGGACTTATACCTCACTGGAATAAAAAGGGAAAAAGCTGACCCATCTCATCTTCACGCTCCCAAGTAGACTCATTACCGGAGTGACGCTGCCAAACAATTCTTACCAGATGAATAACCTTATTTCTCAACCGCTGCTCACGACGGTCTTCAATTCTGATAGGAAATTCTGACGTGGATAAATCAGCAGTCACTTCAGGCCACACTGAATCATCGAGAACATGAGAAGCATCCGGCACATATTTCCTCAATTGAGACACGTGGAACACATCGTGAATAGCTTGCATAGCCGCAGGAAGGTGCAAACGATAAGCCACCTGACCAATAACCTCAACAATCGGAAAAGGGCCAACATACCGCGGGCTAAGCTTTCCACGCTTCCCAAATCTGGAAACACCTTTCATCGGAGATATTTTAACAAACACCATATCTCCAGGTTCAAATTGTAGTGGACGTCTGCGCTGATCTGCGTAGCTTTTCTGTCGACTCTAAGCCGTCAACAATCTTTGCCTGATCAGACGAACCACATCCGAACATTGCTGCACCATGTCAGGTCCTGTCAACAATCTGTCCCCAACATCAAACCAGTTCAGAGGAGTTCGACAAGGATGACCATAAAGTGCCTCATAAGGAGCCATTCCAATACTGGAGTGAAAACTGTTATTATAAGCAAATTCAACAAGTGGCAAATGCTGACTCCACGAACCCTGCCAATCAAGGCAACACAATCTCAGCATGTCCTCCAAAGTCTGAATAGTCCTCTCTGACTGTCCATCTGACTGAGGGTGATACGCTGAACTGAAAGCTAACTCGGTGCCGAAAGCTTTCTGGAAACTACGCCAAAAGTCGGAGGTAAAACGTGGGTCACGATCTGACACAAGTGAAACAGGAACTCCATGCAGTGGCACGATCTTCTGCACATATAGGTCGGCCAACCTCTGCACATTCCAAGAAACTTTAATCGGCAAAAATCTGGCAGTTTTAGTCAGTCTGTCGACTAACAACCAGATGCCATCAAAACCCTGAGAAGTCCGAGGCAAACCCACCACAAAATCTGTAGTAACATGGTCCCATTTCCACATCGGAATCTCTAACGGCTGAAGCAAACCACCTGGCTTTTGATGTTCGGCTTTAACTAACTGACAAGTCAAGCACTTAGAAACAAATATAGCCACATCTTTCTTCATACCTGGCCACCAGAACTGCTTCTTCAAATTCTGATACATCTTGGTGACACCCAGATGAATGGCAAAACGAGAACCATGGGCCTCACTCAGAATCTCAAGTCTTAATTCATCATCAGCGGGAACATACCATCTGCCCTGGAAACTTACAACCAGCTCGTCATCAAAATCTATATCATAGCTTGATATAACACGAGCCAAATCAGAATCAGCCTGCTGGGCATCTTTAATCTGATGATATAAAGCTGAACCCAAAACCAAGCTAGCACTAACTGCCATCTTCGGATCAGCAGGAAACTCTGCACTAAATGCCTCACTTGGAAGCTGTTCCCACAATTTCCATTCATGAAGCAACAAATGACTGACCTGCACTTTCCTGCTCAGAGCATCAGCCACAACATTCATTTTTCCAGGCTGATAGGAGAGTGTAAAGTCATAATCTTTCATGAATTCCATCCATCGCCGCTGCCTAAGATTCAAATCTTTCTGGGAGAAAATATACCGTAAACTCTGATGATCGGTGAAAATCTGAAATTTCTCACCATACAGATAAAGTCTCCAGATCTTTAAGGCAAAAACAACTGCAGCTAGCTCTAGATCATGCGTGGGATAATTTCCTTCATGCTGCTTCAACTGCCGGGATGCATATGCAATAACCTTACCATGTTGCATTAGCACTGCACCCAAACCTACTCGAGAAGCATCTGTACAGACCATAAATCCACCCGAGCCAGAAGGTAAAGTCAACACAGGAGAAGAAGTCAATAGCCTTTTCAATTCAGCAAAGCTAGCCTCACACTGATCCGACCAGACAAAGGACACATCTTTATGAGTCAATCTAGTCATCGGGGCTGTAATTTTCGCAAAGTCTTGAATGAATCTACGGTAATACCCAGGCAAACCTAGAAAACTTCGAATCTCTGTTACAGTTCTCGGTTTCTGCCAACTCAAAATAGCATCGATCTTTGCAGGGTCCACTGCCACTCCATCACCAGAAATCACATGACCAAGAAAATGAATTTCCCGAAGCCAGAATTCACATTTACTAAACTTCGCATAAAGCTCGTGATCTCTTAGAGTCTGCAGAACGATCCTCAAATGCTGCACATGATCATTATCAGAGGCAGAATAAATCAGAATATCATCATCAAAGATCACCACGAACTGGTCCAGAAATGGACGAAAGATACGCTGCATCAGGTCCATGAAAGCTGCTGGGGCATTAGTCAACCCAAACGGCATGACTAAAAATTCAAAATGACCATAACGAGTGCTGAACGCAGTCTTCTCCACATCAGATTCCCGGATCCGTAACTGAAAGTAGCCAGATCTGAGATCAATCCGTGAAAAGATAGTAGCAGACTGTAACTGGTCAAACAAATCATCAATCCTGGGAAGCGGATACCTATTCTTGATAGTCACCTGATTCAACTGCCTGTAATCAATACAAAGCCTCAGGCTTCCATCTTTCTTTTTCACAAACAGCACTGGGGCACTCCACGGAGAAAAACTGGGATGAATGTAACCTTTTTCCAGTAACTCTAGTAGTTGTGCTCGCAGTACGTTCAATTCAGCTGGGGCCATTCGGTACGGCGGCTTTGCTAAGGGGCCGGTACCTGGAATCAGTTCAATCACCATCTCAATCTCTCGCTCTGGGGGCAAGCCTGGCAACTCATCAGGAAACACATCAGGGAACTCACAGACAACCGGAATATCACAAACATCCCGTCGTGATTTTTCAACAATAACCACTGAAGCAAGGAATCCCTGGCAACCTGCACTCAGTAACCTATAGGCTCGAATAGCAGAAATAATCATACGAGAAGATCGGGATCGAATACCTTGAAAATAAAAGGCTGATTTTCCCTGTGGCTGAAAATAGACTTTCTTCGATCTGCAGTCAACCACAGCTCCATAATGTTCCAACCAATCCATTCCCAGAATAACATCATAATCTGCCAGCTGCAACGCATACAATCTTGCCGGCAACTGGTGATTATCAATCATCACAGGAGATTCTTCCAGGCACAAAGGTGTAACCATGAAGTCTCCAGAAGGCAATTCAACAAACATCTCACAAGATACCTCGGAAGTCGGTTCCTCAATACAGGCCATGAAATCCTCAGAAATAAAAGAGTGAGAAGCACCAGAATCAATTAAGACACGAGCTGAATGACCATAAAGCATAATCGTACCTTCTACAAGATGGGACGCAACAGCATCAGCTCTAGTCAAATGAGAAACCTTGCCTTTCTACTTCTTAGAACCAGCTGAAGATTGCTAAGAAGACGCCGACGCTTGAGAGTAAAATTGCTGAGCTTGAGGTGCAGTCAGAGGTCTGAATTGCGGCTGCTGAGGTTGAGAAAACTGAGGAACTTGCAATTGTTTCGGCCTCAGCGGGCAATCACGAACCACATGACCCGGCTGATCACACCTAAAGCAAACAACAGGAAGAGAACACGGCTGGCCCTTGTGATGACCACCGCATCTCCTACACGTCCATGGCTGACTGACAGCTGAGCTCTGCCGAGTCTGAGAAGAAGGTGCTGTCAGCTGCTGAACAGAATCTGTACCGGACGGCTGTTGGAAAAACTTCTTCTTCTTCTTGAACCGCTTGAACTTGGGCTTGGAAGGAGAGGAAGCACTAGAAATCTCTGATTGGACCGAGGGAATACCTGGCACTGGCGGTCGATAAGTCTGCTGCGACTGAGCTACCGGCTGCACTGACCCTGCCTGAGGATATCCACCAGGTTTCGTCATCTCCAGCTCTAAAGCCACCGCTGTCTGGCACGCACTATCAAGATCCGCAACACGACTGGCGATAAGAGGCATCTTCAACTCGGGCCTCAAACCTCGCAAAAATTGCTGGGTTTTTAAAGCTTCACTAGCCAGCACATGAGGCGCATACTGACCCAATTCCATAAACCTATTCCGGTACTGAAGCACAGTCATACTGCCCTGAGTCAGTTCCATAAATTGATACATATTGTCCATCTGAAGACAGGCAGGAGTATAGGCATGCTCGAAAGCAGCAACAAACTCTGCCCAAGTGATCTGCCGAAGTGGTCTTGAACGGAAAGCAATCTGCCACCCGGCTTTCCACCACGTGATGGATGTACCCTGGAGTTGAAAAGCAGCAAGCATAACTTTTTCATCTTCAGCACACTCCATCGATACGAACACACGCTCGATTGCGTCCAACCAATGCCTTGCCACCTCTGGATCAGCTTGACCATCGAAAGCAGGCGGATTGAACATAAGAAATTCTTTCAATGCCTTGCCTCGACTGCCAGGCGCTTCAACGAGAGGAGCAATAATCGGCGCTGGACGAGGAACAACTGGAACAGCAGGAACTGTAGGAGGAGGTGCAGAACCACTATCTTCCCTTGGCGCATCTCGAGGAACACGAGGAGCTCGAGGGGGTCTTCCTCGACGGGGAGGCATAATTACACTGCCACAACACAAATCAATCGCAATTAATCAATCATACGGAAAACATCCTATGCCAGCAATAGACGACAACAGGACTAGCTCTGGACAAGCGCAAATTTCAATTCCTTATACAATTCCTCAAACAACGCTCTGATACCAACTGTAACGACCCAGAGTTCAGGATACCGATATACCGATAACATCGATACACCGATACCAAGAACTGGGGAAGCCACCCAAGAGGCTGATGAGGCCCCTGAAGGGTTATAAGAAAAGTGTTGAGGGGTATGCATAACGAATTGGAATTTGGAACGCACAATTTACAATTAAGTAAAGGAATTAACACAAGTGCGGAAGCAATTCAAAATAACTAGAGTGATATATATATACTAGTCCAGAGAAACAAGAGTACTAGCCCAAAAAGGTACAACTACGCGGGGCATACCCCGGCAAAAGTACAACAAGCCACAAGGGCGCCTCGACTAAAGCTGCCAGCTAAGCACGGTCTCCGAAACGGCTCACAAAGCACCGGGAGACGACGGGCGCGGCTCACCTGAAAGGAGAAGGGTGAGTCACAGCCAGACTCAGTAGGGGTCACGCGGATCCCTACCTCGCACTAAACGAACATACATGCATAAATAAGGCAAGTAGAGCATGCATTTAAATAGCTAATAGGCAATGGCATGAATAACTACTCAAGTAAAGCTGTAAACTCTAACTAAACAGGTATAACAGCCAAAGCATGCCACAGCTAACTAAATGCAAGCGATTAAAACTAAAGCTACCAAATAGAACAAGTCTTAACTAATCCAAGCAACAAGGAAGGACAATCACTGGAGCAGAAACCAGAAGCATCCACTGACGACTTACACTGCGTCTCAAGCACTCGCAGTCGACGAAGCGACAAGCTAAGCGCGTAAGCAGTACCAAACCAAGTGACTAGTCGGAGTGGCACCCGTCGGTGTCAGTCCACAGTCTCCGACCATGTGTGCACACACTGACTCTAGCCTGAGCCAGGCCCTCTAGCTAGTTTTCCCCCTTGGTAGGACGCTACCATTGGCTGGGAGCCCACGGAACTAGCTTACAAACCGTGCATGGGAAACATACCCCTCCGCCATCCTCAAGCGGGTCGGCACTCAACAGACCTTAGGGCAACAACAGTGGCTCCATTGCGTGGAAAGAAAGGCTACTCTAATGGTAATAAAACACGCCACAATACATTAAAACAATATGAATATGGCATGAGTATAAAAAGGAACGCATAAGAAATGGGCTGGCAACATATTAAAACCATCAGGGAAGCGGCGGTCTAATACCCACGCGCTACTTGAAAGTGACGGTCGGGGACTGGCGCGTTACACCAAGAATGACGCGTTGGTCTCCATCCGTTACTTTCACCTGAGTTCCAGCTCAAAGGTGCAAGAGGGAATGTAACGGTAGGGGCCCTATGCGTTACTTCCAAGCAACGCGGTGGGTCACCGCCGTTATATCCACCCGAGGCCACCAAATCAACTAACAGCGTCGAAAACGACAGCAGGCGAAGCGACGCTCCGGTCTAAGCGCGTCGGAAGTGAACGACGGTCGGCCAATAGACCGCCGGACTCACCGCCTCACCTGGCTAACTGAAAACAATGAGCGAGTAACGGATGGGATTCCCACCGTTACTCTCTAAATGACGCACCCCCGATGGGCCGTTATTTGGAAGCGACGCGTCCACTATGGACCGTCAGGCCAGTGACGGTTCCTGGCAGGACCGTCACTTCACCTGGGTTACGGGCGGGTACGGTTTGTAAACCGAAGCCCTCCCGGACGACAGAAATCACCGGGTATCGTCGAAAAACCTGATATCTTGCCAAACCATACAGTTTATACAACAGTTTAACAACTAAATCTAGCACATGCACGGCCTAAAACGCATTAAACTCAAAGATTTAAGCTAAAACCCCAAATATGGAAACATGGGCATCATGCATGCTACGGGGCGCTAATCAACAAACGAGCTAAGGGAAACGATCCTAGCGAGATCGAGATTCCATCCCCCTACCTCTTGCAAGCCGAGACGGACGAAAAGGCCGCATGCACCGAGGTAGGCTCACCGAGCCTTCAAGCTCTAACCCGCTCCCACGATCACCAAACCACGCCGAAGTGGACACCTACGCGCTCCTCTCGACGCGAGGAATCCAACGGCGCCAACCTTGTCTCAATCCGACCTCGTCTCGCCCGCGTTCCCTAGAGAGGAGAGAGGGGCGATCGCACGGAGGAGAGAAAGAGAGAGGGTGGGAATGAGAGATCGACGGGGGAGAGAGGGTGAGAGAGGGATTAAAAGAAAGAAAAAAAAAGAAATTAAAATATATATAATATAATCATTATATATATTAAAATCTCATTAATTCTAATAACCCTCAAATAACTCCAAATAAATTCGGAAAAATACCAGACAAATTCCTAAAAATCCAGGAAAATAGCAAAAAATTCTAGAACACATAATAAAACAAAAACCATCAAGGATCCATTAAGGCACGGGCCTTACATATACCCCTCCGAACCCTAGATCTGAGGGCATTAGTGGTCATTTTCCATTTATTATATAAGGCATGTATTTCTATTTTTCATGAATTAATGAGAAGAAAAAAACTTGTGTAAGCTTGGAGCTTCTTGCGCCCCTCTCCCTCCCTCTCTGGTTCCTTCCTTTTCCTTCTACATTTCAGGGTGGAAACCCCTTCTATCTTAGCCCCTCTATCTCTAGATTCATCTCTAGTGCCGCCGCCGCCGTTCGTGCCGCCATCGTGCCGCCGCGAAGCCGCTTCTGAAGTTCTGTCCAAGGGTCTGTTTGCTAGAGAGAGGGTTACTCCGTGATTTTTAACTCCCACCTCCGACATCATCTGGAGTTGATATTTTCAGAGTTGGTTCATCCCTTGATTCCCAACCTCCAGTAAAATAATTACGTCATTCCAAGTTCGTTTTCTATTTTCTATTTTCGTGTCTTTCTGTCTTCCTGATCTGTCCCTTTTAAGATCTATGTAGCAGAAGCTTAGTTCTTCCCCTTTTGACCCCCTTTTTGATTTTTTTTTGGAAACCCCAAATTTATTGGAGGTTCTTTCCACCTTCGCCATCCTCCACAAATTTTCGTCTAATTTCTAAAGCCCTCTACCTATTTTTAGAAATTGTGCCGTTTCCCTAAATTCAGATTTATTTCTGTTGTCTAGATCCGACCCCGAGTCAATATAAAATCCCCACAAAATCGAAACGTCCACCAAATCTTGTATAAGATATATCCCCGTTTTCTTCTCTTCGGCATCTACAACATTCATGAAGAAAGGCTGAATCAAAGGTCTACATCACGGTCAACGCCAACTCTCAAGAAAACTCAAATCTTTTCTGAGTTTTCCGATCCTATGAGCCACTAGCCTGAAAATTCGATAAAGGTCATCAACGGGAAATTCAATTTTCTTTCTCCTACCATAGATCGAAGAGTTTCAAGTCAGCTTTCCATCGGTACCTCTTGTGCATCTATCCGACGTCTGGAGTGACTGCGGCAGCAGATCTCGCCGGGTCGTGCGCTACAAAATAGAACTGCAAATCCGTGGCCAGCAACTCCGGGGAGTGGAGATCGGAGCCGCCCGGCCTCCGGCCGGCGAACCAGCACACCGCCGTCCCAGGGAGCGCCCCTCCAGGCGTCCCCACCATAGTGGTGCCACCCCGGTCCCACACGGCCCCACTGACCAGCACGTGGGTCCCGCGGTGGCGAGTACGAGTGCCGCCGAGGCTACACATGAAGCTGCCCGTCAACCCGAACCCGTTACTCCCGGACCCCATTGTGTCGCCCTTTACCTCCCTATGTGGAGTGGACAGTCATATTCATTACTGTAAATTAATTACTTGTTATTCCGGGAGTATCGATTCGGCAGGGGTCGTCTTCCCCCACGCCGAGAGCGTGGAGGTATTGTGTTCGCTCCCTTGACTCGGCATTTTACTTTATTCGTATATGCTTTATATGCCGCTGCTAGAGACCATGATAGGATCATAGCCCGCTTTACTTTTATATCATCCCTGCTGCGAGAGAGAGAGAGAGAGAGAGAGAGAGAGAGAGAGATACTGTCCCGTGACCCGATCTGGGCACAAGAGAGACCCGACCACCCTAGCTCATTGCTGGTTTCTCAACCGCGCACGTCCGTACACTTTCCTCGCTAAGGGATGATCGCGAGCTTGTTTAGTGTCCGAGGATCGCATATCCATTTGGATTCGAGTCGCGTGTCCGTCCCGCATCAAATAAGCCATTGTAGGATAATAAGGTAGATTTCACGGAATAGAGATTTCAAGGACAAAACTTTCCGTAAGGATGACAAGTTGATAAACATTATATAAAACTAAGACATTCATGAAATCTATGTGAAGAGGGGCGATCTCACACTACTCCTTAGCGGGGATGTAACACCCTCAAATATAGCTAAGTTGTACTCTATATCACCGATGCGCCTTTTGAAGTATCAACATAGTTCTTGAAAAGAACTCCGAAGTTAAGCGTGCTTAATGGGGAGTAGTATTGGGATGGGTGACCTGCCCGGGAAGTCTCCCATTCTGCAGCTGATCACTTTTAGAAAGGGACAAAACCGTGAGGTCGGTAGGCCAAAGCGGACAATACCTCGACGGTATAGAGTACGGGACGTGACAGAATGGTATCGGAGCTATACCCCAGCCAGAAGTGTGGGAACTAAGTGCCATGCTGGGTAAAGTGCTACGCTATGGGAGCCACCTCTTAAACCCGCAATGGGATAAAGTGCTACATAGTGAGAGCCACCTCTTGAGCCTATAGGGGCCACCTCTAGAGTCCTACCTGCCTGGCGGTTCGATTTCATGATTGCGTGCTATATGTGCCCAGTGACGAGGACGTCGCCTATATAAGAGGGGTAGATTGTAACAACTTCAAATATAGCTAAGTTGTGCTTTATATCACCGAGGTGCCTTTTGAAGTATCAGCTCAGTTCTTAAAAAGAACTTCGAAGTTAAGCGTGCTTAATGTGGAGTAGTATTGGGATGTGTGACCTGCCCGGGAAGTACCCTATTCTGGAGCCGATCACTGTTGGAAAGGGATAAAACCGTGAGGCCGATAGGCCAAAGCGGACAATATCTTGACGGTATAGAGTACGGGGTGTGACAGGGGAAGAGGATTGCCACGTAGCCTTCAAGTATGAATTGCAAGAAGTGAAACAGGTCAGGTAAGCTGAGGAGTCTCAGGGAGAGGTTACGTCCTCCTTGCGGTCTCTTTATGGCATGTGGACTTTTGATCTCCCCTATCCCCTTGAGATCTCAGCTTTAAAGGGACACGTAATGGTCGTACGGATAAGCTTACATCAATTGGCCCGAGCATATGGTGCTCACCAAGGAGGTGCCTCCCGAGCGATAAGTGCGCGGTTTTGGGCAAGGAGTATGGGGCTCCGAAGGAGCTCTCCCGATCAACTAATGCTCGGACTTCCTAACCCGAAGGCCGCCTAGGAAGCGCTTGTTCCGAGTGAGTTATTGGGCTTATATTAAGTGGGCCCAGGGGCTACCACTTCAAGGAGCTAGGCCTCGTTGGGTCGGGTCGGACCACGTTTGGCCTCTCCATACGGGCGGCTAGATTTCCCCTCTCCACTTGTCCCCCGCCTACTCCCGAGCCAAGATTAGGCTCGGTTGAGTAGCATTTTGAGCTGGACTTTTCTTGGCTCTAGTTGGGTGGAGATCTATCTCTGACAGGGGCCATATGATGTGGCTTGCCCGGAAATTATGTCCATCATGATGAATAAAAGAAGGCCCCTCCTTGGGAGATCAGATCCCCGCGTCGCCTCCGGCTAGGGGTTATAGGCATTGTGCGTTGTTTGCGTCCCTTTATCTCCGGGGGTTTAGGGTTTTACCTTCCTTTCAATTTATATAGGGGGGCTCAAGTGCCGTGTAAGTAGTTCGGAGGAGCGGAGAATCGCAGCGGCCTTTGCAGAGCAAGAACATTTTTCCATGGCGGTGATCCGTTAGCTTCTTTCCCCTCCGGAGTCCTCTGGCCTAGAGCTTTCCCCTTCTTCTTCCAATTCCTCCATATGTTCAATGGCGGACCAAAATCTTGAGGCCGAGGGGCGGCAGAAAGAACTGACCCCAAGGGTTTTCTTGGTACAGTCGGAGCCTCTCTACAGCGAGATGGGGGAGGCTGAGGTGAAACGACTTGAGAACCAGTATGGGCTGCCTTGGCGATTCCAGTTTCTCGCGCCTGAGCCTCATGAGTCTAGCCTCCCCACTTGTTCTGGCCTCTTCTGTTCCTTCCTCTTGGCCTGGAAGTGTGGCTTTCGCCTGCCCCTCCATTCTTTTGTCGCCGAGTTGCTTCGGTTCTACCGACTGGCTCCCGTCCAGCTGGTCTCCAATTCTTATACATTCATCTTCTCCTTCATTTTCCTTTGTTGCCAGTGTGGGGTGAGGACCTCGCTGAACCTCTTCCATTATTTTTTCGAGCTGAAGGATAATCTTCATCCGGGGAAGGGCTTCTTTTTCATCCAAGCGAAGCGGAACAGGAGTTGTGTGTCCCTTTCCGGGAAGGACTCCTCCCACAAGGGGTGGAAGACCCAATATTTCTGGGTGGGCGCGTCGGTGGTCGGTGTAGTCTGGAATTTCCTGACAGCGTCCAACTTTCACCCGAACATTCCTTCGAAGCAAACAGAGGTCTCCCCGGAGGTGGAGAGAGATGCTGCCATCCTTCTGCAGAGTCACCGGCCGACTGCTGAGCTGGTGACCTCGTCCAACATCGAGGAGTACCTTTCTCGAGCACTGCTGTCGACAGGTAAGGATCTCAGGGACTTGTTCTCTTTCTTGTCGAGTTAGTGCCTTTCTTCTTTTAATTTGCCCTTCTTCGTTCAGACTAGAGGCGAGCGATTGAGGATGAGGCACCGCCAGCCGAGTTGGGGATCGTCGACGTGGATGATACGCCGGATCTGAGCGATCTCCAAGATTCGGAGGGTTCCTCCCGTGCCCGAGAAAAGGGCAAGTGGGTCACCCGGGTTGACGCTTCCGAAAGCCGGGAAGTCAAGCGCAAGAATCCCATGCCGAAGTTGCTGAGGTCTTCGATGCTGGCTCAGTCCGTCGAGAGAAAACGGGCGAGGAAGGTGGAGGTCGCCCGCTCGGCCGAAGAGGTTTCCCTGTCGGCTCTCCCCTCTATAGAGCAAGAAGGGGCTGACAATGAAGGGGTCACGGCCGATGTTGGGACGCTGAGTGAAGCATAGGGGGCGCCAAACGGAGGATCCCGGTCCAAGCCGGTCGAGGCTGGAGGGTCGCAGCCTGAAGCGACTCAATCACAGCCGACCGATGCCGGGGAGGTATGCGGCGGGGCCACTCATCCCGAGCCAACCGGTGGGGCCCCTGAGGCGGGATCGCTCGGGGGAGGTGCACCGATCTCGACCGCTCCGGAGAGGACTTCCCTTCCCTCAACCAGTGCCTTCAGTGTTCGGGCCTCTCTGTATCGGAGATGCTACTCTATAGCTTTAGGAGTCGTGCGAGAGAAACTCCAGAGGGGTCCCCCCTCCACGCCTTTCCAGCAACGTATGGAAGGTGGCCTGGTCTTGGCCCAGCTTGGAGCTGAGGTAGTGGGCGCGTATGCTCGGGTGGAGTCGGAGCGGGAGACTCTTTCATGGGCCTGTGGTGCGCTTGATCGAAAGGTCAAGCGTTTGACCCTTGATCTTGAGGACCTTCATCGGGAGGTGGCCCCGCTCCAGGCGCAGGTGCAGTCGAGCTTGGTGGAGGCTCGGCCATTGACGGAGCAGCTGGCCCAGGCCCGTCGTATGGTCGATCGGAAGAATGAGCTCCTGGATATGGAACGCAGGATTCAGGTCAAGCGCGACAATCAATGGAAGGCCGAGCGAGAGGGGCTCGAAGGCCGAGTTTGTGGGGCCGAGGATGCGTGGACTGAGGCCGAGAGAAGGCTATCCGAGTCAGAACAGAGGATAACCGGGATCGAGAGGAAGGTGGAGCTGGCGGGGCTAGAAGCTCTCGAGCAACATAGATGCTCAGAGGCTTACCACGCTGCTCTTCCTCAGGCTGCCTTCCCTTACTATGAGTCTGGCTTCCATCGAGGCCTTCGGAAGGGCTTCTCCCAGGGCTTCGATGGGGCCATCATAGAGGCGGAGGCCCAAGCGTCCGGGCTCATTTCTCCTTCCGGGCAATGCTATGACTCGGACTGGGGTTTGACTGACTCTTCCCATTATACGTCCAACGAAGAGGAGGGTCGGTCGACCTCGACCTCACCCGAGCGATCGGTGGCTCCAGCAGCCACGGGAGGGCATGCGACCGAGACAATTCCCACACAGGTGGGGTCAGTGCCTGGGTCGGCTATCACCGAGAATACTAGGGGCAGATCATCTGATGCTGAGGGGGCCTTGTCTACCGAGCTTGGAGATGGGCCCGAGGCCTGATGTATAAGCTCTTTCTTTCCTTTTTTTCTTTCATGTAGCTGTGTAAGACTTTTTTGGGAAAATATAGTGGCGGCAATATTAAGTATTGATTTGACAAATCCTTACCGCTTTTGGCATGATTTGACTACCGTATCTGTTGTCATTTGGGGGAGGCGCCGATTTTCTCTATGGATATCGCGCTTGCCGATCTGTCAAATAATTGATATGGCACTGGCACCTTTCCGCTTTTCCATGCCGCCGTAAATGACTTGCCACTTTGCGCGTCCCATTGGGGGATGTTGGGAAATGAGGTAACCAGTTTAGGGAAGGCTCCTTTAGCGTGTTTTCAAGGGGAGAGTCATTTAAGGTGATTAGCTCCCCCTTCGGCCTATAAAAGGTCCGAGGGGCGTCCCCTCCTTCTTCCATCGCTTAAGGCCATCCCAGATAGTTTCTCCTTCTTCCCTTTCCGCGAAGCGTTGTGCTGTCGATCTAAGCGGAGCATGGAGAGCGCTTCAGAAGATGATGATGCAGACGGGAGTAGGAGGGGAGCTCCTGTTATTCCAGTTCGGAAGAGGGTTCGACAATCGTAGGTCAGTTAGGAAGGGGGTTTGACATGCGTGAGCATGTCGCCTTCCTGTCCCTGTCCCGTCGACGCCATTCCAAGGGGAGGGTGAACTGGTCAAGGTCCCTTCTTACACCGCTCACCCAGCCCCTCCTTTCTTTTCGCCGTCGATCCCATTGCCTAGAGGAGAAGTTCTTCAGGCCTCCTCTTCATTTGTCCCGGGTCGACTTCTTCCCTCTTTCTTTTTTTGTTGTCCTTCCAATCCCTCTGGCACCTTTCCTTCGAGCTTCTCAAACCAACGGGGCCGGCTATCCTTTATCCGAGCCAATTTCTGCACTAGGCAGAGTCAGTGGCTAGACGTAGGACTGCTTATTGAGTTGGTCGAGCGATCTGCTCGTGTCATAGTACCAGTGGGTGTAATTTTTTGTTTTTTGGCATGTAATACATCGGCTGTATTTGTATGAGAATCATTAATGGAAGGAAAAGTTTTGCCATTTGTTGCTTACATGCTGTTGAAAAAGCTCAAAGATAGAACTTTCGCAACATTGTCGAGTTCCACGTCCGAGAGATAGGTGTTCCTTCCATGGTAGACAATCGATATGCTCCTTTCCTGAGTGTCTCGACCACTCGATAGGGACCTTTCCAGTTAGGGGCTAGCTTCCCCGCCGCTTCCATTGGTCGACAGGCTTCGGCCTTTCTCAGGACGAAGTTCCCTGGCTGGAACTGTCTGTTTCGGACTCTAGAGTTGTAGTATCGAGTGATGCACCGTTGATATTCCATTGCTCGGATACTTACAATCTCTCGAATCTCATCCACTAGGTCGAGGTTTTCCAGCAGTTTATGCTTGTTCCTCTCGGGTTTGAAGTGGATGACTCGGAGAGAGGGATTGCTGACCTCCAGTGGAATCACGGCTTCCGTGCCATACACCAGTTGGAAGGGTGTTTCACCAGTCTGCGTTCTCGTTGTAGTTCAGTGTGACCATAGTACACTCGATAATTCCTCGAGCCAGCTTCCCTTGGCCATGACGAGCCTAGTTTTGATGCCTTTTAAGATAGTTTTGTTGGCATTCTCGACTAGTCCGTTAGCCTGAGGGTGGGCTACCGAAGTGAAGTGATTGCGAATGTTTAGGTTGGCACATCTGTCTCTGAGGTAATGAGAATCAAACTGCCGACCATTATCGCTTGTGATCACTCGGGGGACACCGTAGCGACAAATGATCGACTTCCAAACGAAACTCCATATGATTGATTCGGTGATCCTGGTGGTGGCCTCGGCCTTGATCCACTTGGTGAAGTAGTCGATGGCGATGATGACGAACTTCTTCTGAGCTTGAGCCGTAGGAAATGGCCCCAAGATGTCGATCCCCCACCGAGCGAAGGGGTATGGCTCGACACGGGTGACGAGCTCTATGGCGGGCTGATGGATCAGATGGTCAAAGCACTGACATCAGTTGCACTTTTGTACATAGGCCGTGCAGTCGTGCTGGAGAGTGGGCCACCAGTAACCCTACTGAAGCAAGATCTTGGTGAGCGATCTTCCTCCTTGGTGTGCGCCGCAGATGCCTTCGTGTACTTCCTGAACCGCTCGGCTGGCTTCATCGGCGCTGATGCACTTGAGAAGGGGACCGAAGATAGATCTATGGTACAAGTCATCATGCAGCATGACGAAACGTCGAGCTTGGTACTTGAGTCTCCGAGCCTCCCGAGGGTCGGGGGCTCTTGAGAATCCCGAAGCCAAGATGTGTAAGGGGTCCGCTAGTCGCTCGGGGTTGCTGGGTCAATGGTCATAAGCTCAGATTCGATGCTCGATCGCTCGAGCTCTTCGAGGAAGATCGATCATGTACCTTCGGGGTCGAGGGAGGAGGCCAGGCGAGAGAGGGCGTCCGCTCGGGAGTTTTCCTCCCGAGCTATCCAGACTACCTTAAATCTCTCGAAGAGTTGGACCACCTAGAGGTACTTGATCATTTGTCCTTCCCGAGCTTCGTAATCACCGTTGACCTGACTAGCGACCAATTGGGAGTCGGTGTGGATCTTGACTCGCTCGGCCCCTAGTCGTCGAGCCATACTGGCCCCTGAGATAAGGGCTTTGTACTCAGAGGCGTTGTTGGACGCCTGGAAATTAATCTTCAAGGCGTACCGCAGCTCCGCTCCTTCGGGGGACTTGAGTAGGACACCGACGCTGCATCCAGCTGAGTTGAAGGACCTGTCAACGAACAGGTCCCATGTGGGGCCGGGAGCAAGTGGAAGTGCTTCTTCAATCGGGACCATGCTTTCAGCGATGAAGTCCGTGAGGGCCTGTCCTTTGATGGCCGAGCGGGGAAGATACGAGATATCGTAGTCCCCGCGCATGATGGCCCATTTGACGAGGCGTTCCGAGGCTTCAGAGTGAAAGAGAATCTTCTTCAGGGGTTCGCCGGTCAATACGACGATGGAGTGCCATTGAAAGTAGGGTCGGAGGCGCTTGGCTGAGGTAACCAATGCTAGCACGAGCTTCTTGGTTGTGGGGTACCTTCTTTCAGTCTCATTAAGCACCTTGCTACTATAGTAGATCGGTCTTTCGACCCTCGCGTCGTTGCTGACCAGGACCGAGCTTACTGTGGAAGGGGTCGCTGAGAGGTATAGGTGTAGAACTTCGCCAGTGACCTGCTTGAACAGTACCGGGGGCGTAGCCATGAATTCCTTGAGTTCGGTGAATGCCTTTTGACATTCCTCATCCCAAGTAAATGTAGCAGATGCCATTTGGGGTCCCCTCAACAATTTGAAGAAGGGTAGGCATCGTTTGGCCGCCTGGGACAAGAAGCTGTTGAGCGCAGCAATGCGCCCCGTAAGGCGTTGGATGTCCTTGATGCAGGTGGGTGGCCGCATGTTCAGGATGCCTTGAACCGTGTCGGGGTTGGGTTCGATCCCATACTGAGTTACCAGGAAGCCTAGGAACTTCCTGGATCTGACTCCGAAGGCGCATTTAGCAGGATTGAGCTTCATGTTGCACCTTAGGAGGGTGTCGAAGGTCTCGGCTAAGTCAGCAAGGTGGTCTTCAGCCTTAGGAGTTTTGACGAGCATATCATCAATGTAGGCCTAGACGTTCTGACCGAGCTGTCCTTCGAAGATGTGGTTCATCAGTCTCTGATATGTTGCTCCAGCGTTCTTCAACCCGAACGGCATTCGGGTGTAGCAGTGTACGCCGAAGTCGGTGAAGAAGGCCGTCTTCTCGTTGTCCTCCAGGTCCATCCTGATCTGATGGTAACTAGAGTAGGCATCTAGGAAGCTGAGTTTTGACGAGCATATCATCAATGTAGGCCTCGACGTTCCGACCGAGCTGTCCTTCGAAGATGTGGTTCATCAGTCTCTGATATGTTGCTCCAGCGTTCTTCAACCCGAACGGCATTCGGGTGTAGCAGTGTACGCCGAAGTCGGTGAAGAAGGCCATCTTCTCGTTGTCCTCCAGGTCCATCCTGATCTGATGGTAACTAGAGTAGGCATCTAGGAAGCTGAGTAGCTCGTTGCCAGAGGTTGAGTCGACCAGTTGATCGGTGCTTGGCAACGGGTAGCAATCCTTCGGGGTAGTCTTGTTGAGGTCGGTGAAGTCTACGCACATTCGCCACTTTCTCGAAGCAATCGGTACCAGGACGACGTTGGCGAGCCACGTAGGGTACAGGATCGGACGGAAGAGACCATTCTTTTGCCCCTTGGTGACTTGCTCCTTGATGACCATTTGCTTCTCTGGGGCGTGCTTTCTTCTGCGTTGTTGGACATGCTTCACCGTTGGGTCGAGGTTGAGCTTGTGCATCACCACGTCTCCTGGGATCCCGGGAAGGTGCTCGTCTGACAATGCAAAGACTCGAATGTACTGGGCAAGGAAATCCTTATATTTTTCTTGTTCCTCAAGTGGTAGATCGGCTCCGATCTTGACTCCTAGAGTTGGGTCACCGTTGAGAAAGACCGTTAGCAACTCGCCGCCAGGCTCAAATGTTGCTGGTCCCACGTCGGCTCCCTTTACTCCTTTGTTTTTCCCTTCCGGCCTAGTGGCTTCAACCGAGATTATATAGCATCGTCTAGCCAATGCCTGGTTTCCCCAGACCTCCCCCACGCCATACTTGATAGGGAACTTCATTTTTTGGTGAAAGCTAGAGGGCACCGATTTTATTCGGCTGAGGATACCTCGGCCAAAGATGGCGTCATATGTCGTCTTCCACTTAATCACGATGAAGTCCACCATAACCGTAGCGGTTTTGGGCGGGGTGCCGATAGTAACTGGTAGGCTCAGGGCTCCCTCGGGATAAGTTGCCTGGCAGTTGAACCCGCACAGTGGGGTTCGGATCGGGCGGAGTTTAGATGGATTCTCTCTCATCTTGAGGAAACATTCATAGGATAATACATTAGGGGCACTGCCATTGTCAACTAAGATCCTGTCTACGTTACAATGGTTTATCGTAGCCGATACAACGAGAGCGTCATCATGCGGGGTGGTTAACCCTTCTAGGTCATGGTCAGAGAATACCAGGGCCTGCGGTTCGCTCGCCTGCAGGGCCTTAGGATGCTCAACAGAGGCTCAGCTCGCCCACTCGGCATGACGCTTTCTTCCTCGGTTGTTATCTTCTCCTGATGTCGCGCCGCCCGTGATGATGTTGATGTGGACTCCACGGGGGGCATTGTCGATTTCTTCGGGGGCGCCTCGTTCTTCCTTCTGCCCGAACATGTACCGGGATAGGTGTCCATGGTGTACGAGGCGCTCGATCTCATCTTGGAGTTGATGGAAATCACCGGTGTGATACCTGTGATCGCTGTGGAACAGACAATGCTTGTGGCGATTGCGGTGCTTGGCCTTCATAGGCTCGGGCTGGTGGAGGACACCCGAGCCTTTGATGTCTTCGTAGATTTCGTAGACGGCAGCAGTAATAGGAGTATACCACTCGTACTTTCGGGACGGCTCTTTTCGGTCTCCGTCTTGGTTCCACCTTTTTCCTTGTCCCGTCCCTTGCTCGGACGGTCACTTCTTGTCCTCCTCCCGACCTGAGCCTGTCGTTCCTCGACAGGCGCTGATGACTTCTTCGCACTCTGCGTGGCGCAGGGCCCGGGTCACTAGCTCGGAGAGGGAGGTGGGAGGATGAAGCACTAGCTCGCGCCATAGGTTTTCATCGTGGGTACCCCCAGTTAATTCGGTGATGGCCGAGGCAACATCTAGGCGGGGGATACGCAGGGCTTCCAATTTAAATCGGTGTATATAAGCCCGCAACTTCTCTCCCTGTTCCTACTTGAGTGGTAGTAATCCCGCCACCGACCAGGGTGGACCGCTGCCGGCGAAGCTTTCCTTGAACACTCGCCTGAATGCTTGAAGTTGTGGATGATGCCGGGGGCGAGGGCCTTAAACCAGCCTTGAGCATCCTGAACTATAGTCGTCACGAACGCTCGACACTTGATTACTTCGGATGCCCCATGCAGGGTCATTAGGGCATCGAAGTTGTCGTAGTGATCGGCCGGGTCTCCCAGACCGTCGTACGACTTGAAGGCTGGAAGTGAGATCCTGGGAGAAATTTTGGCGTTAAAGATATAGTTGGAGAACCGGGATCGCTCCTCATTCTCCACGAGAGAGGTCTTTTGCAAGGCACGGAGGGCGCACTCTTGCTCCGTGAAACACCTCTCAAAGTCTCACAGCCGGAGGGACAACTCCGGTTGTCGTTGTCCCGAGGGACTAAGGGGGCGCACTTGCATGCTGTCCCAGCACTCCTCAGGGGCCTCGGTCTCCGGGAACGGTGCGCGTGCTCCGAACTTCTCCCTCCTCGGGATGGAGGAGGCTTCTTGCTCAGGGGGAGAGGCTTGCGATGGTCCTCCCGACAGGTTACGGATGAGCCGCCACCCCTGGAGGGTAAAACGACCTCCAGCGGTTTGCTGGGAGGCATCTCCGTGAGGGGGGCTCTTCCGGGGGAGATGCAACTTCTCCTCCCTGGCCGCCTGGGCCCTCATGAGATCCATGAGGACATCCAGTTTTGCGTTGAGGGTTTGGAGGGCGTCGGTACTCCCGCCGGGAAGCTATTCCCCCGCCTCGACGGAGGTACTTCATTAGCATGGTTGCCTGATGGGAAATTCTCCGTGGGGAGGGAAGGTGTGCCTTCTTCCGTCACTAGGGCCTTTCCCATGTCGCCGGCAGTCCTCTTGCCAAAGTTCATTCGCACCATGATGGCTCTTTGTTTGTTTCCCAAAGACGGCGCCAGATGAAGAGGGGCGATCTCGCACTACTCCTGAGCGGGGAAGAGGATAACCACGTAGCCTTCAAGTATGAATTGTAAGAAGGGAAACATATCAGAGGTGCCCAGGGATGAATCCCCAGGGAGAACCCTATGATGCTTAAGTCAGCAAGTGTAGTAGAGCACTGGTGCAAAGGGAGGAGTTAGGAGGAAGATGGGAGCGCGAGATCTCTCTCCACCGAAAGGTGAAGTGGTTCCTACTCAGGGTTTTTGGCTTACCTCTGCATAATAGGGCTCTTCCAGTTTAAATAGTGGCTCGTTGAGTGTATTATTCCTATAAGCTGAGGACTCTCAGGGGGAGGTTATGTCCTCCTTGCGGGCTCTTTATGGCATGTGGACTTTTGATCTCCCCTATCCCCTTGAGCTCCCAGCTTTAAAGGGACACGTAACGGCCGTATGGATAAGCTTCCATCAGTTGGCCTGAGCATATGGTGCTCGCCCAGGAGGTGCCTCCCGAGCGATAAGTGCACGGTTTTGGGCAAGGAATATGAGGCTCTGAAGGAGCTCTCCCGATCAACTGATGCTCGGACTTCCTAACCCGAAGGCCGCCTAGGAAGTGCTTGTTCCGAGTGAGTTATTGGGCTTATATTAAGTGGGCCCAAGGGCAACCACTTCAAGGAGCTGGGCCACGTTGGGTCGGGTTGGACCTCGTTTGGCCTCTCCGTACGGGCGGCTAGATTTCCCCTCTCCACTATGTAATTGGCCTCCACTTAGATCACCACCAATTACAGAATCTGCGTCCACTGTGGTGGTCACCTATTCTGTGAACAATATAGGCACGAAGAAATAACATCCACTGTAAAACCCACCATTTCTATTTTTTGCGTCCACTGGCCTGGCCGCCAATTTCTTTTGGCGTACACTATCTTGTCGCCAATTCCAGACAAAGATAGACTCTCATAGAACACCACAAACAGCGCTCCGTGATGGCTAGGGCGTCATGTTTCTTCAGAGTGACATGACAAGCAGGGTTCTAGGGTTTTCAGGGTACAACCTGCTAGGCTGCTTTGAGGGAATCCAAGGCTAGCGGAGTCTTATGAAGGCCTTAGAGAAAGAAATTTTGGTCCGACAGAACGAATATCCAACGGAGGGTCTTTCAATCTCCAAGAATTGAGGTGTAAGCGTGAAACAACGTGAAACAAGGACTCTATCTTCAGACGTGAGATAAGACTGCCAAAAGACCCGCGATATGGGTCAAAACCTGATAAAATATGTAAAACAGAAAATAGGGCCCATTCAGACAGGCGCTATATCATAATTCTGCGTCTGTCTAGAAGGTCGCCAAATCAGTATTTAATAGAATTGTAATAATATTTCAATAAAAGTGCATCCATTCAAGAAGGCACAGATTCTTTAAAGGGCATCTAGGACATGGACGTAAATTCTTAATTTCCACAATTTAACAGGAATCTGCATCTCTATATAGAGGCACCATTTCCTGAATGAACGTCTGTTTAAATAGACACCAAATCTTTTATGTATACATGTTATAATACATCAAGCATGTACATTGCTAGGCACAAAGCATTGTTCATTTCTTTCAAATTAGCATGAACAGTAGCATAATGATGTGTACAGGGATTTTCAGGAAACTAGAGACATGGAAAGGTGGAGAAAAATATGGAGATTCTGATAACGTACTTATGCAGAATTAACATAATCAGGTTCCATGGTTATTAATTTTTAAACATGCGGTATTTATTAATTATACAAAAAGAAATAGTGTCAGGATGATGGTCGCTCATTAATTGGCGGCCAGAAGACTGTTGCCAATTCTAGAATTGGCGATCATCTACATGGGTGTTCATTAATAAGCCGCCACCACTCTGGTCGCTATTTTCATATGAAATAGAAACAATAACTTCTACGTAAAAACTCAAGAATAGGGATCTTGGGCGTGAGATATAAACAGGATATCATGATCTTTATGCATGCATCACTTATTACTTGGGCTATAGTTCTTGAGATAACCTACCTTGTTGGGTTGACAGAGGAAGGATCTGATTGGGAAGAAGATGAAGTAGGAGAAGGAAGAAGCAACTACAGCAGCTGCTGCAGCTGACAAAGCAACGGCAGCAACTGCAGCAAGGATAACGAAGGAAGATGTTCTTTCCTTCACGTTTGCAAACGAGGGAAGAAGAGGATGTGGAGCTCCGCTTCCACGCACAGTGGCAGGAAGATGAACAGTAGAAAGTAGCAGCGGCAGGAAGAAGATGTCGACGCACGAACAACAGTAACAAGGATGCTTCTGCTTCGATCATGGGTCTTATTTATAGGAGTTTTAGGCTATACGATTCCTACTATGCGTGCGATCTCCTATTAGGTTTAAAACATCCTAAGATAAGCTCTATGCTTCCTTATCATCGGCCGCTTTCCCAGTTAAAACATAACACCCTAATCTCCCATGCACGTTCAAAGGTGAAAATGCCTAGGTGTATTGTAAAAAGCCCTTAAGTATACATGTATTTGTGTCTATATCCCTTAAGCTTTTTTGACAACTGTAAGGCCCATTGGCCTTTGGCAACGTGGGGTTTTTCATACATTATTGGCTTAAAGCCCATTATGGTTGGGTTACAATAAAAGGGGTTTATATATATATATATATTTACATAGCCCGTAAGGCCCATTTGGCCATTTAGTTGTTGGCTTTTATTAAGTCTAGTTTTACTCTCTTATCTATTAATTATTTATATTTATATGTATGATTTATTTGGGGTGCTACACCCTCCCCCACTAAAAAGAATTTGGTCCCCAAATTCAATTGCATACAAACTTGGAGGGTGCAAAATACTTACTATTGGAATAAGTCGGGGAATCTCCTTCGCATAGACTCTTATGTTTCCCATGTGGCTTCATGTTCAAAATTTTTGTTACATTGAACCTTTACCATGGGAATAGTCTTGTTTCGCAGTACACAGACTTCACGGTCAAGGATCGTTAAAGGCTTTTATTCATAGGTGAGATCCTTTTGTAACACTAGATTGTCATGTTCTATGATGTGGAACGGATCATGAACGTACTTCTTGAGCATAGAGACATGAAACACGTTGTGGACTTCCGATAGATGTGATGGCATGGAGATCCTATAGGCAACCTCGCCAACTCTTTCTAGCACTTCAAAGGGACCGATATATCTCGGTGAAAGTTTACGCTTAACACCAAATCTTCTAATACCATGTCTTAGGGAAACCTTAAGGAACACATGGTCTCCAACTTGGAACTCGAGGTCTCTCCTTCTAGTATCAGCATAGGTCTTTTGTCTAGACTGAGCCGTCTGAAGTCTTTCTCTAATGATTTGAATCTTCTCGATCGTATCCCTTACCATCTCCGGGCCTAGCAGTTGTCTTTCTCCGACTTCATCCCAGCATAGGGGTGAGCGGCAACTTCTTCCATATAGTGCTTCAAAGGGTGCCATTTGAATGCTTGCCTGATAGCTATTATTGTAGGCAAATTCTACTAGAGGCAGATGATCGTGTCAGCTCCCACCAAAATCAATAACACAAGCCCTAAGCATGTCTTCTACAATCTGATTTGTTCTCTCGGTCTGACAATCTGTTTGGGGATGATATGCAGTGCTGAAATTGAGTCTCATCCCAAAGGAGTGTTGTAGACCCTTCAAAAAGTGTGAAGTGAAGCGAGGGTCTCGGTCAGACACGATTGAAACATGAACTCCATGTAACCTAACAATATCTTTAATATACAATGTAGCTAGCACATCGACTGACCATTTACTCTTCATGGGCAAAAAATGTGCACATTTGGTCAGCCGATTTACAATCACCCATATCCCGTCATGTGCGCCCTTGGTTTTAGGCAAACCCATGATGAAATCCATCTTTATGTTCTCCCACTTCCACTTAGGAATGTCTAAGGGATGCAATTTACCCACGTGTTTTTGATGTTCAGGCTTAATCCTTTGACAAGTAAGGCAGCGAGAGACAAATTCCGCTACCTCTCTCTTCATGTTGGTCCACCAAAAATTTTCCTTCAAGTCTTGGTACATCTTGGTGGCACCAAGATGAATAGTATATTTTGATCGATGTGCTTCTTCTAAGATCTTGTTCTTCAATTCTGGACAATCCGGCACACAAGTCCTTTCATGAAATAACAACCTTCCATCCGATGCTATTTTAACGTCAGGTTGCTCATTTAGCTTGCCTTTTATTTCCACTAGTACCGGGTTATCATCTTGCAACACCTTCATCTCAGAGAGTAAGTCCGACTGTAAACTCATATGTGACAGAATGACACGTCACTTTTCCTCGTCCAGACTTATGTTTAGCTTGGAGAATTGTTCTAGCATCCTCCATTCTTGAATCGTGTAGCTAGCTAACAGTGCTCTTGGCTTCCGACTAAGGGCATCAGCTACAAAATTACCCTTTATTGGATGATATTGTATTGTGAAGTCAAAGTCCTTGAGGTACTCTAGCCAACGCCTTTGTCTCATATCAATTCCTTTTAAGAGAATAAATATTTGAGACTTTTATGATCGGAGTACATGGTGAATTGTTCTCCATAGAGATAGTGTCTCCAAATCTTAAATGCAAACACTACCATGGCCAACTCTAAGTCGTGAACTTGGTAGTTCTCCCCATGCTTCTTCAACTGTCGGGAAGAGTAGGCAATGGCCTTCCCTTGTTGCATTAATACACATCCGAGGTCAATACCAGATGCATCGGTATATATCTCGAATCTCCCTCCTTCGATGGGCAATGCTAAGACATGGGCAGTAGTCAGATGGTCCTTTAAGGTTTGGAAACTCTCTGCACAATCTTCGTACCAGACATACAGATTCTCCTTTTGTGTCATCCTGGTAAGAGGGACAGCAATCTTGGAGAAATCCATTATAAATCACTGATAATAACCAGCCAGCCCCAAGAAACTACGGATCTCAGTAGCATTTGTTCATCTTTCCCAATCCTTCACTGCCTCGACCTTTGATGGATCAACGGAAATCCCGTCTTTTGAAATCACATGCCCCAAGAAAGATACTTCCTCGAGCCAGAAATCGCACTTGCTTAATTTGGCATAGAGCTAATTGTTCCTCAATATTTGCAATGTAATCCTCAAATGCTCTTCATGCTCTTCCTTGGACTTTGAATATATTAATATATCATCAATGAAAACCACAACAAACTGATCCAGATGAGGCCTGAATATACTATTCATTAACTGCATAAAGGCTGCAGGGGCATTTGTTAGTCCAAAAGGCATAATAGTAAATTCATAATGCCCATACCTGCTCTGAAATGTGGTCTTATGAATGTCCCCATCCTTGATCCTCAATTGCTGATATCCTGATCAAAGATCAATCTTTGAGAAATATTTGGCTACTGATATTTGATCAAATAACTCGTCAATCCTTGGTAGAGGATACTTGTTCTTGGTAGTAAGTTGATTCAACGGCCAATAATCGATGCAAAGTCTCATTGTTCCATCCTTCTTTTTGACGAATAACACAGGTGCTCCCCACGGGGAAGTACTCGACCTAATAAATACCTTTTTCAAAAGCTCCATCAATTGGTCCTTTAATTCTTTTAACTCGGTAGGGGACACTCTATATGGTGCCTTAGAGACAGGTCCGGCACCAGGGATAAGGTCAATAGTGAATGACAACTCCCTTTCCGGGGGTAGACCAGTCAAATCTTCCAAAAAAACATTGGGAAAATCCCAAACTACACGGATGTCTTCTAGCTTTGATTCCTTAGCCTCCTTCACGGTTACAAGAGCAAAGAAGGCTATGCAACCTCTCCTTATGAGCTTATGGGCTCGAAGTGCCGAAATAAGAGATGACTTGTTTCAAGCCCGAGGGCTAGTGTAAACCAAGTCCGGGAAATCCTCAAAAGTTACCTTGCCCTTTCGGCAATCTATAACTGCCATGTGCGTGGACAGCTAATCGGCACCTTGTATGACATCATACCCTTTCATGTCTAGGCATATCAAATCGGCAGGTAGATATTACCCTTTAACCATAACTTCACTATTCGAGTAATGGTGTGTAATCTCAGATTCGCTTCCAAGAGGAGTAGAAATAACTAAGTCTAACCATACAGGTTCCATAGAAAATGAAGTAGCGAATCTTTTGGAAACAAAAGAATGAGTCATGTTATTATCAAATAAGACGTGAGCAGTCTTAGAACAAATTCTTAGTGTACCTTCCATGATACCTCTTTCACTAGGTTCTGCCTCTTGCAATGCTAGGAGACGACCTTGCTTCTTTGCCGGGCGCTTCACATTGTTGGTTTGTTCATTGAGTAAGGGACAATCGGGAATCTGATGATCACGGCTCCCGCATCAGAGACAAGCTCCAAACCTTCGCCAGCACTCTTCGGCCTTATGTCTGGCCTTGTCACAATGTTTACACACCTCCTTAGATGGTGTGGTGGTGATAGAGAAAGGCTTATCATTCTTCTTGAATTTCTTTTCCTTGGAGGAATCTCCTCCATTATTGGACCTCTTCTTGTTAAAGGTGGGCTTGAATGTTCCCGAACTAGTGACTTGTTCCTTCTTATCTTGCCCACGGATCTTGTCGGATAATTCTGTGGCATCTTCAAGTAGCTGGGCTCGCCTTACCATCTCCTAATAGACTTGTATGTCCATCGGCGCCAGTTGAAAGATGTATTGTGGTCGAAGCCTATTAAGAAATCTTTGGGCATTCATCTTCTCCGTACTCACCAGATGTGGTGCATATCTTGATAGCTGGGAGAATTGGGCCTCATACTCGGCCACTGATAAGCTTCTTTGTTTTAACGTGGCAAATTCCACGGCCTTCTTCTCTTGTATACGGTCCAAAAAGTATTTGTTATTAAAGTACTCTACGAACTCACCCCATGTGATGTGGTCATGCGGCAGAGTGGCTTCTACAGATTCCCACCAGAATCGGGCATCCCGCTCTAGTTGAAAAGTGGCCAGTAGCAACTTTGCTTCATTTGTTCATTGCATGACAGGGAATATGTGTTCTATTTCCTTCATCCAATTTTCGACGTCATCCGGGTCGGAAGAGCCGATAAACTTAGGTGGATTCATATTTCTAAAGCTTCGGTGGAGACCTCCGGCTCCCCGGTTCATGCCTCCTTGCGCCACTTGTTGCAGCACTTGGGTGAGGCCTTGGACAGTGCATTGCATGTCGCGTCACTGGGCTCTCTCGGCAGCCATGATCCTACAAAGAATTTAAATTTAATTAATAAGTGATTAACTATACAGTTTAATGTCCTATATTGACTTAACCCATGGTTCTACCCATCTCACTGGGTGTAAGATATAAACCTATCCTTGGACACTAGTAACCTAGGAATTTGAAATCCTAGGCTCTGATACCATAAAAACTATCACGTCCCGAGAGTGGAAGGAACCCGGTATGCGTGACGAGTTTATATCAATCATGTCAATCAGAGCACGAGGAAAATTTGACACATAGATAGAGTGCACAAAAGACAAGAGATAACCAAAGTCTAATTTATTCAATAATAACTTCATATATCCCAAGGTATAACTTTCATTACATAGCTCATTGACTCATAATATTCCACTGACACCTAGACTCAAATAAAGAGAAAAATACAATAATTGACTCAAGAAAATGTAAAAGACTTCTTGTAGATATCTCGGACTTCCGGGTATAGCTCTATGCTCAGCTCTCACGGTCATCCCCATCAAATTATGGTGCGCTATCGGAATTACCTGAAAAATAGGGGAAAACACTAGGTGAGCGAATGCCCAGTAGGGATTACATCTCAAGAACAAACTTACTTTAGGTAAAGTATAAGTTACATGTAATGCAAGTACAACTAAGCATGAACGCATGATAATATCACGAAAGAGTATGAAGGACGAGCTAGTACTTTTCAAGAGGAATCATGTAAAGTATCAAGAATTATCAAGCATGTAATTATCAAGTCATGTCATGAGAATTGGCTATTTCATTTCAAGTAATAAAATATCCATTTTGGGCCATGCAAGTCACATCATGTCATGTCAAGTCAAGCACGAGTTCGTGGAATGTCAACAATCAAGCAAGTCATGCACTTCGGTGCAATGCCACACCGTGGTCAATATAGCTCCCATGGGCACAAGTACTTTCAGGTGCTCCTCCCAGGACCAGACCGGGCCCTATTAACGCCAGGAATTGAGTCATGTAAATATTTGGACATCCACTATAGTTTATAGCCAATAGAATTCCAAAGGAATAAACCATTGTAGGATAATAAGGTACATTTCACGTAATAGATATTTCAAGGCCAGAACTTTACATAAGGAAGACAAGTCAATAAACCTTATAAGAAACCAAGACATTCATGAAATCTAGGTAATTGGCGTCCACTCAGACATCCACCAATTACCGAATCTACGTCCACTGTGGTGGTCGCCTATTCTGTGAACAGTACATGCATGAAGAAATAGCGTCCACTGTAACAGCTGCCATTTCTATTTTTGGCATCCACTGGCTTGGCCGCCAATTCCTTTTGGAGTGCACTGTCTGGTCACCAATTCTAGACAGAGACAGACTCTCACATAACACAACAAACAGCGCTCCGTGATGGCTAGGGCATCATGTTTCTTCAGAGTGACATGACAAGCAAGGTTCCAGGGTTTTGAGGGTACAACCCCCTCGGCTGCCTTGAGTGAATCCAAGGCTAGCAGAGTCTTACGGAGGCCTTAGAGAAAGAAATTTTGGTCTGGCAGAAGGAATATCCGATAGAGGGTTTTTCAATCTCCAAGTATTGAGGTGTAAGTGTGAAACAACGTGAAACATGGACTCTATCTTCGGACGTGAGATAAGAGTGCCAAAAGACCTGCGATATGGGTCAAAACCCGATAAAACATGTGAAACAGGAAATAGCATCCATTCAGATAGACGCTATATCATAATTCTGTGTCTATCTAGAAGGTTGGCAAATCAGTATTTAACAGAATTGTAATAATATTTCGATAAAAGTACATCCATTCAAGAAGGCGCATATTCTTTTAAGGGCGTCCAAGACATGGACGTAAATTCTTAATTTCTAAAATTATTCAATTTTTTACAATTTAACAGGAATCTGTGTCTCTGTACAGAGGTGCCATTTCCTGAATGAACGTCTGTTCAAACAGACGCCAAATCTTTTATGTATACATGTTATAATACATTAGGCAGGTACATTGCTAGGCACAAAGCACTATTCATTTCTTTCAAATTAGCTTGAACAGTAGCATAATGATGTGTACTGGGATTTTAAGGAAACTAGAGACATGGAAAGGTAGAGAAAAATATGGAGATTCTGAAAACGTACTTATGCAAAATTAACATAATCAGGTTCCATAGTTATTAATTTTTAAACATGCGATACTTATTAATTATACAAAAAGAAATAGCGTCAAGATGATGGTCGCTCATTAATTGGCTGCCAGAAGACTGTCGCCAATTCCAGAATTGGCAACCGTCTAGAGGGGTGTTCATTAATAAGCGACTATCGCTCTGGTCGCTATTTTCATATGAAACAGAAACAACAACTTCTACGTAAAAACTCAAGAACGGGGATCTTGGGCGTGATATACAAACATGATATCATGATCATTACACATGCAACACTTATTACTTGTGCTATAGTTCTTGAGATAACCAACCTTGTTGGGTTGACGGAGGAAGGATCTGATCGGGAAGAAGATGAAGCAGGAGAAGGAAGAAGCAACTGCGGCAGCTGCTGCAGCAAATGATGCAACGTCAGCAACTACAACAAGGATAACAAAGGAAGATATGCTCTTTCCTTCACGTTCGCAAATGAGGGAAGAAGAGGATGCAGAGCTCCGCTTCCACGCACGGCGGTAGGAAGACGAACAGCAGGAAGGAGCAGCGGTAGGAAGAAGATGTTGACTAACGAACAGCAGCAACAAGGATGCTTCTGCTTCGATCATGGGTCTTATTTATAGGAGTTTTAGGCTATACGATTCCTACTATACGTGTGATCTTCTATTAGGTTTAAAACATCCTAAGATAAGCTCTATGCTTCCTTATCATCGGCCGCTTTCCCAGTTAAAACTTAACACCCTAGTCTCCCATGCACGTTCAAAGGTGAAAATGCCTAGGTGTATTGTAAAAAGCCCTTAACTATACATGTATTTATGTCTATATCCCTTAAGCTTTTTTGACAACTGTAAGGCCCATTGGCCTTTGGCAACGTGGGGTTTTTCCTACATTATTGGCTTAAAGCCCATTAAGGTTGGGTTACAACAAAAGAGGGTTTATATAAATATATATATATATATTTATTTATTTATTTATTTATTTATTTATTTATTTACATAGCCCGTAAGGCCCATTTGGCCATTTAGTTGTTGGCATTTATTAAGTCTAGTTTTACTCTTTCATCTATTAATTGTTTATATTTATATGTATGATTTATTTGGGGTGCTACAACCACACTCTGATACCATCTGTAACGGCCCAAGATCCAAATATCGGGAATTACCCGATACCATTCGAATCTTGTCTCGCAACCCATGAGCCAGAAGGCTCGAAAGAATGATATAGGCATGTGGAGGTACATTGAAATTTAAAATAATGCAAGCAATAACTATATAACTAACAGTTTCATTAACATGAAATAAAATTATATTTTCAATTAAAGAACTAACTATAGAGTCCAGTCCAACAAAGTACAGTCTACTAGGAAAAGAAACGTACTCTAACGTCGAGTACACCCTCGGCTCTGGCGAGCTGGCAACTATGAACCTCACACTGCACCTCCGAATCTCATGGAGAAATGCCAACACTTGAAAAGAAAGGGGGTGAGCCTCATCTCATTGGCTCAATAGGGGTCCCGCATATCTCTGTTGGGTGCGCAAGTGGATCTAGAGGGGGGGTGAATAGATCCTATGGCAAAACTATCCCCAATTAAAAACTAATTTGCAACTAATAAACTAGATACCAATCTAAACCAACGATGCTAATTGATGAGAGCGCTGAAACAATAATTCTAGATAGACAAGTATTGAGTAGAACTTATTAAGTACCTACTGTTGACGTGTTTTCCTCCCTATCCCTTCTACTAAATTGATATGAGAAAATATAAATATGCAGTAGAAGGATAACAAAAGGGTGTAAATAAGTGTGATCGGCACCAAGATGCCTAATGTGATTGACACACCGTATCTTGGAAAGGGGGTACTCGCCTTTTGTTTGCAGCGCTGCAAGGATGTACGGCTCAGTAGGAGCCGCCTATAGTGAAGAACGGTCTCACGACAGACCGTCTAAGAGCGTTGCAGGGGACGCGGGATGAAGCACTCCTGACGGATGAACGGTTCCACGAAGACCGCAGGAAGAAGAAGAACAGTCCAAGATCCACCGTACCTCTTCTTGAACGGTCTGGAAGAAGCCGCACAAGACCACCGCGTCAGAAGTCGCAAGAGTCCAACCTCCACCCTTTCCGACAGGCCAGAAAGGATGGGCCTCGCGTTAGTGAGTTGCTGACCTGCGAAACAGAGTGTAAAACATAAAGAAAAACCCAATATCAGAACTATAGAGTGTAGTAAATGCTAACATGAAAGGAAATAAATGTAACTAAGTGAAGTGGGGGATACCTGGGGAGTTTTAAACCCCTGGGGGCGTCAAAAACGTGGGAGGGTGTATGAATGATAGTGCAAGTGAAGAAAAACATGGAGAATGATGCATGCAACCGAAAGAGAATGACGAACTATCAAAATATAAAAAGACTCAAAACGAAAGTTACTCCCTGGACCGGAGACCTGTATGGATGTAGAAGGCCTCCCTCCTAGGTCATAGGTCACTCAAGGATTCGGCAGGGCTTCGCCGTGACCTGAAATTCCCCCCCCCCCCCTTTTCAAGCCCGACCTTTAGGGTCTATTTATAGAGCACCTAAGGTCCTAGCTCAAAATTAGGGTTTAGAAGCATTTTTAGGTCGAGATTATCAAACAAAAGATGAAGATAATTCCATTGTCTTTCATCTGGAAGAAACGGCACTCGAAATGGTTGAGGATTCATGGAGAAATGGGTGGATAAAGTTGGGGATAAATCCACGAGGAGAGAGAGAAAATGTGTTGAATCTTTAGCAATCGAGCAGATGAATGGTCTAACGATAGATCACACATCCATATGGGCGGCCCATTCTGGGCCGTCCAACCCTCTCGGTGGAAATTCAAATAAATATCAAATATCATCCAAATATCCATCGAACTGACCAAAATCTTCGCCGTTGGACTCTGATAGATGAACGGTTGATAGCAGACCTTTCAAAGGTAGAGCGGCCAATAGAAAATCGTCCATTCCTGTCGGTTATAATTCAGCGTAAATAAGATAATTAGATAATTATCTGAAAACCAGCGATGTTAGGACTCTGGATAGATAGATGGCTGAGTATGTACCGCACAATAGTCTTATGCGGCTATGTATAGGCCGTATATATGCTTGTCGGTGACAATTCAGAAAATCAGCCAAATATCCCATAAATATATGAACGGCCCTTTATCAACCGCACATATGGTTGAACGGCTGGAGGACGACCGCATATGTACATGGGCATTTGAAATTCATAGAAAAACTCGATTAACCAAAGCCAAGGTCCATTAAGCCCTGAATCAACTCGGACCTAGCCAGGGAGGGAGGCTACCATAAAATTGTCCCAAAACGTGCCAGAAAACAACCCAGCGAGTGATGGACAACTCGAGGAATCAACAAATGGGAGTAAGAGAAATGACTCAACTTATCGGTAAAAAAATGGGTGTCAACAGCTACGTTCATGAACAAACCATCCTGTGAACGGGTGATAGAGAATACGGAGCAATCACACAAACACTAACCCACTGCACATAGGATGTTAAGGTGGTTAAGTCTGTAACCCACAGACCTACGTCCACAACTCACTCAACCAAGTGAGGCTTCCCTTGCACAAAGCAAGAACATGGAGAACACTCTACTACAAATCGATGTCAAACAGCTTGACCTTGAGGAACAAATCCTCAAACCCTGACCTTGCAACCCACAAGACCAGACCCACTACTACACGCAGTGACCGAAGGAACAAATCCTCCATTCTTCTGCTACATAGAAGGAACCAGAGGAACAAATCCTCCACTTTCTTGTTTCCTAAAAACCAAACCAACACAGTAGATTTCTGTGCAAAACTATTTCACAGCACACCAAGCATGGCTAGGAACAAAACCGAAGTTGATATGAGTGTTGTAAAGAAAAGTAAAAATACAATCAAACCAAAAGCAAAATAATAGCAATAAAATCACAAGATGGACGAGAATCAAGGTTGCTTCTGCTTGGTGATGCTTCACTGGAAAAACACTTTTCTGAACTCCTTTTCTTTCTTTCTCTTGAATAGCATGCGCTTGATTGCCTAATCACTTTCAACCTTTGTCTTTTCAGATGTGTATGATTTGCTTTTCTTCAATCTGCTCTGGCAGGGATGAGCTCTTCTGGGTTCCTCGTAGACGTTCTGCTCGGCCTCTCCTTTTGGAAGAAGGTTCTTGCAATATATAGGAGTCCTCTATAAAAAACCAGAGCCTGATATGATCAAATAAGGCAAACTCATAGAGTCCACTTCGTAGTGAAGTACTCTTCTTTCCATAGGGTATTGAGTCCTACGGAGTTGCTAAAAGATCAAGAACGATTCTTTGCAGAATCCTGATCAAAATCCTTTCTTCCATAATCATGAGAGCTATGACTCTTTCTTCAGATGCGTATCTGAGTTGATTCCAAGAATACCAAAGAAAATAGTAGAAGTGGAGACTAATCTTGACCCATGATCTTAGATTAGGTGAATCAGTGTCATTTGATGACTAGGAAAGGTCTAGATCCGTGTTGGTAGAGTTAGGAAATCCATGCACGATTAAATCCTTCAAATGAGCTTGATCACCCTTCATGTGAAACGGCTATGAGCTATATTTCACCGTTAGAAAGCCATTTGTCGTTCATATTGGCTATTTGTCACCTCTAACTAGCTATTTGTCACCCTTAGTCTCCTTAAGCCATCACCTTTCATCAGCTCCGCAACTTAACGTGACTGGAGTCGACTCCCCCTTTGCAACTCGAGTCGACTCTCCTTCTATCCTTTTGAAGCTTTTCCTTTTGTTTTCTATTTTACACCGTTAGGAAAGCATTTGTCACCCGTATGGCCTATTTGTCACCGCTAAGGACCTATTTGTCAGCCTTATTGTTGTATAAGCCGTCGGCCTTGAGTTGGACTTTTCTACCTTGTGGGCTAAAGCAGAGTCGGCTTGAAGAGCGGCTGAAGCCGACTCCTCTTCTTCAAATTTGTTCTTCTTCTTTTCTGATGATTTGCATTAATCTGAAACATGATCCTTTTGGGCTTGAGCTATTGTAGCGTTGACTTTTCATTCTAAGGGAGTTGACTTCACTTCACAACTTTGCTTCATGGCATGTTGAGTTCCACGGACTGTGATTTGGCTTGAAATCCACTCGTTGAAGTCTTGTTGTGCTAACCCACCATTGCCATCACAGAGGCTGCGCTAACGCAGTGCGTTATCTACTTCATGGTTGGGCGTGTTACTGTCTGATTGCGTTGATGCAAGAATATTGATACGTTGACACAATCTTATATCTGGCAGTTCAAACTAAACGAAATTCTGAAGTGACTGCCTGGTTGCATTAACGCAGGACCATTGTAGCGTTAACGCAGTCTTGGTGGAGCTTGAGCCACTGCCATTGATAAGTTGAGCTTGCTTAACGAAGCTTGAGAGATCTTGAGTTGTTGATGTTGATGAATTTGAGCAGCTGAATTAAGCTTGGGGGAAATGTTGGGCTTCCTACTGCAAATCTGATGGAGGACACCTGCTGAATGCATTGACTTCAAGGTGCCCTTTGGCTCACGCTTCTGCTTTGAAGTTGTATAATTGTTGATGCTTACAGACTTCAACGCTATGTGACATTTGTTAGAGCGGTAGGCCATTTCTCACCAAAGTCAAACTATTTGTCACCCTTAACCATCTATTTGTCACCCTTAAAGGGTATTTATGTCCCGGGTAGGGTATTTTTCACCCTTAGCTCAGGACTCTCCCTAGTGACCAAATTGCAAAGTGGCTGACACTACTCAGGCTTGACCTTTTGAACATCTAATTCTGTAGAAACACTTTGAAGAACTCATGAACACTGTTAGAACAATTTTGGTGCCAAAAAATGCTAAATCCAGAGTATGAGATATATGATATGAGATATATGAGTTCTTTCATCATGTTGTCATCATTAAAACCACAGACTTATGAATGACTTCATAGACTCATGAATGACTTCAAATGACTTCACAGACTTTTGAATGACTTCATAGATTGTCATTATCAAAACCACAGGGACACAACATTCTCCCCCCTTTTGATGATGGAAACTATGAGTCATTATGAAGAATATACTCAAGATAGCAATAATGACATCTTCCTTAATCTCTCCCTTAACGCATTCTCCCCCTTAATGACTCAACAAATTTCTCTCCCCCTTTGACATTAGCAAAAAGAAGGAATTTGATACCATACCAGAAGTGAGGAGATCATCCAAATGAAGAGCTTGGGAGATTCAAAGGCCGAGTTCAGACATTTCAGAAAAAGAGTTTTTCAGCATGAAACTCCAGTAGGGTTAAGGACAGATTCTAGGATAGATGTAGTAGTATGCAGTAATGTTCCAATAGCATGAATAAGAATCAGTAGATACCAATTGATTATCTTAGAGTGCAGACAGTCTAGAGCAGCAAAAGACATGTATGTGGCTGATCACCAACAAGCATGAATAATGTGGGCAGATTTTGACATTGAACTATGTATGCATATCTGAGCAGTGAACTGATACCAAGATGATGGAAGTTTCAACAGGTTCAAGAAATTTCATTAAGGACAAGAGCTTTATCCAGAGTTCAGTCATTCAGAAGAAATGATACCAATTGATACATACAAGATAATTTTTAAAACTACAATGTTAGAAGGATTCACAGTCTAATCAATGACTCATAAACCAGAGTTTATAGATTTTTGAGACTCTTCTATTATAAAAGTGACATAGCCCTTTTTTTATTATTGGTTCAAGTCTAATTAACTCTAATTTTACCAATTACAGTCTTTGAAAAATATTTTCACTCAGATTTAATGCAAGTAAACCAATATGGCATATTCAAACCCAACTCAACCTTTCTCAATCTTACTTCATCATATTCCATTTGACCCCTTCGGGAGTAACTTAAGTTAGTATTGAAGTTTAAATAATTGAGATGTTCCTGACTTGACCCCAGAAGATTAGCAAACAATTTTCAATTTCTTTCACCTCTACCATAACCATATTTTCACTTTTGTTCACATAATTTGTCAAGAACAATCAGGTGTAATACATGCTTTATGACATAAGGATGCACGTTGATTAGATGCCAGCACCCCTAGTTACTCAGTATGACTAACCATCTTACTTCAATTTGAAGAGAGGTAGAATCTCACTTCATGACTTTGTCCATTCCACTTCATTGGTGAAGGGACTTAGTTTCTCAGTGAGCTATATGCCATTGACTTTCTTTTCAAAAATTTATGCAGAGATAACAATGGCACTTCATGACACTGTCCACTAAACTTCAGAGGTGAAGTAACATGTGTTTCTCAGTAGACCATCGTCATCGCTCTGAATTGAAATGCCTTGGGGATTTTACGATTTTAGCAATGTTTAAGAACCAATACTAATTTTAAGTTTCTCACCCGGGAATGCCTTGTGGTATTCAAAATTTTCAGATTTGAGTGGGTAAAACTAGACACAACATGCACAGACTAGTTGAGGTCCATTAATTCTTAATATAAACAATTTCAAGACTTTTATCTTTAAACTTATAAATTAATTAAACTCAAACCAGTTTAAAATACTTTGGGTAATCATAGAGTCTTATAATAGAAGTTTCTTACTAGAAGTTTACTCAGGTTCACAAATTAAATACTCAGACTAGAATCCTCTTGAGTTCAGACAAGTTCAGAAAATTTTTGCTAAACAAGAGGTATCTTTTAGGATGAACACAAGGATGTTCATGAGCAATGAAGCATAGATCAAATTCCATAAGATTCCAAAGAAGTTCAAATTTTAGAGAGTCAGACTCTTAAAAGGATTGATAGATCACTAGTTGACTCTCTGAAATAGCACACTCATGAATGTTTCACAATGCTCCCCCTAAGGACGTGCAGGGAGCTAAGTATGCATTACCAGAAAGTATGGGCTCAGTCCAATTTCAGAAAAGTCACATCATGGAAAATGTGTGAATATTGGATGGGAAGATATTTCAGACAATGTTTGTGGACATGAGAGTAAAACTTGATTCATTGAGGCTCACATGACAACAACAAAAATAGTGAGATCTCTTTTTGAATTTTTTTTTTGACACTGAAAAATGACATGTAGCCTAATCAGGATGCACATGGACAGACCTAGTTATCTGAGACAATTTATGCATGGACAATGAGATCTAGATAAATACTTGATTATTCACAATATCAAAACTGAAATGCAGACTCCCCCTAATTGAATGCACTGAAGGACCGAACTAGTCATTTAAGACCAGGCAAGGAAGATGGGGAGCCTAGTCTTATGAGGGTCTGCAAGGTTCTAATATGCAATGTAACTTATCATGAAGAACTGCTTAGATAAATTCACATATGGCATTGCTTGACAATACATAGTGATTTCTAAAATACAGACACATGCAAAAAACTAATCGTGTGTGCAACACACAATTCAAACATTCCCTCACTTATTCCAATTCAAGGACTCTATGCAGTTGTACACCCACTGTCATGGTACCTGGCGGAGCATTTGCTCACGCATAGTGAGGGTTTTCAGACATACTGAATTGTCTTTCCACCAGTCACCATTTTCTATACCTATGGCTCATCAATACATAACTATCCTAAAATCAGTAAAGACCAAATTGACACTATTAAAACATGATTTCTGAAATGACTAGAGGGAAACATTTGAGCTAACACACTTAATAGTTAAGAGCAGAAATGGGGTTTACCAACCAAGGGTGCCTTGCATCATTGAACCCCCTTTAATTCTTGTTTTCCTTCAAGGCACTCCTACAAAAGTAAGATCCTCATTTAAAGTTCTTAGGTACCCAAGATCTCTTGGGTCCTTGTGGGTTAGTAACACCTTTGGCAGGTGTTTTCCAGAGTTTCGATGCATTAAAATCATCAAGGTCCATCAAGTAACAATTTTGCATTGTATGACCAAGAGTACCACAATAATTACAACAACCATACAATTTCATATTTTTCTTATGTGGAAAAGTGGTGAATTTCTGTAAATGAATAGGAAGTTTATCATTTTGAGCATGAACAATGTTTTTCCCTTTTATTTGTCAACAGTTCTTGACTATATGGCAAGATTTCCCACATTTAAAACATTGAACCTTTGTTTGCCTAACTACATGGTTTTCAGCATGAAAACTTTTCTTATTGGCAAACTTCCTTGAGTTTGTAAAAACATTCATTCTATTACATGATGTCAAATCATTAGACTTCATAACAGGACAATCATGCATCATGTGACCATCCCTACCACAATAAAAACATGAAGTCTTGATTTCATTTCTATGTGCATGTATATATGAAGCAGAATTGCGCTTAGCATGCAAAAGGGCACTAGCAGCATGATTTCAGAATTTACTGTTCACATTTTTCCTTTTATCAGATATGATTTTAAGAGTTTTCACTTGATGAACAGGATGAAGTTTCTTAGACATGCCAGGAACATCTAAGGTATGAACAAATGAGGTTTGCATTTTATTTTCAAAAGGTATCTTTTTTTCAGGGCTATAGCCAAGCCCTTCCTTTTGGAAGTTAACCTTAACTCCCAGGAGTTTATCCAAGTTCTCTTTCCCTTCAACAAACCTTGACAGGGAATTATTCAATTCATGAATTTCAGATTGAAGAGATGAGATGTGGAGTTCATACCTTGCTATGTCTTCTTCATAGGAAATAGTTGTTGATGCAGTACATCATTCATACTTTTGAGGGTTTCGATTTCCTGTTTCAATTGCTGTTCACTTTCAGATTCATTTCCATTCAAAATACATTTTCCTTTTTCAAAGACAAGCAGTCTTTCAGATATGACTGAATTCATTTTCTTATTTCAATTTCTCAGTTTCCGCAACTTGTTTTTCATCACTGGGCATTGAATTCAGTTTTTCAATCAATTCTTCCTCTATTTGTTCTAGTTGTAGTTTTTTGTCTAGTAGATTTTTATTTTCTTCTCTCAATGAACCTATTAGGTCTTTCTTCCATTCAAGCTCCGAGAGGAGACCTTCATTCAATTCTTTCACAAATAAGCAATCATTGCAGGTAGAATTGGTTGAACAGGGATTTTAAGCTTCCTTTGGTTGAACAAAGTTCTCAATGAGAAACCATCCTGTGAACTTTTTTCTGTTTGTTGAAGTTCAGAAATGTTGGTCAGAAGCTCTTTGTTTTCATTTCTTAACGAAGCAATTTGTTCCTTAAAAACTTCAACATCAACATCAAGAGATTCATTTAATTCCTCAAAATGTAAACATTTTTCACAGGGGGAATTAATGGTATTCTGTTCAATTTCCTTTCTTAATTTTCTGTTCTCAAATTTCATTTTCTTGTATTTTCTTAACAGTTCATCATAAGCTTCTATCAAATCATCAAGGGAGATTTCATCAGATTCAGAGGTTACCTCACCATTCTCCCAGCTTATGTGATCACTGCAGCTGGCCATCATGCACCTGGGTTTCTCCTCCTTCTCATGGATTGTGAGTAAACAATCTAATATTAATTCCTTGGCTGAGCTGAAATCAAAAAGAGAGGGAACTATATTAGGGTCAACTGTTGCCTTCATTATATTTAGAACTATGAAATTCTCATGGTTCTTCAGTTGGTCCCCATCCGACCACATGGTCTGATCCAGAGGCAATTCATGTGGCCCATGGGAGATTAGACACCATAGACCGGGATCAATAGCAATAATGAAGCTACACAGCTTACCTAACCAAGTAGTAAAATTAAAACCAACAAAGATAGACAGAGATATCATTGACACAGACTTAGCGAGAGTATCCATTATCAGGAGCACACCAGTATACCGAGATTTTTTTGGAGACGGTTAGATCTGTTTATATCAGAAAAACCTTGCTCTGATACCAATTGTTGGGTGCACAAGTGGATCTAGAGGGGGGGTGAGTAAATCCTATGGCAAAACTATCCCCAATGAAAAACTAATTTGCAACTAATAAACTAGATACCAATCTAAACCAACTATGCCAATTGATGAGAGCACTGAAATAATAATTCTGGACAGACAGGTATTGAGTAGAACTTATTAAGTAGCTACCTTCAGGAACAAACCATCCTATGAACGGGTGATAGAGAATAAGGAGCAATCACACAAACACCAACCCACTGCACACAGGACTTTAAGATGGTTCAGTCTGTAACCCACAGACATACGTCCACCCCTCACACAACCAAGTGAGGCTTCCCTTGCACAAAGCAAGAACATGGAGAACACTCCACTACAAATTGCTTCCAAACAGCTTGACCTTGAGGAACAAATCCTCAAACCCTGACCTTGCAACCCACAAGACCAGACCCATTGCTACACGCAGTGACCGAAGGAACAATTCCTCCCTTCTTCTGCTACACAGAAGGAACCAGAGGAACAAATACTCAACTTTCTGGTTTCCCAAAAACCAAACCAGCACAGTAAAGTTCTGTGCAAAACTCCTTCATCGCACACCAAGCACGGCTAAGAACAAAACCGAAGTTGATATGAGTGTTGTAAAGAAAAGAAAAAATACAATCAAACCAGAAGCAAACTAATAGCAATAAAATCACAAGATGGACGAGAAAGAAGGTTGCTTCTGCTTGGTGATGCTTCACTGGAAAAACACTTTTCTGAACTCCTTTCCTTTCTTTCTCTTAAATAGCACGAGCTTGATTGCCTGATCGCTTTCAACCTTTGTCTTCTCAGATGTGTATGATTTTCTCTTCTTCAATCTGCTCTGGGAGGGACGAGCTCTTCTGGGTTCCTCTTAGATGTTCTGCTCCGTCACTCCTTTTGGAAGAAGGTTCTTGCAATATATAGAAGTCCTCCGTAAAAAACTAGAGCCTGATATGATCAAATAAGGCAAACTCATAGAGTCCACTTTGTAGTGAAGTACTCTTCTTTCCATAAGGTATTGAGACCTACGGAGTTGCTAAAAGATAAAGAATGATTCTTGGAAGAATCTTGATCAAAATCCTTTCTTCCGTAATCATGAGAGCTATGACTCTTTCTTCAGATGCGTATCTGAGTTGATCCAATAATACAAAAGAAAACAGTAGAAGTGGAGACTAATCTTGACCCATGATCTTAGATGAGGTGAATCAGTGTCGTTTGATGACTAGGAAAGCTCCAGATCCGTGTTGGTAGAGTTAGGAAACCCATGCACGATTCAATCCATTAAACGAGCTTGATCATCCTCCATGCGAAATGGCTATGGGCTATATTTAACCGTTAGAAAGCCATTTGTCACTCCTATTGGCTATTTGTCAACTCTAACGAGTTATTTGTCACCCTTAGTCTCCTTAAGCCATCGCCTTTCATCAGCTCTGCAACTTAACGTGACTGGAGTCGACTCCCCCTTTGCAACTCGAGTCCACTCTCATTCTATCCTTTTGAAGCTTTTCCTTCTGTTGTCTATTTTACACCGTTAGGAAGGCATTTGTCACCCGTATGGCCTATTTGTCACTGCTAAGGACCTATTTGTCACCCTTATTGCGGTATAAGCTGTCGGCCTTGAGTTGGACTTTTCTGCCTTGCGGGCTGAAGCAGAGTCGGCTCGAAGAGCGATAGAAGTCGAATCCTCTTCTTCAAATTTGTTCTGCTTCTTTTCTGATGCTTTGCAGATCTGATGGATGACTACTGCTGAATGCATTGACTTCAGGGTGCCCTTTGGCTCATGCTTATGCTTTAAAGCAGTGTATGTGTTGATGCTTACAGGCTTCAATGCTATGTGACATTTGTTAGCCCAGTAGGCCATTTCTCACCAAAGTCAAGCTATTTGTCACCCTTAACCATCTACTTATCACCCTTAAAAGGTATTTATGACCCGGGTAAGGTATTTTTCACCCTTAGCTCAGGACTCTCCCTGGTGACCAAATTGCAAAGCGACTGACACTCAGGCTTGACCTTTGAATGGCTAATTCTGCAGAAACACTTTGAAGAACTCACGAACTGTGGCGACCGAGACTCCGGATACCAGGTAAACCCGATACCACTTGGAACCTGCGCGGCCTCCCAAGAGCGAAAAAGCTCCGAAGGGATAGAAAGGTATGTGATAGTACATTGAACTTCTAGATAAAGTAGTAAGCAATTAAATTTCAATGATCATGATTGCTAAAGTAGTAGAAATAAAATTACATTTTCTATAACACATAAAACTAACAGAGTCTAGTCCAACAAGAAAGACAAGTACAGTCCAACAGAAAAAGGGAAACGTACCCTCAAGTCAGGGGAAGCCCGACATTGGCAAAGGCTGGCAACACATTACTACCGCATAATGGAACCTCCAGCCACGAGGCAGAACAACTACACATGAAAAGTCAAGGGTGAGCCTCGTGTCATTGGCTCAGTAGGGATCCTGCAGAACCCTACCACAAAACAACGCAGTAACAGCAGTGCTACACTAAAGCAAAGTAGTAACAAAGTAGGAGTAGAAATGACAGAAGTAAAGAGGAAAGCCGTAACTCTGAAACATGGTAGCCGAAGGAACCTCGGCCATCTAAACTACTCCGAATAACAACCGAAAGGTGAACCGTGATCTCACAAAGTCGGGCGTTACCGATCCATTGGCAAATCACAAACCCTATCGTGAACAACTTACCAAAACAGGTAAAGCCTACCAAAGACCTACACTGTCAAAGGCACAAACATACACGAGATCACCGTCGTGTGCACTACCAAACCCGTAACCTCGAGTGAAGCCAAGCACGGGCTACTCAGAAAAGTCACAAAAACACAAGTCGCAAGAGTCATGTGTCAAGTGACAGAAGCACCTCCTCACTAGAAGAATAGCCAGATGTGTCCACTAACATCTTACATTGCGCCTCAAGTATCTCGCACTCGCCTGGAACGGCGGTAACTGAGACACTCACAAAGAACCAAGGAACTATAGTAACGAGTGACTAGTCAGGGTCACGGCCGTCGGTGCTTGTCCAAACGCCCCTGACCACGTGTGAACACTCAAGCCCAATGCCTTGAGCTAGGTCTCTAGCTAGTTTTCCCCCCAGTAGGACCCTACTGCAAAGCAAGGGGGCCCACAGAAACTAGCCTAAAAATCATATATCGGGAACTGCCCCGCCACCACTCCCAGGTTCACTAGACACAGAGACTCAAAACAGCGAACACCGAAGTACAAATAGTGTAAGCACACACCCGGCATAGGTACCATAGAGCACAATGCAGTATACAACTGCTACCAGACTTAGGACAGTCAACTAGACCTGTTGACAACGATCCTTGAGTCACATGACTCGGGTCAAGATCGTCGCACATTACAGCAACATGATGTTAATCAGCTTAGTCCCTAAGATAAAATCCATGAGAAACACATTATGGAAGATAGCATAGAACAGCTGGATCTATAATAGTAATATTGACAATGAGTCCTCGGCCACCGAGCCGCACAACGGACTCACAATTCCGTATAACATGAAACATGGAACATGAGGGATTATCAAAAAGCCCTCAAATCACATGGACACACAAATCGAGGTATGATGATATCTATAAGCGTCCAAGCCATGTCTCGATCCTCACAGGATAGATGGGACACTCACGAGGTCACGTGTCAACCATTGGGTCACGACCGGGTTGTCCAGAAACCATAATGACCCTCGATATAACACAAAACATTACTCGGTACAATGACACTCTCAGACACCCTATAACACAGTCACAGCCCTCATAGGATGTCCAAGACATCCACATAACAATGGACTAACCAAGGTGTCAAAGCCACAATAACCGAAAAGAACACTATAGAATAGGGCAAGTCAACTCTCAACACCTATGGTTCGACTCATAGCCCTAACCAAATCATAATCATCCCCAAGGCCTTGATCACATGATTACGGTCGTACCCTGGGTCATGATGATCCAAAGACGCGACAAAGACACGCGTCGCAATCATAATCATTAACGCGCTACTACCTTTCGTCGCGATGATTAACGCGCCACCACTTTGTGTCGCGATGATACATAAACGAAAAACATTAAGATGCCTATACCCTGCATTGTGATAATTAACGCGCCCCTACCAAAGGTCGCGATGTCATCATAATGCACCTATCACCTGGGTCGCATTAACACATTGACGTGGAGCTCGCTTAAGTCGCGATGATAAATGCGACCATAGCCTCAAACGTGATAAAACCATAAATGCAGACATAAACGTAAACACGCCCCTCACCTAGGTCGCATTCACATAAGACGAGCCCATCGCTTGGGTTGCGTTAGAACAGGGTCGCGTCCATCACTTGGGTCGCATTCCTAACTGCCAAACTGTTCATCTCCTTTACGAGACGCGGTGCATCGTTGTAGCAACCATGGTAAAATAAAAGGAAGATTTCAAGAAAAATTAAGTAAGTAAATGATAAGAACCAAAATGAATAAATAAATGTAAATAACGCCTCTCAACAAGGCGTGATTTAAATAAGAAACGCCTTCACGTGAGGCGTTAATTCAAAAAGTGACGCCTATACTAAAGGTCGTCAAATTTCAAAACGTCCAAAATGAATAAAAGGAAAGGGAAAGAAACGCCCTCTTCTTGGGCGCGAATTACAAAAGAAACGGCACAAGTAAAGACGTCAATTAGAATTAACGCCCTAACCTAAGGCGTTAATTGCATTTGTGTTCCATTCGAACCAGGAGACCATCCAGGGTAAGTTTTAGGATTGCAACGTGTTCGATTGATTATGGTAAGGACTCTATCAAGGAAACTAGAGTTCTAATCAAATTCTAACGCCATTGGGATTCCAAAAATCCTATAAATACCTTTCTAATCGAACATGTTCGCTATTTTTGGCGAACCGTTCTGCTGCTGCTGTACGTGAAGAACATGTGGTTCTTCCTCCTCTGCCTTTCATCATGGATTATGAAGAATATTAATGTTCTTCATCTTCTTCTTCTGTAGGTTGCCTGCAGCAAGTAGTAACTCTCTTGTCTAGTTGAAGAACGTGGGCTCTTCATCGACATCCTCTTCGTCTGTTTTGAACAGAGTGCCGTTTTCTCTTCACAACCTTCACGTATCTTCACCCAGATCATCATCAGGTAGGTTTTCTCAAGAATTGTAGTCCAAACTAGCATAAAAATTTATGATAATATCATCTGTAATTCATGCATATAGTTTTACTGCGTGTAGAGGTTTTCTGTGAAATTTTGGCAAGAGGCGACCCAAGTCAGGACGCTAATTCATGAACTGACGCCCGAACTAAGAGTCGTCAATTTTAAGAAATTGATAAATATGCACGTTTGAAATTTAATATCTATGAAACTTGTAGTTAAATCTAATGCATGATCATATACCTTGAATCCTTCTATTTTTCTTGTCCAGTTCATATATGTGGTTCCTGCAAATTATTTATCATGAAAACCTTTACTGTTCATATTCCTGGAAACCAAAGAGAATTAACGACCTCCAGTAGGTCGTCTTTTCTAAAAGTGACACCCCTGGCTAAGGCGCGTTTTTATCAAAAATACAGAATTAAGAAAATTTCAGCAAAATAGAAATTTATAATGGACGATTGTTCCTGAAGTCGTCAAATTGAAAATAAACGACTCCGTGCAGGGCGTTAATTTATTAAGTAGTGACTTATGTTAAGTCGCTAATTTCCTGTGTAATTATTTTATACTTTTTTCTATGAACCGAGGGTTTTATGTATATATAAATATAAGTATCTGGCACTATATTTCCATTCCGTGAATATAGTCCCATGTTTTACGATGTTTTATCGATTACCCCTCAACTCTCGGTGACATACAAACCCTCCATTGGACATTTTGTTCCTTTGGACTGGCAAGTTAGTCATTGGGACCTCCGTAAGTCTCCTCGTAGCCTTGGATTCCCTCAAGGCCGACTGAGCGGGTTGTACCATAAAAACCTATTGCACTATTTTGCCATGTCACTCTATAGAAACATGGTATATCGGCCCTCATGATATGCTAGAAGTATATCATGAGAATATTCTTAATGGGATGAGGACATCATGCCATTAATATGCTGTTCTTGTGGACCTCAATTCTATATCAAATGACGTGACCATCTATATATGGACAAACTTAATTGTCATGGTACCCAATTAGGGAACCAACTCCACCCAGTTTTATCGATATTCGTGTTTATATCGTAATTATCATCCTTATACATCAAGTTCAATTTTGAACTCTACTCTATCTTGAATTTCCACAAGCTTTTTCTTTGAAATTCCATATTGGCTATACAAATAAAGTGGATGTCTATATCTATCTTTAATGTTGTGCATATAAGGGCCCGATCTGGTCCTAGGAGGAGCACCCAAAAGTACTAGTGCCCATGGGAGTTGTAATGATCACGGTGTCTAGCATTGCACCGAAGTACTTTTTCTCTTGATCTTTGGCATTCCACACACACTCTCTCCTTCTTGCGTGCGTGACTCGACTTGCGTGACTTTACTAGTGTGGCCCGACACGGGCAAAGTACTTGCGTGAAATGGCCAATAATCTATAAAGTCTCTCATGAATATCTCTTGTTTAAGACTCGCTTGGATGTTTTATACGACGTGTTATTCTATTGATTAGTTATTTCTACATGCATAGCCATATTAAATTTACATGTCAAAAATTATAATTACTTAAACCCATTGCTAGTTCTTGAGATATAATTTCTTACTGAGCGTTCGCTCACTTAGTGTTTCCCTACTTTTTAGGTAAGTCCGACGACGAGACTCAATCGGACAGGGAAGGTCAAGAGTGAAAGAGATTAGAGCTTCTCAAAGCGTCAACTAGTCTTGTCTTTTCTATATTTTCTTGAGTCAATTTTGTACTTTTCTTTTTATTAAGTCTAGCATTTTCAAGGGATTGTAATAGAAATACTTTTGTGAAGGAATAAAAGGATTGGGTTATCTTTACTCTTGCGCATCTCTGATTTGGTGTCGAATACACTAATACTCTAATTGACATGATCGATATAAACTCGTCACGCGTCTCCGAGTATCTTCCGCGCTCGGGACGTGACAATCGTTGTAGTGCGTTCCATGGAGAACGCGGCATATACGACTGGTGCGTTCTCGTCACGGAGCGAAAATCGGAAAATCCGCACAAAAACCTAGTTTCCATGCCCCAATCATCTCCAGAACGACGAGGAAGCTACCCTAATCACAATACCATCCTTCCACAAGCCGGAAGGGATCAAACCATTTCCCAAAACGTAAGAAATGGGAGATTCCCACAAATCGACCCAAAATGACTCACAAGGACAATCGGGCTCATACCGGCTCTTATTCTCAACCAAATGCAATAAAACTGGCAGGAAATGAATCCCAACATGCCAGGGGTTCAAATGAAACAATTTAAACTAAAAATCGTCACCTGGAATGGCGAACATGACTCACACCCCCCGAACATGCTTTCGCACAAAATGATGCAAAACCTGCTCAAACTCACACCGTTCGGCACCAAGTCGAGAGGGAATGCAGGAAAAGAGTAGGGCATCTGTCCCCCTACCTCCACTGAAGTTCTCATGCGTAGAAACGGCCACAATACGTCGAAAACCATCACACAAACCGCACGTCGGCTTTGAATCCACCTAATGGGATCGCGCCATAGCATGCTCCACGAAACCTCCACGACGTCCCTGCCTTGTCCATCTCGCCACCGCCGCGCGCCCCACAGCATAGAGGAAGAGAGGAGAGAGAATGGAGGGAGAGAGTGAGAATGGCGGTGAGGAGAGAGGAAGGAGAGAGAGGGTTTAAAAGAAAAAGGAAAAGGAAAATTATGCAATTTTCCTAAAATCTGATTTTCTACATGAAAATCCATAAATTTAGAAAAATATAAAAAATTATCTTTGTGATCCTCAGAACAAGCACAACGCACCTGTAGCATCCTTGAGTCGAAAAACTCAACAGTCAACTCTCCACTGGGTTCCACAAGTTATACAAGGGAAAAACCCGCGTGGATCGTAAAACACGTATCAGGACTCACGAAAGCGATCCGAAAGCTCTCCGATTTCAATCCGAAGAATCCAGGATATTACAGTCCTCCCCCCTTTTTGGAATTTCATCCTCAAAATTCAAGGAGCCAACAAGTGAACAAGGGAAGAACAGACCCAAAACACTGGCTGCGCTCTCCCAGCATCAGCCAAACCTCAAAACACAAAGCACAATAACACAATTCTTGAAAAACACAATTCAGAGGAACATTGCCAAACCACAATCATAGGCGCACGCTCCGGATCTCAAGACACATCAATCCACTGAATGAGTATGGCATACAAGTGAACACAAGTCCGACACCTCCAAAACAAGGCAACATCGCTTACGTCTCACAGGGAAAGGAGACATGACTCATGCCATGAAAACAACTACTGATAACACACTCAGCAGACGTACAAGCATCATCTTAGATAAGGGAACACAGTCCTCTCAGCTGACTGCTTCAAATCATCAGCTTCCGTGACAAGATCAACAACAAAACTGGCACACAGAACGCCAATGACAGCACTGGACCACGAGCACAATCAAGTCAATCCTCACTCGGACATTACATCTGATTCGAGTCACATGCCAACTCCATCATGATAGAAGAGTACAGCAACACCAATCGACAAGACCTCGGTCCACACAAATGTCAAATCAGACTCAGGGAACTCCTCCCAAGCTAAACACAACCACAGCAACAACCACAACAACAACAACAACACCTGTAGAATCCCATCTCTATTCTCAACACAGAACCATGGGCCACAACTGCAAGCTGGGTCACACCAAGGCACAATTACAACAGGACACAGGGTGAAAATGTACTAGTCATGCGTAGCTTACCAGCAAAGACCCACACCAACAATATCAGAAAATGCATCTCGAGGACCACGATCACGTCCCGAGAGCACAACTTCCAAGAAAAAAAGAAGAAGAAAGGGTACTCAACCAATAGACACGCCGACAAATTTCCCCAATCCTCAAACATGCCAATGCCAACAACCACAACGCTTTAAGCAACGGCACGGCAACCAACAGCATTAGGGCACACATAGCCAAGATGATGTCACACCAAGGAAACAAATCTCTCGACCGGCCAGAATCTCCCAACCAACAATCCTCGACCAATGGGTTATAAGCCCACACGCTTCCACCGTACACTCAATACAACGCATACATAGGCATCAAGAATAACTCGGCATCTGCACACACTCGGCATCATCGCAATTCACGAAACCGTAATGTACCATGCCTCGAGTACCGATCCTGCTAATAGCCGATCACAAGTCACCATAGTGCAAAGCATGAAGAGCACCATCTTCAGCACAAGCCACAAAGAACACTAATCTCAGCTTATCCTCACGTCCTGGAATGATAACTGAACCTTCATAGCACAACAGTCGCCAGACACGGCACGTCGAACATGGTGCACAATGGCCCCTAACTCACAAACTGGGTCCAAAGCCAAGCAACCACCGAACAAGAGCAGATCAGGTTCAGAACTAGCACAATCCACACATAAGTAGACACCGGACAAAGGCTTCACCAAGACAACACTTCGAAGGCTTACATCGAAAAGACGCAACAAGATAGGATGAGAAAGATCAAGCTCGTCTAATAGTAGCTCACCAGGAAGGGAAATCCTAGGTTCTCCCGAGCATTCTCTCAGATAAGGCATCCAATCGACCTCCACAACACAACCTCAACACTCTAGGGGCTGAACAAACCTCAAGCTGGGATGACCAAAACAACATAAAAATGTGCACGATAATCACACCACCGATATTTCCCAACAGCCACATGAACAAGCCATGGAAAAATCTTGAACACCGCACTATAGATTCACGCCTGCCGGCGAACTCTGCCAAGTAGTGCATAACCGAGACAAACACCATGATAAAAGCAAAACATTCCGTCACATCCTGACGAGAGCAAAACCATCTCGCGCAATGCCAACACAGCACACACAAGACCACACACGAAAGCAAAGCGATAAACAATCGCAAAACCAATGCCAGCTGTTGGCTGTACTGGACCTTAAGGACTCTAAACACTGCGATATCTTGAATTCCCATAATTCACAAACAAAAGCTTAGCTAGCTCAGAAAAATTCTGAATAACTCTGAACTCTCACTTTGATACCACATGTGGCGACCCAGACTCTGGATACCGGGTAAACCCGATACCACTTGGAACCTGCGAGGCTTCCCAAGAGTGAAAAGGCTCCGAAGGGATAGAAAGGTATGTGATAGTACATTGAACTTCTAGATAAAGCAGTAAGCAATTAAATTTCAATGATCAGGATTGTTAAAGTAACAGAAATAAAATTATATCTTCTATAACAATTAAAACTAACAGAGTCCAGTCCAACAAGAATGTAGTGCCCCAAAATTTATATAAATAATTTCTGGTTTATTTTAAGAATTTTCTAGAATTTATTAGGATTTATAAAGCTTAAATTGATTACAAGGCCCAAGTATGTTTAATAATTAATCCAGCTTTGATAAATGAAACCCAAAAGGTTTATGGACCAAGCCCATTAAGTTTGGCCCATATTCTAGAAGGTTATTTAGCCTATTCACGAATTTTAAGGATAAACACCCTTTTTTAGATAATTATGTGGATAAAATAAATGAAAGAGTTTGAATTAAGCTGAATTCTACGCACAGTGGATGTAGCGGTCTATCGTGCGATCGCCACAGGCATATAACGCGCCAAGCTTAGACCGTTACGCTCTGTCAGTTCCGTGAATGGAAGAACGTGCAAAAAGAATAGATTTTTGCTAGTTTATCTCTTTGGGATCGAGTTAGGAGGACTAGTAAACATGTTAAGGACACTCAATAGTCAATCTAAGCTTTAAACAAGGACTCTAGAATCGATCTAATCTCAAACCCTAGCGAGAACCTATAAATAGACCCTAGTTTTGACCTGCGCGACCCCTACATCGGCTCGCGTGGAACTAAGGTAAGGAGATAGTATTTCGGGTAAGTTCTTTAGAACTTTTTGTTCCTTATACATAGGACTAAACTTCCTCAAAATTTTGTGCTAGGAGGTCAACAACACAAGGAGTTTAAAGCTTCCAATGTTACTGGTTCGACCATAGCAACCCAGGAATCTGAGCAAAAGTCTACTGAAGATCAGGAGATTAGAGTACCAAAACGAGGTAATTAGTCTAAGTGTCTTTAGAACTTTTCGTTTCCCTTAGTTTCACCTTCTTACCCTCAAAATTTCACGTCCGGCCTTAGGTCAAGAGATTGAGGAGTTAGAGCGACGTGAAGTTGCTGAAAAATCACAGGAAGGGAAGAACTAGGGCGTATCTTGCAGTCCCAAATTGGAAGTTGAAAGCCTAGTAAAGAGGTATGTTATCTCATGAATGAAAAGAATATCATGATAGGAGTAAAAGTCCTCTTGTTTTGCTCGATTTCATGCTTTATAAGCAAAGAATTTCATGTTCTAATAGGACTTATGCACTTGTATATCATGCATGCATATTCTTAGCCCTAACTAAGTTAAAAAGGAACCTTCTTGTCAATTCACAGAAAACCCATGCATACTGGTAGTTTAACCTTCGTTCTATCAGGTGGAAGTTATATATGATTTCCAGACATGATGTGAGTTAAAACCATAGAATCTTCCTATTCTATTTACTATCAGCAGTGCTCTGACGGATTATAGATCGACTGCCACAGTCATCTAGCGGTCTTAAGATAAGCCTTCACATGCTCTGTGAGACTTATGTTTTCATATGAACTCTGACGGACCACGAGCAGAGCGTCACAACATTCTGACGGCTCCACGATAAACCGTCACATTACTAAGACGCACCAGACTTAGACCATCAGAGTCTGTGTTCTGTCAACCCGAGACAGGATTGACACCATCCAATTAACTTATGTATGTAAGCCTAGTTAGCTAGATTTTAACCTGTTTTCATGACTCAGAGTTTGTTTACTGTTTCATGATCCTAAATGCGTGGTTGTGAGTACTTAAACCTAATTTTTTAAGCATATGCTAGTTTCAAGCCAAGATCTTATATTTTGTACTAAATCCATGATTTCAAAGTTATAGTGATGAGATTTTAAACGTTGATTTATCACTCTTTCACTCTTTTCTCATCACTATGGAGTCAATTTCTCTAAGTATATGGCATATATTCCGGTATATGACCATTAGTTCACACTTTGCACATAGGAACATATTCTTGGACTTGAGGACCTCTCTATTGGATATTCCTTTCAATGGATAAGGAAATCTAGTTTCAAGGCCTCCGTAATTCTCCGCGAGCCTGCGATTCCCATGAGGATGCCGAGTTGGTTGTACCATTAAAACCCAATTGTTTAGAAAGCACTATCGATGTTTTCTGGTTTTGACTGTGTAACGGCCTAATACTAGACCGTCAGGCTCATCTAACGGTCCAGTATACAACCGTCACATATACTGAGTCCAAATTTATTCTTTCTGGATTCAGCCCGATCTAACGGCCCAATTACAGACCGTCACGTTGATGTAACGGCCCATTAATTGACCGTCACAGTACTTTATCCCAAGGTTTGACCCAAGGGTTGATATTCCAAAGTTCCTAGATAGATTATTTATGGTCTAGGACTTGTCATAATGTTCAAGATACTTAATTTTAAATTATGGAAGATAAGGAATGTACTGTTATGCTGCTGAATTATTTCCATGGCATAACCTAGTTTTAATATGTTATTTGAAAATCCTTGTTTCAAATAGAAGCATTCTTAGGATTGACTACTTTATCATGAACCCATTGTTGAAGTTGTACATTCCTGGCCATATTGTTTACATGCGTGGAAGTAGCTTGATTTATACTTGAAGATGCGATCAAGCACTGATTGTGTTCACGGGCTTTTTGCTAGTCCCCTCGACTAATTGTCAGAAACATACTATTATAAATCATGGGGTGTGATGCTACTAGCGTCGCATTACGCTGGGAGTACTTTCTCTATAAATAAGTGAAGATCCACGGCATCGTGAAGTGAAAATCCACGACACGTACATGACTTTCTAGCTTATTACATGATATTCCACAGAAATTCATGAAGTACTTGCTACTAAGTGAAGAGTACATTCTTGATTAATACATGACTTTCTAGTACATTCTTGTTCATGAAAGGTCATATCATATTCTTATTATATTCTTGATAGTTCATACTTGCCCATTCTATCTTACATGATCATCTTTGTTACTTTGGTAATCGCATGATTTATCACATTCGCATGACTTTACCTTATTTCTTTAGAGTTAAAATGCTAATCATTTTAATAGTGCCTTCATGTTGATGCGAAGATACCTACTGGGCAAGTGTGCTCATTACCTATTTTCTAATCTTTTCAGGCGATGGAAGTGATTCAATTTCAGATTCGAGTTATACAAGTAGCGGGTCCGAGAGCGAATGAAAGTCTTATCAAAATGAGAGTGAAGACTTAGGAAAGTCACTATTGTTTAGATCGAGTCTTTGTAATTTTACTTTTCCTTGAGTCTGATGGATTAATGAAGTTTGAAAGGTTATTGTATTAGAATATTTCGCTTATTAATGAAATAAGTTGGAGTTTGAGTAAATTATTGTGCAATTATATTTTTATGTGTGATTATCTTACGCTCTGATCGTTCTTGCTTGCAAGAGGCTTATCATGCCGGCTGTTCACGATTCTTGAGTTAGTCTTCCGCTGTAATAAAGGCTCGGGGCCTGACAGTTAAGTTGATATCAGAGCCTAAGTCTCAGGACTTAGGGAAAAGAGTCATGTTATAGGATAAGTCCAAGGTTTAAAGACCCCTGCCTATGAACTAAGGAAGTAATTTCCTCACCTATGCGAGAATTGGGTAGAGCCCGAGAAAGGATAGTTAATTAGTTTTAAGATTAACCTCTTTCTAATTCCATGAGAATTAACAATTTGTTATTTCTCTCAGGTACCTCATTATTACAATGGCACATCGCGTAGATTGGGGTGGCATGCAACAAACGGTTGCCGGCCTTACTCAGGCGTTACAAACTATGGCCCAGGCAGGCGCAAGGGCGAGGGCTAGTGACTTGCCTCGCAATTTTTGGAGCTTAAACCCTCCGCATTTCTACAGTTCTTCCAACCCAGATGAGGCAGAAAACTGGATAGATGAGATGAATAGTATCTTCGATGTTATCCAATGCACGGACCAAGAAAAAGTGCATCTTGCAACATTTCAACTTAATAAAGATGCACGCACGTGGTGGAAATCAGTACCTACACCTCCGGCAGATGCACCTTATACATGGGACGGTTTTCTCACTCTATTCCGTGCTAAGTACTTTTCTGAGCATGTTAAAGAAAGAAAGGCTATGGAGTTCGCCTCTACTCGTCCGAGAATGATGACAGTCACGGAGTATGAACTTCAATTCTACAGGCTAGCACCCTATGCACCGCATTTCATCAGTACTGATTTATTGAAGGCTAATCGGTTTAATGACGGGTTACGACCCGATTTCATTAAGCAGCTCGGGACCCAAAACATCCGTACCTATGCAGAGATGGTTCAACGGACATATTTATGTAAGAGGACCTTAGAGAAGGTCGAGAAATTGAAAGGAAATAGATAAGAGTCTAGCCGACGATCTAATCGGCGTTATAAGAAGGAGAAATTCAGCATCACGGAACCTCATAAAAGCCATGATAATAAGAAAAGATCCAGGAGTGGGAATGGTGGAAGTTCCCAGAAGAACAAGAAAGTCAAGGAGGAGAAGGAGCAAGTCATGGCGGCTTACACATTTTGCGAGAAGTTCGGCCATTCGGCTGAAGAATGTTGGAAGCGCCTTGGTGCTTGTCTACGTTGTGGAAGCATGGAGCATCGTATGTCAGATTGCCCCCTTATGAAGGATCAATCGTCTAGTAGAGGACGTAAGAGGCAAGCTCGCCTCAATGCTGTTCTAGAAGAAGAAGAAGCACCCAGGGATAGTGGACTTATGGAAGGTACCCTTCAAATTTGTTACCATCCTGCATTTGTGCTATTTGATACTAGTACCTCTCATTCTTTTATCTCCACTACTTTTGCAAAAATATTACCAATTGCATCAGTTCCCTTACCTTCAGATCTTGCTATTACTACACCTTTAGGTTCTAGAACTAAGCTTACCAAATATTATCCTGATAGCGAGGTAATAGTAGAAGGTCACAATCTCCCCGCAAACTTAGTATGCCTTGACATGAAAGGTTATGATACCATCTTAGGGGTAGATTGGCTTACAGATCATGATGCTGATATTAACTGCCGAAATAGGATTATATCCTTTCGAAAACTCGGTCTTCCAAGATTTTCTTTCCTTGGCATCAAGTATAGGAAACATCCCACTATCATATCCTCTCTTCACGCTTGCAAACTTATCTCGTAAGGATGTGAAGCTTTTCTTGCCTCTGTCATTGTTACCGAGGCCAAGGAAATCATCATAGCAGACATCCCTATTGTAAATGAGTTCCCAGATGTGTTTCCACCCGAATTACCCAGCTTACCACCTGAGAGGGAGGTAAACTTCACTATTGAACTCATTCCAGGAGCAGCACCTGTTTCTATAGCACCTTACAGGATGTCCCCTACGAAACTTAAGGAACTAAAGAGGCAGTTGCAGGAATTATTAGATAATAGTTTCATTAGACCGAGCACATCCCCTTGGGGTGCGCTGGTTCTTTTTGTCACGAAGAAGGATGGCTCTCTCAGGTTATGCATAGATTACCAACGACTAAATCAACTCACAATCAAAAATAAGTATCTGTTACCGCGTATTGATGAACTCTTCGATCAGCTTTCAGGAGCAGAGTATTTCTCCAAGATTGATCTCAAATCAGGTTATCATCAACATAGAATTAAAGAAGAAGACATTTATAAATCGTCTTTTCGAAGTTGTTATAGCCACTATGAATTCGTGGTAATGCCGTTCGGGTTAATAAACGCCCCAACAACATTTACACAGCTTATGAACAATGTTTTCCAGCCATATCTGAACCAGTTCATCGTTGTCTTCATTGATGACATCCTGGTATATTCCAAGACAAAAGAGGAACATGAAAAATATTTGAGGATAGCTTTGCAAACACTTAGAGAATATAAACTCTATGCCAAGCTTAACAAGTGTGAATTCTGGCTCAAGGAATTTTCATTCCTAGGCCACATTATTTCAAAAGAAGGTATCGATGTGGATCCTTCTAAAGTAGAAGCTGTCAGAAACTGGAGCCGGCCAGCCACTGTATCAGAAGTAAGGAGCTTTCTAGGTCTTGTTGGTTATTATAGGAGGTTCATTAAGGACTTCTCAAAAATTGATGTTCCTTTAACTAGACTTACAAGAAAAGAAAATCATTTCATCTGGTCAAAGGAATGTGAAAAGAGTTTTCAAACTCTTAAGAATCATCTTACTACAGCTCCTATTTTATCACTACCGGTGGAAGGTGGTGGATTCGAAGTATATACGGATGCGTCTAGCATTGGCTTAGGGTGCGTCCTCATGTAGAATGGAAAGGTAATCTGTTATTCTTCAAGGCAGTTGAAACATCACGAGGAAAACTATCCTGTGCATGATTTGGAATTGGCTGCTGTCATTTTCACCTTAAAAATTTGGTGTCATTATCTCTATGGAGAGAAATTCACGGTCTACTCGGACCATAAAAGTTTGAAATACTTATTCTCTCAAAAGGAGTTAAATATGAGACAGAGGAGATGGTTAGAATATCTCAAAGACTTCGATTTTGCTATTTAATATCATCCTGGCAAGGCTAATGTTGTAGCAGATGCACTCAGCAGAAAACCAATGGGAAAGCTATCAAGTCTTATGATTAGTATGACTAATCTTATTCCTCAATTTGCTCAGTTGAACTTAGATATTGACATGAAGGAAGAAGATTGTTTCATAGCTAATATTCAAGCTCAACCTACATTAATAGAAGATCTGGTCAAGCTACAAAATGATGATCCCGTATTACTGGAGATTAAAGCTAACATAGAACAGAGGCCAGATTTTTCTATTTCCAATGACGCAAGATTGCTATTTAAGGGCCGAGTGTGTGTACCAGATCATGAGGATACGAAGAAACTGATCTTAGAAGAAGCACATAAATCCAAGTACACCATTCATCCAGGTGGTACAAAAATGTATCAAGATCTCAAAAGAAATTTCTGGTGGCCCAATATGAAGAGGGAAATAGCTGATTTTGTGTCTCGCTGTCTCACTTGTCAACAAGTAAAGGCAGAACATTTTAGACCCGCAGGTAAATTACACCCCTTAGATATTCCAGCATGGAAATGGAAAAGTATAGGAATGGATTTTAGACACGATGGCATATGGATAATCATAGACCGATTGACAAAATCTGCACATTTCATACCAATCAAAAGTCGATGGTCTGTGGATATTTTAGCAGCATTATACACAAAAGAAATTGTCAAATTACATGGTGTCCCTGTCACTATTATATCTGATAGAGATCCTCAATTCACATCGTAATTCTAGAAGGGTCTACAACATTCACTAGGAACCAGACTGAACTTTAGCACGACATTCCATCCACAAACTGATGGTCAGACTGAAAGAACAAATCAGGTGGTAGAAGATATGCTCAGGACTTGTGCTATTGATTTTGGAGGAAGTTGGCACGATCACTTGCCTCTGGTAGAATTTGCATATAACAATAGTTATCCGGCCAGCATATAGATGGCACCTTTTGATGTTTTATATGGAAAAAGTTGTAGATCACCGATATGTTGGAATGAAATTGGGGAAAAGCAAATTCTAGGCCCTGACATTATCAGGGATTCTTCAGAGAAAATTAAGCTCATTCGAGAAAGATTGCAGTTGGCACAAGATAGGCAAAAGTCCTATACTGATAATCGAAAGCGCGACTTGGAGTTTCAGGTAGGAGATCATGTGTATCTAAAGGATTCTCCGGGTCGTGGTATTTGAAGATTTGGCATCAAAGGTAAGCTAACTCCAAGGTTCATTGGCCCTTTTGAAATTCTTGAAAGAGTTGGTGAAGTAGCATATCGAATTGCCTTACATCCACAATTATCCGAAGTTCATAATGTATTTCACATCTCGATGCTCAAGAAGTACGTACCTGATCCTTTCCATGTCATCACCTACAACAATCTGGAGATTCTAAAGGATATGACGTACGAGCAAATACCAATAAAGATTCTGAAATGGGAAGTACGTTAACTAAGGAATAAAGCTATTCCTATGATCAAAATTCAATGGAAGAAATCGTGGCCGTCCGAAGCAACTTGGGAAACAGAAAAAGCCATGCGGAAAAGATTCCTAGAATTATTCAACTGTAAGTACACACCAAATTCTTCTAAGTGGGGGAGGGTGTAGTGCCCCAAAATTTATAAAAATAATTTTTGGTTTATTTTAAGAATTTTCTAGAATTTATGAGAAATTATAAAGCTTAAATTGATTATAAGGCCCATGTATGTTGAATAATTAATCCAGCTTTGATAAATGAAACCCAAAAGGTTTAAGGACCAAGCCCATTAAGTTTGGCCCATATTCTAGAAGGTTATTTAGCCTATTCACGAATTTTAAGGATAAACACCCTTTTTTAGATAATTATGTGGATAAAACAAATGAAAGAGTTTGAATTAAGTTGAATTCTGCGCACAGTGGATGTAGCGGTCTATCGTGCGACCACCATAGGCATATAACGCGCCAAGTTTAGACCGTTATGCTCTGTCAGTTCCGTGAATGGAAGAACGTGCAAAAAGAATAGATTTTTGCTAGTTTATCTCTTTGGGATCGAGTTAGGAGGACTAGTAAACATGTTAAGGACACTCAATAGTCAATCTAAGCTTTAAACAAGGACTCTAGAATCGATCTAATCCTCAAACCCTAGCGAGAACCTATAAATAGACCCTAGTTTTGACCTGCGCGACCCCTACATCGGCTCGCGTGGAACTAAGGTAAGGAGATAGTATTTCGGGTAAGTTCTTTAAAATTTTCTGTTCCTTATACATAGGACTAATCTTCCTCAAAATTTCGTGCTAGGAGGTCAACTACACAAGGAGTTTAAAGCTTCCAATGTTACTGGTTTGACCATAGCAACCCAGGAATCTGAGCGAAAGTCTACTGAAGATCAGGAGATTAGAGTAGCAAAGCGAGGTAATTAGTCTAAGTGTCTTTAGAACTTTTCGTTCCCCTTAGTTTCACCTTCTTACCCTCAAAATTTCACGTCCGGCCTTAGGTCAAGAGATTGAGGAGTTAGAGCTACGTGAAGTTGCTGAAAAATCACAGGAAGGGAAGAACTAGGGCGTATCTTGCAGTCCCAAAATGGAAGTTGAAAGCCCAGTAAAGACGTAGGTTATCTCATGAATGATAAGAATATCATGATAGGAGTAAAATCCCTCTTGTTTTGCTCGATTTCATGCTTTATAGGCGAAGAATTTCATGTTCTAATAGGACTTATGCAATTGTATATCATGCATCCATATTCTTAGCCCTAACTAAGTTAAAAAGGAACCTTCTTGTCAATTCACAGAAAAACCATGCATACTGTTAGTTTAACCTATGTTCTATCAGGTGGTAGTTATATATGATTTCCAGACATGATGTGAGTTAAAACCTTAGAATCTTCTTATTCTATTTACTATCAACAGTGCTCTGACGGATTATAGATCGACCGCCACAATCGTCTAGCGGTCTTACGATAAGCCGTCACATGCTCTGTGAGACTTATGTTTTCATATTAACTCTGACGGACCATGAGCAGAGCGTCACAACATTCTGACGGCTCCACAATAAACCATCACATTACTAAGACGTACCAGACTTAGACCATCAGAGTCTGTGTTTTTTCAACCCGAGACAGGATTGACACCAGTCTAATTAACTTATGTATGTAAGCCTAGTTAGCTAGGTTCTAACCTGTTTTCATGACTCGGAGTTTGTTTACTGTTTCATGATCCTAAATGCGTGGTTGTGAGTACTTAAACCTAATTTTTTAAGCATATGCTAGTTTCAAGCCAAGATCATATATTTTGTACTAAATCCATGATTTCAAAGTTATATTAATGAGATTTAAACGTTGATTTATCACTATTTCACTCTTTTCTCATCACTATAGAGTCAATTTCTCTAAGTATATGGCATATATTCCGGTATATGACCATTAGTTCACACTTTGCACATAGGAACATATTCTTGGACTTGAGGACCTCTCTATTGGATATTCATTCCAATGAACTAGGAAATATGGTTTCAAGGCCTCCGTAATTTTTCGCGAGCCTGGGATTCCCACTAGGATGCCGAGTTGGTTGTACCATTAAAACCGAATTGTTTAGAAAGCACTATCGATGTTTTCAAGTTTTGATTGTGTAACGGCCTAATACTAGACCGTCAGGCTCATCTAACGGTCCAGTATATAACCGTCACATTGTGAGCGACGTCACGCAGTTCGGGGAAGAGCGGAGAGGACGCGGAGCGCGCGCGGGCTCCTCTTTTCTTTCTTTTGGTGTTTGTTTGCTGCAACACAGAAATAAGAGAAGAGAGAGAACGGGCCACCACGGGAGATTGCTCCGGGGGCGAGCGGGACAAGTGTGATATAGCAAAATATGGGGTTTAAACGGCCATAGCGGGAAGTGACTCGCCGTGGCCTCGGGGGGACGAGAATGGTGCAAAAATTAAATAACAAGAATTGAAACGGCCATTGGGGAAGTGACTCGCCGCGGCCTCGAGAATATGAGCAGAGAATAAGATGACAGAATATAGAGAGAATACAAAGAGCGGAAATTTAAACGGCCATTGGGGAAGTGACTCGTCGCGGCCTCGATAACACAAACAGATAAGAATATAACGTATAAGAACGTGAATTTAAACGGCCATTGGGGAAGTGACTCGCTGCGGCCTCGAGAACACGAATAGATAAGAATATAACATATAAAAACGAGAATTTAAACGGCCATTGGGGAAGTGACTCGCCGCGGCCTCGAGAATATGAGCAGAATATAACAGAGTATAAAGAGAATATAAGAACGGAAATTTAAACGGCCATTGGGGAAGTGACTTGCCGCGGCCTCGAAAATAAGATGTGATCGCCAGGGGCCGAAAGTCCCCAAAATAAGAAAGTGATCGCGCCTACCTCAAGAGCGGGAGATGGCGGGTTGCTTCTTCCTCTCCCTCCGGCCGGCCGACGGAGAGGGCTTTCCTCGGCTACCCTTGCAAAACAACGACAAACAAATGACAAGTGGATTAGAAAGATGGAGGTGTAGTATTCAAATCCTTACGATAAAAATAACGAAATGATGGCAAGACACACACCTGATTGGTGTTATCTTTTAAACCCCTCTCAGACTCGAGTAGGAGGAAAATGAGATGATGGATGCAAGAAGTATAAAAGAAGAGGCGCCCTTATGAAGGGGGATAGAGGATGCGAGATGATGAATGCAAAAGAACTTCGAAGAAAAAAGGGGAAGAAAAGGCTTATTGGATGAGCCGAGGGTGAAATCCGGCAGAGCTCCGGCAGCGTGGGGACGACGTGGAAGCGCGGTGGATGAAGACGACCTTCCTCTCACGAGCGTGAGCACCCGAGAAGCCGGCATAACCTCCACCTACAAAAGAACCCACGGGTTAGAAAATGACTCCGTAGCCTCTAGGCTCCGGCAGCCTATCGGATCACTTCCAAGCTCCTCCAGAACTGAGGGGGTGGGCCTCTATTTATAGGGCTCCGGAGGGTGGAGGCGTCCAGGACCCTGGACACCTCCATCAGGGCCGAAATAATATTTTATTCTATTTTTATTTAATTTTTTGGAATATTTTTGTTGAGGCGTCCAGGGTCCCGGACGCCTCAAACAGGTCCACCGAAAACCGACGACGGCCGCACGCGGTTTGGCACAACGCGTGGTTTTGTGAGCGGCGCCCCGTGATTCAGAAATGGGCGCGTCCAGCTGGCTGGACGTCTCCATATTTTGGATTTTTTCACACACGACAAACCGTCGTTCGGTGGCCGGCGCCCGTGAGGGTTTTGATGGAGGCGTCCAAGGGCCTGGACGCCTCCAAAATTATATTATTTTTTATTTTTCTTTTGTCTTTTATACCAGGGCTGGCATTTTAATTTTTTTATTTGTTTTTATGGAGGCGTCCAGGGGTCTGGACGCCTACATTAATATATATATATTTTTAATTATTTTTTGTCTTTTTTATGCCAAGTGGCATTTTATAAATATTTATTATTATTAGTTTTTATGGAGGCGTCCAGGGGCCTGGACGCCTCCATTAAAATATATATATTTTTATTTATTTTTGGGCCCTGAGAAAATAATAAAATAAATTAAAAAGATGGGGGCGTCCAGGAGCCTGGACGCCCCCATTAAGACCCACCCGGGTCCTCAAATCAGGCGTCGGCGACAGCCCGGTAGACCCCCTTCTTGATTCCGGAACCTCCTGATGCGTCCGACTGGTGTTGATGTCGTCCGAATGCCGTGACGAGACGATTCCGGATGCCAAAAAAAATAGAACAAGACCCAAGAAAAGGAAGCACTCGAGCGATTCAAAATGCGTAAGCCGTTGCGGGGCGTTGTATAGTAATATGAGACTTTCTCAGGAGACGTCAAGAATGGCGTGTCTACATCTGCCCCGCCTTGGCGTCTGCTTTGCAAGGGAGCGACACGTAGTGGAATTGTATCGAAGTGGAGTGAAATGAAGTGGGAGCGGACTGATAAGTTGATGCCAAGGTGTGATGAGACACGCTTGTGACGTAACTGTTTGGAATCTTTCCTGGAGTTTCAATGAGGCGACCTTGCAGAAGGTCTTTCAAATATTGACGATTGCTTGGACGGAGATCAAATAAGGGAGGGTGAGATGTGCGCTCAGGCACGAAACAAAAAGGGACCAACTTCTCGGTGTGGAAGTACCTGGGTCATAAACCGGAGGTTTCACCTTTGGGGAGCGGTTACCAGCCAATGTGAAAGTGCTGCGGCCAAGGTGGGTCCAAAAAGTAAAGGAATATCTGAGGGTCTGTCCAAACAAGGGTCTCCTTTGGAAGAGCAGCGTAGGGCTGTCTCAAGGAAACTCAGTATTTCATTCGGAGTGGAATATCTCATATTTGTGGGAATTGAAACACAACGGCTTTCACAATCGAATCACTTGAATGATCTTCCGCAATAAATCAAAGTCCTATATGAATGCATGCTGGGTTTAAAGAAAAATTTAAAATAAACTAAAATAGAAAATAGCCAAGGATAATATTGTCAACTTGTTAAGAACGGGTCAGGATACCACTCCGGTGAGCCGACACTGGGCTGGGGCCCGTTTATCCGTGCACCAACTCATTGAATGGAACCGTCGTCCCCATTCTATCACAAGTTGACGGCCTATCCGTACAACCCAAATTCCTCTGGGATCATCACCATTTTTGTTGAAGGGGAACTCAGATCCCAGATTCGTTCGAGCCGCAAGGTCCTTGACATGTTCTAGTACCGTAAGTATCATATACTACGATGCATGACAAGGTGGGACCAACCAATGAAAGGTGGGACATGAGATAGGACAAAGACGTCCGTTAGTAAAACCTGCACAGACTAGCAAAGGTTAGCAACATCGGAAAGTAGCAGAATCACAGCAGAATCGCACCACAGTATAAAGGAGATCCAGACCAAAATCTTGACAATGACCACTGATGTGACATGTTCTGTCCTGTAGCACCCTTCCCTTCCTATAAGAACTTCCCTTAGGCTAGTTCATTCAAATGCACCAAGGTGGGTTTTGGAAGCTCAGGAGAGGAAAGAGAGGAGAATCTAGAGATTTCAGGATGGAAGGAGAGTCTTCCCGCGTTATGAAGAGGAGCAGGCCTAGCAGCGAGATCAGGCGACTCTCCGACCTCAAGGGTCATCTGAGTGGGACGATCTTGTCGCATATGGTAAGCTGATTCATTTCAAATTTTCCATGTGAACCTTCTTCTTACTTCCTTCATTTCCTATTTCTTTCCTCTTCCAGCCATATCCACTCTTCTCAGGCCCGAGGAAGTTTTCCAAACTGCCATGGCTTTCAAAGTTAACTTCCAATATCTCCATTGGCATGAGGGCCATACTCTCGAAGTGGCATTTGCAGGGGCTCCTTATTCATGCCAAACATTACGAGAAGATTCGTATGGACTGGGCGGCTATGGGCGCACTAGTGGAGATCTGGCATCCCCAGACCCACACTTTTATCTTCCCGACCTTCGAGGTGACCATCCTCCTTGAGGAGGTGGAGCTTCTGCTTGGATTGAAGAAATTTAAGAGTGACGGGAAGGTGAAGGCTATGCGGATGCTGACACGGGGGACTTCTGAAAGTGTCCTTGGAAGCTTCATGCCGCCCGATGCAGCCCGAAAGGTCCGTACTCAAAAGGGGATCGATCTCCGAAAGCTCGCGGAGTGGGTCATGGACGCCCTGAGAGGGTCACCAGATGATGACTATTTGGAGGAAACATGAAGGGGTTCACTATCTGTCTGGCGGGCGCTCTCTTGTTTCCTCATACCGACAACATAGTGGAGGAGGATCAACTAAGTGCCATTCGCGGAATCTGGAGTGGAAAAAGGGTGGGACCCGCCGTCCTTGCTTATCTTTACAGCGGCCTTACCGCCTCGAGTATGGGTAAGCCTCCTTTTGGTTGCGCACTTGTCTTGAATTGCTGGCTTGATTTGCACTTCAAATTCGACAACCGCGAGGGAATGCCAACTGCTTCGAAACTCTTCCAACAAAGCCCTCTTCATCACATAGCCGACGTGTTAGGCTTCGGTGGTACTGTAGTGAACCGCGTTCCGTGGCTGAAGAAACGTGAAGACTGGCGGTCTCACTTCCGCACCGTGACACAAGGATTCTTTACTTGCGCACCGGCATGTTTACTTTCGCTTGATCTCCTCATGAGGCCTTCCCCCAAAGTTGATCATCAACTGATCGGCGCGACCGAGTTTGTTCTTTACAACGCGCATCGGTGCTGCCTCCAGATTGGCATTCCACGCCATTCGTTCCCGCCACCGACTGGCATCGTTCCTTTGAAGAAGAGGGAGTTGGGCACTGAAGCGGACGCGAAGGAAGCGAAGGCCATTAAAGCTCCCTGGAAGACAAGTGTTGCGGGAAAGGCATTAGCGCACGTGGTGGAAGAATGCGAGCCGTGGAGGGCTTATGTAACCGAACTGGGGAAGTTAAGGCCTAAGGCGCCTAAACCCCTGATGTAGCTCATTCTGCTTTCTGATGGAATAAAATCTGGCATTTGGATGTTTCGGACCCCCGTCCCCTTAATTATTATCTTTTTTGTGGTTTTTCTTTTTCTTCTTTTTTTTTCTTTTGTTTGGATTATATTCTTATCTTTTTTTCTTTTATTATATATATATATATTTTTATTATGGGGGCGTCCAGGGGCCTGGACGCCCCTAAGTTTTATTTTTATTATTTTATTATTATTTTTTTTGACAATTTATTTTTGGGGGCGTCCAGGGTCCTGGACGCCCCTATTTTGAGTTTTTATTATTTTTTTATTTATTTTATTTATGGGAGCATCCAGGCGCCTGGACGCCCCTATTTTTTTGAATTTTGAAAAAAATAAAAGAGTGTGGAGGCGTCCAGGCGCCTGGACGCCCCAATAAAAGGTCAATCTATATATAGGGGGGAGGGCTCCCCCCCTACTCACTTATACTGTTCATTCTGACCGTCCGGCCACTCCAAACGACCCATTCTTAGTCCCAATGGAGCGAGGAGGATCGAGCCAGGGTCCAGAGAAGCGGAAACGACTGGCTCGTCGTGCGAGGAGGTTGAGGGATGATGCCGAGGAGGCCGTAGCAGAGGAGATTGCTGCGGAGGAGGAGATGGAGGTGCCGCTTCTGGCCGCGGAGGCCGCTGCGGATGCTGGTGACGTGGGAGAGGACGATCACGACCCGATAAGTACTTCGGAATTTTCACTCTGTGGTACAATAGGCTAAAACGGGCGTGCGAGAGGCTGTGAGAGAAGGCCGGGTAGTGAAAGAACCCTGGACGCCTCCACTTTTTCTTTTTATTTTTATTTATTTATTCATTTACGTAAATAATAAAATAAAATTAAAAAATAAGGAGGCGTCCTAAGCCCTGGACGCCTCCATAAAAATATACATATTATTAATAAATTTTGTTTTGGGTTTTTGGGTTTTTTCTTAAAAAGGAAAAATGTAAATTGGAAGGAGGCGTCCAGCGAATTGGACGCCTCCACAAGAAAATATAAATATTTTAAAAAAGTAAAAATAAAATAAAAAGAATAAGTAGTATATATACAGTGTTATTGTTTATTACTGTTCATGATGCTAATGTGTTCTTTGTTGGTTTTGTGGTTTGCAGGGCGTGATGAAGGGCCGGATTAGCTGGTCCCTAGTGGTGGCAGCATACCGTGGGCTGCCGGATTTCCAGAGGACGCGTGTGGACGCCATGGGCTTTGGAGCTTTCCTTAGGATCGAGCCCTTCCGGCTTGACCTTCCTCTTATCCAGGCATTGAGGGAGCGGTGGCACGCACCGAGCCGGGCATTTTTGATGCCCTGGGGGCACATGGTGCCGATGCTGGAGGACGTGGCTCGGATCACCGGGCTACGAGTTGACGGAGAGGCAGTCAGCGGGGTCACTTACCCCGACTACCGAGAGAGTGCCCTGGACCTGCTGTGGTTAGAGACGAGCGTGACTGATAGAGACAGCAGGGTAGTAGGCCGAGTGGAGATCATGTCGACCCGCGCCAGTGGGTTAGCGAGACTGGAGCGGAGTTCTTGGCTCGACTGGAGGGGGATGCTCGTGCAGCTTTCACCCAGGATTCGAGCGAGAGGGAGCTGGTGGACCTAGATCTTCGGAGGTTTCTTTTCTTCTTCCTGGGCCGCCTTCTGCTGGGGACGAAGGGGGATGGCATCCACTGCCGTTTCCTCGGGATCTTGGCGGATCTGGACAGAGTGGGACACTACGCGTGGGGAGCGGCTCTGCTTGCCCATTTGATTGCTAATCTCTCCCAGACTTCGAAGAAGGAGACGACAGTCAGCGGCTTCGCACCTTTCCTCCAGGTAAACATTTTATTTATGCATTCCCACAGTTAAATATGCAATTATTGTACTAATGATGTATGATGGATGCAGGTGTGGAGCTATTACTATTTCCCGATGGGGAGGGTTAGGCATGGGAACAGGAGGGCCGTGCCTCTAGCGCGGCAGTGGAGGCCGGTCGTGGTTGCAGCACCCCACGGCTACCAGCTGGCGTCACTTCGTCGGGAGCTGAGCGAGTATCCCGAGGCCATGGTATGATGCGTATGATTTTTTTGTGTTTATGCGTGTGACTGAATGGTAACTAATATGATGTATGTATGGTGATGCAGGTGGTGTGGAGGCCCTACCTGGGCATGGGCGACGCTGGCCAGCCTTGGGTTGTAGCGGGTCTTCCTCGTTTCAGGCGGGACGTGTGGGTCCATTGTCTGAACGAGATCGAGCCGCTGCGGCTTAGACTGGTCATGAGGACGTTGGGGCTAGCCCAGGAGTGGGTTGATGTAGATGCGCCGGCCCGCATTGGGCGGAAGACCAAGGGGAAGGTGAAGATTGTGGACTGGCGTACGCGCTTCCCAGCACAGTACCAGGACTGGCAGCAGGGTGGGGTCCCAGTGGTGTCCCATGTACAGGACAACACAGATTTCATGAGACGATATCGAGCTACGTACGGGGACCGCCTCTCCCTCGGTGGTATGGCAGGGGTAAGTGTGAAATGAAAATGCTTCACCCTTCTATAGGTATATGCATGTGGTACTGACTTATGTGCAATGCAGGATGCTCGTGACAACATGATCGCCGACCTGCGGGCCCAGCTGGCGGACGCCAGGCGGCAGTTGGTGGCCATCCGACAGGAGTTGGAGATCCTGGTGAGTCTATGCAATGCATTTTTTTGTGACCTGGATTTTTGATGCTTAGCCTTTGATTGACGTTTACCCCGTGTTTCAGCGGGCCCACCAGACAGCGGCAGCCGGGATGGCTGGTGGAGCGGGTTCCAGTTCGCGGGGACCTCCTCCGGAGGTTTCTGCCCTCCAGGAGCAGCTGGCGCACGCGGTGGCTCGGGCTGAGGAGGCCGAGCATGACCGTGAGGCTCGAGTGAGTGTTTGCTTGGCCCCGACCCTTTTCTAGCTGCTTTCCTTCTATCACTGTTCTCTTACGGTGCATGCGTGCTTTGACAGGTGGCCGAGATTCGGGAGGCCCTGGCCCGTGCTGTTCGTGCTGAGCAGGAGCGCGATGCCTGGGTGGCAGAGCGTGACGCCCGGATTGCGGAGCTGGAGGAGGAGCGTCGACGGGAGGCTGAGGAGCTCTCTCGTGACGTGCTGGATCTGCGGATCACCCTCGAGCTGTCGAGGAGGGAGGCGGTGAGAGAGAGAGAGGAGAGGGAGAGGGATAGGGAGACCATGGAGAGAGAGAGGGAGTGGGATAGGGAGACCTTAGAGAGAGAGAGGGAGAGGGATAGGGAGACCATGGAGAAAGAAAGGGAGTACAGGATGGCAGAGCGATATCGAGATTGGGACGAGAGGAGAGCTATGGTGGCCCAGGTGTCGGAGCTCCGGCTGAGTCTTGGCACGGCGGAGGGGAGACTTCGGGAGAGTGAGGAGCGGTATCAGAGGGCGAAGGAGCGCGGTGCGCGACTTCGTCAGTCCGGTTCCTTTTCTGTGGGCAGTTTTCTAGTTTCCTTGGCCGAGCAGCGTCGCCGTACCTTGGAGGCTGGCATGGTGCCACCTGGAGAGGCGAGCACGGCTTCTCAGGGTTCACAGAGGCCGCAGAGGCCCCCTAGGGATCCCCGTCAGAGGAGGGAGGAAGGAGATGACCAGGAGGGTGACGGTGAGAGTTAGAGAGTTGCTTGTACGTCACCCTTCTCACTGTATGATGTACTTTCGGCTATTATATGAAATGAAAATGGCTTTTTGTGTTGTGTGTACCTTTCTCTCTCCCACACTTTCTTCTTTGCACTGAGTTATCCTTTGAGGCACGCTCCGCGAGACCTTGCCCTGAACAGCGGGGAACTACGCTTTGCACGGGGGGATTTTGTTTCCTTTTCCCCCTTTTGGGCGCGTCCAGGCGTAAGGACGCGTCTTAATCCTTGATTTCAAATTTAAGGCGACGGGTGGTCTTTCTTCTCCCGTGCCTTACCCGCAAACGAGCCCGCCTTCTGCCGAAACTCGCTTGCCCCCTTTCTCGTCTTCCTCCTCTTTTGATCGATGGAGTTCAGTGGGCCTGACCACGGTGAAGGTGGAGAGGGATGCGGGACCCCTCGCCCAAGGAGGGACGCGCCCGAGCACGGAACGGCGTCCATGGAGGAGGAAGGGCCGCTCCAGGCCCCTGAGGGACCTGAGGGGCCCGATGGCGTGGGAGGAGGTGAACACGGTCCGGTAGGTGCTTCGATCTCTTCCTCTTTTAATTCATTTTGGGTTTTGAAGCGAGCCGCGGGAGGGGGAAAGGGTTCGGCGAGTGTTGCACTCAAATGATGGACGCGTCCTAGACAGGGGACGTGTTCCTTTTGACTGATGTGGGACCCCTTTCTTGGTGCAGGACATGGCAAGGACCCTGGGTCTGGCCGATGAGTGGGCGAGTGCGGACGAGCCGAGCCGCGTCAGGAGGGAGAGTCGCGGCAAGGCGAGGCTCGAGGATTGGCCCGTATGTCTCCCTGGACAGCAAGGGGGTGTACTGGTGCAGGATAGCGCCGAATTCCTGCGGCGGCAGAGAGAGAGTTCTGCGGTGCTTCCCCAAGCTGGGGACACGCGTGGCATTGGCGGCTCGCGCGCCCAACTGTCAGAGGTTAGGCGGCAGCTGGCCGTCGCTCAACATGAGCTGTCGCTCCTAGTAAGTTACGTGCCGCACTTTTATCTTCAGATTTGGAGTTTCACTAACGGCCATTGTTTATTTTGTTCCGGCGTGCCCAGCAGACAGTGACGGTGGGAGTGGCTGGCGGCGCATCTTCAAGTTCCTCGGCCTCTTTTCTCGAGATTGCCTCCCTCCGGGAGCAACTTGCCGGTGCGGTGGCCCGCGCGACCCGGGCGGAAGAGGAGCGTGATGCCTGGGTGGCGACTGTAACGGAGCTGCGACATCGCGGTGAGGAGAGGCCTTCTCCAGACATCCTGGAGCTAAGGGTTCTTCTGCAGATGATGAGGAGAGAGGCAGAGAGAGAGAAAGCCGAGAGAAGGTCCGAGCGACAGCGGGATCAGACCGAGAGGAGGGCCTTAGAGGCCCAAGTGAGGGAGCTCCAGCTGGGCCTTCAGACCGTCGTGCAGAGGCTAGGAGGGATGGAGACGCGCTACGAGAGGGCGCGAGAGTTCGGGGAGCGACTCCGACAGTCTGGTCGCTTTGCCGCTATTGGCTTCTTCGCCACGCCAGGGGAGGAGCAGCGAGTCACTGCTACGGAGCAGGCGCCCAGAGGCGAGGCAGGTGCTACTGCACGGGGATTCCGGAGGCTTCTGAGGGACCCTCACCTCGGGGGAGAGGAGGAGAGTGCCCAGAGAGATGAGTGATGGTGAGGATTGGCGAGCTAGTGGACCCGCCACCTCTCTATGATTGTAGTGTTTGTGACAGCTTATGTAGAATTATGAATGGAGTGATTTGATTTTTTGCTGTTTATTTGTTCTTTTGTGCGTTCCTTCTTCCCTACACTTCTTCTCCTTTGCACTGTTCCCATGTGATAGATCTGTCGAGACTCCGCCCCAAGCAGAGAATCGCATCTTGTTGTGACCATTTTCCACGGGAATCTGCCGTCGAAGTCAATAATGACGGCCCTAGTTCCTTTTCCGAGATGTTATGTCAAATTTTGCGGATGTCCTCCAAATTATGATAGGGTATCCCTAGACAACATAGGGGCTATTCGTCCTATTCTTCGTCCAGTCAATCACCCTGTGCGAGCGGTGAAGCGACACATGGGACCGCTTGGGCGGTGCCTCATTGCGAGGGCTATTATTGACAGGTGATGGAGGCAATCATGGCCCGCACTCCTTCCATTTCTATAAATTCTTATCCCTTTTATCCTCCCAGGTATATCGAGAGCTAACTCGAGGAGCACAATTTCTTACGGGAGAGGAGGAGTTCAAAATTCTGAGAGTTGGATGGAGGGCGAATCTTCCCATTCCTTGAAGAGAAGCAGGTCCAGTGGTAGTAGTTCCAGGAGGCTTTCAGACCTTGAAGGGCACTTCAGCGAAAGGGCCCAATCATAACTCGTAAGCCAAGTTTTCTTGCCCTTTTCTTATTCTTTCTTCCTTTCTTCTGACCAAACCTCACCCCCATTCCTTGTATGTGTAGGTTGTGATGAAATCACAAATCTTATGGGAGTTGGTAGTAGCAGCGTACAGGGGCCTCCCAGATTTTCAGAAGGTGAGGCTAGACGTGATGGGATTTGGTACCTTCCTTCGGATCGAGCCGATCCAGCTTGACCTAGTCCTGATCCAAGCCTTGTGTGAGAGATGGGACCCAGTGAGCCGGGCATTCCTGATGCCCTGGGGGCACATGGTGCCCAGCTTGGAGGATGTGGTCCGGATCACAAGCCTGAAGGTAGAGGGCGAGGCAGTGACCGGAGTCACTTACGCGAACTACAGAGAAGGTGCCCAGAAGTTACTGGGTTTGGACCTGGATGGTCGGAAAAACAGGTCGGTAGCTAGGGCGTCCCTGATGGATGCATTAGGGCTCACCGACACTCGTCGGCGGGACGATGAATCCTCAGAAGAGTTCATGGAAAGGATAGAAATAGGATGCCGCGCCGTGTACTGCACAGATTTCGGCGACTGGGAAAGATGTAACATAGATTTGAGGAGATTTCTCCTCTTCCTTTTAGGGAGATTGGTACTGAGCTCGAAAGGGGACGGTATCCAATGTTACTTCCTGGAGCTGCTGTCAGACCTTGAAAGAGTAGGGTACTATGCCTGGGGAGCTGCCATGCTGGCACACTTGTTTGCAGGCCTATTCCAAGAAACGGATCGTGAGATGACTGTGAGTGGTTTCACACCATTCATCCAGGTATTTTGGTTTTGCTTGTTTTGTATTTTTTTTGTTGTTTTCGCAAGGTACTGATGACCTGCGCCGAGCAGCTATGGAGCTATTATTACCTCCCCATGGGGAGAGCTCGACATTGGCGACCCGTGATGGTGCCGCTAGCCAGGCAGTGGAAACCCATCATGAGTGCGGCACCCCTAACCTACCAACTGATGGTGCTAAGGCGAGAGCTACAGGAGTTCCCTGCAGCGATGGTAAACTGGAGACCCTACTCAGACATGGTCGATGCCGACCAGCCGTGGGTTCTAGCAAGTCGTGCCCGGTTCAGACGGGAACTATGGATGCACTGCCTGAATGAAATCGAGCCGCTTCGGCTACGATTAGTTATGAGGACTTTAGGACTGGCTCAAGAATGGGTGGATTCAACTGCGCCACCTCGTGTCGGGAGAAAGACGCGAGGACCGGCGACCTGCATTGACTGGCGCGTGCGGTTCCCTGAACAGTGTGAAGACTGGCAACGGGGTGGCACGATTGTAGAATCACAGGCGCGGGATAGCGAGGACTACTTGCGTCTATATAGGACAAAGTACGCAAAGCGGCTCCAACCCCGGGGACTTGCGGAGGTAGGTTTCCCCTTTTCTCTTTTCTTCTTTCTCCCTTTTCTCTTTTTTTTGGTTTTCCAGTGGAAATACTGACTCGTATGGCTGCAGGATGTCCGGGATGCCATGATAGTGAATTTACGAACTCGCTTGGCAGAGATGGAACAACAGTTGGGTGATGCCCGTGGAGCTACAAGTGCCTTGGTAGGTGTACAGTACGTTCCTAATTAAAACCCTAGATTCCAGATGTTGGCTGCTAATTCACGCGGTCGTAGCATGCCCAGATTGGCGCGGCTTCTCCAGCGATGGGAGTGGGTGGTGCCTCTTCCAGCTTGTGGATTCCCACCTCAGAACTTGACTCGCTTCATGAGCAACTTGCTCACGCCACGCAGCATGCTGCGGAGGCAGAAGGGATGCTCTCTATACAGGTAAGAGTCTCAGTGTTGAGTTCTCCTTATTTATGCCTTATCGTGTATCTGAGATGGTACACTTGGCAGGAAAAGGAGACGGGAGAAGCGCTTGCCAAGCTGCGCAAAAGGAGGCTAGGATAGCAGAACTGGAGAGGGAACTGCGGCGTCATCCTGATGATGACTCCTCTAGGGATGCTATGGAACTGAGGATCACTCTCCAGTTGGAGAGGGAAGACCGCGAGAGAGAACGTGCAGAGAAAGAAAGAGACGCAGAGAGAGAAAGAGCCAACAGATTGACTGAAAGGGAGGAACGAAGGGTCATGGAGGCCCAACTATTCGAACTCCGAATCAGCCTTGGTCTTGCTGAACAGTGGCTGAGAGATGGTGAGGAGCGCTACCGAAGAGCACGAGAGCGTGGCTTTCGTGTTGGTAGCTTCTCTACTGCTTCCGTAGATCAACGCCAGGATGCGGGAATAGGAAGAGGAGTACAGAGCGGTAGGAGTACCGCTTTTCGTAGTTGGGTAGCACCTTTGAGAGTGTTTTGTCTGGAGAGTAGTGTGACGAGTAATGCAGAGAGAGAGGGCGGAACTTGATGTAATTTTTTTTGTTTTTGGAATAAAATACAAGGCTCGGTTTGTTTGGTTTTCACCTTTACTTCTATTGCCTGAATCCCTGCACACATCACTGAAATAAACAAATCAGAATTTCTGTTCTGACTTGGCCCCTTGCTCAATAAGCAAATGGTCACTGTGACTATCCTTGATAACTGGTCAAGGGGCCAAGCCTTTATTTAACGAAGGCAAGGGAAAGATGCGGTGATGATAAATGCGACAGGCAAGCACACGAATGCAAGCTGTATTAAAAGTGAGATGCTACACGCAAATGTAATCATGTAAAATTGATTTGTTTTCTTTTTTATATTTGATATTTTTTTGTTTTATCATAAAAAGATTTTTTTTTGTTTGCAAATATGTGCATTTTCTCTTTTCCATTTTTTTTGCTTTTATCATTTCGATTTTTTTTATTGCTAACGCCCGGCAAGCACCCAAATGGCACCTGACCTTCGTGAGAACAGGGGTTTCTTACTATCCTCCCAGGTATCCTAAGTGCATATCTAGGTTGATTTGGGCCTCTAGACCCCTCGAATGATGATCCCGCCGGCTAAGACTTACCCTGATGACAATACCGTCATGCCATGCTTAGGCTCCCAGTCGCTTCCGACCACAGGGATTCACCCAAAAGGTGTTTGAGGTAAATGATTTGCCCGACCCGGGTCTGTTTCCTCACAACTCTAGATGGTATAAGATGGAACACCCTGGAACCCTAACGACCAACCGCGCGACGCTGACCCGGAATCAGACGCCGTCGTACCCATAGGTGACGCGCTTACATTGGCCTAAGCCCGAGGTTAAACAAGAAGACATCAAGGTGGTAAACAGGGGTCTTGACCAGCCAGAAACATGGAGACTCATTCGCAGTGATAGCTTTTACTTTTCAAAGTGGGCAACCAAATGTGTATATTAAAATAAGGTCGCAGACCCTGGGCAGTTTTCACCCTTCAGAAACTCCATCGAACCTTCATCTTTAGAGGGAGAAGGAAGAGTGTAGGGGATAAACCTCCTGAGAGGACCGGCAAAGCCGTTAACCCGGCGAGCGAATAAGGGCCCATTAACTCTTTCCCTTCGGACAACCTCAGACCAAATCTCGAGCATTTACATTCCACGGCCCCTTTTGTGGATTCAGACTTTTGCTTTGAGGGGTTCCGTTTATCGTAACAGGCACGGTCACGACCAGGCTTTTCTCTTGATTTTGATTTCATATTTCTTTTTGTGAGGGAGATATAGTCGTTTGACGTTTGTGGGCTCCCTTTTCGTATGCCTGCGGTGACACTGCCCTCTTCTCGTGCTCTGATCGATGCTCGAGGAAATGGATCCTACTCTTGCCTTTGGGGTTTGAGTTTTGGTTTCTCATGCTCAGCGTTTTAAGGGCGCCAACTGTCTCATTGGGTCGAAGAGAAAAGAATAAAGATTACAACTTTCGGAGATCTTCTGGGTGGGGCCCCACCGTAGGTGATGCTACCGACTTTTTTGAATACATAAGTGAGCACATGTTGGCTTCCTTCGAGCGAGCATAGGCCGACGTGGCCGGACAGGGATGTCCACGGTTCTGGCAAACCAAGACCCGGTGCCTACCAAGCCTTAATGGGCCCTATCCTAACATGAAGGTTAGATGCAGAGACTTAACTATATGGTGACTGCCGGGCATCGGCATCTTGAATTTTCCATATTTTTAGTGGTTTTCAATATTCCTTTATTTTTTGATGTTTTTATCTTTTCATCATTTTTTTTGTTGTGCTAAGGGTAGTATTTCTTAAGATAAAGCCCATTCCAAGGGTGGGATAACTCGGTCCCTTCGGCGTTGACTAGCTTGTAGGCGTTGCCAGGGTACACGGCTTGAATTACAAATGGTCCTTCCCAATTGGGTTGGAGCTTAGAACGCGGCCCTCCAGGTTTGACAAAAATTCTTTTTACGACCATCTCACCGACTTTGAATTTTCTCTCAACGACTTTCTTTTGGTAAAAGCGAGCGAGTCTATTTTGATACACACGCGCGTGTTCGGCAGCGGCCAGCCGCTTCTCATCCAAGAGTTCCAACTGGGCGATGAGTGAATTACGACGATCGTCGAGGGAAAATTCCTCCTCCAATTGTACCCTGAGAGAAGGGATCAGAGTCTCGTACGGGACTACCGCTTCCATATCATAAGTGAGGGCAAATGGAGTCTGCCCGGTGGGGGTACGGATTGAAGTGCGATAGGCCCATAGGGCTTCGATAAGCTTTTCTGGCCAGTCTGAAAACTTACTAGACTCGCAGGTTTTTTTGATGATTTTGAGCAATGTTTTATTGGTGGCCTCCGCTTGACCGTTACCTTGTGGGTAATAAGGCGATGAATGATGTAATGCAATTGCGTACCTTTTGTAGAGGTCCTGTAGGTCCTGAGAAATGATGATGAGGGCATCCCTTGCCCCTCCACTCTTTTTCCAGACTCGGATTGTTCGACGGCAAGCACCATTATATTTGTCATGTATTTTTGAGACTAGTCATGTAATCTTCACATTTTCTTTGAGTCATTATCATGTAATTTTCCCTTTATTTTGAGTCATGTACCTAGGTAGTTGAGTCATTTTCCTAAGTATTGAGTCATTATGTTGGTTAGATAGGTTAATGGGCCCAATCCATTGGGCTAGGCCCAGGGGCGCCCCTCCCTTGGACTGTGTGGTCTTTAGTTAGTTTGTCAGGGTCAGTTTGGTCTTAGGAAAATTATGGAGTATATAAATACCCCACCCCTCTCTCATTTGTAACAACTTTTGATGAATATTGAAAAGCATTTGCCATCTCCCTCTCAATATCTCCCTCTCTCTCTCTCTCTCTTACTATCACTCTCTCTAAGTGGGTTGTACCCCCTCTCTCTCTCTCCTCCCCACCCCAATTTCGAAATTCACTCTCTCTCCTCCCCATTCACCCCTCATTAAGGCCCCTTCCCCTTCCCCATGCACTCATTCAACTCCCCCTCCAACCCCTAGGTGGAAACCCCTTCTCCTAGGCACCTTTCCACTTTCCAAAGCACCCCACCACCTTCCCAAGGCTGAATTAACCCCTCCCAAAGCCCAAATTCGAATTTCCCTCTCCCTAGGGCTGTGCCCCTCCATCTCCCCCACCCCCAAGCTCCCAAATTCGTCCCCCACCTCCCCTTGGTCAAACCAAGTTCACCCCCCCTCTCCCTTGCTCTCCCCTTGCACATCTCCTCATTCTATCTCTGTTTCAGGCAGCAGAACTACAACGAGTTGCAGAAGCAGCCACGACCGTTACTTGAAGATTCAAGTAGCAAGGCCTACATCTCTGGAAAGGTCTTCCAGAGAGCTTTCCAGGCGAGGCGGTTTCGTCAGCATCCGAGCTCCGAGCAGTCCGCAGCATCCATTCTCCCTCGACTGCGCAGGAGACCCCAGGCAAGGAACTAGAACGTGATTGGAAGCTCAACCACGGCAAACCCTTTGGGATTCAGATCAAGTGTTCTTCAGAAGAAATCTTCCCTCTCAAGTCCTCTTTAATCCTCAAGAAGCAGAGCTGCATTTGGATATCGGCATCAGAAGTTACGAATTTTCTACTCCAAGGCATCAGGTCAGTTTTCAGGAGCCAGAACCGACATCCCTCTGCTCATCTGTTCGTCCCGGTATACTCCAACATCTGCCGACATCGCCGTCAAGTCCGAAAGAAAGAAGACTTGACCACGGTTCCAACGGTTCAAGTCTCGCCTCAATCAGAGCTCGGTAGCAATCGTGGCACCCCCTGCATCCAGTCACATGGTTCTGCACCAGACAGAGGCAGAACCAACCATCCCGGTTCCAGACTCTGCCACAGCCAGCTCGTGAAGGCTCTGAGCACCATTTTTGGAGGGGAGAAACTACTTCCAGCTAGCTGCCACCTCCAAGAAGAAGGGACTCAATCGACCTCTGGAACCCTCTGTTCCAATTTTCTTCGTCGGAGAGGGCAGACTGCCCCTGTGGTCCCAGGTTAGATCAGTCTTCATTTCTCCGGTCACTCCTCTCTCCACTGACATCGGATTGCATCCCCGTCAACTCCTGCTCGAAGCTACTCCGACCAAGTTCGCGTCACCGCTAGTTTCATTCCAATCGGAGTCCGGGAGAGCCCACAGTGACTTCTGCAACCTACTGCTTCAGCCCGATACCAGCCAGAGACCAGACGGTGGTGTCCTGTTCCAGTCGCCGGTGCAGTCAGCCCCGAGACTCAAAGCTTCCCCAAAAATTCAAGCTTCATCCCCTGTCAGCTGAGGAACTTTTGGCAGTGGTTTCGTCAAGTTTGGAGCCCCGTGGAGCCCGTGGCAGTGTCAACAGCGACACCCTATCCTGCAGACCTGCAGATTGGCAGAACCGGCGGACTCGGAAGATCGGCTTTTCCTTTGCATAAAACCCCACCCCGCTTGGCCGGCTGAAGGCCCCTCCCTGCGTGGAGGTAGTTTTGAATGTAATAAGAATAATCCCCACCCCAAGTTCATCCCTCCTGCGTGAGGTGTAGTGGTGTAATTCTTTCAATTTCAGGTTCAAGCTACATCGCCGCGGCGATCGGGTGTATACCCTCGCCTCCCGGCTCGCCCTCGTCTCCGGCCGGAGTCGGCGTCTTCACGCCGGCTAGGTGAGCCTCAGTCCCTCTCTTGCTTGGTTTAATCACTTGCTTAGCTTAGTATTATTGCTAGTACTGCGTCGGACGGAGAGTGAGAGCTCGGCCCAACTTGCTAGTTCCGTGAGTGACCACCGCGGGCGAGTTGAGAGTGAACCCACTAAACCCACACCCTTGGTGTGCTGGCCGCCCATGGTTTGGGCATCCTAGGCCCATTTGGGGTTCTCCACAAGCTAGCCAACCATTGGAGCTTCATGGTCCCGCCTCGGACCCTCTCCCACATCGCTTAGTTGCCAACGGGCACAAGTGTGCACCAAACGGGTGAGTTCGCTAGTGTGAGTCCGCTGCTCAACTTGAATGCTTGAAAATAGGTCCAAGGTTCGGTGTCACATCAAGTGGTATCAGAGCAAGTTCACAACTTGTCTCTATCAAGTTGGTCCTAGGGCATGTCTAAGCATTTAGAGTCTTCAAATGCATCACTCTTGTCCCCTAATATGGCCACCTCATATCGACCTTACCAATCGGCCCACTCCATAAGTCCAAGTCACCAAAAGATGCCTACCACTAACACCCATAACTTCCCGGGCCATATCAACTACTTCATGAAAGCCTTGACCTATGCCAATGAGCGGCTTGATAACATATCGGGCCGACTCGACCAACTTGGAAAAAATAGGCCCGCCCCAAGGACGGACGATAGGATGGCCCCTTTCCCACTTCCCACCTTTGATGGGACCTCTCCTAGCAAATATTTAGATTGGGAAGCTACAATGGACCAATACTTCAATTGGTATCATATTTCCAAGGATGAAAAAGCATGGGTTGCCAAAATGCAACTAACCAAAAGGGCTCAAACTCATTGGTGTAAAATTGAGGGCTTAAGGATAATTAGACGGGAAGCTCCCCTCACCACATGGGAGGACATGAAGGATCAACTAAGGGCTAGATATGTGTCCCCTTCTCACTCGGATCACCAAAACCCAAGGAGCACTCCCACTCCTCCCACCCCACCCGTCCAAACCCTTATCACTAAAACCCAAGTACCTAAGACCTCCACCTCCCCACCTAACCCCATGAGGTCCCCCACACCCCAACCAAAACCCCCTTCCCTAACCTACACTAGTCAAGCCCCTTTAGCCCCCACTTCCACCCCAAATGATCCCAAGGGCAAGAGACCCCTAACCGACCCAATTCCCTCCATGGTGACCACCACTCATCCAACCCTCACCATTAAAAACCATGTGGACACCATGTCCACCCCTCCACCAAGGCCCATAATGGCCACCACCCCAAAACCCAAAACCCCTCACCCAACCCACCTCCCACTTCCTACACCAATCTTTCCCCAACCTAGGCCTCCTCTACTTCCCCTTCCTAGCCCAACCCAAGCCCATGCTTATTCACCACCCCGGGAGTGTCATACGCTAGCTATCACCAAACCACCCACCATAGATCCCCCTACTCCATTAGCAATAGAAGTTGCAACCCCCACACCCACCCAAGTGGAAAAAGATGCCCCTCCGGATCCACCTCCCAACATAGAGGAAATCCAAAGGCCAAACAACTCACACACCCCTAGCCTAGATCCTCTAGAGACACCCAACCTCACCATAGATAAGTCCATACTCCAATGGCTCAAGAAAAGTCTCACCATTCCTAGTTCACAACCATGCCACCTACCTATGGGATATCAATCTCAAATCATTCCCATTCAGCCACATGTCACTTATCAAACTTCCTATTGTGTGGAAGATTTGGGAGACTTAGTGAACTACCTACATGGGCAAATTCACTTGACCAATATGCTAGCCATGAGGCCGCCCGAAACTAACACCATTAGCCTAGCATATCCCACAATTGGCTCCATCACTTCCATCTATACTAATGGCCAAGTTACTAGTGAGATCATCCTCCTTCTTCCCATGGAGGAAGAACCTATCATAGTCTACTCCCCAACCATTGAGATCCCAAGTGCTTTGATTGGCCAACCCATTAGCAACCTTGGCCCAATTATCTTGGAGGAGGATGACTCACCATTTGAGGTCCTTAAGAACACGGAGTACCCCTACCTAGGTGACCCTTACCATGATCCCTTTGACCCTTTTCTATGGGAGCCTAAATCTCCATGTGACCCTCTCCCCCTATTCACCACTCACCTCACCCTACCCATACCACCCATGTTGACCCAAACTCCTCCCTTCCTGGAATCGGGTTACACCATGAGAGCATTGACCTTAGACAACAAACACCTCGGGATTGAGGAAATGACCCACCCTATATCCACCTACCTAGATCCCTTCGACCCTTTTGAGTGGAAGCTCAAAGACCACCCCACCATCCCACATAAGGAAGTCATCTTTGGGAAAGGAGTTCATATGTCTTGGCACATCACACCGCTTGGCATGATTAGTCCGTCGGGTACATTCATCCATATCACCCACATGTCAAGAAGAAAATATGAGTGGTCAATATTTGGTTGTCATGGTCCACCATCATTCATCATAAATCTCAAGCATGTTAGGAGCATTCATGGATGTTCGGATCCTCCAACATTCATCACACTCACTCACAAGAGGGACACCTATGGATGCCCTGGTCCTCCCAAATCCTTCAAAGTCTTCATACCATCAATGCATGATAGGTCTATATGTGGTTGTCCTGGACCCCCTTTGCATACCATACATTGTCAACTCACACCGCGTCATAGTACATGGCATATGCATTCAAGCAAGTATCAAGCAACAAGCGGTGAGATTCACAACAAGCGAGCAAAAACTCGTGAGCGCCACTTGGAATTCCAAGTTGGTAACTTGACGATGATGACTTTGGAGTGGCTCTACCCTAGGGTCACCTCCAAATTGAGGGCACGAGGACTTGGACCTTGCCAAGTTCTGAGTGACTTTTGGCAACCCGGCTTATGGGTTGAACTTTCAAAAGAGTTTTGGGATTCTCCCCATTTCTCATGTGGCGGATCTAGCACCCTATAAGGGCACCGCGGTGGATCCTAGTGAGTGCCTCCAGCTTACACCTACCCTTGTGAGAGACACCCTCGGAGTGCCACCACAAATAGCCTGAGAGCCCGACGTGAGCACACAGCGGCAATACTAGGCAAGCAAGATCCCATCACCAGCATGAGGGTATGACCGAGTCACTTTGTCGACTGAAGCACCGTTCCCCGACTAGAGTCGCGGGTTGAGTATGGAGATCGTGGATCGCCCCGAGCTGCAGTTCGATGCACTACTTCCCTGGTGGACCCATACTCGACGGAGTCGAGTTTTCCCCACCCCGGGGGTATGATGAGGGCATCCCTTGCCCCTCCACTCTTTTTCCAGACTCGGATTGTTCGACGGCAAGCACCATTATATTTGTCATGTATTTTTGAGACTAGTCATGTAATCTTCACATTTTCTTTGAGTCATTATCATGTAATTTTCCCTTTATTTTGAGTCATGTACCTAGGTAGTTGAGTCATTTTCCTAAGTATTGAGTCATTATGTTGGTTAGATAGGTTAATGGGCCCAATCCATTGGGCTAGGCCCAGGGGCGCCCCTCCCTTGGACTGTGTGGTCTTTAGTTAGTTTGTCAGGGTCAGTTTGGTCTTAGGAAAATTATGGAGTCTATAAATACCCCACCCCTCTCTCATTTGTAACAACTTTTGATGAATATTGAAAAGCATTTGCCATCTCCCTCTCAATATCTCCCTCTCTCTCTCTCTCTCTTACTATCACTCTCTCTAAGTGGGTTGTACCCCCTCTCTCTCTCTCCTCCCCACCCCAATTTCGAAATTCACTCTCTCTCCTCCCCATTCACCCCTCATTAAGGCCCCTTCCCCTTCCCCATGCACTCATTCAACTCCCCCTCCAACCCCTAGGTGGAAACCCCTTCTCCTAGGCACCTTTCCACTTTCCAAAGCACCCCACCACCTTCCCAAGGCTGAATTAACCCCTCCCAAAGCCCAAATTCGAATTTCCCTCTCCCTAGGGCTGTGCCCCTCCATCTCCCCCACCCCCAAGCTCCCAAATTCGTCCCCCACCTCCCCTTGGTCAAACCAAGTTCACCCCCCCTCTCCCTTGCTCTCCCCTTGCACATCTCCTCATTCTATCTCTGTTTCAGGCAGCAGAACTACAACGAGTTGCAGAAGCAGCCACGACCGTTACTTGAAGATTCAAGTAGCAAGGCCTACATCTCTGGAAAGGTCTTCCAGAGAGCTTTCCAGGCGAGGCGGTTTCGTCAGCATCCGAGCTCCGAGCAGTCCGCAGCATCCATTCTCCCTCGACTGCGCAGGAGACCCCAGGCAAGGAACTAGAACGTGATTGGAAGCTCAACCACGGCAAACCCTTTGGGATTCAGATCAAGTGTTCTTCAGAAGAAATCTTCCCTCTCAAGTCCTCTTTAATCCTCAAGAAGCAGAGCTGCATTTGGATATCGGCATCAGAAGTTACGAATTTTCTACTCCAAGGCATCAGGTCAGTTTTCAGAGCCAGAACCGACATCCCTCTGCTCATCTGTTCGTCCCGGTATACTCCAACATCTGCCGACATCGCCGTCAAGTCCGAAAGAAAGAAGACTTGACCACGGTTCCAACGGTTCAAGTCTCGCCTCAATCAGAGCTCGGTAGCAATCGTGGCACCCCCTGCATCCAGTCACATGGTTCTGCACCAGACAGAGGCAGAACCAACCATCCCGGTTCCAGACTCTGCCACAGCCAGCTCGTGAAGGCTCTGAGCACCATTTTTGGAGGGGAGAAACTACTTCCAGCTAGCTGCCACCTCCAAGAAGAAGGGACTCAATCGACCTCTGGAACCCTCTGTTCCAATTTTCTTCGTCGGAGAGGGCAGACTGCCCCTGTGGTCCCAGGTTAGATCAGTCTTCATTTCTCCGGTCACTCCTCTCTCCACTGACATCGGATTGCATCCCCGTCAACTCCTGCTCGAAGCTACTCCGACCAAGTTCGCGTCACCGCTAGTTTCATTCCAATCGGAGTCCGGGAGAGCCCACAGTGACTTCTGCAACCTACTGCTTCAGCCCGATACCAGCCAGAGACCAGACGGTGGTGTCCTGTTCCAGTCGCCGGTGCAGTCAGCCCCGAGACTCAAAGCTTCCCCAAAAATTCAAGCTTCATCCCCTGTCAGCTGAGGAACTTTTGGCAGTGGTTTCGTCAAGTTTGGAGCCCCGTGGAGCCCGTGGCAGTGTCAACAGCGACACCCTATCCTGCAGACCTGCAGATTGGCAGAACCGGCGGACTCGGAAGATCGGCTTTTCCTTTGCATAAAACCCCACCCCGCTTGGCCGGCTGAAGGCCCCTCCCTGCGTGGAGGTAGTTTTGAATGTAATAAGAATAATCCCCACCCCAAGTTCATCCCTCCTGCGTGAGGTGTAGTGGTGTAATTCTTTCAATTTCAGGTTCAAGCTACATCGCCGCGGCGATCGGGTGTATACCCTCGCCTCCCGGCTCGCCCTCGTCTCCGGCCGGAGTCGGCGTCTTCACGCCGGCTAGGTGAGCCTCAGTCCCTCTCTTGCTTGGTTTAATCACTTGCTTAGCTTAGTATTATTGCTAGTACTGCGTCGGACGGAGAGTGAGAGCTCGGCCCAACTTGCTAGTTCCGTGAGTGACCACCGCAGGCGAGTTGAGAGTGAACCCACTAAACCCACACCCTTGGTGTGCTGGCCGCCCATGGTTTGGGCATCCTAGGCCCATTTGGGGTTCTCCACAAGCTAGCCAACCATTGGAGCTTCATGGTCCCGCCTCGGACCCTCTCCCACATCGCTTAGTTGCCAACGGGCACAAGTGTGCACCAAACGGGTGAGTTCGCTAGTGTGAGTCTGCTGCTCAACTTGAATGCTTGAAAATAGGTCCAAGGTTCGGTGTCACATCAAATGAATTGTGGCCCATTGTCGATGACGATCGTGCTTGGGATTCTGAATCTGGCGAGAATGTTCTTCATGATGAACTTGCAGACTGTTGACGTCTTGATTTCCGCGTAAGCTTCGGCTTCGACCCATTTGGTGAAGTATTCCGTCGCAGTAAGGATGAAAGATTTATGCTTGGTGAGGGAATTGGGATCACCTAGGGGACCAATGATGTCGAATGCCCACATGGAGAAAGGCCACGGGGAGGATATTGGGTGAAGTGAGGAAGATGGTGAATGGATTTTATCGGCGTGAAGTTGACACTTGACACACCTACGGACATAGACAGCACAATCCTCTTCCATAGTGGGCCAATAAAAGCCTTGACGAATGATCTTCTTGGCGAGCATCTGACTATTCACGTGACCACCGCACACACCCGAGTGCGTCTCCTCTACACATTTCCAAACCTCGTCGTCGCCAAGACATCTTAACAGAATACCAGTAAGGCTCCTCCTATAGAGTAGACCTCCAACCAAAGTATATTTCTGAGCCACCATTCTTATGGCTTTCTTATCCTCTGTGGTGGCCCCTTCAGGATAAGACTGATCTTGGCAGTATTTGACAATTTCATAGAACCATGGTTTCTCTTCATCAACCGGTTCTTCTTCGGCCTCTGCCAACATGATTTCCCTCTTTTCAAGGATATCTTCCTGCAGGATCTTCCTTGCTATCCTGTCTTTGATATTTACGTAGGAAGCATCATCGATTGCAGGGGCGTGAAGTTTATAGATGGAAATAGACTTAAACCATCTTCCTAGAGGGAACCTTATGGATGATGCCAACGAGGCGAGGGCATCGGCGAGAATATTCTGATGACGAGGGACATGAACAAAGATCAGTTTTGCGAACAGTTTGGCAAAGGCAGCAGTGAGTTCTTGGTATGGCTTGAGTTTGGGATCGCGAGTGCGATATTTAGTGAGCACCTGGCGAAGGATGAGTTGACTATCACCTGCGACTCGCAACTCAGTGATACGAAAAGAATGAGCGAGTTCTAGGCCAGCTAGAAGAGCTTCATATTCGGCTATATTGTTGGTAACTGGAAATTTGAGCTGGTATGCTAATGGGAATGTGAGGCCTTCAGGTGACAGGAGGGCGATGCCGATTCCTCTCCCTTGAGAATTCAGAGATCCATCAAAATATAGTGTCCACATTGGCTCATCTGATTGGTTGACAGACATTAGTTCCTCATCTGGAAACTCTGATTGGACGGGATCGAACTTGGGAAGAGGATGGTGAGCGAGATGCTCGGCTATGGCATAGCCTTTAATCGCCTTTTGCTGGATGTAGGTGATGTTGAACTGAGAGAGAAAACTTTGCCAACGTGCTAGCCTATCCGTAAGGACGGCTTTCTCCAGAAGGAATTTGATAGGATTCATCCGAGCAATCAAGTGGACCTCATGAGCCAAGAAGTAGTGTTTCAATTTCTGCACTACCCAAACGAGGGCAGCACAGGTTTTCTCCATGACGGTGTACTTCTGCTCATAGGGATTGAGAAGTTTGGACAAGTAATAGGTTACCCGTTCCTTGCCTTCTTCATCAGCTTGTGCGAGGACGGCTTCCACGGAGTCATCCAAGATTGAGACGTAAAGGATCAGAGGTTTTTCTGGTTTGGGTGGAATGAGAACGGGTGGACTAGCCAGATATTCCTTCAACCCTTCAAAAGCTTTCTGACATTTAGAATTCCAGTGGAATTCTACTCCTGGCTTGGTCAACTCGTAGAGAGGTCTACATCTTTGTGAATGTTGAGACACAAACCGACGAATAAACTGCAACCTCCCGATTAAACCTCAGACTTCCCTCAAATTCTTGGGAGGCGGCATATCCCTGATGGCCTTAGCTTTGTCGGGATCTATCTCGATCCCTCTTTTACTCACAATGAACCCCAGCAATTTACCCGACGACACACCAAACACACACTTTTTCGGGTTCATTTTCAATTGGAACTCTCTTGACCTTTGCAAGACCTTAGCCAAAACTTCTGGATGTTCCATCCTGGTCCTTGATTTCACCAATAAGTCACCCACATACACATCCAGATATATGTGCATCATGTCATGAAATATGGCCATCATCGCTCTTTGGTAAGTAGCTCCAGCATTCTTTAACCCAAACGGCATGACCACGTAACAATATGTTCCCCAAGGGGTAGTGAATGACGTCTTTTCCTGATCCTCTTCTGCCAAACGAATTTGATTGTATCCTGAAAATCCATCCATGAAAGTGAGGGTTTCATAGCCTGCCGTGTTATCAATCAACACATCAATGTGAGGCAAGGGAAAATCATCCTTTGGACACGCGCGGTTAAGGTCCCGGAAGTCGATGTAAATCCTGACTTTCCCATCTTTCTTCATGACCGGGACAATGTTCGCCACCCATTGAGGATAAAGGATGACTCTAATGAACCTCGCTTTGTGGAGCTTATCGACCTCTTCTTTCATTTTCAAAGCCATCTGAGGGTGGAAACGCCTTAACCTTTGTTTTACCGAGACGGACCCTGGTTTTAGGGTTAAACGGTGTTCGACCAAGGTTGAATCTAGACCCGGCATATCCTCGTAACTCCATGCAAACGTGTCCTTATATTCCTTGAGGACCTCAATTAATGCCTCTTCTTCAGAGGGTGGTAGGTTGTCACTTATGAGGATGATCCTAGGGTCTTCCTCAGTTCCCAAGTTGACTTCTTTGGTGGATTCTTCTACGGCGGTTGACGGCTCGTCGAATCTCCTCATTCCACTTGCGTATGCGCCCGCCGCATCTTCATATTTTTCACCCTCATCTTCAGTGGGGCATTCTTCATCCGTGATCTCGTAGACTCCATACCCTTCATCAGGTGCACAGTCGCCCTCGCATTCTATTTCGGGTAGCTGGATGGGATTTTCTAACAACTGGGGGATGGCAAGAAGGGCCTGACACCTGGCGGCCAAATCCAGAAGGAATCGACGAGGGATCTGCCTCCCCTTGGACTTCTTCCTAGGTACTACCCTCGGCCTATCATTCCTAGATTGACTGACAATATTTACAGAAGAAGATGAAGGTGAAGAGGACGGTGTAGAATGTACAGGAGAAGACCCCTCAGAGGAGGGGTAGAAAAGGTCGCTCATCGGACCTTGGACGGGTGGTCCGCAAGGCGGTACGCACCCGTGGGAGATGTAGGAGGTTTCCTCAACGAAGATGTGTTGTTGGGGAGTTTGAAAATTGACGTTTTTTTTTCGTTTTCATTTTTAATGACAAAGTAGTGGGAAGAGATTGGAGGAGAGAGGAAAGTGGTTATGGCTAGAGGATTGTGAGGCTCATAGAGCAGATCATGGTTGAAGACCTGGCGCGGGTTGAAAAGCCCGCGTAGGTATGTAAGCAAAGAAGGGGACCTGGGAAGATCATCAGACAATTGTCTGGCCCAAGAAGAAGATATCAGCAAAGGCTGAGACGAGTGGATGGGGAAGATGGCGGCTAATGAGCCGTCAATGGCAATGCTGAGGACGGATGAAGATCCGTCGATGACAGGGTCCTTCTGGCGAGGACGAGGATAGTTTGGAACCTTGGCAAGAGTGGGAATATTCTCTGGTATTTCGGAGATTATGGTGGTCCTTCAAGCTGCGGAGATGAGAACATCCTTTCTAGTGCAACGGAAATGTCCCGTATGTCGAACCATTTGTCCCATTCGCATTCCGGATCTTTGATCTTGCCTCTTTTGGTGATCCTCGGACATTTTTCAGCCAAATATACAGCATGTGATCCCCCATATGCTTCCCGTGGGTAATCTCCCATCTGAACAACGGGTCCTCTGCTGAAGTGGTTTGATAGAGTCCATGTGAGGGGCTCCCAATCCGCCTTGAACGGTCCTTTGAAGCCTAGGCCAAACCTACGGTTCGGCCTAATTTCTTTTGGCGGCTTGAGCATACCCTGTAACTGTGCGCCCAGACCTTTTCCCTGTTGATAGCCGATGTTCCTCATAATCTCCCAACCTTTGGAGTGAAAAGGGAGACATGATGTTGCGGTTGCCCTGACCGGCTCCTTTGGTGCTAGTGGAATGTGAGATGGATCACGCACGTCCAGCAGTGATAATATGGGCCGATGAGACGGCCAAACAGAAGGCAGAGAGGTGTTGATAGCATCCACTGCGTGAAGGACAGGTGTACTGACCACTTTAATAATTCTCCCATTGTAAGGAAACTTCAGGCACTGATGGTTGGTGGAAGGCACAGCGTCCATGGCTTCGATGTAAGGGCGACCCAGTATAGCCTTAAATGTGGGGTCCATGTCAAGGACATGGAATTCCGTGGGAATTGACATGGGGCCTAGTTTTGCCTTCAGGATAATCATCCCCTGCGGCGGCCTTTTGCTATTGTCATAGGCCGTGACCGTGATCGAGGAAGGTCTTATTTGTTCCTCGTCGATCCCACACAACTGAAGAGTGCACGTGGAGATCACATTTATGGACGCACCCGTGTCCACAAGACACGGGTTTATGGATACCCCATTAATTTTTATTGAAATGCATAATGCATATTTCCGAGCTTCCTTGGGAGCGAGCTCGTAGTTGTGGAACATGATGGCCGGTTGTGTGTCTGTTGGGGTCAGGACGGTCGAAATCTTTTCTACAGGGAGGTCCTCGTTCACCATGACCCTTTGAAGGTACTCCATTAAGGTTGCCTGGTGGGATGTGGATCTTTGAAGTAGCTCCAGGATGGAGATCCGAGCAGGTGTCTTATCCAGGTGTTTCAATAGATCATATTGTGTTCCAGGGATAGCTCTTTCTGGTTGTTCTCCATCATCCTTCTCTGGCTGAGATAGCTCAAGATTCTGACTGTTGTGGGGGAAAACCCTGTGGAAAATCCTTCCACTCCGGAGCACCATTGCCTGCGGCTTTTGTACCTCTGTGGGGGTAGCAGTGGGTTTGAACAGGGGTTTGAGGGGTAGTAGTGGAGGAATGGTTGATGAAGCAGGGGTGATGACGGGAGCAGGGATTCTGATGAGGGGTTTGTTAGGTGGAGGCATGGCGGAGGTAGAGGGGATATCGCGCGGATTATGAAGGATAAGGGGTCTGGAAGGTGGAGGCGGAGGCAAAGTGGAAGTGGGTAAGGTTTGAAACGGGTAATGGTTTTGAGGTGGATGGTGGGTGATGAGTGGTTTTGAAGGCATTAGTGGTGATGTGGTGGAGAAAGACGGGGTTATGTATGGTTGACGGATGATAAGGGGTTTAGAAGGCGTAAGGGTAAATGTGGTAGAGGTGGATGGTAAAGTGGGGGAGTGAGAGAAGGTGAGAGGGTGTGAAGGCGTAGTGGAGAGTGTCGGTTGATAGGAGGTCGGGGTGCGGATGAGAGGGCGTAATGGTAGTGGAAATGGTGATGGTGATACTGACGCGGGTTGATGAGAGAGAGGTGCTACCCGGGCAAGGCAAGGGTGTTGCGTGATGATAGGATTGGCGGTAGAAAGAATGGAGGTACTTTCCTGGTGCCACACCTGCTCTCTCCCGACTTCCGGGAAGGAGGAGATGGGGTTAACCTGATGATTGGGCTGTTGGTGCTCCGGTAATGGATTCTGGATTATGCCCATGTCGGGCTGTTGCTGTGGGGCCTGCTGAGCCTGTTGTTGTTGTTGTTGTGGTTGCTGCTGCTGCTGCTGTTGTAACTGCTGCTGTGGCCTATGAGGAGGTCTCCTAGCCTTGAGAGCCGCGACGTATCGTCTCATCTCATCCCAATCTATTTGATGTTCATCATTCATATCATGGATGTAATCTTTGAAGTGGAAGCAGTAATCTACTGTGTGTCCCGGCTGCCTGTGGTAGACACAGTATTTGGAGGTATCAACATTGGGGGGCCACGCGGGCCTTTCTCTGGGTAGGGCGAGTTGGTTTGATGCCATGAGGGCATTAAAAATGTCTGCTAAAGTTTCCGGCAATGGTGGATAGTAGGCTCTTTTGGGACCGAGCGGCCTCCTTTGTTGCTGTTGGGGACCATAGTTCCCCGGGGGTGGAACTTGGTTGTACTGAAGCGGTGGTTGTTGTTGCTGAGGTTGTGGTTGTTGTTGCTGGGGTTGGCGCAATGGAGGCATATTATCCTGGGGTGGATTATTTTGGGGTGGAGGACGAAGAGGGAAAGGACCCGGTTGAAGGGGAAGTCGGGGCATTTGTGGAGGCCTTGGGTTGACTGCATAGTTGGCATTGTTGACCGCACTGACTTGCTCATTTGTCACGACCCCTTCTGTGGCTCCGCCCGGGACACCAGCGCCTGTCTTTCTAACCACTTTGGGCTTCGGCGACTCAAACATGTTCATGATGGGGGAGTCTTTTAACTGGGTTTGGATGTATCGGGCCCTTTCATAGAGTTCCTCCATTGTAGTAAGTTTATTCATGGCCAGAACATGTCTGAACTGTGGGGTTGCATTAGACACAATCATCTTCACTTGTTCGGGCTCGGAGAGGGTATCCCTTATTCTTTCCGCCAGAGACCTCCATCTATCAGCATATCGGACAAAATCCTCGTCGGGTTTCATCTTTTCGGCCACTAGGTCGGTAATGGAGAGTGAGGGACCGACCCTATCCCTATATTTTTGCAAGAACCTTCTCTAGACTATTTCAAAATTCTCTGCCTCGCGGGGCTCCAGAGAATAGAACCACTCAAGCGTGGGACCATCCAATGATCTCCGAAAGAGGTGTGCCAGGGATCTCTGATCGTTTTGCCAGTAAGAGGACTCATACATGAAATCCTTGAGATGAATGAAGGGGTTGCCGGTACCATTGTATCTGCGGTACGTGGGCATTTCGGAGGGAGGAAGATGAATGACGGGAAGGATTGGCAAAGCAACCTCCGGGGTGGCTTTCACGTCCACCATCCTTCATAGATTTTGAAACTGCTCGTCCATGCGGTTGAACCTATTGAGGAGCGATTGGGCGAGCTCCTCTGGGGATGAAGGTGGCACTTGCCACTGGGGGAGAAACTGTCTCCCGGAGACTTGAGGGGGGAACCCAGAATGAGAGGGAGCTGTCGGACCGCCGACAGTTGGCCCCGGCTGAAGCGGTGTCTGGGGAACAACGGGAGTTTGAGATTGTGATGGGAACTGGAATGAGGGTGGTTGTTGGCTCGCTTGTCCTTGAAGCGAGGGAGACTGGATGGCTTGCGCCAGTGAGGGAGATGGAATGGCCTGCACGGACTCTTGGAGAGGTGCGATGGCCGGAGTTGACTCCTGGGGCGTGGGGGAAATAGATTTCCCTTTTAGAATGGCCTGGAAGGCCCGGAGCTGTTCAGAGGTAAGCTCCGTGTTGGCGAGGACGCCCAGTAAGGAAGTGATATCCTGTGGCGGGGACGTGTCCCCGGCAATAACCTGCACCTCATGCGAGGGGTCATGAGAAGGACCCGAGTCCATAGCATAGACTCGCGGGTCGGCTGACAAACAACGGCTAGGGTGGTTCTCCTCAAAAGACTCGTGAGACATGCTCACAGTTTTCCCAGAACGTAAAAACATACACTAGCAAGTAGGTAGCAGAGATTATCAAACAAGTGGATGCCTTTACGCCCTTTTTTTTGTTTTGATTTTGATGATTTTTTTTTGTATTTTTAGCGAGATCCGAAGTTCACACAAAATGGGGACCCTAGTTTGTTTTTGTTTCACCGCCGTGTCAATTAGGGTCTCTTGTCTCACCACGAATGAAATGACTAACTCCGGAGAACTTCAATGGTACAACCAGCCCAGTGAACGAAGAGGAGATTCTTTGATGTCGGGGACTTACGGAGGTCCCAGTGTAGGAGATTCTAGTCCGTTGAGAGGAATTCCCAAACGGAGAGTCCTTCCTTCACCGGGAAAGGGTGATCCTCAAAAAATGAAAAAAAGGATAGAAAAGAGGAATGGATGTATGCAATGGAATGCTGACAGATATATGGAGTGGGAAAATAACATAAATAACAGACATATAATAAACAAAGAACCAATCAAAACTGACGGTGCTGCCGTGAGCACAACGGGGGCGCGCGCGGGCGCGAAGGTGGAGAGGCACGGGTGGTGCCGAACTTGCAAGGGTAGCCGAAAGGAAGCAGTAGAAGTCCCACCGTGATCGCCAATCTGTGAGCGACGTCACGCAGTTCGGGGAAGAGCGGAGAGGACGCGGAGCGCGCGCGGGCTCCTCTTTTCTTTCTTTTGGTGTTTGTTTGCTGCAACACAGAAATAAGAGAAGAGAGAGAAGGGGCCACCACGGGAGATTGCTCCGGTGGGGCGAGCGGGATAAGTGTGATATAGCAAAATATGGGGTTTAAACGGCCATCGCGGGAAGTGACTCGCCGCGGCCTCGGGGGGACGGGAATGGTGCAAAAATTAAATAACAAGAATTGAAACGGCCATTGGGGAAGTGACTCGCCGTGGCCTCGAGAATATGAGCAGATAATAAGATGACAGAATATAGAGAGAATACAAAGAGCGGGAATTTAAACGGCCATTGGGGAAGTGACTCGCCGCTGCCTCGAGAACACAAATAGATAAGAATATAACGTATAAGAACGTGAATTTAAACAGTCATTAGGGAAGTGACTCGCCGCGGCCTCGAGAACACGAATAGATAAGAATATAACATATAAAAATGTGAATTTAAACGGCCATTGGGGAAGTGACTCGCCGCGGCCTCGAGAATATGAGCAGAATATAACAGAGTATAAAGAGAATATAAGAATGGAAATTTAAACGGCCACTGGGGAAGTGACTCGCCACGGCCTCGAAAATAAGATGTGATCGCCAGGGGCCGAAAGACCCCAAAATAAGAAAGTGATCGCGCCTACCTCAAGAGCGGGAGATGGCGGGTTGCTTCTTCCTCTCCCTCCGGCCGGCCGACGGAGAGGGCTTTCCTCGGCTACCCTTGTAAAATAACGACAAACAAATGACAAGTGGATTAGAAAGATGGAGGTGTAGTATTCAAATCCTTGCGATAAAAATAACGAAATGATGGCAAGACACACACCTGGTTGGTGTTATCTTTTAAACCCCTCTCGGACTCAAGTAGGAGGAAAATGAGATGATGGATGCAAGAAGTATAAAAGAAGAGGCGCCCTTATGAAGAGGGATAGAGGATGCGAGATGATGAATGCAAAAGAACTTCGAAGAAAAAAGGGGAAGAAAAGGCTTATTGGATGAGCCGAGGGTGAAATCCGGCGAAGCTCCGGCAGCGTGGGGACGACGTGGAAGTGCGGTGGATGAAGACGACCTTCCTCTCACGAGCGTGAGCACCCGAGAAGCCGGCAGAACCTCCACCTACAAAAGAACCCACGGGTTAGAAAATGACTCCGTAGCCTCTGGGCTCCGGCAGCCTATCGGATCACTTCCAAGCTCCTCCAGAACTGAGGGGGTGGGCCTCTATTTATAGGCCTCCGGAGGGTGGAGGCGTCCAGGACCCTGGACACCTCCATCAGGGCCGAAATAATATTTTATTCTATTTTTATTTATTTTTTTGGAATATTTTTGTGGAGGCGTCCAGGGTCCCGGACGCCTCAAACAGGTCCGCCGAAAACCGACGACGGCCGCACGCGGTTTGGCACAACGCGTGGCTTTGTGAGCGGCACCCCGTGATTCAGAAATGGGCGCGTCCAGCTGGCTGGACGTCTCCATATTTTAGATTTTTTCACACACGACAAACCGTCGTTCGGTGGCCGGCGCCCGTGAGGGTTTTGATGGAGGCGTCCAAGGGCCTGGACGCCTCCAAAATTATATTATTTTTTATTTTTCTTTTGTCTTTTATACCAGGGCTGGCATTTTAATTTTTTTATTTGTTTTTATGGAGGCGTCCAAGGGTCTGGACGCCTACATTAATATATATATATTTTTAATTATTTTTTGTCTTTTTTATGCCAAGTGGCATTTTATAAATATTTATTATTATTAGTTTTTATGGAGGCGTCCAGGGGCCTGGACGCCTCTATTAAAATATATATATTTTTATTTATTTTTGGGCCCTGAGAAAATAATAAAATAAATTAAAAAGATGGGGGCGTCCAGGAGCCTGGACGCCCCCATTAAGACCCACCCGGGTCCTCAAATCAGGCGTCGGCGACCGCCCGGTAGACCCCCTTCTTGATTCCGGAACCTCCTGATGCGTCCGACTGGTGTTGATGTCGTCCGAATGCCGTGACGAGACGATTCCGGATGCCAAAAAAGACAGAAGAAGACCCAAGAAAAGGAAGCACTCGAGCGATTCAAAATGCGTAAGCCGTTGCGGGGCGTTGTATAGTAATATGAGACTTTCTCAGGAGACGTCAAGAATGGCGTGTCTACACACATATACTGAGTCCAAATTTATTCTTTCTGGATTCAGCCCGATCTAACGGCCCAATTATAGACCGTCACGTTGATGTAACGGCCCATTAATTGACCGTCACAGTACTTTAACCTGAGGTTTGACCCAAGGGTTGATATTTCAAAGTTCCTAGATGGATTATTGATGGTCTAGGACTTGTCATAATGTTCAAGATACTTAATTTTAAATTATGGAAGATAAGGAATGTACTGTTATACTGCCGAATTATTTCCATGACATAACCTAGTTTTAATATGTTATTTGAAAATCCTTGTTTCAAACAGAAGCATTCTTAGGATTGAATGAACCCATTGTTGAAGTTGTACATTCTTGGCCATATTGTTTACATGCGTGGAAGTAGCTTGATTTATACTTGAAGATGCGATCGAGCACTGATTGTGTTCTAGTGCTCTATACTAGTCCCCTAGACTAATTGTCGGAAACATACTATTATAAACCATGGGGTATGATGCTACTGGCGTCGCATTACGTTGGGAGTACTTTCACTATAAGTAAGTGAAGATCCACGGCATCGTGAAGTGAAAATCCACGACACGTACATGACTTTCTAGCTTGTATGATATTCCACAGAAATTCACGAAGTACTTGCTACTAAGTGAAGAGTACATTCTTGATTAATACATGACTTTCTAGTACATTCTTGTTCATGAAAGACCATATCATATTCTTGATAGTTCATACTTGCTCATTCTATCTTACATGATCATCTTTGGTACTTTGGTAATCGCATGATTTATCGCATTCGCATGACTTTACCTTATTTCTTTAGAGCTAAAATGCTAATCACTTTAATAGTGCCTTCATGTTGATGCGAAGATTCCTACTGGGCAAGTGTGCTCAGTATCTATTTTCCAATCTTTTCAGGAGATGGAAGTGATTCAAATTCGGATTCGAGTTATACAAGTAGCGGGTCCAAGAGCGAATGAAAGTCTTATCAAAATGAGAGCGAAGACTTAGGAAAGTCACTATTGTTTAGATCGAGTCTGTGTAATTTTCCTTTTCCTTGAGTCTGATGGATTAATGAAGTTTGAAAGGTTATTGTATTAGAATATTTCGCTTATTAATGAAATAAGTTGGAGTTTGAGTAAATTATTGTGCAATTACATTTTTATGTGTGATTGGCTTACGCTCTGATCGTTCTTGCTTGCAAGAGGCTTACCATGCCGGCTGTTCACGATTCCCGAGTTAGTCTTCCGCTGTAATAAAGGCTCGGGACGTGACAAGGAAAGACAAGTATAGTACAACAGAAAATGGGAAACATACCCTCAAGTCGGGGGATGCCCGACACTAACAAACGCTGGCAACAAAGAACTACCGCACATCGGAACCTCTAGCCATGAGGCAGAACAGCTACACCTGAAAAGTAAGGTGTGTGTCTTGTCTCACTGGCTCTGTAGGGATCCCGCAGAACCCTACCACAAAACAACGTAGTAACAGTAGTGCTACACTAAAGTAAAGCAGTAACAAAGCAGGAGTAGAAACGACAGAAGTAAAGAGGAAAGCCGTAACGCTGAAACACGGCAGCCAAAGGAACCTCAGCCCTCTAAACTATCCGAACAGCAACTGAAAGGTGAACCCCGATCTCACAAAGTCGGGCGTTACCAATCCATTGACAAATCATGAACCCTATCGTGAATATCCTACCAAAACAGGTAAAGCCTACCAAAGACCTACACAGTCAAAGGCACAAACATACATGAGCTCACTGTCGTGTGCACTACCAAACCCATAACCTCGAGGGAAGTCAAGCACAGGCTACTCAAAAAAGTCACGAAAACACAAGTCACAAGAGCCATGCGTCAAGTAACAGAAGCACCTCCTCACTAGAAGAACAGCTACATGCGTCCACTGACGTCTTACACTACGCCTCAAGTATCTCGCACTCGCCTGGAACGGTGGTATCTGAGACACTCACAAAGAACCAAGGAACTATAGTAACGAGCGACTAGTCAGGGTCATGCCCGTCGGCGCTCGTCCAAACGCCCCTGACCACGTGTGCACACACAATCTCAATCCCTTGAGCCAGGCCTCTAGCTAGTTTCCCCCCCAGTAGGATGCTACCGCAAAGCAAGGGGGCCCATGGAAACTAGCCTAAAAATTGTTTACCGGGAACTGCCCCGCCACCACTCCCAGGTGGGCTGACACACCGAAAGTTGTCGTCAGGCTATGATGACTAAAGGTTCACTAGACACAGAGACTCAAAATAGAGAACACCGAAGTACAAACACTGTAAGCACACACCTGTCGCACGTACCACGGAGCACAATGTAGTAAACAACTACTACCAGACTCACGACAGTCAACTAGACTTACTGACAATCATCCTTGAGTCACAAGACTCGGGTCAAGATTGTCGCACATTACAGCAACACACTGTTAATCAGCCTAGTCCCTAAGCCAAAATCCACGAGAAGCACATTATGGAAGATAGCATAGAATAACTAGATTCATAACAGCAATAATGACAATGAGTCCTCGGCCACTGAGCCACACAACGGACTCACAATTCCGTATAACATGAAACACGGAACATGAGGGATTACCAAAAAGCCCTCAAATCACATGGACATACAAATCGAGGTAGGACGATACCTCTAAGTGTCCAAGCCATGTCTCTATCCTCACAAGATAGACGGGACACTCACGAGGTCACGTGTCAACCACTAGGTCACGACCGGGTTGTCCAGAAACCATAATGACCCTCGATATAATACAAAACATTACTCGGTACAATGGCACTCTCAGACACCCTATAACACAATCATAGCCCTCATAGGACGTCCAAGACATCTACGGAACAATGGACTAACATGGGGTCAAAGCCACAACAACCGGAAAGAACACTATAGAATAGGGCAAGTCGACTCTCAACACCTATAGTTCAACTCACAACCGTAACTGTTGACACCCGTTTTAGCCCACAAGTTGTGTCATTTCTCTTATTCATCATTTTTGATGTCCCGAATTAGCCATTATTTTGGAGCCTTCTTTGGATGGATTTCAATCCCATTTTTACCATTTCATATCCTTGAGTCTTAGAGATCATGATTTCTTAGAGCCCTGGAGCTTATCTTATCAAATTCTGGCTTCCAAGTCAACTTTCGGCCCATTTAGTTCGACTTCTCTCAAGTAATTAATCGGCTCTCTCTCACTGTGCAGTCCTGAAAGTGATTCTTTTTCACCCTCTTCCAGTCCTATATTCAAAAAGATGTCTTCACCAAAGTTGTTCATCTTTCAAAGATCTACAACTTCTTCTTCTACGACGTTGGCCAGTTCTGCCCCGTTTGTGAGGTATTGGCATATTTCCAGCAGGCTGTGCTGTTCACCTATTTTCCAGAATTTTCCTCTCTCTTCTAGCCCCATTTTCTCCCTCTTCTGATCATTTTATCATCTTTCTTTCTTTATGCAAGTTGTTCCTCTCTCAGGTATCTACAATTTTCTCTTCTACCACTTTCGCTAGTTCTACACCGTTTGAGAGATACGCTTCAATTTCTGAAGTGGCGCGCAGTCTGCCCAGAATCTGCCTCCATTAATGTTACGGCCCTATACAGGTGCGTTACATCAGTGTGACGGTCCTACGATAGACCATCACACCGAAACTTGCCCGAAACACCCTGTTCAACACCCAGAATGTGGCGGTCCTACCCTAGACCGTCAGAGTCCATGCGACGGCCTAGTATGGGTGCGTTACACCAAAACTTGTCTGAAATCATCCCGTTCGACCCCCAGAGTGTGACGGACCTACCCTAGTCTGTTACATCACTCTGACGGTTTTACGATAGACCGTTACACGCACCTGAGAGTCCAATTCGTGCTGGACTCTGTTCCGTTTCTATGCGCCGTGGCCCCCTTGCAGAGTCCATAACTTCTTGAAATCTACTCCGAATTAAGCGCCGTTTGTTCCTATGGTTTCTCCTTGGTATTATCTTGAATTCGGTTTCATAGAACTCCAAATTTTTATTGGCTATATCTCTCGAGATCTGGGTCGCAAGATCAGGATTTAAGTATCCTACTTCAACTAAAACTCTGTAGATAAGGCTCCGGGGCTACCTCCCAAGAGCCATATCTTCTACAATCCTCCTCCGAATTGATCCCCGTTTGTTCCTATCTCTTGTCCTTAGTATTATCTCAAGTTTGATATAGAGAACTTGATTTATCTTAGACTCTATCTCCAGGAATTATGATAAGAAGATGAGGCTTTCTTATAAAACTCTATAAAAACTGTCCAGTTCGCAGTCGCGACGGGGGGCTCTTTTCAGACGTGGGGCGAAGCCATGCTGCAACTCCAACTCACAACTTCGACCCTATCTTGGAGAGGGAAGTATTAGATTTCAATTCCATCCTTCTGGGCTTGATTTCATAGTCTACACTCTTAGTTCTAGTCTCCTCAAAATCACAAATCATCACAGTTTTCTGCACTTTCTGCTACACATGCGTTTTTCTCCGTTTTGCATCATCGTTTTCTCTCTATTCTCTCAATCAAATCTCGTGATTTCAAATCTCATGCATGCACAACACACCCACCTATCTTTTCACCCTTCCACAGGGGTTAAAAACCTCCCCCCGGTGCGTTCTCCCCCTTTTATTCATGCTATTTTATCACTTGGGCAGATTTCTACACTTCATGTTCTAATGGGTTTTTACCTTTGTGTTTCATCTTTGTTTTGCAGGAGAGCATGAATACAACGTGAGGCCCTCTTCATCTAGCCGGCTGGAAGGAGAAGAGGTTTGAATACACAAGTTCCCCGCACCCCGTTTCAAGCGTGATCAAGTGTTTAAGTTCCAAGGTACACTGCGCCGTTCCTCTCCTTTCTTCATCCTTTGGCGTTGTTGGAACCTTGGTGGCGATCACGGTTAGTATTTCTCATCCTTTCATCCCCTTTTTCTTTGATTCACATGTTTATGCATGTATGTATTTAAAGGGGCAGGATAGGAATCTAATTAAAAAAACAAATCAACAGTTTTTTGGCGATCACGGTGGGACACCAATGCCCATTACGCTTGTTTTCATGCTCTTTTGTAGGTTGGGTGGGAGCATGTTCTTGTTTAGGTAGTATTTACTCCATTCTCCCACTATTTTTGGTGTTTTACGGGCTCTGGTTATGTGACGGTCTTATGGTAGACCGTCACTGCATATAACGGTCATTTGGTAGACCGTTACAGCTTCTGGCAGTCTTGCGCGCATGCTCACAGGGCCATATTCATCGAGGCATAACGTTTGATCCCGGAGTCCGATTGAGCTGATTTTTGTTCCGTTGGATTGCCCTTTGTACTGTCTTTCCATCCATATATCATTTGCATCATTTGGTTAACATTTGCATATTCTAATATTGTCCATCTTTTTGAGTTTTGTGCACAAGTTCTGCAGGCAGGCTCAGGGACAGGTTCACAGGTACATCTTTACTCAGTGATTTGACTGCCTTATCGGTGTCTGATTGCACTGATTTTTGTTCCATTGGATAGTCCTTTGTATTGTATTTCCATCCATATACTACTTGCATCATTTGGGTCACGTTTGCTTAGTTAAAAATTGTCATCATTTTAGCATTTTGTCCATAAAATCTGCATGTGGTCTGCGCATAGGTTCACGGGGGCATCTTTGCTCAGTGATTTGATTGACCTCCCGGGGTCAGATTGATCTGTTCTTGGGCCTGTTGTGTAGACCTTTGTATTATCTTTCCATCCATATAGTATTTGTCTTATTTGGATCATGTTTGCCTAGTTTAATTTTGTCTTTATTTTCTAGTTTTAGGCTAGAAATTACATGCACTCCGGTGCACATAGGGTCATACATTGCATATCATAGTTGCATTTCCTACCTTGGTAAGTGATCCTCTCGCTCCCATATTCCTTGGGCTCGACTAGGTGATCTTATCCGGGACCTCCATAAGTCCCCGTGAGCCGTGGATTCCCACACGGACACCGGGCCGATTGTACCTTCCCACCTCTTAGGCTTGCATTTGCATACGTGTGAGGGAGTTAACCTTAGTCAACACAAAGTTTGGACCTTATTCCCATAGGATTCCTATCTTGAGGGAATTATTATTAATTCAAATCATTAAAAGGTCCATTGAAACTTCTAAAATATTTCCCATCATATCAACTTGTTTGACTTGGGTGAAAACTCTCACATTGCATTGTTTGTGTTGTTTGGGCTTGTCCAAGCCCATTAGTGGTGTTTTGTGCTGCATCCACATGTTTTGTTATTTTTAGGCCCATTTAGCTTAGCCCATTTTGTGTGTTTATTTGTCTTGTCCCGTAGTCCGTTGTCCATTCATCTTTACATTAGTGGGTCAGTTCCCTCTTGTCCTTGAGCCCATTAAGCCCTTGCATCTCCATTTGTACTGTCCTTGATCTCCTTGTATTAAGTCTCCATTTGCCCTGATGGAGTATCATTCTAACGCCTTGTATCATTCTTTTTCTCAATCTTCTTCCTATTCCCGCATGGAATCCTCTTCCCACGCGGGCCCATCTTCCCATGGTCCTTCTGATCCATCCAAGGAACAGGCTAATCTCATGGCCCATCTTTCAAGCCTTGTTCACCAAATGGACCCGGCCCAGGCCCAACGTCTTATTGCATCTCATCTTCATTGGCCTTCTTCTCATAATGGGCCATCTTCTATTCATGGGCCTCCTCCTTCTCCTTCATATGTTGCTGGCCCAATTGCTAATGGGCATTATTCTCTTAATGGGCCTCATTATTCTGCCCATGTTGCTACTGGCCCATTCAACTCATGTTCCAACATCTCTTCCAGGCCCGCTTACCCTTCCATTCTTGGAATGGGCCCTTCCTCTTCTCAGCCCGGATCCTCTTATCCGACCCAATACCATGCTCTTGGTCCTAATTCACATCCTCTTGCTCAAGTTGGCCCATATTCTTCTCGATCTCTCCCTACCCAGAAAGATGATTGTTCAAACCCAACGCCGGCTTGATGAGCTTCAACGTCGGTTCGATCCTAAGTCCTCCTTGAGTGTTCCATTCGCTTTCCAAGGTCTTCGACTTCCGTATCCATCATAAATTCCCACATATCACCGTTATAGTGGAGTCGGTGACCCATATGTGCACTTGAAGGAGTTCGTTTATGAGTCGGCCCAATTTCGACATGACCAACACTTGATGGCTTATCTGTTTGGTCTGTCATTGGAAGGCCCGGCTCGGGATTGGTTCTTCTCTCTTCTGCAAGAGCAAGTTGTGAATTTTCAAGCCGTTCAAGAAAATTTTATACAGCAGTTTCAAGACTAGGTTGGGCCCAAGTACTCTATTGTGGATCTGGCCCATGAGATGATGAAGCCCGAAGAGGAGTTTTCTACCTTTGCCGATCGTTGGCGTCGCTTGGCCGCGCAAGTCCCGGGACACATTCCGGAGGGAGAACAAATCAAGATGCTGATATCCAATGCAATGCCTGAGTATCGGTTTATCTTAGCCCTCAACAACATCACCTCCTAGCAGTAACTTTACAGCCGAGCTCGCTTCATTCGCCAATAAATTCAAGATTCCCTTGACCCCGAGTCTCCACCATCTACCTCCACATATCAACCTTCACCCTCCATGTGCCAACCCTACGCTCCCATGAGTCAGCCAGCCATGAGTCAACCTTCCGCCACATATCCCTCCACGAGCCAACCTCCCACCTCTACGTACCCATACGCCTCCGCATATCAACCTTCCATGAGTCAACCTCCCGCATCCACATACCCGTCTCCATCTCCACTTCCGGTCAAGGGAACACCATATCCTGAGCAAGTAGATGCCGTCTACATACCCCCTCATCCTGTTCCACACATGCCATCATCGAAGCCCTCCACCACTAGCCACGCACTCCTGCCTACGCAACCTCCACTTCCGTCTCCACAACCTTCTCCACCATTACATATCCCTCGGCATCCACCTTGCCCGAAGCAGGCTCCTCATCTTCCATTGCCGGAGTGTTTCACCGATATATTTGGGGCTTTGATGGCCACTCATGCATTGCCGTTCTCTCCGGCTGTGCCCTGCCGACCCGCGGTCGGGGATATGCTTCAGTTCCGTTATTTCCACCGCCAGCAGGGGCATTTGGTTGAGGATTGTCCTGAGTTCCGGGATTATGTTTATGATCTGGAAGCTAAGAAAAGGATTGATTGGGTCGCTATTCACAAAGTCATTTTACATCTTCGCAGCCAACAACAACAGCAAGAAGTGCCGCCGGATCAGCCGTCTCCGTTACTTCAAGGCCAGGGGCACCCCTGTGATTCCTCATCTAGTGCTGCACTCGCTCCACCACCTACTCTGTTACCTCCACCATCTCTTACCCCGGCTCCATCGTCGCCACAAACCCAAGCCTCTGCTCATGCTAGTGACTCCCCTTCCTCTCCCGCCGCCACTACCACTACTTCTATCCCTAACACCGCTCGACGCGTTGTGTTGACATGTCGACGGTGGACACCACAACCTCCCTCTTCACCCTCTCCACCTCCATGTCCACTACCCCCAACGCCTTCATCACTATCCTCACCATCTCCATTGCCATCACCATCACCTCCCTCTCCACCACCAGTGCTTCCATCACCACCTCCATCTCCACCCTCGCCTCCATCTCTACCATCACATTTGCCCAAGCCTGAGCAAGCTACACCTTTGCCTTTACCTTTACCCTCATCCACGCCTTCACCTTCACCTTTGTCGCCACCCGAGCCTATCATCGCCACATCGCCTGCGCCTTCACTTTCCATCACCACTCCCGTTAGAGCCTCCATGCCTTACAAACCTTCACGTGTTCCACCCAAACATATCCCCTTTACTTCTCCAACCACTTCCACCCCACGGAGCGGGTGTGCGCTTCCTTGGTGCCCCTTGGGTCTAATCCCCAGGGAGACAATAAGCCAAGTCAGATGATTCAGTGCCGCCGTGCATTTCAAGATCAAGATTTATCTGTCGGATGCCGGTTCGTGTCCTCGTCCCTGGTTATTTTGGGGATGATGAGCTCTACACTTCAAAGATGACGAGTTGCTAAGAAGAGTTCCCTTGAGTTGATGCCAGTTTCTTCCGAGCGAGGCCGGTGGCAATCTCATTGCTCGCCGGAGAGTTCACTATTGATGTTGTTATTACTCCTCACTCGATTGCTGTTCAGTTCACTGGCCAAGAAGGGTTCTCTACCCGTGTTGTGCTAACGCATATGGCCGCCAAGCAGATTATGGGTTCTATGTTCAAGGGGCAATTGGCCATATCTTCTACATTTTTCGGGGATATTCTGCACTTGTTATGCAATCTTCCTCAGTTTATTAGCAAGCCGGCCATGTCAACGCCGTGTATTACTCTCCCTCAGCTTCACCCATCTCTTCTAGCAAGGGAGTTACGCTTCAAGTCTGATTGCCGAGTGGAGCTGCCAAATCTAATGCTACTTGTGCCAAGTAACACGACTCCATGGTTTTATGATATTCAACATTATGTGGAGTTAGTTGTTCAAGAATGTCCATCTACTGTTGTTAGCACTGGGTGTCTAGGGGCAACTGCCCTGATGAAGCTGCATATTCATGACCGGGCCAGGCCATCTGTCAGGTGGACCCGTTATTTGAGAAAGTATTACAGATTGAGAAGGCCGAAGGTCTGAGTCCGCGCCAGGCGAGTCCATGTTCAAGAAGTATCAGCTAAGAAGAGGCGGCGGTGTAAGTTTAAGGGCCGTCAATTGTGCACTCAGGGGTCCACTTCTCCTCCTTCTTCTTCATTTCACTCATCATTTCTTCTGCTCGGTTCCCACCCCTGGGTGGTGTATCTGCCCTCTCCTAATTCTCCCTTCACGATTCTCTCCTCCCATCTCGGGTTCCCAAATCCCCGCTCTTCCTTTTCCCATCTGGAACCTCTGAACTTTCCACCTCCTCACCATGCTCGGCCTCAGCCTATGTCCTCCTCTGATTCTTCTCCTCCAATATCCCCGGGTTCTCCTTCTTATTCCCCGACCTTGTCAGGTGTCTATGATTCTCCTTCCCCGACTCTATCGGGTGGTCCTCATTCTTCTTCTCCGACCTTGTCGGATGTCTACCATTCTCTTTTTCCGATCATATCAGATGATTCTTCTTCTCATCTTTCTACTCATTCTTCCTCACCCTTTCAGGGTCTTTGCCCTTTTTCTAGCTATTTTCGAGGCTTTAGCCCGCCTTGATCTGGGCTAATCTAGTTTCTTATGTATCTGGTTCCTTGTTATCAGGGTCTCTATGCCTTAACGAGGGAGTTCTAGCCCTCATCTCTCTTCCTTTTTATCCTCCTTCGTCTAGTTTAGTGTCTATCGCTCTTCCATGTCAAGGAATCTTCTAATCCCTTTGCTATCCTCTCCCTTTTATCCTGTCAAGCAAGGAAAATAAAGCTCGCACTCCTCAAAGCTCGATGGTCAAGATCACTCTACGGATTTGCAAAGGTATTTTGTGCAAGAATATGTTATCATTGGTATTACTCTTATTACTCCTGCACATGCTTATAATGTTGGTTCCTTAAGACATGGCTAAGTGGCTTTTAGAAATTTACCTAGTTAAGCTTAGTCAAATGAGTTCGCTTCTGCAGCATCCTTAGGCCGGTGATAGCTCCTCGCTGGGAGTCTAGTTTCTTTCCCCGATCGTTGAGGGTGACCTTTGAGCATGGGTTTTTCACACACTTCACGGCAAGCCATAGTCGATTCCTCTGAGCAACATCGTTGCTGCTTTGGCCATACCATGGGTATGCACAAAGATCTTTTTCTTTTCTCTACTCGGCCAAGTGCAGGGGAAAGAGATGGATGGATGAGATGACCAACCTAGGCGCTCCCTAATACGAGAGAGGTCTCAAATAGGGACAGTCTTGACCATCGAAAGTGAGTTTTCATGTAATATCTAGCCAATAAGGGTTACCAAAATGAGTAAACGAATCCATGAAATATTATGAATCGAAGGCATGGCAAGAGTGACAGTACAGTTCCCCGCGGGACATCCTGAGCCCGGTCGTATGCGTGCCTGATAAATATGAGTCTCAAAATCAAAGACACAAAGCCTCGGCGCAACAGACCTACTCTTTGAGGGGTAGTGCCCTGGAAGGAATTCAAGTCCTGATGTCTCCGATCCTGTATAAAGCTTGTCTCCAGTTTTTCTTCTACTTCTCCCTCTTAGGCTGGGTTGTATGCCGGGTATGGCCTTAGTAGGGGCATCGTTCTTTAGAGGCGATTGGTTATGGTAAGCCACCCTCACATGCACACCTTGCTTAAGGGAAGCCTTTAATGAGAGGGATAGGAGCGACGATCCCTGGCCAATAGTTCGAGCCCGTCTTTGGGTGCTGCAGATTGATTTGTCAAAATCGAAAAAAAAATAAAATATGGTTCAAAAATCCAAAAAAATAAAATATTATCAAATTCCAAAATATGAAATATGTCAAAATTCCCCAAAAAATCAAATATGTCAAAATTCCAAAAAAAAATCAAATGTGTCAAAAAATAACAAAATTTTGAATATGGCAAAAAATACAAAAATCCAAAAATACTTCTCTTTTGTTCATTTTATTTTTATCTTGAGGACAGATACGCAATCTGTTTGCTAAGTTGCAGGCTGCAGGTTGCAGGTTCAAGCTTTACTTGCTCTATCTTTCACTCTACCTCCTGCTCATATTCTTCGATCTGTACTCATCTCTTCAATCCTATCTCTGGATCTATTCTGAAGCTCGGGGCCTTCTCAGCTTTCGCTTATCTACTTAATCATGTCTCCATGAGAGGCATTGTCTCATGATTTTGAACATGGCGGTTCCGCTTCATCTGATCTTGGGCTTTGATTGAAGAATGTGTGTGTTGTCTATATCATGTCTATGGTCCTCCATGTCTTTTGTCCCACTCTGTCCTTGTCATATGTGTCTATGTCCTCTCATGTTGGTCGTATCTTTTGTCCCGCCGTGTCATTCATCACGCGTGTCCCCATCCTGCCATATCATTCATCGCACGTGTCTTTATCCTCCGTGGTATTGTCATCCCACGTGTCTTTGTCCCACCATGTCCTTATACCACCGCGTGTGCTGTCCCACCATGTGCGTGTTGTCTTGTCCCACAGTGCCTTTAGTTGCATGTATGCTTGAGATTTGATTGTTTATTATGTTTCATCCATCTTCGTTATGTTATGTTGTGCCATGTTTCGTTCATATTTCTCTTATTATGTTCATGTCATGCTCGTTCATATTCGTTCATGTTCACATCATGTCATGTCATGTGGTTGTGGTCTTATGATGAAAATCCATAAAAATCAGAAAATCTGGAAAATCCAAAAAATGCCACTTCGCTTTATAGGTAAGTCAGGTATGGCTCTCTATTCCTTCTCATTGTTGCATTACTATATGGTATTTACGTTATTATAGTCTCTCAAGGACCGGCTGGTTGCCCGTGTGTTCTGGGATCTGATGTTCCCCTTTAACAAAAATGATGATGATCTAGGAGCAGACGGTTAATCGTTGGATAGGCCGCTCGGTTGAGTCGGGTGGGGGATAATGGACTCTGTCTCGCATGCCGTGGTTGCAGAAGATTCTTGACCCCGTCCTGGCTCATTCTAGCAATATTATCCTTGAGTACTTTCTATTTTATCTTTCTTTGCATTCATTTTGATGATTTCTTTATTTTAGCCGAGCATGCATCATGTCATTTTGAGCATTCATGCCTCGTGATCCATTCAATGATTTTTCCTCAGCAATGGTTAATTGCACTGAAGCTCTCTTGGGTAAGAGATTCCTCATTCCACTCTGAATTCAAACGATTTTTCTGATCTTGCCGCTTGGTCTGTTTGGCCAGTGTGATTCCTGTCTGGATTTTATCTCAGTCTTATTCTCCTTTCCAGCTCTTACGCTGTGTTCTTTTCGACCCACTCATTGTCCGTGGATTGTGTCCCTGATGAGGTTGGTCGTGTTCCCTTTCCCTTAGTTAGTTCTCCAGACATGTCTCATCCTTGTCATCCATTTCAGGTGGTTAGTTCGGCATTTTCGGGAGAGTTCATGTCGCTTGTTGGTTATGACGGGTGTCTTTTTACCTTGATGCCCGCTTATCAGTTCTCTCCGCTCCATCTCCACTTCATCTCCATTTCACGTCGCTGTCGCTTTCACTCCATCTCCTTTCCATTTCACCTCCGCGACACATTCGCTCATTCCCTTGCAAAGCGGACATCAAGGAGGCGCATCTGTTGACACCCGTTTTAGCCCACAAGTTGTGTCATTTCTCTTATTCATCATTTTTGATGTCCCGAATTAGCCATTATTTTGGAGCCTTTTTTGTATGGATTTCAAGCCCATTTTTACTATTTCATATCCTTTGAGTCTTGGAGATCATGATTTCTTAGAGCCCTGGAGCTTATCTTATCAAATTCCGGCTTCCAAGTCAACTTTCGGCCAATTTAGTTCGGCTTCTCTCAAGTAATCGGCTCTCTCTCACTGTGCAGTCCTGAAAGTGATTCATTTTCACCCTCTTCCAGTCCTATATTCAAAAAGTTGTATTCACCAAAGTTGTTCATCTTTCAAATATCTACAACTTCTTCTTCTACAACGTTGGCCAGTTCTGCCCCGTTTGTGAGGTATTGGCATATTTCCAGCAGGCTGTAATGTTCACCTATTTTCCAGAATTTTCCTCTCTCTTCTAGCCCCATTTTCTCCCTCTTCTGATCATTTTATCATCTTTCTTTCTTCATGCAAGTTGTTCCTCTCTCAGTTATCTACAATTTCTTCTTCTACCACTTTCGCTAGTTCTACACCGTTTGAGAGATACGCTTCAATTTCTGAAGTCGCGCGTACTCTGCCCAGAATCTACCTCCATCAATGTGACGGCCCTATACAGGTGCGTTACATCAGTGTGACGGTCCTACGATAGACCGTCACACCGAAACTTGCCCGAAACACCCTGTTCAACACCCAGAATGTGGCGGTCCTACCCTAGACCGTCAGAGTCCATGTGACGGCCTAATATGGGTGCGTTACACCGAAACTTGTCTGAAATCGTCCCGTTCGACCCCCAGAGTGTGACGGACCTACCCTAGTCCGTTACATCACCCTGACGGTCTTACGATAGACCGTTACACGCACCTGAGAGTCCAATTCGTGCTGGACTCTGTTCCGTTTCTATGCGCCGTGGCCCCCTTGCAGAGTCCATAACTTCTTGAATTCTACTCTGAATTGAGCGCCATTTGTTCCTATGGTTTCTCCTTGCTATTATCTTGAATTCGGTTCATAGAACTCTAAATTTTCATTGGCTATATCTCTCGAGATCTGGGTCGCAAGATCAGGATTTAAGTATCATAGTTCAACTAAAACTCTGTAGATAAGGCTTCGGGGCTACCATCCAAGAGCCATATCTTCTAGAATCCTCCTCCGAATTGATCCCCGTTTATTCCTATCTCTTGTCCTTAGTATTATCTCGAGTTTGATCTAGAGAACTCGATTTATCTTGGAATCTTTCTCTGGGAATCGTGTTAAGAAGATGAGGCTTTCTTACAAAACTCTATAAAAACTGCCCAGTTCGCAGTCGCGACGGGGGGGCTCTTTCCGGACGTGGGGCGAAGCCATGCTGTAACTCCAACTCACAACTTCGACCCTATCTTGGAGAGGGAAGTATTAGCTTTCAATTCCATCCTTCTGGGCTTGATTTCATGGTCTACACTCTTAGTTCTAGTCTCCTCAAAACCATAAATCATCATAGTTTTCTGCACTTTCTACTACACATGCGTTTTTCTCCGTTTTGCATCATCATTTTCTCTCTATTCTCTCAATCAAATCACGTGATTTCAAATCTCATGCATGCACAACACACCCACATATTATTTTCACCCTTCCACAGGGGTTAAAAACCTCCCCCCGGTGCGTTCTCCCTTAATTTTTACCCCTATTTTATCACTACGGGATTGATACTACACATGCATGTTCTAATGGGTTTTTTATCCTTGTTTTGGCTTTCTTTTGCAGGAGAGCATGAACATAACGTGAGGCCTTCTTCATCTAGCCGGCTGGAAGGAGAAGAGGTTTGAATACACAAGTTCCTCGCACCCCGTTTCAAGCGCGATCAAGTCTTTAAGTTCCAAGGTACACGGCGTCGTTCCTCTCCTTTCTTCATCCTTTGGCGTTGTTGGAACCTTGGTGGCGATCACGATTAGTATTTCTCATCCTTTCATCCCCCTTTTCTTTGATTCACATGTTTATGCATGTATGTATTTAAAAGGGGCAGGATAGGAATCTAATTAAAAAAACAAATCAACAGTAACCAAATCATAATCGTCCCCAAGGCCTTGATCACATGATTGCGGTCGTACCCTGGGTCACGATGATCCAATGACGCGGCAAAGACACGCGTCGCAATCATAATCATTAACGCGCCACTACCTTTCGTCGCAATGATTAATGCACCACCACCTTGTGTCGCGATGATACATAAATGAAAAATATTAACGTGTCTATACCCTGCATCGTGATAATTAACGCGCCCCTCCCGAAGGTCGCGATGTCATCATAACGCGCCTATCACCTGGGTCACATTGACGCGGCGCTCGCTTAAGTCACGATGATAAACGTGACCATAGCCTCAAATGTGATAAAACCATAAATGCAGACATAAACGTAAACGCACCCCTCACCTAGGTCGCATTCACACAGGACGCGCCCATCACTTGGGTCGCATTTGAATAGGGTCATGCCCATCACTTGGGTCGCGTTCCTAATATCCAAATTGTTCATCTCCTTCACGAAACGCAGTGCATCGTTGTAGTGCGTTCCACTGAGAACGCGGCATACACGACCGGTGCATTCTCGTCACGGAGCGAAAATTGAAAAATCCGCACAAAAACCTATTTTCCATGCCCCAATCATCTCCAGAACGACGGGGAAACAACCCTAATCACAATACCATCCTTCCACAAGCTGAAAGGGATCAAACCATGCCCAAAAATGTAAGAAACGGGAGATTCCCACGAATCAACCCAAAACGACTCACAAGGACAAATGGGCTCATACCGGCTCCGATTCTCAACCAAATGCAATAAAATTGGCAAGAAATGAATGCCAACATACCAGGGATTCAAATGAAACCATTTAAACTACAAACCGTCGCATGGAATGGAGAACACGACTCACACCCCCCGAACATGCTTTCACCCAAAATGAAGCAAAACCCGCTCAAACTCACACCGTTCGACTCCAAATGACGAGGGATCGCAGGAAAAGAGTAGGGCATCGGTCCCCCTACCACCACCGAAGTTCTTGTTGACACTAAAAATATTTATAATTTTTCTTGACCTTTGCTTTTGCAGGTCATAAACTCTGGTCGAATGCCCCTGGTTCCTCAAAATAGGGAGCCGAATGCCAAATCAGTGGAAAACCTGCGTGATTCGATCAGGACACCCGGAGTGCCGAAGTGGTCCGTAAGTGACCAAAAAGCTCAGTCCTCTCCGGCGCTCAATCCTCTCTGGCGCTCTCTCTGGCCCTTCGTTCGCTCAGATTGTCCGCCCAGCTCAATCCTCTCCGGCGCTCTCTCTCGCTATACACTCGCCGGCTCGGACGGATTCCGGAGAGTTGGCTTGCTTCTTCACCCTCGACGAAATCAAGGAATCTTGCAAGCCCCTGCAGTTCGCTATCATCGCCAAAACTCCACGTGGACGGCCGCCCTTCCAGGACATCCGAGCACACCTGTTGCAACGGTTCTCCTTCTCGAAGGATTTCCTTCTCAGCGCTCTTGATGGCTGGCATCTGCTCATCAAGTTTCAGAACTCTGAGGACTACCTCCAAGTCCTTCTCAAGGGCACCCTATATGTCCACGACAAGCTTTTCAGGTTCACTAAGTGGTCCTTGGATTTCTGCCCTCGTCCGATTCCCCCATCGTGCCCGTCTGGCTGGAACTCCCGGGCTTCCCTACTAATTTCTTCAACGAGTTGCTGCTTCGATCCATCGTTGGGAGCATTGGGCCGGTGCTCAAGATCAATCGTCTCACCTCCTCCCTGCTCCAAGATCGTGCTGCCAGAGTTTGCGTCCAACTGGACGTCTCCAAGCCACTACCAGGTCGTGTGTGGGTTGGCTATGCAGGTGGGGGTTCTTGGCAGCGTATCGTCTACCCTGACCCCCCATCGTTCTGCCATGCCTACGCCCACCTTAGACACACTGTGGATAAGTGCAAATACAAGCCCATGCCCCCTGTGGCACCGGTTCCTCCTGGCACAGCTGGCTCGTCTTCTTCCTTGGCTGGTGCTGCGCCTGTGCCTCCGACGGCTCCTACCGACGCTTGGAGGCCGGTCCTCCCTAACTATCAGCCGTCTTTGTCTGGGCCTCCAACAGACGTTGATCCTTCGCTTGCTCGCCACCACCACCCTGTGTCCGTGGTCGGGATCCTTCCCTCTCATCCAGCGCCCTCAGCTGCCGTTGCGGCCCCTTCAGCACTTGCTCGTCTGCCTGTTCCTGCAGCCATCTCCTATGGCACCTTTGGTTCTGCAGCTGCCTGCTCTTCGTCTGGTTGCCTGCCGCGTGCAGCTCCCTCTGTTTGTGACCTTGCGCTTCCTGCGGTGGTGCAGCCTGTTGTGGGTCCCCTGCATGGCTACTGTCTTCAAGCGCCTTCAACTGCCGGCGTCCTTCCCCCCTCACCGGGTCCCTCGCTTGTGCTACCGGGGACTACCGATCTGCCTTGCTCCACGTCACTTGCAGTGGGGCTGTCGCTTCCTCCTTCTGCCTGTGCGATCGTTGGCCTCCCCGTTACTCCGGCGTCCACCTTCGGCAGCCACCTTGCTGGTGGGCCCTGCTCATCCACGGTGGCTCTTCCTTTGACCACCGCGGTGGCGGGTTCCACTCCTGTGGCTGCTCTTCGTCCGGGTTTCGTCGCTGGGCCTTCTGGGCTTATGGGTGCTTCATTATTTACCTCACGTGGTCTTGCCTCCGTGGGGTCTAATTCGCTGGCCGCTTCTCCTCCAGTGCCGCTGCCAGCAGTGTCCCACCCCCTACTTCTCAAGCTACAGACTGTTCTCGTCCGTTGTTGGCCCGGGCAACTTTCTTGAAGTTCCTCGTTGGGATGGTTGCTCCTCCCGCCCTGGCTGTTACAGCCACCCTTGGCCGTCGTTTGGCAAATGGCAAGTTTGGTATTCCTACTTCAGCGGTTCCCTCCGTTGCCCGCCCTATTGCCGTGGCCCGTGCTGCTGTTACTTCCTTGCCTGCGGTCTCTGCGAGGGTACCTAGCGCCACGGCTCCAGCTTCTTACCTACCACCACCGCCCCAACAGCCCAACCGCGTCATTCTGGCCTTATGTGCGGAGCCACGTGAGGAGGCTTTGCCTTCGCCTGCTGCCGATCCCCCCGCTTTGTCTCTGTCCGCTTCCGCTTCCTCCGAGCCTGGCCTTCATGATCTAGTTGTTGTGGAGGACTCCGTCAGGATTGCTGCTTCCACTCTTGGGGCGGATGTGGACCTTGGCCCGCCTTTCCTACCCGCCCGTCGACGCAATCGTAGATCTCGTCGTGAGCCATAGCTCTGCCACGAGTTTTGGTGCCCCTCTTTGGCTGGTTGTTCCTTTTGTTGGCCTCATGTGGCCTTTTTGCGGCCCCTGGGCCCTTTTCTTTTTCAGCTTTTCCATCCCTTTGTTGGATGCCCCCTCCCCCGAACCTTTGTTGTCCATGTATCCCTCTCCCTCTCTCTCTCCCTTTTTCTCATTATATATAAAATTTCTTGTACGTTGGTCGGGGTTGAGTTCCTCCCCTTGGCCCGTACAAGTATGACTTTAGTTAAAAAAAGTGACCGAAAAGCTACCCTGTGGGGGTAAAACTGCTCACCGAAGATGCTTCCTACAGGCATAAAGCAAGCCCGAGGGCACGATTTGAAGTGCCGAAGGTGATATCAACGAAAAACTCAGGGAATCCGCTCAGCATACGCGGAATGCCGAAACGGTCCGTAAGCTGCCACAAAGTTGTCCGGTCTGGGTGAGAATGCTTCGGGGGATGGCCCTCTCAATGAAGACGCTCCACGTGTCCACAAAATGAAGTTGGCGGCACAAATCGCTGAGCCGAATGCTAAATCAGAAGAAAACTCGGGTTACCCGATTCGAGTACACGCTGCACTAGAAAGGTTCGTAGGTGACCGAAAAGCTGCTCAGTCAGGGCGAAAATGCTTCGATGGATGGGCCACTCGACGAAGAAGCTCCACATGTTCTCAAAGAAGGTCTGGCAGCACGAATTAAAGTGTCTAAGGCTAAATCAGGACAAAATATGAGAAAATCGGTACGGGTTCGGCACACGCCGGAATCACCTAAAACTGTAAATCGGGGCCCAAAAATGATGAAATATGTACTCTAAGTCTACTACATCAAACCCAAGGTTGCACCAGATGTCAGACTTCCGTCAAGGTCAGCCCTGGGGCGAAATGACCAAAACTATGAAAATAGCACAGGATGAGTCAGCACCCCATTTTAAAAAAAGTTAAAAATGAAATGCTACACTTTTTATGGTGAATCGGTGGCATACTTTGTATAAAAGTCAATTGGAAAAAGAATGAGTGAATCGGTGGCACGTCTTCCTTTGAAATGAATCGGTGGCACCTTTGTTTTGAAGTGAGTCGGTGGCCCTTGGCAAAGTGAGTCGGCGGCACTCAAGCAACTGGCGGGCCGGTGAGTCGGTGCCGCTGCCCAGGGGTCCCATCTGCCCTCCGATCCCCAGCTTCCGACTATAAAACCCCCCTTACTTCCAGCGCCGTAGAAGAGAAAAAACAACAATGAGAAAGATCAGAAGGAAAAAAATAAGGGAGAAGAATCCAGTGAAACAAAGAAAAGAGGGAGATCGAGCAAAGTGGCAGAGGGAGAGAGAGAGAAACGAGAGCCACACAAAGCGTTTGAAATCAAGGTGGGTCTTCACCTTGCAGTTCCCACCGCGGGCTATAGCCCCCCCCCCCCTTTTTTTCTTTTTTGTTCTATTTTCCTTATCTTGATGTAATGCTCGTTTCTTCTTTGCTTCCCCGATGTAAGAATCATCGGGCAATGTATGTTTCTGTTTATGTGAATGAATGAAGTGCATCTGGCCCAATTTTGCGGGTAAACGTGTTCATCTCTATGTATTCTATCTCGATGGCAGTTTCCCTCTCCCCTTTTAATTTCTTTTCGTGTACTTTGGGCAGTGAAATCCTAATCTTGAGCTTAATAGAATCCCTTATGCCCCAGGGCTAATGTTATTTCTTCTTTGTTCTCTTTTTGTATAGATACCATTGGTGAATCTGTAAAGCCCTCTACGGTGGCATTCCCTCACCCAGTCATCCTGTCTTGGTGGCTGCAATTAATTTGAGTAATGAGTATCTAGATCTATTCTAATGTGTGTGTTGTCATCGAAATCATTTCACCATGTTGAATTTGGTTCTGCCACTCTTTAAATTTTCCTAAACGTCGCCTCCCTTTCTCTGTAGCTTTCTGTTATTTACCCCATCCCCTTTTGGCCACCGACTCACTGCGGGTGTACCCCGTTTGGTCTTATTCATGGATATTAGTCAGACAGATATCACATATTCAGATCCGTGATTTACCCCATGCACTGATTTCATTTTATTTGATAGTTTTGGATCACTCTAGGTTCTCAGAGGTCTACTACACTGTCACGCCCTGTACTCTATACCATCGAGGTATTGTCCGCTTTGGCCTACCAGCCTCACGGTTTTATCCCTTTTTGATAGTGATCGGCTCCAGAATGGGGGACTTCCCGGGTTGGTCACCCATCCCGATACTGCTCCCCATTAAGCACGCTTAACTTCGGAGTTCTTTACAAGAACTGAGCCGATACTTGAAAAGGCGCCTCGGTGATATAGAGTACAACTTAACTATATTTGAGGGTGTTACAATCTACCCCTCTTATATAGGCGACGTCCTCGTCGCTGGGCCCATATAGCACGCAATCACGCAATCAAGCCCCCAGGCAGGTAGGACTCTAGAGGTGGCCCCTACAGGCTCAAGAGGTGGCTCCCACTATGTAGCACTTTGCTCCATTACGGACTCAAGAGGTGGCTCCCATAGTGTAGCACTTTGCCCTGCATGGCACTTAGTTCCCACACTTTCGGCTGGGGTATAGCTCTGATACCATTCTGTCACGCCCTGTACTCTATACCATCGAGGTATTGTCCGCTTTGGCCTACCAGCCTCACGGTTTTATCCCTTTTTGATAGTGATCGGCTCCAGAATGGGGGACTTCCCGGGTTGGTCACCCATCCCGATACTGCTCCCCATTAAGCACGCTTAACTTCGGAGTTCTTTACAAGAACTGAGCCGATACTTGAAAAGGCGCCTTGGTGATATAGAGTACAACTTAACTATATTTGAGGGTGTTACATACACTATGGTATGTTCTCCGAGAAGCCCTTCCTATAGAGTGAGCAATAAACAAATAAAATGCCATCCAGGTGGCAACATTGGGCACCCATTGTAGCACCCCCGATAAAGTAAATGAGAAAATTTTAAAACTTCTTCCTAAAGAATCCTACATGAAGGCCTTATTTGAAGAATCATACCTTATGAGGACTATTATATAAATATGCAAGCCAACATCACTTTATGCCATCATGGGTAGTACGTAGTGAACTTCTTCCTAAAAAATCTTACATGAAGGCCTTATCTAAAGAACCAAACCATATGAGGACTATTATATAAATGTACGACCCAACATCACTTTATGCCAACACATAGGTAGTACGTGGTGGGGTTTTCTTTTCTAACACAGAGCGAATGGACGCCCCTTTACCAGGGTGCCATTCACCAAAATGAAGTCTCCATATAAGGTGCCATTTCCCATGGGGCCACCATCCCACTATAGTATTAATATATATATATGTGCACACGTGAAGGTGTCCAAAGCCATGAAGAATGGACACCCTCATGCAGAGGTGTCATTTACATGAATAGGACCACCTAGATTAATGGACGGCCCCTTACAAGGGAGTCATTTCATCTGTGCTTCTAGAAGGTTGAGGCACAAACAACCTCATTTTGCTGGCAAAGCACCATTTCTAGGATCTTGTTCCCCAACTGGACCCACAAGGCAATAAACCCATGCTTCGCATAGGCAACTAGGTTTCCTATAACTACTCCCCTCCGTAGCACTGGCAGAGGCTACTGCCATCATCAGTGCTGAAGGAGCGTCTTCTTCCCGCAGTCTACGTCCTGCTGCGATCCTGAAGTGGCTTTCTTTATTCTGTACCTCGTAATCACGTCAAAAGGTAAGTGTTCTAAAGATCTTGCCTAACTAGTAGCTAAATAGGTTAACATAACATGCATGCTTAGAGTTAGAATAACTCATCTTCCATGCTATATTACCCGACTTTATCGTGATCAAGAATGACCAAGTATATACCATGTTACACAGATTTTTAAATAGCATGTTACCCCTGTTATATATGGTTTTGAACACAATAAGTTACAATGATTTTATGAGTTTTGAACATATCCTACTACACTAGTTTTATAGCCTTGAATAATCATGTTTTACCCTTAGTATATAACCTTTGTTACCTGATGTTTTAATAACCCGTAAAGCCCAGCCCTCAGGTGAATAGCGCCCCCAGCCAGGGCGCCATTCCCTGAAGGGGCGCCCCCAGCCAGGGCGCCATTTAAATGAAGACTGCATGCAGTGTCCTCAATTCCATTCTAGCAATTTCCAGTAATTATTAATTCAATGCATTCAAAAATCCATAACTATTTGAACTAAATCATGAAATTCTTGCATGAATATAGTTCTGTAATCCTGATATTTTTCTCTACTTGTCCATATCCTTGATTCTTGATTCGGAGAAACTCTGAAAATATGAATAGTAACTTGTATCTCAGAATGTACCTCTCTAATGCGAAGCATGACTCACTTGACAACGGCTCAATTGGTGACTCTCTACAGTGACTTCAATTAATTTAAGACACTGCAGAGGGGCGCCAATTGACCATGCCAATTCCATTTTTGAGAGAATACAGACACCGCATTAGAAAATTCATATCTATGAAACCAAAACCCAACAATTATACACGAGCATATTTCTGAACTCCCGAGAATTTTCACAACTTGTTCATGTCCTGACATCCTATTTTCGAGAAACTTTTACGGAATGAATAGTGTTTTGAGTCACAGAACATACCTCGCTAGTGAAAAATCACCAATGTAATTGGCGCCCCAAGCCAGGGCGCCAATTCATTGAATAACGGTAGCCAGGAAGTCTTCAATTAATTGAAGACTCTCTGGACAGGTGCCAATTCCATTCTATATATATATATTTTCTGAAAAAAATGAAAATTCTAAAAGGGGGCTCATCCCCCAGGCACCATTTACCTGAAAAGGGGGTCATCCCCCAGGCGCCATTTACCTGAAAGGGGGGCCATACCCCAGGCGCCAATTCCCTGAAAGGGGGGCTGTACCCCAGGCGCCAATTACATGAAAGAACCCCTGAACCCCAGGCGCCAATTACATGAAAGAACCCCTGTACCCCGGGCGCCAATTACATGAAAGAACCCCTGACCCCAGGGCGCTAATTCCCTAAAAGACCTCCTGACCCCAGGGCGCCATTTACCCGAAAGAGGGGTTACCCCCAGGGCGCCAATTCAGTATTTGCATCTTCTGATTCTGATCTGTCTCGTAGTTTGTACCGACACAACCCTAAGTCATTTTTCTGCATACTATGAGTCCTTGAACTCCATTCCATGAAAATCTACCTTGTGTATATCCTACAATGGCAACCCTTGAAACTCCATATTGGCTATAAATGAGAGTGGATGTCAAAAGTAATACATGAAATGATGTGTGTATAGGGCCCGGTCTAGTCCTGGGAGGAGCACCCGAAGGTACTTGTGCCCATGGGAGTTTATTGATCACCGTGTTTGGCATTTCACCGAAGTACTTGCTTGACTTGAGACACTCCACACTTACTCTCTTTACTTACTTGACTTGACTTGCGTGGCCCGGAACGAGCGATACTTGACTTGCGTGGCCCGAAAAAGGATAAAATACTTGCTTGATTGAAATAGCCAATTCTATTGACACATACTTGATATTACTTGCTTGAATGCAATTTTACTTGCTCGTACATGAAATGTTTACTTGTATATGAGTTCTTACTTGTACATGAGTTCCTACTTGCCCTAAAAGTGGCATCTACATTCCTTGATATCCTGCTTGGTCAAACACTTGAAATCATGCGATACTCTCTTTATACAGTTCTTTATCTCCTATTGTCCATCATGCATAGATTCACCTATATACCTGATTTTCTTACTTGTACATCATGAAGAGCCATACTGATAATACATGTAAAACTGTAAATCACTTAAAAATTGCTCGAACCTGAGATGTAATTCCTACTGGGCGATTTACTCATCCAGTTGCTTCCTAACATTTTTCAAGTAATTCGGATAGCGACTTTCACCCGAATGGGAATGAGACCGAGTGAAGTGTGCTAGAATCACTGCCCGTTGAATCGTCAGCTAGTCGCGTCTTTTGAATTTTTTTGAGTCCTTACCTTGTACTCCCAGCTATGTCAGTTTAGTGGTATAAACTTTGTTAAGGCATGTAGCCTAGTGTTTGAATGTTTAATTTGGAATTGTCATTGACTGGCTTTATCTTCTTTGGTTAATCAGATAATTATCACTTTGAACTATTCAGATTATTTAGATTTTATTAGTCTTTTACGCACTCCGTATTTATGTCAAAAAATTTATCGCTCTAATGACACGATCTATATAGACGCTTCATGTATCCGAGTATTTTCCGTGCTCACGGCGTGACACTCTTCGTGGTATCAGAGCCTAGGATTTCAGTTTCCTAGGTAAGACCTGAGTCCAAGGATAGGTAAAAACCCGAGTCCAAGGATAGTTTGTACCTTATCCAGTGAGATGGATATAGCCATAGGTTAAGTTCTATAATGACTTTTGACCTTATAAATAAACCCGATCTTTATTATTCTTCAACCCTTATGTAGGATCATGGCCATTGAAAGAGCACAATGGCGCGAGATGCAGCGCACCGTGCAAGGCCTTACACTGGCGCTACAGCAAGTGACGCAAGGCGGTGCTAACCGTAGAGCTGGTGATCTCCACAGGAGTTTTCGTAACATGAACCCACCAAGGTTCATGGGTTCGCCTGACCCCGAGGATGCTGAGAATTGGTTAAAAGAGATGGAACGAATCTTCCGTGTGATGCAATGCACGGATGATGATAAGGTTCTACTGGCCATATTTCAACTAGAGCGAGACGCTCGATGTTGGTGGGAATCCATGGAAGCAAGATTGCCAGAAGACCATGTCACATGGGAGGAATTCGCAGAGCATTTCAACAACAAGTACTTCTCCGACCATATCCAGGAAAAGAAGACCACAGAATTTGCCACACTAAAATAACAAGGCTTGAAAGTGGCCGAGTATGAGGCCCAATTTTCAAGATTGTTCAGGTATGCACCCCACTTGGTGTGTACGGAAAAGATGAAGGCTAGAAGGTTCCTCAACGGGCTTCAGCCCCACTATATTACACAACTTGGATCGATGGACATCAAAGTCTATTCGGAGATGGTCCGGCGTGCTCAATTGCTAGAAGACGCCAGCGAATTATTTGAAAGAATCCGAGGAAGGGACAAGAAGGAGCCTGTCAGAAGCCCAGGAAAATTTAAACAATCATTCAATAAGAAGCGGTTCTTCATGGGAGGGGAGCCCTCCAAGGAAAAGTAATTCTAGAAGAACGATAGGCCATTCTCCACCACCACACCCTCTAAGGAAATTTGCAAGTATTGTGATAAAGCTGGTCATAAGACCGAGGAATACTGGAAAAAGTTAGGAGCTTATCTTCGATGTGGGAGCCGAGAGCATCGAATCCCGGACTGCCCATTGATGAAGGAGCAAGCAACTAAAGACGAGAAGCGTCTGGCGAAGAAACAAGGCCGTCTTCAAGCTCTCCACGAGGCAGAACCAACAAAGGGCGGAATTGTGGAAGGTACTCTAACTGTTTGTTCTAAAACTACTCAAGTTTTATTTGATACCGGAGCAACTCATTCATTCGTTTCCAAGAAATTTACTGCTTCATTTTCTGAGAAACATGAACTGTTAGATTTGGTCATATCTACAACTCTTGGGAATGAGTCCGATATCACTATTCACTATCCAAACTATGAAGTGATGATTAAAGGAAACAACTTACCTGCTGACCTAATATGCCTAGATATGAAGGGTTATGATGTCATACTAGGTGCCGACTGGTTATCCACATACCAAGCAACCGTAGATTGCCGACATGGCAAGGTAACTTTTATGGATTTCCCAGAGCTGGTTTACACTAGCCCTCGGAGTAGGTCACCTCTTTTATCAGCCCTCCGAGCTAGTAAACTTATGAGTAAGGGATGTATGACTTTCATAGCATTCGTGATTGCCATGGAAGTCGAGGAGATTAAACTTAAAGACATTCATGTAATTCAAGATTTTCCTGACATTTTTCCAAAAGAATTGCCCGGCTTACCCCCGGAAAGGGAATTGTCGTTCACAATCGACCTTGTCCCTGGTGCTGGTCATGTTTCCAAGGCACCGTACAGAATGTCCCCTACTGAGCTGAAAGAGCTAAAGAGGAGCTATTGGGGTTATTGAAAAAGGGTTTCATCAGGCCAAGTACATCCCCATGGGGAGCACCCGTGCTATTCGTCAAAAAAGAAGGACGGATTGATGAGACTATACATTGATTATCAGCAGCTAAATCATTTTACGATCAAGAACAAGTACCCTCTGCCGATAATTGACGAGCTGTTTGATCAATTATCTGGAGCTACATATTTCTCCAAGATTGATCTTCGTTCTGGTTACCACCAACTGAAGATCAAAGAAAAAGACATTCATAAAACTGCATTCCAGAGCAGGTATGGGCATTACGAATTTACTGTTATGCCTTTCGGACTAATAAATGCCCCCACAGTTTTTATGAAGTTAATGAAAACCATATTCAGGCCCTACTTAGACCGATTTATTGTGGTCTTTATCGATGATATTTTGATTTACTCAAAGTCTGAGGAAGACCATGAAGAACATCTCAAGAAGGTGTTGTAGATATTGAAGGAAAACAAATTGTATGCCAAATTTAGCAAGTGTAAATTCTGGCTCGAGGAAGTATCCTTCTTGGGCCATGTAATCTCGAAGAATGAAATTTCTGTTGATCCTGTAAAGGTCGAAGCCATGAAGAACTGGGAATGACCCACAAATGCTACGGAGATTCGAAACTTCTTGGGTCTAGCTGGTTACTACCGGTGTTTTATCAAGGACTTCTCCAAGATTGTTGTTCCTCTGACTAGGTTAACTCGTAAGGAAGTGCCTTATGGAATGAAGACTGTGAAAAGAGTTTCCAAGCTTTGAAGGATATTTTGACCACTGCTCCAGTCTTATCATTACCAATTGAAGGAGAGAAATACGAGGTATATACCGATGCTTCTGGCATTGGCCTCAGATGTGTATTGATGCAAAATGGAAGAGTCGTTGAATACTCTTCCCGGCAACTGAAGAAGCATGAAGAGAACTACCCGGTGCATGACTTAGAGCTGGCCGCGATAGTATTTACCTTAAAGATCTGGAGACACTACCTCTACGGAGAATAATTCACTCTATACTCCGATCACAAAAGCCTCAAGTATTCATTCTCCCAAAAGGAGCTAAACATGCGGCAAAGGTGTTGGCTCGAATATCTCAAGGATTTCAACTTCACTATACAATACCATCCTGATAAGGGAAATTTCGTAGCTGATGCCCTTAGTCGAAAGGCAAGAGTAATTTTGGACAACTATATGATACAAGAATGGAAGTTGCTAGAGAAATTCTCTGAGCTCAATATCAATACAGATGAGAAGAACGGGTGTATTATTCAATCTCATATGAGTCTACATCCAGATTTGCTACCTGAAATTAAGAAGCTTCAAGAAGAAGAGGATTATATGTGAGCCGGGTGGGGGGGGCTTACCCGGCTCACATTTAATCCTCGAGGGATGTGAACCCGGGGTTTTATGGCGGCGGTACAAAAAAAGGTGTGGCAAGATGCGTAGGGTAAGACTCGAACACGGGTGGCCCAATAATCGCTCAGCTCTCCGTACCACTCTTCTAGATTCCCCATTATCAAAAAAAAAAGATCCCGCACTAGTTGAGATAAAAAGCAAGCTGGACGAGAGACTTGATTTCGAGCTGACACCTAATGGCGGATTACTATTTCATGAACGGACATGTGTGCCCGACTGTCCCGAATTGAAGACGAAGATTCTTGAAGAAGCTCATCGATCGAGGTACACGATCCTCCCTAGAGCCACTAAGATGTACCGAGATTTGAAAAGAACTTTCTGGTGGCCTAATATGAAAAGGGAGGTAGCGGACTTCGTGTCTCGTTGCCTGTCATGCCAACAAGTGAAGGTGGAACATCAGAAACCTGCCGAAAAATTGCATCCACTAGATATTCCCAAGTGGAAGTGGGAAGATAATGGCATGGACTTTATCGTGGGTTTGCCCAAGTCTATGGGCGGACATGCTGAAATTTGGGTAATCATCGACCGCCTAACTAAATCGGCCCATTTCTTACCCATCAAAAGACGATGGTCAGCCGATGTACTTGCTGCCCTGTATATTAAGGAAATGGTTAGATTGCATGGTGTTCTCGTGTCACTTGTATCCGACCGAGACCCACGCTTTACCTCTCATTTCTGGAAAAATCTACAACACTCTCTGGGGATGAAACTTAACTATAGCACTGCTTTCCATCCCCAGATATATGGACAGACCGAAAGGACAAATCAAGTTGTGGAAGATATGTTGAGAGCCTGCATTATTGACATCGGCGGAAGCTGGCATGACCTCTTGCCCCTAGCCGAGTTTGCATATAATAACAACTATCAAGCTAGTATACAAATGGCACCTTTTGAGGCACTGTATGGCAGGAGTTGCCGATCTCCAATATGCTGGGATGAAGTTGGTGAAAAATAAATTCGAGGCCCAGATATGGTAAGAGATTCTACCGAGAAGATACACCTCATTAGAGAAAGGTTAAAGATAGCACAGTCCAGGCAGAAATCGTATGCTGACAACAGAAGATGAGATCTGGAATTTCAAGTCGGAGATCATATTTTTCTCAAGGTATCTCCCGGCCGAGGTATTAGAAGATTCGGTGTTAAGGGCAAACTAACACCAAGGTTTACTAGTTCATTCGAAGTGTGTTGACACCTTGAAAATGAGCAAGGGGGGAAAATAGAATTGAAAAGACGATTAGACTAACAGTGAAAAATTAATGGTAAAGCTCGTCAACCGTCTACCCGGCTGAAGCCTTTTCCGGTCAAGCTGATGTCCGGTTTCGTTGTCAGTCAGACGGCGACACTGATGAAATAGCAGTGCTTGACTTATGAGACCTCCTATCACGCTTTAACAAGAGCTATATTACTGCCTCGTCCGAAGTCTACAGGTAACATATCCGACTAAGTCAGATGTTAACTTGTTGACGGATGAGATATGAGCAAAGACAAATATGAAATCAGAACCGGTAAATGAAGATTATGAAAACCTCTGCAAAGTCGTAACGGAAGAAGAACCTTCTCCATGGGCTATATATACCTAGCTGAAGTCTTCTCAGGCTAAAGCTGATATCCGATTTTGTCATCATGCGGGTGACAATGCTGATGAAATGATGTCCTATTCTATCATCGTTCTGGTGACGATGCTGATGAAATCCCGGTCCACTGACTGATGAAGGTCTCCATAATCCCACAAAGACCCGGGTCCACCAACAAAAGGCCTATTGCGGTTCTAGTATATTCAGGGAGACGGCAAGTCCATGTGAAGCCTTAAAAAGGGGCCTAAATGGGCCTATGAAATGGGCTCACGAAGGGGGCGCCAAGATACTCTACGGATGTCTAGCGTGCCGAGAGCTGCTGCACTCGACAGATGCGCACCGTGAAGATGGAAAAGTCACGCCGACTCCCATCTGCCGAGAGGTGAGGAGGGGCTGGGTCTATATAAACCCACTCACTCGAAGAAGAAAGAAGGGGCCGTCAACCTCATCCAGAAATAAAGAGGGAAAAAGAGGAGAGAACAGGGGGAGAATAGAACGAGAGGAAGAGAAGGGCTTCGAAGAGGAAAGAGACCAACAGAGAGAGAGAGCCTCCTCCGCTGAGAAAAGAAAGAAGAGATCAACCTGAAGAAAAAGGGAGAAGAAGCTCCAGGTGGGCAGGCAGCTGGGGAGGGAGAGGAGTCAATGCTCCGCCCTCCCCCATGTTTCTTTTCTTTTCTCTTTATGTATTCCTATGAGTTTCATCTTGATTCACCGGATGTAACCGGGATATCCCGGCCTCTGTTTTACCTCCTTTTCCCTCACTCCCTTCTTGTGATTGGTGTGAGTTTTGGAATGATGTAATTGTTGACACCCGTTTTATACCCAATAAGTCGGGTCATCTCCTTGTTTCATTCTATATGATGCTCCGAGTTGTTCGCTCTTCATTGAATCTCTTGATCAGTTGAGGCCTGTTTCTTGGGTCTTAATTCCTGGATTAAGAATTGGCTCCTGGTGGCGTTTCGTTGGCAACAGCTTAGCAACCCTTCATTGCTATTCTTGAAACTCAATGGTAATAACGGTCCGAACCAGGCGCGTTGTTTCATTATAACGCATGGGGCCTGGACCGTTACTCTTTGAAGAGTCCTAAGGTTTAAGGCCTCGTTTTAAAGCTTATCCTTTTGATTCCACATTGATAATAACGGTCTGTCGTGCAGCCGTTGTTTCATTCTGACGCCCTATGCCTTGGCCGTTGCTTCCTTGAAGAGTCCAACTTGTTGGGCCTTCTTCCCGTTGATCTTATCTTTTAGGGATAAGGTTGATAGTAACGGATGGTCCTTGATGCGTTGCTTCCAAGTGGCGGTCTGTCGTGCAGCCGTTACTTCCTTCCGAGAGTCCTGGCAGTTCAGGCCTTTTCTCTGCTACTCCGTGGTCGAGATAAGGGTTTGGATTGACGATATCTCTTGGAAATCTGATCCTCACGACCTTCCGTTCGATTCTATGGACTCTTGGTGATATTATCTTCGAGGATTTGCTAAGAGTTATCTCTTTATCTTGCTTGATTATCCTCTGCTCGACCTGAGAGTTTGAGGGTCTATAAATAGAACACTTGACTTCATGGCCCGAGGAGAGGAAGATTTGAATTCACGACGAAGTGCTGCCGAACTCAGGAGCCATCTTCATCCAGGAGGAACTGCTTCCCACGTCCATCCATCTCATAATCAAGGGAGTACTTTGGTTTTGGTCTTTCAAGTTCATCATTGCATGCTTGAGTTCTTCCCTAGTTTTTTCTCAATCAAAGCATTGTCCCTCCTCTTTCTCTACGTTTTTCGCTATCCTCTAAGCATACAAACATCTTCCCAAGCTTTTAAAACACCCAGAGGGGTTAAAAAACCAAAAACTCCCCGGTAATCCACTCTCCTTTTGATGATGTTAAGTCCTTTGAGAATTGATGCTATGCTTGTGAAAAGGACTAATTGAGGTTATTGTGTTTTGTCTTTCTATATCTTTGACAGGTTTATAGGTTCATTAACTCGAGGCCCAGGTCTTCTAGCCGGCTGGAAGAGTTGGAGTTAAAAGAATTCAAGCTTTGTTACTGTAGGTTATCTGACGGTCTTGTGCAGGCGCGTCACTCTCTTCCGGCGGTCTATCGTGTGGCCGTCACTTCCAAGTAGCGCACAGGGTTCTGACCGTCACTTCTAAGTTGATCTGCAGGCTTTCTCTGGTTTTCTCTCCCGTGGGCGGGTGTTTCATCCACCTATTTCCAAGGTATATTCAGGTCTTTGACTTGTTTTTACTTTGGTGGCGATCACATCTTTCCTTGGTATTGGGCATTAGCTGTCTTCTTCATCATATCTTTCTATTTTTCTTGCTTGTTCCACCTTCACGGTGTGTTTTTATTTACTCCTTGCTCCACGCCCCGGCATGTGTTTTCCTTTTCCTTAGCATAGTTTGATTGAGATAGCATGCCCGTGCTAGAGCTAGCTATGATTGCCTAGGTTCATGATCACATGTTCATAGGTTTGAGTAGATCTTTGATTGCTTGTTTGTCATCTTACCATATCACTTTTCAAACTTCAAAAGAAAGATAGAAGATAGACAAATAAATATCAACAGATAATTTTTTGGCGATCACGGTGGGACAACTTGTGCCAATCGTGCTTTTGATTCTTGTTTAAACCTGCCATCATCTGCTTGTTGAGTTGCCTTTTGCTTCCCCGTTGTTTACTGCTCATTCTGGTTTTCTGAGTTCTCTGACGGCCCGGTGTCCCCGTGTCACAGTCCTCTGACGCAGGGGCATTAGACCGCCGCTTTGGTTCTGCTATGTGAGCTTCCACGGGCTTTCCGGCTACTTCTGTCTGGTTTTGGTTCCCTGGCTCATCTGACGGTTTCATCCCCCTGCGTTATATATTATCTGGCGGTCTGGCCTTCGACCGTTATTGTGCTCTGACGCAGGGTCCTTCGACCGTTATTCTCCTGGCAGGTACGCATCCGGGGTGCATTTATTTCCGCAGTTTTTACTGTGATTTATTGCTTGGGTGATACTTGACTTCCTTCTTGCTTTGCTCATATCTCCATATCATTGTGTGCACCATTGATTGTTAGATTCTAGGCTAGACTTTGCATGCACTCCGGTGCGCATAGGGTCATTCATCTTTTCATACATTAGATTGCATTTTCCTACCTTGTTGTGAGGACCTCTCGTCTCCATATTCCTTGGGGCCGACTAGGAAATCACAGCAGGGACCTCCATAAGTCCCCGCGAGCCGTGGATTCCCACACGGACGTCGGGCCGGTTGTACCTTTCCTACCACGTGTCTAGGGTTGCATAAGTGAAGGAGTGATCCCACTGAGAGTCAAACCAAGTCCCATATCCATCTCCTACTAGGAACCCATTGTTGAGAGCACATATCAATCAATTCACTAAAGTTCCAAAGGAGAGATCCTAAGAACCTTGTTGCATCATCTTAAACAACTTGGTTGATTTTGAGTGTCTTCATCTTTTATCACTTACATCTTGTTAGAATCACCTAAGTTTGGTCGCTTATTGAGTGTTTTTGTGTTGGTTGTTTTTGCATTTGTCAAGGTTGTCCGTTGCATGTGGAGTTGTTTTCGTCCGTCTGAATCATCTTCTCGAGTCAGTTCATTCTTCACGTTCTATTCTAATCCCCTCTTCGAGTCCACCATGGCATCCTTCAATACTCCTCGCTCCCAGGAGGACTCTCTTCCTCAAGGGCTCCTTGAAAACCCCCCTAGGGTTACTACATTTTCCTCTGGAGAGGGGACTGCCCCTCTCACATCCTCCACTTCTATGGAAGATGGTCAAGCTACCCCTTCTCTCTCTACTCCTTCCGCGGGCTCCGTCCTTCATATGATGGCCCAATTGGATCCAACCCAACTCCAAGTTCTATATCAAGCTATGCAAGGGTCCAATGCTTCTCCCTCTGCCACTATCCAAGGTCAATCTAATCCTTCCATTATTGGGCCGTCCGTTCAGCCCACTCCGATTGATCTCACTCCGGTCCAACCCTGGACCATCACTTTCGCTGGCGTGGAGATGGGCCAATCTTCTAATTCAGCCCATCAATCTTTCGATAAAGGGAAGTCACCTATCCCTTCCTTTGTCCAGGTGGATCATCACAACTCTGGTTCGGTAGCTCTGCAGCCCCTTATGAACCCTTCCGATTTCTTACGCCCTCAGCAAGGAGTGGCCCAAAATCAGTCTAATCCGGGTCTATCTCAGGCCTAATATCCTTCTTACGGGCCTCCTATTTCCACTGTCTATCCTTCCACTCCTTCTTACGGGCTCCCGCCTGTTGCTACAGTCGTTCCATCTGCCCCTCAAATACAATCGGCATCCTTCACCACCCCTGCTCCCTCCCGAGAGCAGGACTTGCTTGACAAGTGGGTCACCATGCAGCAACAACTCGACTTTCTCCAGAAAAGGGTTGGCCCACAATCCTTGGCCGATATTCCTGTTCCGAGCTTCCAGAACATCCGGTTCCCTCCGCAATCAGAGCTCCCCAACTATCGCAAGTACGATGGGAATAGCAATCCCTTCATCCATGTGAGGGATTTTCTTTATGAATCGGCGCAGTTCCAATATGATGATCGCCTCACGACGTACTTATTCCGCCGATCTTTGGACAGTGTTGCTCTGGAATGGTTCTATTCTCTACCACTGGAAGAGGCTGAGAGTTTCAAGGTAGTAAAGGACAAATTCATCCAGCGGTTCCAAGACAGGGTCGGCCCTGAATATTAATTTACAGATCTAGTGGCCGAGAAGATGAAGCCGGATGAAGAGTTCGCCACCTATGCAGACAGGTGGAGACAAATGGCCGCTAGAGTACCGGGCCACATTCCGGGGGAAGAGAAGGTCAAACTGCTGATTTCCAATGCCACCCCGACCTTCCGCAACATCCTGGCCATGAATGACATAGCCAACATGCATCAACTCTATAGCCGGGCGCGCTTCATCCAGACTCAATTCAAGGACTCCCCTATCCATTCCCTCTTTGAAAATCAAAAGCCCAAGTACCACAAGAAACCACAAGGGCCGGTTACTGAGGGAGTCCAAACAAATGAGCAAGTACAAGCCGTTACTTTTCCATATCAGGCCGCACCTTTCCGCTACAACCAAAACCCCCGCAATCCACAAAACTCCGCTCCGTAAAACTTCCAATCCACTCCACAAAACCTTCCCCTCGCCTTCACCATTCCGCAAAACACCTTCGCCACACCACAACAACCATCACCACCACCACAATACCATAACGTCCCTCCACCCAACGGCTACAACAACAACAATCCAAATAGCAAGCGCCCGGCTCCCAGGAGAGCACAATATCCTCCATTGCCAGAGACACTTACAGATATCTTCTCGGCACTCATGTCAGTAAATGCAATCCAACTTCCTCCGGAACGGCCCGTGTGGAACCCGGTAGTTGATCAGACTAAGTATTGTATGTTCCACCGGCAGCCGGGCCATACCATAGAAGGATGTTTTCAGTTCCGAGATCTTGTGTATGACCTACATGAAGGGCAGAGAATCGACTGGGCCGAAATGCATAGGGCCATTGTTGAGATTAAAGAAAAGAGAAGGCAGTCGCAGGGGCAGCAAGTGCAGCAGCATCAAGCACCGCAGCCGCAGCAGCCGCCACAACAGTAGCAACCACAGCAAGTACAAGACCTGGGCATCCATCAGAACCCGATGCCAAATCATCCACCCGCTCCTCAGCAGTAGCCGCCAGCACCAGCGCAAGTAAACATGGTCCAGCCACCGGCCCCCAACGCCGGATGGTCTTTCGATGATGATGGCGCCACACCGCGGGTCATGGACCTCCACCATAATCACCGCAATCCTCCCTTCATCATCCCTGCGCAGCCGACGCCCTCTCAACTCGTCCTCCCATTCACACCCACTCCAGCAAATCCTCTACCACTCTCCATTCCATCATACCCTCCATCACCTGCTCCCATCACCGTCACCACACCACCACCCAATCCTTCACCCATTCTTACCCAGCCGCTAGCCTTCCCTCCACCCGCATCAACATTCCTCACCACCCTGCCTTCCACCAATCCTTCATCCATCATCCGCGCACCGCCCATTAACCTCACCAACCCTACGCTCCACCAAACCGCCTCCCCCGCACCACCTATTCCATTCATCCATCCAGCAGGGCCCATCATACAATCTTCAGATGCCGCGGCAAATTGTGCTTTAAGGAGCGGGAAGATGTTCCATCGGAATTACGCTACTACTTCTAATCCCCAGTCCTCTCAGCCGGTGGCCGAGCAAGAAGAAATTGAACCTTTGCCGGGTACTCAATATGACTTGCTGCATCATCTGGATCGAGTACCCGCCAAAATATCTGTGCTGGAGCTGATCAAAAGGTCCACCCTTCATCAGGATGCGCTGAGGGACTTCTTACAGAAGGTAATGGTTAGCAAATACATGGCAGTTGATAGCCTACCAACGGCACTGGCAACTATCTCCAAAGGGCCGGCAATCACATTCTCTGAAACCGAGCTTGCACCTCCGGGGGCTTGGCAAATGCCACTCTGCATAACAATTACCCTGAACAAAGTCGACATTGAAGTAGCACTGGTTGACACAGGGACCTCAATTAATGTTTGCCCACTCAGCACCCTCCGAGCATGCAACATATCTGAAGAGTTACTACGGCCTACCCCCACCACTATAGCAGCATATGACAACTCAAGGCGAGCATGTCATGGGGTAGTCACCGTTCAGGCAGAGCTCGGGCCCCTTACTATGGCCGTGGAATTCTATGTTCTTGATATCGACCCTATGTTCAAGGCTATCTTGGGTCGTCCCTGGATTGACACACTCGGCGCCGTGCCCTCCACCGCACATCAGTGCATTAAATTCCCCTTCCAAGGGAGGGTCGTCAAAGTTAAGAGCTTATCCACAGTACAGTCAGTAAAGGCTATTTCAGAGCAGGTTCTTCCCACACTCTGGCCAAGCAGCCGGCCCGTTCTATCAGTGTTGGATTTGAACTTTCCTTGGGCTTACACATCCCCTAAGCCCGTCGCTATTCCAGTTAATGTCAAAGTGAAGCCGCAGATTCGAGATTCAAAGGGGTGGAACATTATATTGAAACTGGGCTATCAACCGGGGAGAGGCCTCGGTGCGCAACTGCAAGGGATGACTAAGCCTATACCTAAGGGAAGAAAAATGGGTAGGAGAGGTCTCGGCTACAAAGAGACAGCATTATCTATGATGGGTGATTCTGGGCCGCTCACCTGGGATTATCGTCAGCATTTTGTCAAAGGGCCTCTCCAGCCTGGCACATTAGCTCCAAAGCCAGTTCAGCAAGAAAGGAATACAGTTTGTCCAATTGCCAGTCCGCCGCCCTTGCCAGGAGGGTCAGATGATGACATGCTCGACTACAGTCAGGCCTTGCAGGGGCTCTTTCATGCGGAAGAATGTCAGAAGAAGCAAGAGGTTCGACTGGTGCAATGGAGGCCGAAGAAGCAGCCTATTGTTGATTTACAGAAAGAGGGGAGCCCCCCAATTGCCTTTTCTTGGTCTCCCTCACGCCTCCAATCTATTTTCCAGCAAGGGGACTTCATACCCCGCCTTCCTCCCATCATAATAAATCCATCTTTCATTGATCCACCCGAGATTCTATTTGTTCCTTGTGCTTGCGGGAAGTGCCCACCCATTGATCTATCCACTCTCTTCACTCCTCTTCCTCCCAACGCCCAACTCCAGGAGATGTGGTTCTCTTCTTCCGATCCTTTCTTCGACTGCATTTTCCCCGAGCTGTTCCCTATGCAGCTCCCACCTCCTCCATCTTGCTGTGTAGTCTCCGCTGATCTCCAAAAAAAAATGTCAAATTTGAAACAGAGATTTCATTGGAAGATTACGCTATCCTGTCGCCATCTTCCTCCCAGGGGCACGAGTCCCCTGCACCTTCCCTTCCACTAGGTCTTCTGTCCCCTAGGTTAGGATTAGGGTCCGTCGAGTCTAGGGAAGTAGAGTCGGTCAGGTCTAGAGAAGTAGGGTCTTGTTCTAGGTCGTCCAACCCTTCCTCTGCTGAGCCGCGCTCGCTGGCGCATCCTTCCCGGTCTGTTCCTGATAGATTCTTGCAAGATTTAGCTCAGCACTGCCATGCTCTTTTGAAGTGTCCGAAATTTGTTGCTATGGCAATCGTAATTGAAGACAATGAGGAAATAGAAGGGGTGTGGAGCGATGACGGATTAGGCGTCTATGAGATTGTGGATGAGAAGGATCCAATTAATGAAGACAGTGATGTAGATGACACCGCCGACTTATACGCACAAGGATTGAAAAGATTCGACGAGCCGTCGTCGTCGATGGACGAACCTACAAAGGAAATCAATCTAGGAACCGAAGAAGACCCAAGGCCCATCATGATTGCTGCTAATCTCCCTTCACAAGTAGAAGAGGAATTGATTAAGGTCCTAAGGGAGTATAGCGATTCCTTCGCCTGGTCTTACGAGGACATGCCAGGTCTTGACCCCTCTTTAGTGGAACATCGGCTCGTGCTTAAACCAGGGGCAACACCTGTGAAACAACGGTCAAGAAGATTTCACCCCCACATGGCCTTACGGATCAAAGAAGAGGTCGACAAACTATACAAAGCCAGATTCATCAGAGTAGTTTTGTATCCTCAGTGGGTGGCAAACATAGTCCCTGTTCTCAAGAAGGATGGAAAAGTGCGCATATGCATTTATTTCAGGGATCTAAACAAAGCATGTCCCAAAGATGATTTCCCGCTACCCCATATAGACGTCCTAGTGGATAACACTGCCGGGTATGAGGCGCTGTCATTTATGGATGGGTACTCGGGCTATAATCAGATCCGTCTCGCTCCGGAAGATCAAGAGAAAACTTCCTTCACCACGCCCTGGGGCACGTATTGTTATGTGGTTATGCCATTCGGTCTAAAGAACGCAGGTGCCACCTATCAAAGGGCGATGATGGCCATCTTCCACGACATGATGCATATCTATATGGAAGCTTACGTGGATGACATCATGGTGAAGTCAAGAACTAAGGAAGAACACCCCTCTATCCTGGCTAAGGTGCTGCAGAGAGCCAGGGAGTACAAGCTTAAGATGAATCCGAAGAAGTGTGTATTTGGAGTCTCCTCAGGGAAGTTGTTAGGGTTCCTAGTGAGCAAACGGGGAATCCAGATTGATCCTAATAAAGCACAGGCCGTCATGGACATGCCTCCGCCAAAGAACATTTCGGAACTTCGAGGATTGATTGGTAGACTGTAATTCATTAGAAGATTTATATCTCAGCATTCTCAGAGGTGTCGTCCGTTTTATGACTTGCTTAAAGCGGGGGTCAAGTTCGAATGGAATCAAGATTGTCAGAAGGCCTATAAGGACCTCAAAGAGTATCTATCCAATCCCCCGGTTTTGCAACCTCCTGTCCCTGGGAAACCCCTAATCCTATACATCTCGGTTATTGAGGACTCCCTAGGGGCGGTCTTAGCACAAGTAGATGATGAAGGGAAGGAGCGGGCTACGTACTACCTCTCTCGACTGTTTAATCCAGCTGAATCCAAGTACACCGCTATGGAGAAGACTTGTGCCGCCTTAGTGTGGGTAGCTCAGAAGCTTAAACATTACTTTCTCGCCCACCCAGTTAGGTTGATCTCTAGAATGGACCCGATCTGTTATCTCTTAGAAAAACCCATCCTTTCTAGTAGGTTAGCTCGCTGGCAGAGCTTCCTCTCTCAGTTCGACATCACCTTTGTTGTTCAGAAGGTAGTCAAAGGATATGCCATTACTGAGCATCTTGCACATCTCCCTATTCCTCACACCGATTCTATTCAGGATGATTTCCCTGATGAGCATCTCTCTGTCCTTTCTCATCATCCCTTTTGGTCTTTGCACTTCGATGGTGCACTCAACTCCCAAGGCCAAGGGATCGGTGCTGTCTTGCTTACTCCAGAGGGAGTAACCATCCCCTTCGCTTATCAACTTCGATTTCCTGCTACCAACAACATCGCTGAGTATGAGGCTCTCTGGCCGGCTTGAAGCACGCCTATCTTCTAGGCGCGCGTTATTTGAACATCATAGGAGACTCTCAGCTCGTCCTACGGCAAGTTCTGTCCACTTACCGTACTCGTGACCCCAAGCTCAAGCCTTATCAAGATTTGGTCACACTCATTGCTAAGCGATTCCGTAAGCTGATCTATATCCATACTCCCCGTTCTCTGAACATTCTAGCTGATGCTTTGGCATCTCTTGCTTCCTCCTTAGCTTTCCCTCTCAGTCGTAGCACTGAGACCATCGTCGTCCAGAGATTGGACGCACCCTCTCTTCAAGATCCTTGGTTCATCAACCTTAGGAAAGCTGTAGAGGCGAGAGCTGAGAAGGAAGATCTCAAGGAAGTTTCATTAACAGAAATAGAGGAGATTCTGGACGAAGAAGAATTGCCTTGATATCATGAAATCGAATTGTTTTGCAAGGAAGGGTCATTCCCAGAAGGGGCAAAAGCCGAGCAACGTAAAGCAATAAGAAGAGTCGCCGCAAGGTACACTATCATTGCAAGAGAACTGTATAGGCGCGCTACTAATGGAATGCTCATGAGATGCTTGGATGATGTAGAAGCTTGGAAAGTGATTGAAGAGGCCCATTCTAGTGAGTGTGGAGGTCATGTCAAAGGCCAGGCTCTAGCGAAGAAGATCCTTAGGCAGGGCTACTATTGGCCCACTCTAGAGGAAGATTGCTCCCTCTATGTCCGGAGGTGTCTTAAATGCCAACTCCATGCTGATAAAATTCACTCTCCAGCTTCGTCTCTCCATCCTATGACTGCTCCTTGGCCTTTCTCTATGTGGGCTTTCGACGTTGTTGGCCCGCTCGGTGATCCTAATTCTCAGATCAAGCAAAAATCCTTTATCCTCACCGCTACTGAGTACTTCACCAAATGGGCCGAAGCCTAGGCGTACGCAGAGATCAAAGCTACAACGGTGTGCCGCTTTATCATGAAGAATATCATCTCGCGGTTCGGAGTACCAAGCAGCATCATCACCGACAATGGACCCCAGTTCGTCTCCCAAGAGCTTAAGGACCTCTGTAAGAAGTTCAAAATTGCATTGCATCATTCATCTCCATATTATCCTAAAGGCAACGGTCAAGCCGAGGCCACTAATAAAACCCTTCTTAAAATCATCAAAAAAACGTGTGAATCTCATAAATTTTCGATTTACCAGAAAGATTGGTGGAAGCTCTGTGGGCTTACCGCACCTCCGTCCGTACTCCTACGGGACAAACTCCCTATTCCCTGACCTATGGGATGGAGGCGGTGCTCCCATATGAGATCTTAATCCCTTCCCTTAGAGTGCAGCTCGATAAGGAACTTAATCTCGATGAACGTCGAGAGGCGTTGCTGGTCCAGTTGGAACTCTTAGATGAGAAGAGGATGAATGCGGCCGATCACGTTTCTGTTTATCAAAAGAGGGTTTCGCGTTATTTTCAAAAAAAGGTGATTGAACGTAAGTTTATAACGGGTGATATTATTTTGAAATGCAAATTCATTCGGTCTGCAGGTCCTAGGTCTAAATTGCAACCTAACTGGGAAGGGCCGTTTGTAATAAAAGAGGCTTATCCAGGGAATGCTTATCGTTTAATGAATGCGGAAGGTGAGGAGCTCTCTCACCCGTGGAATGGGTTGTATCTTAAGTGTTTCTTTCCTTAGAGTGTAAACCACGTGCTTCCCCGGTAGCAAGATCTTCCTTCCTATTTTTAAAAGAAGGGTCCCGAGTAAGGCAATCACACATCACACGACATCCCTGGTCAGGATCCTTGTTTAAAAGACACCGTTTCTCCTTGGCCATGCCTTAGGGGAAAGTCGAAGTCCTTGTCCGCTTCATTCTTCGGCTGAATCCAGGGGCAAGGAGTGAATAAGGAGGCGACAACCAATCCAAACACCCTAATGAGAGGAGGTCTCAAACAGGGGCAAGTCCGTTATGACCTGACGCCACAAGCAAGAAAGGAAAAGAAAAGAAAAGGACTGCTTTTTACGACAAAATCAAAAGCATTATCTCAAAGGTCTACAAATTCTGAATATCCGAAAACTCTAAGGAGAAAAGGAAGCTAGGCATGACAAGAGTGGTAGTACAGTTCCCCGCGGGACGTTATGAGCCCGGTCGCATGCATGTCTAGGGTGGACAAAGGTTCGATGATGGACGCAAAAAGTCCCGGCGCAACAGACCAAATCTCCAATAGGGTTGTGCGGTGAGAAAATCAAGTCCTAAAAACTCCCATATCTGGCCTAAGCTTACCCCCATGATCTTTTTTCCTTTTAGGACTAAGATTAGTACCCTGGGTATGGCATTGGTAGAAACACCGTCAGGATGATTTGGTCTTGGCCAGGGGTTGTCCCACTATTACACGCCAATCTCGGGACTCAATCTAAAACAAGGAAGGGTTCGCGTTGCTAGAGAGGCACTGTTTTTTTTAAAATCCAAAAAAACAATAAATATTCTCAAAATCCAAAAAACAATAAATATTCTCAAAATCCAAAAAAATCAAATATCTTGAAAATCCAAAAACATCAAATATGTTCAAAATCCAAAAACATCAAATATTCTTAAAATCCAAAAACATCAAATATTTTCAAAAAAAATCCAAAACAAAACAAATATTTTTTTATAAATCCAAAAACATTAAATATTTTCCAAAACTCCCAAAAATACCATCATGTGTATAGCATGCATTTGCATTTTCATTATGTTTCCGCCTATTTAATAAAGGCTCCACCCCTTGACCGAATATCAAGAAACGGTCATTATCTAACTTGCTTCAAGGCAAGGGGTTGAGTCTAAGAACAGATCTAACTTGATTCATGTTTAAAGTATGTGCAGAATGCAGGGACAAGATTCAAAGCAAAAAGGTTCACGACTATGTAGGTTCAAGGTATGTAACGCGCCAACATCAGACCGTTACAGTCGCATAACGGCCCCCTCTTCGACCGTTATTTTCCTTCAGGCATGGGCCTTCTTTCTTTCACTAGCCATCACTATAACGGTCTGGAGAATACCGTTACTTGCTTATAACGGCCCGACGCCTATCCGTCATATCCTTCAGAGACAGGGTTCTATTGTTACTCTCATTCTGACGGCCTGTCGTAAGACCGTTATTTCCTTGTAGCGGCCCATTGCATATCCATTTCTATCTCCAGAGGCTCTGCCTGTTCACGTCATTCCAACCCATTCAAAACACGAAACTCAAGCCCATTCAACTGTGGCAATTTCATCTCATTCAAGCAAGCTTAATGAAATATAATTCTTGATAAACAAGCTCTGATGATCAAATACACATAACATCTCTCATGAACAAAAAGAAAATCAAGATACGTTCAATTTCTTATCCGCAAGAGGGCGGATTCTTCTCAACTTTTTCACGTAATCTCGACGTGTTTCGTCGTTCTCTTCAACTTCTGCTTGCCACGGGCGCACCTTAATGATCTCCCACGTGATCAGCGCATTCCGGACTGCTTGTTCATCTTCCTCGGTCCCCATCTTCCTAGGTAAAAGGGGAGGGTAGTGTGATAGTGCAGAAACGCCGGTTCGAGGTAGTCCGATCTGAAGATGGCACCGGTGCGGGTTGTAGATCACCATGGTAGTATTCCCCACAAGCTGGAGGACCAGGCCTTGACGTCGCGGTATTTTGATAAGAGTGCTTCGAAGGATTCTTGGTCGCATAATGAACTTGTCCATTGGTAAAGTGTTGAAAAAGAGGCGCCATTCATCCCGAGTTTTCTTATCCGCCGTCCTGCATTCAACCTGAGAAGAATATCCAAATGCCCCTCCAATGAAGAAGAGAGGGTGGCTCCTGAAGATTCGGCTAGCTGAAGTTATGTCTTTCATAGGAAGGAATTTGATTCTCACTCCCATCCAGCACTCAAGGAGTATCATGGAGCCGAACAAAGGACCTCCTAGGCAAGCCGAGCTTAGTCCTTCATAGAGGTATGAGAGGACCGCTTGAGAGATAGACATTCCCCGCCACAGCCCGCTAATAATGCTAAGATTTTGGATGTCTAAGAGGTGGTCGGTCGTAGTAAAAAGGAAGACCCCGCACAAGTAAACCGCCACCGCCTTGGCTATTGCTTCATGTCTCTCCCACATGTTTTTACAATGAGACACTATCCATTGTGCCAAGGGTATCAAGTGAACATGATGCGGGCTGATCATGGTCCTCACGTCCTTTGGATTATGAATGAAGTCGCTCAAGATCAAGGACGGGTCAATAGGCTCTATTGTATAGCAAACTCGGTCTTCATCCCCCGCCTTAGTCTTAGGGAGGGCTAGGTAGGTCTCTACCTCTTCTAATAGGACTGTTGCTTCGAAGGAAGGGAAGATAAAGGTATGAGTTTGTGGATGCCATAGTTCCACAAGTGCTGAAATACTTGGCCAATCTAAGGATAATTTCTGGAAATTTTTGCCCAAAACCAAGAGGGGTTGAAGGTGCCAAGCTTTAAGGATTGATGTGACTTCTATAGGGAGGGCCTTTACCATGGGAGCCACCCACTTCAGATTAGAGTAGCATCTTGGGCCAGGAAGAGGCTTGAAGGAAGAAGGAGAAGAAGAAGTCAAAAAATGAATTGAAGTGCAGAATTTTCTGGACTTGGGTGTGTTGTTGAGGGACTTACCACCCTTTGAACGTTGGAGCTTAGATGCTTGGGAATTGATGTCAACCGTTGGAGCTCTCCATGTTCTTTTCTGGCTGCTTTAGGTCCGGTGTAGACCTTCTCCTCCGTGGCCATCACCTCAAAGCATCTCTTCATCTTGATTTCTGCCCTTAGGAGAGGTTATTCAACCCTAAAGCAGAGGTTTGCAGCAAAGATACGATTTTTTGGTTGAGTTTCCAAGTCTTAAAGGTTTAATTTTGGCTTTGAAAGGATAAGACTTGAGTTGGAAGACTTTATCTTCAATCTAGATAAGTTCTAGTAAGGGATTAGGTGGCTAAACCTCGGGTTTAAGTCCTCACGGCTCAATCCGTCTCGGAATACAACCCAGGATCTAACGGTCTATCGTACGGCCGTTATTTCACTCCGACGTGCCAACCTTAGGCCGTCGCATTTTCCTGTGGGTTTAATTCCCCGATCATGTTCTGTGAAGATTAACGGTCTAAGGCCTGACCGTCGTTTCTTGTAACGCATGAATCTTGAGCCGTTATACTCGCATCCACTCAGTCCTTTCTCTTCTAGGCTAAGCACTTCTTGACGGCCCTGGTTTTGGCCATTGCTTCACTCTGACGCGTCTCCCTCAGGCCGTCGCATTTTTTGCTAGTTGTCCTGACAACCATCGTTCTGCCATGATCAACGGTCTAGTCTTTGGCCTTTATTTGTTTTTTATGCACCTGCCGTTGGCCGTCGTTTCTCCTGAAGCCCTACTACCAGGATGGGCCCCTGTTATGATTAACGGCCTTTCACCGGCGCGTCGTTTGATTATGACGGTCTGAGCCTAGACCGTTACTTTCTCTACTGCTGAATTCTGGCTATTCCTTCTGCCCTTGCCTAGACCTGGCGGTCTCTCGCATTGTACACCTCATTCTCTCTGCATTTTCACACACATACATTCCTGCAAATAACTCATGCACACATTCCTGCCTATGACTCATTCATCCATTCATTCATTTCATCCGTCCCTGCACAATCAAACACACATCCTTTCATTCACTAAACAAACAGAAAACCCAAAAAAGATCTCATTCCTTTTTTAAAGTTACATACAAGTGATAAGAAAACATAAAAATCATTCGGCCGGCTTATCCGCCGGACCGCCATCATCCTCTCTATCCTCGGGTCTCCTCGCGGGTGGTGGCGCTATGGAGGCACTCTCCTCCTGCAGTCCCCGCTCCGCCCTCTCATTCCTCTGTTGGCCGGAGGAGCTGACAAGGAAATCCCCTACCGAGCCGCTCGGGGCAGCACTCCGTCGTGCCCCACTCTGAGAAGCACTCCGCTCCGGTCCCCGGCCCATCATCCGGATCGTCCGCTCCAGCGTCCGCAGCTCGATCTTCAGCGTGAAGATCTGACGCCGCGTCTCCCGCGCCTCGGTCCGGTAGCGATCCGGGTCCGCCGTCCCGATACGGAGCTGCTCCACCTCAGCCTGTGCTCGCGCTAACTCTATCCGTAGTTGCTCCATCTCTGCATCATCTGAGCGTCGCGGGGCCTCCGCTCTCAGCCGAGCCATCTCTGCCCGTACAAGCTCTGTCTCCGCTCGGGCTCGATCGGTCTCAGCCCGGCTTCTCTCTGCCTCTGCCCTCGCCTGACTGGCCTCGACCACTGCTGTTGCTAGCTCCCTCACCTGTAGATTGCATTTTATATCATATCATTAATCACAAGGCATTTTTAGGTGAGATCATAAACATGAGCGTTTTTAGCATCTTACCCGCTCCGTGAGGATGGCCTCCGCCTCCTCGGCCCGGGCAACTGCCCGAGCAAAATCAGCCTCTGCTCAGCCCTGCCTCCCGCAGGCTGTGAGGAGGACGATGGGGCATCCGGTCCGGCTCGCTGGGCTCTCTCGGCCCGCTGCATTTTTAGGAACCATGGTTAATCAGCATGTGCATCATAAACATCAATTGTCATAATCATAAGCATTTTTCTAGGTTTTAAAATCTCACCAGGAGCTCTAGAGCGGTCCGGTACCCGTCCCGCTGCTGGATGGTGGAATGGAGTAATCCCTCCAGCTCAGCGATCCGTCCCTCAGGGTCTAGCTGCATGTCGAGAGCATGAGTCAATACATCCATCACATGGCATTTTTGCATATAGAAAGAGTTTTGGGTTTAGAATTGCATACCGGTCGTCGGGTACCTCGGTACACCCGGTCGCCATAGAGTCGAGCAAAGGCCTTCAGATATGCCTCATCGCTCTCATCTCGTTCCTTTACCGCTCAGCACCGCCTATTCCAGTCGTGGACGTACTTCGCCTTCCGGGCACACCAATCTACATTACCGCTGATGCCCCTTGCTGACTTGCCGGGGTGGTCATCGCTGTGGCGTGGAAAGGTCACCTCGGGCTTGTGAAGTCCCCGGGTCCGCAGGATCAGCCTGTAGTGCAGAGGCTCGATGATGTGGATGTAATGCAGCCATATGTCTCATCCCCGGTACGATAAAGCCGCCTCCACCCAGGGCTGTCCCGTATAACCCTCGCCACGGTATGGGGTCCATCTCACCTGAGAGCATTTAGTTCATTCATCCGCATTAGCATATAGAAGCATTAAAAGCATGAGCATTTAAAAAGCATTTATTAGCATATAGAAGCATATAGAAATCATTTTTGAGTTCGGGACTCACCGACGTATGTGGGAAGGAGTCTAGGTCATCCTGGATCGTCCGGGTCAGTCTGATGATCGACCCTGTGTCTCTCGCCACCGACCAACGCCTCGCAATCGGTATGCGATCAGGATGGAGTAGTGCACCTATCCCGATGCCCGGGAGATACATGTAGCTCCAGATCTGCATTTAGAAATCAAGTCAGCCGCATGGCATAATCACAACATAATCATAATCATATAGAAAGCATTTAAATTGCGTTTACCTGTAGGAAAGGCGAGAAACCACCCAGCATCGTCTGTCGGTCCGTGGTGCTGAGGGACTCGAACAAGAATGCGAGCACTGCCGCTCCCCAGGCGTACCTCCTGACTCTGCCCAAATCCTCTATCATCGGCAGCAGTCTGCAGCTGATGACGTCTGCCCGAGTCGCGAAGAGGAGCTTCCCGAATAGCAGCATCAGGAAGCGTCTGAGCACTCTATCTCCCTCTGGTCCTGCCTCTGCCGCCACGCGAGGGCGCACCTGGTCTATCACTCTGCCCAGATGCTCCTCAGGTGGCTCTCCCACGGCGATCGCCACTCCTCTCAGTCCCAAGCTCTCCTGCAGCACTGATCTCGAAAGCTGAGAGGAGGATTGTCCCGATCTGATCAAATCTAGCCCGAGCAGCTGCTGCGCCATCTCTCGGTAGTCGCCGTATGTCCACCCGGTCACTGCGGCTCCGTGGACTCTCAGTCCTGTAATCCTCGCTATATCTTCCAGCATGGGGATCATGTGGCCCCACGAGAAGATGAAAGCTCTGCTGATCGGGTCCCATCTCTCGTGCAAAGCGTACAGTAGCGGCGTGTCCATCCGGATAACCTCGATGCTGAGCACCTCGGCGAATCCCATGCCGGCTAATCTCTCTCTCTGGTAGTCGGGCAATGCCTAGTACACTGCTCGGATCTATAGCTAGGAGATCCGCGATCGTCTCTTCCCCTGCATTGCATATTAGATCATTAATTAGTCCAATTTGCATCATATAATCATTGCATAAACATTCATAATTGAAAACAAAACAAAAATTTGAAATTTGAAAACCCTAAAAAATAGCTTAAGTCCCTGGCATGAGTGACGGCCCTGGGATGGGGCGTCTCTTGCTTGTGGCGGCCTCGTCATGATGCGTCAGACAAGTGACAGTCGCTGGGAGGACCGTCACATTGACTGCGTTTGGGAAATTTTTCCCTTGCATCCCCGTGGTCTCCCACTATGGCCAAATGGCCTACAATTGCTCCTAGGGGGTTCGTAGACCCCTTTCTACCCCTATTCCCCACATCCATTCATAAATAAAACACAAAAAAATCAAAATTTGGAGTTAGGGCGATGATGTGACACAACCTAAGACTTAGGCAAGCAAGCACATTCACAATCAAAAAGGGCCAATTTTGGGCCACCGCTCTCCCGTCGCTCACCCAAGCCCGGGGTGACTTGGCGATGCCAAGTGGAGGATGTGGGGTTGGGCCCTTGCTGGTAGAGGGCCAGCAAGGCCAAGACTTGATTCCCAATGGATGTGGAAGCCCAAATCAATGGGGCCGACAAAGTGCCAAAGGCACGGGTTCCACTCTCTTCCCACGATGATCACTTATAGCAATGAGCTTAAGGATCGGGCTCTCGTCACGGCCAGCGGAGTTTATGAACTAATATTGAAAGAACAAGCATGAATTAGAGCAAATTTTTGGAGCACTCACTCGATCGGTTTGAAGAAAGCAATCCCGCTCTGAGACGAGGGCGAGCGGGGAGGCGAGTGGATCCCCACACGCCGCGGCGGTGTCGCTTGACCTGCCCAAAGAAGTTACAACACTACACCTCTCGCAGGAGGGGGACCTTGGGGTGGGGGTGAATGATATTACAATCAATACTACCTCCACACAGGGAGGGGCCTTCAGCCGGCCAAGCGGGGAGGGGAAAACGAGGACCAAAAGCGATAAGAAGTTGGGAAGCCGAATCTGCCTGCTATCTGGGAGGGAGGACTGACAGTCGAAGTTGGGGCTGCAGAAGTTGAGACAGAATTTTTATGATCGCGAGACCAGGGGGGAACTCTTCGTGACTGGTACTGGAACACCTCAGAATTTTTTAAATTTCTTCTGGTACTACTGCTGACTGGGGTGGAGCTTCGAACAGAGTGGCAAGTTCTGGGACTGGCAGCTTCAGATTTCCAACCGCAGGTTCCAGAGAATGCTCCGATGGCTCCCGGACTCCGAATTGAGAACCGCCAGAGTTGTTGGAATTGTGGACGAGTCTTCTTCACATAAAAACTGACAGGGTTACCAAAAGATGCCGGAGAAGATCTGGAGGCTATGAACAAGGATGACTGGTCGGGGTAGACTGTGGGGAAGCAGATCCGTGCAGCAGAGGGAGAAAATTGATAACTTCTGCTACTGGATGCCGAACGGAGTTCTGATTCTTGATTCTGAAACTAGACAGAGCGATGAAGAACTTTGTAGAAGAGCTTGGGGGCTGATTCTTCCTAGGTTCATCGTGGCAGTGCTTCTAATCCGGTTCTGGTACTCAGTAGGGATAGCTCTGCGCCATTGTGGAAAAACGAAGCTCCTGGGCAGCACACAACTCGGATGAAGAAGAAACCACTTCTGTTGCGAAGAAGATAGGGAGACGCTTCTGTGGATGCCTCTTGTGACTTCAAACTCGTCCGGAGGAAGTCGTGGTGGCCGCTGCAAGTTGCTGGTTCATCTACAACCTCTGGATAGCAAACTGCAACTTCGAAGTAGCTTCCAATGACCAAGAAAGAAGAAGGGGAAGGGGGTAGATGAGTGTGGGAGTGACCCCTGGTTGTAAGGGGGTCTTGGAGGGGGTGTTCTAAGGTGTGGGAGGTGGAGAATAAGGTCTGGAAGAGGGTCCAATAAATGGTGGTAGTGGGGGCTGTAAATTTGGTTGGAATGGAGAGAGGGAAAGGATATTCGAAAATAGGTTTAAGGGTGGGGTTAATTTTTTTGTCTTGGGAATGGGGGGGTTGTGTTGGGAGGGAAGGGGTGCTTGGGTAGGGAGGGTGCTTGGGAAAGTGGGAGGGGTAGTTGGGGGTTGGATGGTGAGGAGAGGATTGGTGGAGGGGGTCTTGGGAAGGGGTGGAGTATTGATGATGGTTGTGGGGAATGGGAAGAGGCTTAAATGGGGTAGGTGGGGAGTGGAGGTGGTTGGGAAGGGAGGAGAGAGAAGAAAATTTGAATTTGGGTGTTGAGGAGAGAGAAAGTGGAGTGAAAAAGAGAGATTAAGAGAGGGAAGGGTGGGGAATCTCTCCCCTAGGGTTTCTCACCCAAAAAATGGAATCTCTCCACTAGATAAGAAGTGTAAACTCTCAAAATGGCAATTTTTCATTGATTGATTCATTAAGTTGAAATGGGGGGGAATGGGGTCCTATATATAGGAAACCCACATTTCTACAAAAGTCCCTGACAATTGACTCAATGACAAATAACCGAGGGGGTAGGGGAGAGCCCTTGGGCCAAGCCCAATGAATTGGGCCCAATAGCTAACTAAGCAACCTAATGACACTCAAACTTAGGGAAATGAACACAAGACCTAGGAACATGACTCAAATAAAAGGGAAAATACATCAAATGACTCAAATAAAAATTACATAGGACTCAAAATTAAATGACTAGACCATGCCGGATGCAACCGGGGTGAGGAGATGAGCTGTGAACATGGGCATGGGAGGTGATGTCCCCATCATACTCCCGGGGTGCGGAGAACTCGACTCTGTCGAGTAAGTGTCCTTCCCTCCTTGGAGGGTGTAGAAGTGGTACTGCCCTCAAGTCTTCCGAACGAGACCGATTCATCCACCTGCCGAGATAGCGCTCGTATATCTTGCTCCTGGTGGTCGTGACCTGTTCATCCAATATTCGTTCAATGCGCTCACGCTGGGCTCTCTTGGCTGGTGGACTCTCCTCACAGGTGGGCGCTCTCTCAACGGAGGGAATAGGCTCAATATCCTCACTAGGTACCACCATGGGTCCCTTGTATGGCACTAGGTCGGCGACACTGAATGTGGGACTTACCCCATATTCCTCGTGGAGATCTAACTCATAGGCATTTGTACCAATGCGCCTCAGGACCTGGAAGGGACCAGCCCCACGTGGCCTCAATTTGGAGATGGCTCCCGGGGAGAGCCTCTCCGTTCTTACCATCACAAAGTCACCCTCATGGAATTCTTGGTGACGTCGATGAGAGTCGGCTCGCCTTTTATAAGTCACATTCTTCTTGCTAATGTGCTTGCGGATCTCTTTATGCAATGTTGTGAATGCAAACATTCTAGGGGTGATGGGTGGACCTGGGCAACCAAAAGTAGACCTATCATGTAATGATGTAGTGTAGACTTTGGTCAGCCTAGGTGGGCCGGGGCACCCGTAGGTGGCCCTATCATGCAAAGTGGTGATAAATATCGGGGGACCCGGACATCCATGGATGCCTTTGACATGCTTAAGACCCATGATGATTGAAGGTGGACCATTACATCCGAACATGGACCACTCATACTTTTTACTTGACATGTGGGTGATATGAATGAATGGACCCAACATAGTGTTCATGCCAAGTGGTGTGGTAAGCCTAGACACATGCATGTATAGGTGTGGGACAACCTTTGAACTCCCATTGGAAAGGATCGAATGGATCTAAGAAGGTGGTCATCATGGGGTGGAGCACAACCTTATTACCTAGGGATATGTGGCCCAAGGTCATGGCTCCCAAGGTGTAACTTGAATCATGGATGAGGTGGGTTTGGCCCAATATGGTGGGTGAGGGTAGGAAAGGGTGGGTGGTTGGTAAGATGGTTGGGTCATATGAGTCCCTTGACTCCCATTGGAATGGATCATATGGATCATAAAATGGGTCACCTAGGGGGAGGAACTCCATGTCCTCAAGATCCTTAAAAGGTGCTAAGTCATCCTTCTCCATGATAGTTGGGCCAATGTTCTTGACAAGTGGGTCGGCCATGAGTGGAGGGCTTGGCTTTCTACCCGAGATAAGAAGCTCTAAATCGAGGAGAAGGTTGGGCTCATCAGGTGTAGGGAGGAATAGAAGGAGGTCGCTAGTGTAGCAACCAATGGTGCAAACCGAGGTGATAGACCCTATGCATAGGTGTAGGAGGCTAAGGCTCCTAGGTTGTTCGACCATAGGGGTCAACATGCTAGTTATCTCTAATTGCCATGATATGCCCTTGAGAAGGTCCTCTAAGGTCTCCACTTGATAGGATGCTTAGATTGTGGTGTGATAGGAGAAGAAGGGCACTATGGAAAGGTCTCGTTCTGTGGGAGAGAAAACATGGGCCGGGGTCTCTCGAATTGGGCTCTCCTTTAGCCAACTAACAATGGGTTCTCCTAAGATGAGCTCCGCCCCAACTAGAGAGGGTGGTGTAAGGTAAAGACCATCGTGTGAGATTTCTTCTTCAGCTTGGACTTGGGTTTCCTCCAAAGTGGGGGGTGGGTTTGGAGTGCTCACAACTATTGGATTGGGTATGAGTTCTGCTACCAAAGAGGTGAGAGAGTCTTTTGGGGTGATGAGGGTTTGTGTGTGGTATTCCCAGGGTAGAGGGTAAAGGGAAACTTGGATTGGGATTGGTAGGATGTGGTTTGGGAGTGGAAGTAGTGGAGGTCTAGGTTGGGGTAGGATTGGGTTTGGAAGTGGAAGGTGGGTTGGGCGACAGGATTTGGGTTGGGTGGTGGTGGCCGTCATGGTTCTAGGTGGAGGAATGGACACGGGGTCTACTTGGGTTTGAATGGTGAGAATAGGGTGAGTGGTGGTCCTTTTTGGGGAAATCGGGTCGGTTAGGGGTCTCTTCCCCTTGGGATCGGCTGGTTGTGGAGGGGTGGTAGTGGGGGCCAATTGAGTTTGGACAGATAGGTTTGCGGAAGGAGGTTTTGGTTGGAGTGTGGGGATCCTCAAGGGATTTGGTGGAGAGGTGGTTATTTGGTTTATTTGGGTCTTAAGGGAGAGGACTTGGTCATGAAGTGTTGTTATGATGGTTGAGAGATGAATTGTTGGGGGTGGTGGGGGTGGAGACCAAAGGTCGGTCTCAAGTTGGCCGGGTGGGGATGGAGGAGTGGTAGTGCTCCTCGGGTTAGGGGTGCTTGAGTAGGAGGGGTGGGAATGTTTGGGGATGTAGATCTTTCTAAGTTCTACCTTCATCTCTTCCCATGAGTGAATAGGTTCTTGTCTTCTAACCCTCCTTAAGCCCTCTATGTGTTCCCACTTACTTTTGGCTTGACCCCGAAGTCGTCCCTTGGCCTTTCGGACTCTCGCCGGTCCATATACCCAAGTCTTTTCGAAGTACTTTTCTATCGTAGCCTCCCACCTAAGATAGTCACTAGAATGTGATCCGTCAAAGGTAATATCCCTATCTAGGATGAAGTCTATGGGTGGTGAGTAGGCTAAGTAGGTGGTCATGATGAACGGGGGGATCAATGCAAGGGTCGGATTGATGATGACACCAATGCAAGCATGCCCTAGGACTTGACTTCATAGAGACAAGTCAATGACTTGCTCTGATACCAATTGATGTGACACGACCTTGGACTTAAGCAAGCAAGCACATTCGCAATCTAAATGGGCCAATTTGGGCCGCCGCTCTCTCGTCGCTCACCCAAGCTCGGGGTAACTTGGCAATGCCAAGGTGAGGTTGAGGGGTTGGGCCCTTGCTGGTAGAGGGCCAGCAAGGCTAAGACTTGATTCCCAATGGATGTGGAAGCCCAAATCAATGGGGCCGACAAAGTGCCAATGGCACGGGTTCCACTCTCTTCCCACGATGATCACTTATAGCAATGAGCTTAAGGATCGGGCTCTCGTCACGGCCAGCGGAGTTTATGAACTAATATTGAAAGAACAAGCATGAATTAGAGCAAAGTTTTGGAGCACTCACTCGACCGGTTTGAAGAAACCGATCCCACTCGGAGACGAGGGTGAGCGGGGAGGCGAGTGGATCCCCACATGCCGCGACGGTGTCGCTTGACCTGCCCAAAGAAGTTACAACACTACACCTCTCGCAGGAGGGGGACCTTGGGGTGGGGGTGAATGATATTACAATCAATACTACATCCACACAGGGAGGGGCCTTCAGCCGGCCAAGCGGGGAGGGGAAAACTAGTACCAAAAGCGATAAGAAGTTGGGAAGCCGAATCTGCCTGCTATCTGGGAGGGAGGACTGACAGTCGAAGTTGGGGCTACAGAAGTTGATACAGAATTTTTCTGATTGCGAGACTAGGGGGGAACTCTTCGCGACTGGTACTGGAACACCTCAGAATTTTTTAAATTTCTTCTGGTGCCACTGCTGACCGGGGTGGAGTTTCGAACAGAGTGGCAAGTTCTGGGACTGGCAGCTTCAGATTTCCAACCGCAGGTTACAAGGAATGCTCCGATGGTTCCCGGACTCCGAATCAAGAACTGTCAGGATTGTTGGAATCGTGGACGAGTCTTCTTCACAGAAAAACTGACGGGGATGCTAAAAGATGCCGGAGAAGACCTAGAGGCTATGAACAAGGATGACTGGTCGGGGTAGACTATGGGGAAGCAGATCCGTGCAGCAGAGGGTGAAAATTGATAACTTCTGCTACTCGATGCCGAACGAGTTCTGCTTCTTGATTCTGAAATTAGACAGAGAAATGAAGAACTTTGTAGAAGAGCTTGGGGGCAGATTCCTCAGAGGTTTGTCGTGGCAGTGCTTCTAATCTGGTTCTGCTACTCAGCAGGGATAGCTCTACGCCATTGTGGAAGAACGAAGCTCCTGGGCAGCACACAGCTCGGATGAAGACGAAACCACATCTGTTGCGAAGAAGACAGGGAGATGCTTCTGTGGATGCCTCTTGTGCCTTCAAACTCGTCCGGAGGAAGTTGTGGTGGCCGCTGCAAGTTGCTGGTTCATCTGCAACCTCTGGACAGCAAACTGTAACTTTGAAGTAGCTTCCAATGACCAAGTAAGAAGAAGGGGAAGGGGGTAGATGAGTGTGGGAGTGACCCCTGGTTGTAAGGGGATCTTGGAGGGGGTGTTCTAAGGTGTGGGAGGTGGAAAATAAGGTCTGGAAGAGGGTCCAATAGATGGTGGTAGTGGGGGCTGCGAATTTGGTTGGAATGGAGAGAGGGAAAGGATATTCAAAAATAGGTTTAAGGGTGGGGTTAATTTTTTTGTCTTGGGAATGGGGGGGTTGTGTTGGGGAAGGGAAGGGGTGCTTGGGGTAGTGGGAAGGGTGCTTGGGAAAGTGGGAGGGGTAGTTGGGGGTTGGATGGTGAGGAGAGGATTGGTGGAGGGGGTCTTGGGAAGGGGTGGAGTATTGATGAGGGTTGTGGGGAATGGGAAGAGGCTTAAATGGGGTAGGTGGGGAGTGGAGGTGGTTGGGAAGGGAGGAGAGAGAAGAAAATTCGAATTTGGGTGTTGAGGAGAGAGAAAGTGGAGTGAAAAAGAGAGATTAAGAGAGGGAAGGGTGGGGAATCTCTCCCCTAGGGTTTCTCACCCAAAAAATGGAATCTCTCCACTAGATAAGAAGTGTAAACTCTCAAAATGGCAATTTTTCATTGATTGATTCATTAAGTTGAAATGGGGGGGAATGTGGTCCTATATATAGGAAACCCATATTTCTACAAAAGTCCCTGACAATTGACTCAATGACAAATAACCGAGGGGGTAGGGGAGAGCCCTTGGGCCAAGCCCAATGAATTGGGCCCAATAGCTAACTAGGCAACCTAATGACACTCAAACTTAGGGAAATGAACACAAGACCTAGGAACATGACTCAAATAAAAGGGAAAATACATCAAATGACTCAAATAAAAATTACATAGACTCAAAATTAAATGACTAGATCATGCCGGATGCAACTGGGGCGAGGAGACGAGCTGTGAACGTGGGCATGGGAGGTGATGTCCCCATCAGGCGAGGGGGGCCTACCTCACGGTCCATGCCTCTCCTCTTCTTCTTCTCTGGTTCTTTGGGCTCCTCTGCACCCAATGAGGCTTCTCCTTGATCCTCCACAGCCGTGGGGACTTCTTCTTCTTTGATTGGGCTTCTCCTCGTCGGTTGTTCCTCTTCCATCGGCGGGATCGCTTCCCGTTCGAGCCGGCGGTGGAACTGCCGTATGGCACACTTCTTCCCTCTCCCCCTCTTCTGTGGTGGCGGCTGGGGTGCCTCGTCGCCGGCCATTGCGGTGGTGGGGGCTGGAATCGCCGGAGCTCTCTCGGTTTTGGTTTGTTGGGGCGTTGGGTTTGGAATGAATGGGCCGTGACCGTTCGGTTGTTTTTTTTGAAAACTCAGGAAATGCGACGGTCTATCGACGGACCGTTACATCCTTCTGACGCGCCTTGAGGTGACCGTTACATGTGTTGGACTATTTTATTGAAGAATGTGAACCGCCTGACTTATGACGGACCAGGGGTGATCCGTTGCTTAGTGTGACGCCCTTTCATAAGACCGTTATATTCTTGCAGATTTCTTGATGACTAAAAAGTCTAATTGATGTCAAAATAATGCCATGTTCTGCATTAATGTTCCTTATTGATGTCCCTTGCACGTACAATGGTTATGCCTTGAGTTCCTTATCATATTTATTGTTGGCTAACCTATCTTTCATGAAGGAATTTATGAGTGAAGTCATGCGTTGCCGATCATCAGGCAGGTAAGTCAGGTATTGTATTTCGTTCCCTCACTCCCTTAATGCATTACTATATGTTACTTATGATATGTTATCTCGAGAACCGACTGGTCATTCATGTGTCCTGGGATCTGATGTTCCCCTAAAACAAAAATGATGATGATCTAAGTTCACATGTTTAATCGTTGGATAGGTCGTTAGATTGGAAAATTTGGGGACGATGGTTCTATCTTGCACGCCGTGGTTGCAGATGGTGTCCTGACTCTGATTTCTCCGATCTAGCAATATTATTCTCGAGTATTTTCTATCTTATCTTTCTTCGCATTTGTTTTGAATTTTTTTTTTCCCTTTAGCCCAGCATGCATCATACGCATTCTTTGAGCATTCATGAAGCTTCATTTGTTCAAGGTATCAATGATGGTGAACAACTGTGTTCTTGATTCTGGATGAGGAGAATCATTCCACTCTGAATTAGAAGGTTTCCTTTGATCTCGTAGCTCGATTTGGTTGGCTGAAGATTCCTGTCTGGAGTTTAGTCTCTTGTTCTTTCTGTTACCTCTGACGGCTAGCCGTGTTTCCTTTCCTTAATTGTTAGTTCCTCCAGACATGTGTCCTTTGGTTGGCTATTTCCTTGTGATCAGTTTGAAGTTTTCCAGAAAATTCCTATCACTTGTCGGTAAAGAACGGGTGTCGTTTACCTTAACGCCCTCTTTTTGATACACTCCGCTTCATTTTCGCTTCATCTTCATGTTCCATTTCACTTTCGCTTCACCTCCGCTCGCTCCCCTACAAAGAGGACGTTAAGGAGGGACATCTGTTGACACCCGTTTTATACCCAATAAGTCGGGTCATCTCCTTGTTTTATTCTATATGATGCTCCGAGTTGTTCGCTCTTCATTGAATCTCTTGATCAGTTGAGGCCTGTTTCTTGGGTCTTAATTCCTGGATTAAGAATTGGCTCCTGGTGGCGTTTCGTTGGCAACAGCTTAGCAACCCTTCATTGCTATTCTTGAAACTCAATGGTAATAATGGTCCGAACCAGGCGCGTTGTTTCATTATAACGCATGGGGCCTGGACCGTTACTCTTTGAATAGTCCTAAGGTTTAAGGCCTCATTTTAAAGCTTATCCTTTTGATTCCACGTTGATAATAATGGTCTGTCGTGCAGCCGTTGTTTCATTCTGACGCCCTATGCCTTGGCCGTTGCTTCCTTGAAGAGTCCAACTTGTTGGGTCTTCTTCCCGTTGATCTTATCTTTTAGGGATAAGGTTGATAGTAACGGATGGTCCTTGATGCGTTGCTTCCAAGTGGCGGTCTGTCGTGCGGCCGTTACTTCCTTCCGAGAGTCCTGACAGTTCAAGCCTTTTCTCTGCTACTCCGTGGTCGAGATAAGGGTTTGGATTGACGATATCTCTTGCAAATCTGATCCTCAGGACCTTCCGTTCGATTCTATGGACTCTTGGTGATATTATCTTCGAGGATTTGCTATAAGTTATCTCTTTATCTTGCTTGATTATCCTCTGCTCGACCTGAGAGTTTGAGGGTCTATAAATAGAACCATTGACTTCATGGCCCGAGGAGAGGAAGATTTGAATTCACGACGAAGTGCTGCCGAACTCAGGAGCCATCTTCATCCAGGAGGAACTGCTTCCCACGTCCATCCATCTCATAATCAAGGGAGTACTTTGGTTTTGGTCTTTCAAGTTCATCATTGCATGCTTGAGTTCTTCCCTGGTTTTTTCTCAATCAAAGCATGTCCCTCCTCTTTCTCTACATTTTTCGCTGTCCTCTAAGCATACAAACATCTTCCCAAGCTTTTAAAACACCCAGAGGGGTTAAAAAACCAAAAACTCCCCGGTAATCCACTCTCCTTTTGATGATGTTAAGTCCTTTGAGAATTGATGCTATGCTTGTGAAAAGGACTAATTGAGGTTATTGTGTTTTGTCTTTCTATATCTTTGGCAGGTTTACAGGTTCATTAACACGAGGCCCAGGTCTTCTAGCCAGCTGGAAGAGTTGGAGTAAAAAAAATTCAAGCTTTGTTACTGCAGGTTATCTGACGGTCTTGTGCAGGTGCGTCACTCTCTTCCGACGGTCTATCATGTGGCCGTCACTTCCAAGTAGCGCACAGGGTTCTGACCGTCACTTTTAAGTTGATCTGTAGGCTTTCTCTGGTTTTCTCTCCCGTGGGCGGGTGTTTCATCCACCTATTTCCAAGGTATATTCAGGTCTTTGACTTGTTTTTACTTTGGTGGCGATCACATCTTTCCTTGGTATTGGGCATTAGCTGTCTTCTTCATCATATCTTTCTATTTTTCTTGCTTGTTCCACCTTCACGGTGTGTTTTTGTTTACTCCTTGCTCCACGCCCCGGCGTGTGTTTTCCTTTTCCTTAGCATAGTTTGATTGAGATAGCATGCCCGTGCTAGAGCTAGCTATGATTGCCTAGGTTCATGATCACATGTTCATAGGTTTGAGTAGATCTTTGATTGCTTGTTTGTCATCTTACCATATCACTTTTCAAACTTCAAAAGAAAGATAGAAGATAGACAAATAAATATCAACAGTAATGAAACGAAATACTACGATGGCCCATTTGGGTGCTGGGTGATTGAAATATCTACCATCTGTCTCCCCCCTCTGTATCTGTTGTTCTTCAAAACATTTATCTACTTAGATGCTACGAATTTTCGGTTTATGCTTCACATCTCTGGGTCCGTTCTCTCATGAAAGATGAAGACGGAGCCCCAACCCTCGTTCAATGGGTCGTTGGGCTCTGTCCCCTCCATCCCTCCCCTTTGATGATGGGTGTTATCGCATGTCGTGGATTTCTGCCGAGCTCCCAGCTTGTTCAGGGTCAGAGACATCAATCTCTTGATCGTCTGAACAGCAGCTGACAAAAAACCCCTTGAGGGTTTAATGATGGATGATCCTATCCTTCGACTGATGCTACCCTCCCTTAAAACCCCTGGCCTTCATGCCTATAAAACCTTTTAATCCTCCTCGTCTGTGCTAGAAAATCCAGCATGAATCCTTGTCCGAAACCAGAAGAACCAAGAACAGAGACCCAGAACCTTCCCGGCGCCAAGAACAGTAGTCCCTGAAGAGACCTTCCCGGCGCGGCTGTTTGCGCGCCGGGAACTCCCTATGCCAGCTTCCCGGCACCAAGAATAGTGCCTTATGAAGAACCCTTCCCGGCACAGTGGTTTTCGCGCCGGGAACTACCCCCTTGTGCCATAAGCCCCTTTATGCTATGAATGCTCCATCGCTTGAGCCCCAGATGAGAACCCCTGCTACCAGTCAAGAAACCACACAGATACCCCTATGATCCGCTCAATATAACCATGTATTTTGTCGAGGGACACCTAGGGTCACCATATACCCCTCAAAGATAACAATAAACGGGGACAATCTCCCCCACACGGCCCCCCCAGGGCTAGATTTAATCATAACCCCGCTAACCAAAGGAGCTCTGCCATTGCATGCGCTTTGATGGCCTTAAGGGGATATTAAGATAGTGCTGCAAGCACGTACATGGGTCAGGGGTCCAATACCCCTCTACTCTTGGCTTTCACCCCGGCACTCCGTGGGTGATTGTCTATCATTCCCTGGCAAATGCTAAGTCCGGGGGAGGTGCTGCCAAAATTCTTCCAGGAGTAGGCACTTGAAGACGACATTAAGCTGTCCCTAGGGCTCTGCACGAACACTGGTGATAGGGATCATCTAGACCCTGATTTCCCCAATTCCTCTTCGATCTTGGCCTTCCTTCGGAACCCAAACCCAATCCAGTTCAGATCTAATGAACTGATCCACTTTGACCTCACAGAATCCATCTAACTTGTCTTGAATCGCCAAGAAACCCAAAAGTAGGGTGCTGTAAACCCTTAGAAACCATCTCGGTGCTATGATACCTCTCGGCACCACGCACAGTAGAATAGGTAAAATGCTCTCGGCGCAAGCCTTCTTGCGCCGAGAACCCATCCATCCCAGGTCGCGCCGGGAACCCTTTTGCCACTTTACCTTCACGTCGGGAACCCCCTGGCCATCGCGCCTTCACGCCGAGAACCCTTTTGCCACTTTACCCTTGTGCCGGGAACCCCCTGGCCATCGCACCTTCGCGCCGGGAACCCCATCCACTTTACCCCTGCGCCGAGAACCTACCCTGCCATCCAGTTGAGCCTCCGATAGCTTGATCAGGTCCACTCCAGGAATGTCCATGAGTCACCAGACCTGCACCGGGGATAAATATAAAAGGGTACAGACTCTCTTATGTTCCACTGTCCCGCATCGGATTCAGGGATAACCCCTTTAGCTCGAGTGGGCTCTGCCATTGCATGAGTTCCACCGGCTTCCTTAAGGGAAAATCGAACGTTGCCCCCCATGGCAGACATATGCAGTTCGGGAGGTCCGGCCTCTCTTTCTCTCGGCTTTCACCCCGGCACTCCGTGGGTGATAGCCTATTTCCCCCTGGGCGTGATCCAGATAAAGGGGAGATGCTGCCGAAATATCGATTGATGCTTTAACAATGACAAGCCCCGGGAAACGTGTATCATACGCCTCCCGTCTGGCTCAATTCTTCGGGGGATACAAATACTTCGAGGCCCTTGGCCAGATGAGAAACGTGAAAGGGGACATGTCTCCGATGATCGTCCAGGCCCCACCCCGCCACTTCGTGGATGGTGTCCTATCTCTGCCCGGTACGACCCACACAAAGGGGTCATGCGGATTTAATAATTTGTCATTTATTCAATTACCTTCTTAGAATAACAAAAACTTCAATGTTATGCACTGTCATTTTCAACCGCCCCAAGTGGCCTCCTATTTTGGCGTTTAATCAAGGGTTGTCCTTCTTAGGAAGGGCGTAATTAACGTCATAGCCTTTATGGTATGACGGACTTCCGGTCCCGACTTGGACTTCACAATCGACTGACCAAGTCAAGTCGAGTGCATAATAAAAATTGTCACTCTAGTGACTGGCACGCCTAATAAATCCAACCAATGAAACATCCAGACGGAAAAGAATCCACGTCCACAAGTCTGGCACGCCCGGTGGAACTCGAGTCTCCCTTCATCTCTACTCCAAAATAGGAGGCCCGGTGGGCCCCCCCCTCAAATTTCTGATTCTGTGTGCTTTCTCCATTTCCAGGAAGCTAGAATGACGGCTGGAATCATGTCTGTGTGCTTTGACCAGCAAGCGGTCGAGGCACATGTTCGAGAAGGCTACCTGGCGATACCTCTTTCATTCGGATCGATGTCACCTGCTGTCGGAATGCCCAACTGCCTAGGCCTCATTTTCACTGATCTGCTCGAGATTGACAACCAGGAGCCAAAAGCTGTTGTCGAGACATCGCTGCAAGCTACCGGTCCCAAGAAGAGCCAGGTGATGAAGAATACTCCTGGGGTCGTGTCCTGCTTTGTCCATCACGAAGCAAGAAGGAGCGTACCCTCTGCTGCTGCTGGAAAAGGAAGAAGATCCGACCGGAGAGTCCGATCCATTGATGTGGGTCGCCGGATATCCAATTCAGGGAAGACAATGCTGATTAGAGATATCCGGGCGAACCTCAATGGTTGCCCGAGGGAGGTCAAGCCAGATGTGATCGTCCCAATGGTACCTACCACCAATAGGTTCCGAGTACTGGCTACTAGGAGGGCCGACATGGAACATGGAGATAGAAGGCCACTGGCACCAAAGCCGCTCAAATTCAGGTAGATCTGGCGGCCGAAGAAAATCTCGAGCTGGGCCCCAGCTCAAGATGAAGAAAAAAATGCTGATGCTGCTATTGCCCGCTTCAGAGCAGGGAGCAGAAGAGGAGAAAGAAAAGATGAAAGACAGGTTGTTGCTGTTCACCCCAGGGCTCGGGGTAGGAGAGATGAGAAAGAGAATGAAGGAAGGAATATGACTGCTACTCGCCCCAGGATGAGGGGCAGAAGATATGAGAAAAAAGAAGACCTCATGGTCACCCACCCCATGGTCGGGGGCAAAAGATGGGAAAGGAAGAACTATGCTGTTGCTGCCAACCGCCGCCAGGATGGGAGCAGAAGGTCCAGGGAGGAAGAAAAAATTCGAATAAGTGAACCAGTCGCTGTTACCATTTCACGAAGATCGAGAGCCTGTGCTAGACAGGTCGACATATTCAAATATTCCAAAGCCGAGCATCTGACTGCTCAGGTGGCGAGACTGGCTTCTCAGCAGAAAGGCCAGGAAAGACTGATGCCCCGACCGGAGTGGCGAAGGCACAGTCAAGAAGAAATGAAGCAGGTGGCTCAAGACTATCTTCATTACTTGGGGAATTCCTCCCTCGGGCAGCGAAGATTATCTCGTGCCTTGGGCACCATGAATGAAGAAAAAGAAGAAACCTTTCAAGAACCAATGCTCGAAGTTTCCTCCTTTGATTCCAACGACTATGAAGAGGGCCACAGAGCCAGATATGAGGAAGGGGACCTGCACAGGGAAGAAGCTGAAGAAAGAATATCGGTCTTCGACCGGCTTAAATATCCCGACCAGGTGAAAAGGAAAGTCTACAGGCAGAGGGAGAAGATGCATATCTTCGCCTGCAATATGGCCGGACTTGTCAAAAGGTGGGACATGTTACTGACTCCGCCAGATGAACTGCTCAGACTGGAAATCAGACCAGGCCCCGTCACAAGGAGAAGTCAGGCGGCCACAGAGAAAATAAAGACTGATGATGAAGCCCGCAAGATCACCACCATGACAGTGAATGTGGTGACAGCAGAAGAGGAAGATAATCCCTTCATCGATTACGTTAAAGGGACTTCAGAAGAGATACAGATCCCGTCAACCCTGGATCCCATGATCCAGATGATGTTTAGAAGATATCAACAAGAGATCAGTGCTCTCAGAAGACAGCTGAATGAGAGGCAGGAAGCTACACCGGTCTCCAAGCAAGCTGAGCCTGTGGGGCAGACTTCCAGCTCAACAGAAATGGCTATCCCAGCTAATCCTCTCCCGGCCGATAATGGCAAAGCACCGAGCCAACCTGTTCTACAGTAAACAGCAGCTCAGCCCTCTGTGTCTCAGACACAACCCACCGTGCCCACCTTACGCGCAACGGTGATGACAACTCCTTACAGTCAGCAACAAGCTCACTTCTTCCCGGAGAACATAGATCCAGCCGTAGCCCACAAGCTGATGATTGAAAAGATTGTGGAGATGAAGCTGTCTGAAAAGACTGGTGATGATGCTGGTACCTACGATGTGTACAAGGTACCGTATCCTCCCCAGTATGCTGCTAAGAAACTGCCGCCAGGCGTCAATAAGCCGCCAAAGTTTGAAAATTTTAATGGCTAGGGCTCCCCCAGGGAGCACATAGCTTACTATACCACAATTATGGGCGACTTGGCAGCGGATGAAGCTTATCTGCTTAAGTTCTTTGGCTCATCCCTCACTGGGTTAGCCTTTCAATGGTATTCAAGCCTGCCGGCTGGATCAGTGGCTGATTGGCCTGATATGCAAAGGAAATTCCGCGATAGATTTCATGTCACGGAAAGAGAAATTACAATAGCAGAGCTATATGCAACCAGGCAAAGGCAAGATGAAACAGCACTGGACTACATCAAAAGGTGGAGGAACTTAGCTATGAGATGCAGAAGACCTCCTCATCAAGAAGATGCAGTGCAAATATGTAAGCAGAGCCTCAGGAGAGAGGTACTAGAAAAGATGATCGGTGCAGATGTCAGAACATTTGACCGGCTAAACAATATAGTGGCAGAAGTTGAGACGTTCATGTCCAAGCGTCCGACTGCCAATGCTCCCACTATGCCGAAAGGTAAATCTAATGATCGACGACCATCGCACTCTGAGGCTAACACCGTCGATTTCAGAACCTTCGAACAACAGAAAGGGAAAAAGGGGGCAGATGAAGTTCCCCCGCCAGCAGACACAGCAGAAAGAAAAGATAAGGTCTCTTTGAGAAACAAAATGAGAAAGGCATACTCTTTCCCGAAAGATAAGGCAGCCGCGCTATTCAACTGGGCATACAAGTTCAACAAAGTAACATTGCCTGAGCCAAAGAGACCCGAGGACGCGGCAAAGAAAGGTGATCCACTGTTCTGTCCATATCACCGTGCACTGGGGCACGCAATTGAAGATTGTTACGTCTTCAAATATATTATGGAAGGCATGGTCAAAAAGGGCGAGCTATAGCTGGGAGATTACCAGGTAGAGCCACCTCGTCCACATGAGCCTCCGGCCTTAAAAATGGCCGCCAATATGATTTCAGTCTACCAGCAGCTGCCTAAGGAAGCCGTCGAAGAATGCACCAGGCATACTTATGAAGCTTGCTTCCTCACCCCACTGAAGGATCAAGAAGGGTGGCACATGAAACCAATAAAGAATAGAAAGAAAACTCCCGCAGCTAATACCAGTGGAGCAGTTATTCGCGGTGTCACACCAAGGCCCGAACCACCTCCAGTAAAGCCAGTATGGTACACAGCTGAGACAGGGCCAGTCATCCGGATCCCCACTCATAACCGGAGAAGACAAGTCCCCCTACTTGCACATAAGGAAGTAAGTCCTACAGCCAGGCGTTTACAACAGTATATTAATGGGCTCGATGAATATGAACAGAAAAAGCCCGGGCACCTATTGGTGAAAGATTGCATACTCTGGGAACAGCTCGAAGAATTGAAAATTAAAGAGCAACCGGGGGCAGAACAGGGAGAAGATGAGGCTGAGCCTTTCTGGGGGCAAGAGCCAAAGAAGCCAAATTCCCAAACGAATAAGAGACGGTCCAAATGTAAAAAGGAAAAGGGAGTCATGACAGTACAATGTAACACCCTGTCGGTACTCTTTACCTTGCCCGGGGAGAATGATGAGGCTGAAACATCAAATGTCCCGCTAGAAGCCAACCATGCCGAGGCCTCAACCTCAGCACATGCAACATGCTCCGGAAGAAGGTGGGGGCGCCCACCGCCGGCCAATCATAACATTATGTTCAGAGGGGAACAACCCTACCAGATTCCTAAACCAGAGGTGTGGGGTGTTCAGATTCCTCCCCCTGCTAGTTTGTACCAGGAAGAGAAGAAAGGAGGTCAGGCTCCAACATTTCTGGAATTTCTGTCCAGTCTGGAAAACGAGCAGTCAATGCAGGATAGGCCGGATAAAGGCAAGAGACCTCAGCAGTCAGCATCTGTAGCCTACAAGTAGAATGAGAAAGAGGAGGATAGCCCTCCAACAACACTAGGGGCCATTGTCACAGAAAAAGCCCCCCAAGAAGCCGGTCAAGAGAATGAAACCAGCACTGGGCAACAGAGGCCACAGGCACCACATGAACCTCCAAAACCCCGATGGGCGGAAGAAATGAGACTGTCTAATGTCCGGGTGAGCAGTCGGATCATGAAAATGCTAAAGAAGCTCCCTACCAGATTCTCCATCTGGGAGATTCTCTCTCTGAGTGAAGAAGCTCGACAAGCGATTGTTGATGCCTTGCAGTTGCCGGCACAGTATGAAGCACTCTTGACAGAAGTGAATTCTGGGCCGTCAGTCACATTCACAGAGGATGATATGCTGATTTCAAATTCCGGCCATAACAGACCGACGTATATGAGGGGCTCGCTGAACTGTCAGCCACTGAGCAGGATACTGATAGATCTCGGGGCTGCTGTGAACATTCTCCCATACCGCATTTACCAAAAATATTACTTTGATCTGCAACTTACCAAGGTCAGAGACATGAAAATTGCGGGATTCAACCAGAAATGTGAGACGCCCCTTGGGGTGGCTGATTTCAACCTCACATTAGGGGACCTCACTACCGTGGTGCGATTCTATGTAATCGACTCCAACACCACATATAAGGCCCTGCTGGGGAGACCGTGGCTGCATGAATATCAGATAGTGCCGTCCACGCTGCATCAGTGTATTAAATACTGCCACGAAGGAAAAAAAGAAAGGGTGTTTGCGGATCTGCATCCCTTCGAAGTATTCGAGTGTCACATGCTCGATGCAACCTACTACACGGAGGTGTCGCAAAAGGGTGAAGAGAAAGAGGCTGTGGTCAGCCAGAAGAAGCCGGTGACGAAGGCAAGAAATTGGTCTCCACCGCGACCAAGGGGCTATATTAAGAAACATGAAGTATCTCACATTTCTTATGTTGGTGACTTTGCTCGGATCACCCCTCCTAGCATCCACCCAGATGATACTGACGAAGAAATGAAAGAAAAGTACATACAGGTGGGGGTTCCGCAGGGTTTAGTCAAGCCCATTGCCAGCATAGAATACCAGACGGTGCTACCATTAAAAACTATGGAGGTCCCTCACTTCTGCGAGCCTCCTATCATATTCTACACCGGGGAGCCAGTCGAAGACGATGATCAAGACTGCATGGTCCCTGAAGAATCTGCAAACTGGATGGTGCCGATCACGGGCTTGGACTATACTACCCAACGGGTTTCGCAGATGTTCTCTAAGATGCAGATGCCATCATTACAACCTGTTGCCCAAAAGAAGGCGTTCCAGGAGCTATGGGATCCGCCCCGTGATAATAAAGAACTAAGGAAGATCACTCAGCACCCGGGATTGGGTTATACCCTTCAAAAATCTTATGAAGCCGAGGTGGACGTCATCTCTGTCTCCTACCAGCATGAAGACCCTCCCGAGGTGGGATATGACAAGTACCCCTCGGAAGATGAAGAAATCATTTATCAATCCGTAATGAACAATGAAGCCCCAGACAGTCAGCCAGAGACGGGGACATCTGATGAAACAAAGAAAGGTTGGTGCTGGGAAGACCTACCTTGCAAAGAGGATCTGTTCCATGCTAAAGCAAAGTTTGATACGGGAACCCCGGATGAAGACCAAATAGCCAACGAGCTAAGAGAATGCCTGGAGTTTGAGCGCATTCTAGAAGAAGTCCGGGCCCTACAGAATAATGATCTCTCAGGGGGGCCTGCACCAGAAGAACCTCTAGGGGCGGAGGAGTCCACCTTTGGGTTTCCTGCTGAACCGGTCACATCCTCGGGGCAGACCGAACAGAATCCAACAGTATCAGCCTTATATGATGAGCCAACATCCGCCGATGACCAGTATGACGGAACCAAAAATCATGAGATCGAAGAGGATTATATCCCGGGAGGCTTTATTGACTTGCAAGAAGCCCCGCCCGAAGTCGAAGATGGTGGACAGGCCACCGTTGATGAGCTCGTGGAAATAAATCTAGGGACGGCAGATGAGCCCAGGCCAACATTCCTCAGTGCACTGCTAGAGCCAGCTGCCAGGGAACAGTATATATAGTTCTTGAAAGAATTCCGAGACTGCTTTGCATGGACATACGATGAAATGCCGGGACTGAGTTCTGATGTGGCACAGCACCGGTTAGCAATAAACCCAGAGGCTAAGCCTGTAAAGCAGCCGCCCAGGAGAATGCGCCCTGAGTTGATAAATCAAGTTAATAAAGAGGTCGACAAGCTGATTGATGTAGGCTTTGTTGAAGAAAATCATTATACTACATGGCTAGCCAATATAGTGCCCGTAAAGAAGAAGAATGGGCAGATCAGAATATGTGTTGATTTTCGGGACCTTAATAAGGCTTTCCCGAAAGATGATTTCTCAATGCCAATCACTGAAGTGATGATTGATGCGACTACTGGTCATGAAGCCCTGTCATTCATGGATGGGTCATCCGGATACAACCAAATCTGGATTACTGAAGAAGATAGAGTTCACACTGCATTCCGCACTCCGAAGGGGATATTCCACTACAAAAGGATGCCGTTTGGCCTCAAGAATGTCGGCGCTACCTACCAAAGAGCTATGACAAAGATCTTTGATGATTTGCTCTTCAAGAAAGTAGAGTGCTACATTGATGATCTGGTAGTGAAAACCACCAGAAGAGAAGACCATTTGCAGGACCTGAGGATAGTATTCCAGAGGCTGCGCAAATATGAACTCAAGATGAATCCTATGAAATGCGCCTTTGGCGTGTCCAGCGGGAAGTTCCTCGGGTTTATTTTCCGGCATAGGGGCATTGAAATTGACCCATCCAAGATTAAGGCTATCCAGGAGCTCCCTCCACCAAGGAGTCTGCCCGAGCTAAGATCTCTGCAAGGGCGTTTGGCCTATATCTCACGATTTATATCGAATCTGTCGGGAAGATGCCACCCCTTTCACAAGCTCATGATGAAAGATGTACCGTTCCTCTGGGACGATGGATGTCAGGAAGCCTTTGAGAAGCTAAAAGAATATCTCAAGACCCCTCCAGTGCTGGGGGCACCAGTTAAGGGCAGGCCTTGATACTGTATATCGCGGCCACACACTGTTCCCTGGGGGCAATGCTGGCACAGATAAATGAAGAAGACAAAGAGCAAGCCTTGTACTACTTGAGTAGGAGGCTGATTAGAACTGAAGAGAGCTACAACTACATAGAAAAGACATGCTTGGCACTAGTCTTTGCCGTTAAGAAACTCCGGCACTATATGTTGTCACATGAAGTCAGATTGATATCTGCAGCAGATCCGCTCAAATACATATTGACTCAGCCAGTACTGAAGGGCCAATTGGGCAAATGGGCAGTGATCTTGATGGAATTCGATATTATCTATACACCCCAGAGGGCGATAAAAGGACAGGCCATGGCTGATTTCTTTGCAGAGCATCCTGTGCCGGAAAATGACATGCTAGGGACTGAGTTACCCGATGATGAGATACTCGAAGCTTGCCAGGCTAGGCCAATTATGTGGCAGCTATTCATTGATGGAGCGTCTAGAACAGAGATAGACTCCGATGGAAAGACCAGAATACGGGCCGGGGCTGGTATTGTGTTGAAGTCTCCAGAAGGGGAGGTCGTGCATACTTCATGTTCTATAAACAAGCCCTGCACCAATAATGAAGCTGAGTACGAAGCACTGATAATCGGTCTGCATATCAGCCTCAACATGGGTATCCAGATGCTTCAGGTATTCGGGGATTCGATGTTGATAATAAAACAAATCCAAGGGGAGTTCGAAGTGTGGGAGCCAGAATTGAATCCCTACCACCAGAAAGCTGTGCGGCTTATCGCGAAATTCTATCATATTGAGCTCAAGCATGTGGGCCGTGGGCACAATGCCCAAGCTGATGCACTAGCAAAGCTGGCCAGCTCACTAGCAGTCCCACCAAATGAGACACTGAACATTGTTGTTATGAACAGGCGACAAGTCCCCAGCATGCTAGAAGGGTGCCCCGAAGAAGGCAAAGTTGCTACTGTCAGCACGGTACAGGCGTCTGATTGGAGACAGCACTTGCTGCAGTGGTTTCTGCACCAATAGCTGCCGCAGAAAAGAGAAGAAAAGATGAAACTTCTGAGAATCAAAGATTCTTATGAGTTCAGGAATGAAACTTTGTTCCGAATAATGGAAGATGCACGTAAGAAGATTCTACTCCGCTGCCTGTCCATTGAGGAAGCTTGGCAAGCAATGAAAGAAATACATGCCGGAACAGCAGGTGCCCACGAGGCTGGTCCCAAGATGAAGATAGAAATCAAGAAGTTGGGCTACTATTGGCCCACCATGTTTGAAGACTGCTGTAAATTCGCAAAGTCCTGCCAGAAATGTCAGGAGCATGCTACCGTGCCTAGAAGGCCTCCTACGACTCTGCACCCTACAGTTCCCAGTTGGCCATTTGCACAATGGGGAACTGATGTAGTCGGGCCACTGCCGACTTCCTCGGTAGAACATAAGTACATATTGGCCATAACAGATTACTTCTCCCGATGGGCGGAGGCTGTAGCATTAAGAGAAGTGACTGGTGAGCTGGTCGCCAGATTCATCAAGCAGATTATTATCTTCCGGTTCGAGATCCCCAACCGAATAATATCTGATAATGGTAGCCATTTCAGAAATCAGAAGGTCTATCGGCTTGCCGAGAAGTATAAAATCGAGTGGAGGACTTCCACTCCTTACAATCCACAGGCAAACGGGTTGGCGGAAGCTTTTAACAAGACTTTGTGCACCTTGCTCACCAAGGTCGTCAGTTCCAACAAAAAGGACTGGGAAGAAAACATGTATGAAGCTCTGTGGGCATACCGCACCATCTTCAAGACACCTACAGGATGCTCACCATACTCACTGGTATACGGCTCAGAGGCAGTGGTTCCGCTAGAGCTGGAAGTCCCGTCACTCAGAGTGACAGTCCAATATGGCCTGGCCCGTGGCGAACAGACCAACGCAGAAAGAAGATTAGAGGAATTGGCTGAATTGGAAGGGAAGCGCCTCCAAGCTCAGAAGAATATCCAAATGTATCAGGCCCGCATGGATAATGCATTTAACAAACTCGTAAGAGGATGAGAATTCAAGAAAGGTGACCTCGTCATGGTCAAGAAGAAAGAAGTCATGGCGTCCAACCCAAAAGGGAAGCTGAATGCTAATTGGGAAGGTCCTTATGTGATACAGAGGGTCTACGAAGGAGGAGCCTACGTGGTTGTCAGCCATCGAGGGGAAATTCAATTCTCACCGCTCAACGGAAGGCATCTAAAGCTGTATCATACAGCACAACCGATATTCCCTGAGTAATCGGGCAAGCTACCCCTTTCTTGGTCTAGCGGCACTCCGCCCTAGCCGAGCTACCCATTTCTTGGTCTAATGGCACTCCGCCCTAGCCGAGCTACCTCTTTCTTGGTCTAGGGGCACTCCGCTCTAGCCGAACTACCCCTTTCTTGGTCTAGCGGCACTCCGCCCTAGCTGAGCTACCCTTCTCTTGGTCTAGCGGCACTCCGCCCTAGTTGAACTACCATTTTCTTGGTCTAGCGGCACTCCGCCTAGCCGAGCTACCCTTTTCTTGGTCTAGTGGCACTCCGCCCTAGCCGAACTACCCCTTTCTTGGTCTAGCGGCACTCTGCCCTAGTCGAGCTACCCTTCTGTTGGTCTAGCGGCACTCCGCCCTAGCTGAGCTACCCTTCTCTTGGTCTAGCGGCACTCCGCCCTAGCCGAACTACCCTTTTCTTGGTCTAGCGGCACTCCGCCCTAGCCGAGCTACCCTTCTCTTGGTCTAGCAGCACTCTGCCCTAGCCGAACTACCCTTTTCTTGGTCTAATGGCACTCCGCCCTAGCCGAGCTACCCTTTTCTTGGTCTAGCGGCACTCCGCCCTAGCCGAACTACCCTTTTCTTGGTCTAATGGCACTCCGCCCTAGCCGAGCTACCCCTTTCTTGGTCTAGTGGCACTCTGCCCTAGCCGAGCTACCCCTTTTCTTGGTCTAGTGGCACTCCGCCCTGGCTGAACTACCCTTATCTTGATCTAGTGGCATTCCGACCTGTCAACCTCTAAAAAAAAAAAAAAGAGAATAAAAGAAAGTAAAACTGGGGTTAAAAATAGAGATACCCCGCCAGACTTGCTCCTATATTAGGAACAAGTGCAAAAATGGCCCAAAACCCAGCTGTGGTGAAAACCCGAAAGGACACTGCAGGCAAAATCGGGTACCCCGCCACGTGAAAACCTGAAAGGGCGCGTGGGCAAAAGCAAGAGGGGGCTGGCTCCGGCAAAAACCCGAAAGGGCACTTAAGCCAGTAACGTGGTAATTTAAAGTTCCCTTTTTCACCTTTCTTGATAAAACTCTGAGAAGGACGATCATCATAAAGTCCCACCGGAAATCCTGTCCAACAATTTCTTGTCCCTTGTCATCATCGACAAGATCGGACGGTCTATTTCTTTAACCTGGACTCTTCGTCCCTGTTAAGCTAGTCTACATTACTGGCAACAGCTTCATGCCTGGGCCGCAATCCACCGCATGTCCCACTGATGATGAAACCCCGTTGATCGCAAGGCATATTGCCTCGATCAATGCTAAAAAGCCCACCTCGGAATAGACCTTCCGTCTGTTCTAATAAAACATTTCCACTTGTTTTTGTCTAAGATCCACCATGATGAATCCCATCCAGTCTAGATCTTACATCTATTCTGATAAAACCTACCATACGTCCAGCCGTGATGAAACCTGTTGTTGATCGATTGGCGCACTGCCCTATCAACGATGAAATCTGTCCGGTTTAGACCTTACGTCTATCCCGATGAAACTTATGAAATCCTTACATTGGTATGAACCCAATACCGATGATGAAACCCACTATTGGACGATTGGCACACTGCCCGATCAATGATGAAACCGGTCCAGTTTAGACCCTACGTCTATCCTGATGAAGCCCATGAAATCCTTGCTTCGATATAGACCCAATATCGATGATAAGAGCAGCTACTAATGGAGTGGTACGCCGCCTGACCAATGCTAAAACCCGTCCGGAATAGACTTTCCGTCTGCTCTGATGAAGATGCTACCCACATTCTCAAAGTCAATCTGGACCTTCTGTCTGGATGGATGATGAAATCTGATTCCCTTGCGTTGATGGTAATCCCCACATCAACGATACAGTCAGGCTCCCGGCAAACGGCTTCGCGCCTAAGCCGCAAAACACACTCAAGTCGACCCAGGCTCTCCGCTTAGGTGGACGATGAAACCATATGCCCCTTGCATTGGTGTTGGCACCCACATCAATGATGATACATACACAAGCTGAGCACATGGATTACAAAGCCGAAATAAAAAAAAGAGAGACAAAATGGGGGCTAAAAAATAGAGATGCCCCGCCAGACTTGTTCAGGCACTCTGAGCAAGGGCAAAAATGGCCAAAACCTAGTTGTGGTGAAAACCCAGAAGGGCACTGCAGGCAAAATCGGGTACCCCGCCACGTGAAAACCTGAAAGGGCGCGTGGGCAAAAGCAAGAGGGGGCTGGCTCCGGTGAAAACCCGAAAGGGCACTTGGGTCGGTAATGTGGTGATTCAAAGTTCCATGCCAACCGGCACGCTGCCTTCACCTCCCCTTCACTTATGAAGCCTTCCGTCGGTCAGCTGGCTCCACGCCCCACCGATGATAAAACCTTTCCAGGGCAGACCTTACGTTTACCCTGAATGAAATCTACATACCCACTTACAAATGTCCCACCGATAATGAAACCCATCACCATTCTGATAAAGCCTGGCCAGCTCAGACCTTACGTCTATCCTGGTGAAACTCTTAAACCTTCCCTTGATCGATCAGCATCCCGCCCGATCAATGATGAAACCCTATCCAGTTTAGACCTTACGTCTATTATGATAAAACTTATGAAATCCTTGCGTCAATATAAACCGAATATCGATGATGAAACCAGCTATTGGTCGATTGGCACACTGCCCGATCAATGATGAAACCCTATCCAGTTTAGACCTCACGTCTATTCTGATGAAACCTATGAAACTTCTTTGCATCGATATAAACCCAATATCGATGATGAAACCAGCTATTGATCGGCACCCCGCCTGATCAATGATGAAACCCTATCCAGTTTAGACCTTACGTCTATTCTGATAAAACTTATGAAATCCTTGCGTCAATATAAACCCAATATCGATGATGAAACCAGCTATTGATCGACCAGCGCGTCGCCCGATCAATGACGAAACCCTACCCAGTCTAGACGTTACGTCTATTCTGATGAAACCTATGAAACTTTTTTTTGCATCGATATAAACCCAATAGTGATGATGAAACCGGCTATTGATCGACCGGCACCTCGCCCGATCAATGATGAGACCCTACCCAGTCTAGACCTTATGTCTATTCTGATGAAACCTATGAAACTTCTTTGCATCGATATAAACCCAATATCGATGATGAAACCAGCTATTGATCGACCCGCACCCCGCCCGATCAATGATGAAACCCTATCCAGTTTAGACCTTACGTCTATTCTGATGAAACCTATAAAACTTCTTTGCATCAATATGAGCCCAATATTGATGATGAAATCATGCACTGGTCGGTTGGCACACTGCCCCGACTGGCTCTGAAACCTACCCGGGATGGACCATTCGCCTGTTCCCGATGATGCTCTAGGCCTCTTCATTCACATTCCTGCAAACCGTCTCCCTTGCGGCACATATGGCCAAAGAAGACGTTTGCTACTACCAACATAGTTCGGTTTAATCACACCCCCCCGGATGCCGTCACGCGGTGGAGCGAGTTCCCCATCCTTTCTATGAAGGGGTGGATGCTCTCCTGCCAAGTACGGGCCATTCACGGGAGGGACTGCTAGAACCACTACCCCACTTCCCAAAGTGATGAAACCACATGGAAAAGACGATGGATACACATGAAGCCGAAGATTCCTTTTCATTAAAAGATAAGTACACAAAGGGCCCTGAGGGGACATTGTATCACAAAAGAAGACAAAAAAAAAGAGAGAAAAATAAGAGATAATTCAAGGCCGCTGGAAGATATCTTCAAAGGCCAAAAGACCCACATGAGGAGCGGCTCCCAGCTCATAAAGGGGTGTCTCCTCCTCCTGAAGCCTCACGGACGTACCCTGGAGAGACATCACCCGTCCCTCCAACAAGGCCACCTCCTCGGTGGACTGCGGCGGAATGAAGGATAATTGTTGCAGCTCGGCTCGAAATCCGGCGAGTTCCGCTTCCAAAATGGCTACCCGGTCCTGGACAGTTTCTTCCCGCTGAACAACACTCTGTAGCGCGGCCCGGTGTTCATCAAGTGCAAGCGTCAGCTTCTCCAGCTCAGATTTACACTCTGACCTCTACAATTTCAGTGCCGTCAGCCTGTCGGCCATGGTCCGTGCTAGGAAGTCTCTCCGATGCATGAATTTCAGAAGAAGCAGGACCCGCTGAGCCCATATGTCCAAAGGGCAGCCCATGGCTTGCAGGCCAGCGGTGAAGCGATTGGCAATTTCCTTCAGTTGCGGATATGTCAAGCCAGGCTGGGATTCCACTAACTGGCGTAGCATGTCCAAATGTTGCCAGACGAAGCTTTCAGAAGAAGCAAAGCCAAAGGAGACAAATGAGACGACCTCAAAAGTCACCTCGTCGTCAACATCTGCCCACAGTGCAATATCCGGCTGAGAGGGCGAAGATGGCAGATCTGTTGAAACAATGGACTGGTCTCTCTCCATGCTTTCCTGTGAAATTAAGGATTCCTCCGCTACCGCCGTCTCGGGAGCTATGGCCTGAGCACCCACAGGTAGAGGGTCAATGAATGCTGGAATTGTCTCTTCATGGGTCTCCTGAGCAGGAGCTTCATCTCTAGCTGCTCCTTCTGGCAATGGGAACGAAGGTGCTCCAGCTGGTAGAGGCAGAAATCTGGTCTCCGTAGCCACTGTGGCAGGGACCGCTGACTCGGGAGCAATGGACATTACTGCGGCCGGTATGAAAGCAGAGCTTCTGGCCGGGTCCGCTCAGTCCTAAAATTTGAGGCCCTGACAGAGACGGAACTTTCTCCTGAGGCCCCCAAGTCTAATGATGTTAAGTCAGTTGAAGATTGTATCCTCACTGGCACAGGGCGAATAACCTCAGAAATTCCCATGCAAGTTAAAGGTAAAGCAGGGATAATGGCCAAGTCTGCGGATGAAATAGCCATAGAAACAACGGCCGCGTCTGAGCTGGTGATGACAGGGTCCTGAGGACAAAGCAGAATGACCTTCAGCAATGAATGAAAGAAAATAAATAGAACGGCAAAGAAAAAGAGAAGCTTACCTTCAAGGCGAGGTCTATACCCTCGAAATGAGACAAAAGGGGAGAAAGCTTCGTAGTTGAAGCAGCAAACGGAGGGGTTATGTCAACCTCGGTGTCGAGCCCGGCAAACTCCTCTTGAAATTCCTCCTCAGAAGATAACACCAGCAGCTTGGGAGGCAGGAAAGGCGGAAGACCCTTTGCAAATACGGGCAAGGCTTCTGATTTAAAAACTTCCTCCTCACTGCCACTGAAATTAACTTCCTCCGCATTATCAAAGACGGTCTCGGAGCTGCCCGAGGATATCTCCGCACTAGCTATATGCTGCGGGGTCGCCTCTAGAGCATGCCGGGATGCAGACCGGGTGATTATGCGTCTGGCCGGAATAACGCTCCATTTTGTTTGAGTCCCGTGACACTCCTGCGGTTGAGGCGACTCTCCCACTGCTATCATGGCCTCAGTCTGCTCCCTGACTGCCACCTCAACAAAAGGGGACCTCTGAGGGATATAACAGAAAAATAAGGGAAGTATAAAGAAAAAGATGTGAAAGCACATTTACCCTCCTCCTCGCCAGCCGAGGTAGGAGAAGGCAGCCTCGCGTCCCTTTCCACAGGCACTGCAACCTGCTCCTGGGCTATATCAGATAAAGAGAAGCTCAGCCTCGAAGAACTCCTTAAAAGATCAGTCAAGAAGACAATGAAGATTGCATCTACAAGCTATTACCGCCACTCTCGACAGATTCCTGGGCGGCCTCCCTCTGAGACCTGAACTCGTCAAATGAGGGGATGTCTGGAAGAGGGGTTCCGGCATCCGCCGCAACCGGAGCTGATTGCTGGACCCGAACAACCTTGGCCCTTTTGGCCTTGGCAACTGCATCTTTCACCACAGAAGGCTTCCTCTTCTTGCCTGGAGGCAAGGGAGTGGTCGTAGGTGCCGCTGCAGGAATTTCAAAGTAGGCATGCTTCTCAGCTTGAGCAATAAGCTTCCTGTAAAGCCCCTGCCGCTTTATGTCCGGTCTATTTGTGCAAGACACAAGAATGGCAGCCATAGTCGACAGATGCAAAGCATAACAATAAAAGAAAAATGCCATGATCGGACAGGAAGAGTCATACCTGCTAGGCCATCATAAAATGTGGAAAGCGGCCAATACAGGTAAGCCACCTCCTTCGATCGGGAAGCAGCCTCCTTCAATAGCCAGCATATGTCACCAATGGTCTGGCACTTCTCTGTCAAGGCAGCCAAGTCTTTATGCCCGTGGAAGTCGAGGCAATGAAACAGGACAAGGTAATCTATACACCAGGCATCGACATAATGAAAAGAAATAAAAAGTGGCTTATTCAGAATGCCAGCTATCGGGTTCTCCACTGATAGCCCGTGAACATTTAGCAGTACAAAAAGCCAAGAAGTGTGCTGATAATATGTCTGGGTGCGGTCTTCCCTCCACACAAATGTCCTGTAAGGGTGAGACCTATCCACCGGACCCCTCCAGGGGGCTGCTGACTGGAGAGGTTCCTCCGGGGGGAACGGATATTGTACATCTAAATGAACACCCCCTATATGGCCCAACTGCATCAGATCCTTTGTAAAAGCGTCTTCATTAATTTCAGAGAAGACAGGAGTGGGTGGTTCAGAACCTTCCTCTTTCAAAGACCGACGCGTGGCAATATATGTTTCCGCCTCCTTCTGGTGCTATGAATAGAGCCTTTTCAGATGGACCTCATCAATTTCAAACACAGGCCCTGATTGTCGCTTTAAGAAAGAGCGCTCGGCCACATCCCAAAAGGCGCCTCAGCCATCTTTATAGAAGTTGGTGCGTGTATTCCACCACTTAATGTATTCTGATGTGACACGGGGAATACGATTAGAAACGGTCGGGACCCTGAAAGTTACGCCCTCTCGGCGATGAAAAAAATTCCACCATGTTCGACCGTCGCTGGCGACGGTGGACCCATGCTTGGCATGGCTTTCCAAAGGAAACTGAGCAACCGATGGAGGAATGTGCTGATCATAACCAAAGTTTCTGCTGAAGCGAAATGGATAATAAGGTTCCAGAATGAGCAGGCCTCCCTTCTTGAAAACTAATACACTGGGCCGAATAGCCATAGCCCACCTGACCAGTTCTGGTTCTAATATGGGCCGGGTGGCATTGACCCCCGAAACAGGATGGACATAAGTTTCTACCTCCTCCATTTTGCATTCCCTCTGAGGGTCCACTAAAGGAGCCGAACCTGCTGCCAAGCTCCAAAAATGAATGCTGCCAGGAGCGTCTACAGGCACTCTTATCAACCTGCCACTTATCTTAAACAGCTGCTCTGAGAAAGGACCAGGTTCGGCGCTAGCGAATTCGATCATCCGAGGAAGCAATGTGTCCGACTGTAAAGTCCTCGGGGCCAGCTCAGGGAAAATACTGCAGACCCAGGCATTAAAGAAATGAAATGGACCCACGGTCCTTGAGGACCGGGGAACCTGATGTCTATGGAAATCCCCCAATGATTTGTAAACTAAACACAAAGCCACTGGGCACAGAGACAGCCTCATCCCCCAGGCCGGATATATAGCTTCCGGCCTGATAGTCATCTCGTCCCCTTTAGGAAGAGCGAAGGTGCACATCCAGAAGGCTAGATAAGCTGCACAGTGAGTGATAGGGTCAACCCCTGCTGGGTTCGGGCCGTCTGCACCCGCTCAGCGCAGTGCAGCTGGCAATGCTGATTTGTAACGAGGGGTCCTGATCTGCTTGCCAGAAGTCGGTCCCACAGAAGGGAAGTCCGCATATTTCAAGGGACCCCCGAAGAAGTATTGTATCCATTGTTTTACACGGACTCTCAATCTGCTGCTCTTTTCCCGGGGTTGATAGCCTTTGGAAGATCCCCTGCTGTAGGCCAGACAAATGGTACGATAAGCTTTCATTAAATACCGGTATGCATAGCCGAAAGAATATCTGCCCTCTCTATCGGAGGCGTCCTTTACGGAGTCGTCTAGGCAGACCTCCTCATATGGCTCCCCATCAATAGGCAGACCTGAAAGCTGCGAAAGACTCCAGAGATCGAGAGATACTTCGCCTTCCGCTGTATAGAATGTGTTATACTGTGGGCAGAATACTTCAAACATGCCGCAACATAGTCCCCGAGAAATGGGATAGCGGAATCTGGATGCGAATACACTATGATAGACCCCAGCTCTGATCAATAAAGGGGCATACTCCTTCAAGACAAATTCGGTAAATTCCACTGCTCCTACCCTGAAGAGATGGGCATCTGTCACTCTGGCATCTCCAAACCAGCCAGCGGCTAGCTGATATTTAAATTGGACAGCCAGACAATTCAGAACAAATGGCTCGTCCCTGTAACCCCACTTCACAGGCGCTAGGAAGAGTCCGAAGTTGGTCTTCTCTCGGTGGACACGACCGGCTACATGGTCCCACCTCGCCGGAGTGAACTCTGGAGCCCGGGTCAACATCTTCTTCTCCGGCTCTAACTCAGAAACACCTAGCATGGCATTCCAGTCCCGCGGATCGCTGGAAAATATATAGCTCGGGCACGATAAACAGAACCCTTCATGCTGTCTCTGTCAGTAAGTACTGCCGCTTCCACAGATCGAGCAAGCAGAAGATCCCTCATTCTGCCTATGGTGACAGTCTGGATAAATGGCAACAGATGGCGATCCTTCGGTAGGTCCGGGCGATAGTCAGCAGCTCTTCTGATGTCAATACCTTCTATGGAAGAATAAACCCCGGAAGTCAGCACGGTGTCAGTCTCAGAATCAGAGGACTCGTCAACAGTAGCAATCTGGTTATAACCCAAGCTCAGGCTGTTCACATTCATCTAGTTGACTGAAGCCCGAGATATATCCGGCTGAGCCGATGAGCTCGCCCCCACAGTCATGGGAGCCGTAGCAGTAGGGCCGGAAGCCATGTCAGCACCTGCAATCAAAGAAAAATGAGAAGATAAGCCTCGAGAAGATGAATGGGTCTGTAAGGACTACGTAAATGATGTCGATTAAATTTCAGCAGCATCTCCCCTTATCCGGGGTCTGCCCAAGAAGAATGGGGAGTCACCCACCAAGAGGGAATGACTCCCGTACATAAAGTGGGATTCAATCCCGAAATAATGTCCTACCGAGCAAAGTATATGCAGTCGAGAAGAGAATGGAACGGCCGAGAGGGGGGAGAAGCTCGCGCCGATGAGAAGAGATTGAAGAGAGAGGAAACTCTGGTGAAAATGAGAAGAAAAAGCCCTCCCGGCGCAATAAATAGTGGAGATAGAAGAGGGGCTCTCGGCGCGGCATTTAGCGCTCTGAGAACCCTCCTCCTTCTGGTGTAAAAGGCGCGCCGAGAAGAACCTAATCCCCGCGCCGAGAAGGGCCGGGCCAAGACCAGGGCGCGCCGAGAACCTGCATAGTGTCCGCGCCGAGAAGCTGCCCAATCCTCACGCCGAGAAGCCCATGAACGTCATGCCGAGAGGGCTCCAAAGTGGTAAAAATAGAAAAAGAATTAGAAGAATATGGAAAATAAAAATTATGCATGTCGAATGATGCTACAGCAATATGATCAAGCTGAAGGACAATATCAAAGAGAAATTGAAGAAGATAGCCTCGAATGCTAAAGAGGCACCTGCAAACCCCGTGACGCTGTTCCTGTGCTTACGTCGTCCGCAGGTGGGGGGCATTTGTTGACACCTTGAAAATGAGCAAGGGGGCAAAACAGAATTGAAAAGAAGATTAGACTAACAGTGAAAAATTAATGGTAAAGCTCGTCAACCATCTACTCGGCTGAAGCCTTTTCCGGTCAAGCTGATGTCCGGTTTCGTTGTCAGCCAGACGGCGACACTGATGAAATAGCAGTCACTTGACTGATGAGACCTCCTATCACGCTTTAACAAGAGCTACATTACTGCCTCGTCCGGAAGTCTACAGGTAACATATCCGACTAAGTCAGATGTTAACTTGTTGACGGATGAGATATGAGCAAAGACAAAGATGAAATCAGAACCGGTAAATGAAGATTATGAAAACCTCTGCAAAGTCATAACGGAAGAAGAACCTTCTCCATGGGCTATATCTACCTAGCTGAAGTCTTCTCAGGCTAAAGCGGATATTCGGTTTTGTCATCATGTGGGTGACAATGCTGATGAAATGATGTCCTGTTCTGTCATCGTTCTGGTGACGATGCTGATGAAATCCCTATCCACTGACTAATGAAGGTCTCCATAATCCCACTAAGACCCGGGTCCACCAACAAAAGGCCTGTTGCGGTTCTAGTATATTCAGGGAGACAGCAAGTCCATGTGAAGCCTTAAAAAGGGGCCTAAATGGGCCTATGAAATGGGCTCACGAAGGTGGCGCCAGGATACTCTACGGATGTCTAGCGCGCCGGGAGCTGCTGCACTCGACAGATGCGCGCCGTGAAGATGGAAAAGTCACGCCGACTCACATCTGCCGAGAGGTGAGGAGGGGCTAGGTCTATATAAACCCACTCACTCGAAGAAGAAAGAAGGGGCCGGCAACCTCATCCAGAAAGAAAGAGGGAAAAAGAGGAGAGAATAGGGGGAGAATAGAACGAGAGGAAGAGAAGGGCTTCGAAGAGGAAAGAGACCAACAGAGAGAGAGAGCCTTCTCCGCTGAGAAAAGAAAGAAGAGATCAACCTGAAGAAAAAGGGAGAAGAAGCTCCAGGTGGGCAGGCAGCTGGGGAGGGAGAGGAGTCAATGCTCCGCCCTCCCCCATGTTTCTTTTCTTCTCTCTTTATGTATTCCTATGAGTTTCATCTTGATTCACCAGATGTAACCGGGATATCCCGGCCTCTGTTTTACCTCCTTTTCCCTCACTCCCTTCTTGTGATTGGTGTGAGTTTTGGAATGATTTAATGAAACGAAATACTACGATGGCCCATTTGGGTGCTGGGTGATTGAAATATCTACCATCTGTCTCCCCCCTCTATATCTGCTGTTCTTCAAAACATTTATCTACTTAGATGCTCCGGATTTTCGGTTTATGCTTCACATCTCTGGGTCCGTTCTCTCATGAAAGATGAAGACGGAGCCCCAACCCTCGTTCAATGGGTCGTTGGGCTCTGTGCCCTCCATCCCTCCCCTTTGATGATGGGTGTTATCGCATGTCGTGGATTTCTGCCGAGCTCCCAGCTTGTTCAGGGTCAGAGACATCAACCTCTTGATCGTCTGAAGAGTAGGTGACAAAAAACCCCATATATCTCCCGAGGGTTTAATGATGGATGATCCTGTCCTTCGACTGATGCTACCCTCCCTTAAAACCCATGGCCTTCACGCCTATAAAACCTTTTAATCCTCCTCGTCTGTGCTAGAAAATCCAGCCTGAATCCTTGTCCGAAACCAGAAGAACCAAGAACAGAGACCCAGAACCTTCCCGGCGCCAAGAATAGTAGTCCCTGAAGAGACCTTCCCGGTGCGGCTGTTTGCGCACCGGGAACTCCCTATGCCAGCTTCCCGGCGCCAAGAATAGTGCCTTATGAAGAACCCTTCCCGGCGCGGTGGTTTTCACGCCGGGAACTACCCCCTTGTGCCATAAGCCCCTTTATGCTATGAATGCTCCATCCCTTGAGCCCCAGATGAGAACCCCTGCTACCAGTCAAGAAACCACACAGATACCCCTATGATCCGCTCATTATAACCCTGTATTTTGTCGAGGGACACCCAGGGTCACCATATAACCCTCAAAGATAACAATAAACGGGGACAATCTCCTCCACACGACCCCCCCAGGGCTAGATTTAATCATAACCCCGCTAACCAAAGGAGCTCTGCCATTGCATGCGCTCTGATGGCCTTAAGGGGATATTAAGATAGTGCTGCAAGCACGTACATGGGTCAGGGGTCCAATACCCCTCTACTCTTGGCTTTCACCCTGGCACTCCGTGGGTGATTGTCTATCATTCCCTGGCAAATGCTAAGTCCGGGGGAGGTGCTGCCAAAATTCTTCCAGGAGCAGGCACTTGAAGATGACATTAAGCTGTCCCTGGGGCTCTGCACGAACACTGGTGACAGGGATCCTCTAGACCCTGATTTCCCCAATTCCTCTTCGATCTTGGCCTTCCTTCGGAACCCAAACCCAATCCAGTTCATATCTAATGAACTGATCCACTTTGACCTCACAGAATCCATCTAACTTGTCCTGAATCGCCAAGAAACCCAAAAGCAGGGTGCTGTAAACCCTTAGAAACGATCTCGGCGCTATGATATCTCTCGGCACCATGCACAGTAGAATAGGTAAAATGCTCTCGACGCAAGCCTTCTTGCGCCGAGAACCCATCCATCCCAGGTCGCGCCGGGAACCCTTTTGCCACTTTACCTTCGCGCCGGGAACCCCCTGGCCATCGCGCCTTCGCGCCGGGAACCTACCCTGCCATCCAGTTGAGCCTCCGATAGCTTGATCAGGTCCACTCCAGGAATGTCCATGAGTCACCAGACCTGCACCAGGGATAAATCTAAAAGGGGACATACTCTCTTATGTTCCACTGTCCCGCATCGGATTCAGGGATAACCCCTTTAGCTCGAGAGGGCTCTGCCATTGCATGAGTTCCACTGGCTTCCTTAAGGGAAAATCAAACGTTGCCCCCCATGGCAGACATATGCAGTTTGGGAGGTCCGGCCTCTCTTTCTCTCGGCTTTCATCCCGGCACTCCGTGGGTGATAGCCTATTTCCCCCTGGGCGTGATCCAGATAAAGGGGAGATGCTGCCGAAATATCGATTAATGCTTTAACCCTGACAAGCCCCGGGAAACGTGTATCATATGCCTCCCGTCTGGCTCAATTCTTCGGGGGATACAAATACTTTGAGGCCCTTGGCCAGATGAGAAACGTGAAAGGGGACATGTCTCCAATGATCGTCCAGGCCCGGCCCCGCCACTGCGTGGACGGTGTCCTATCTCTGCCCGGTACGACCCACACAAAGGGGTCATGCAGATTTAATAATTTGTCGTTTATTCAATTACCTTCTTAGAATAACAAGAACTTCAATGTTATGCACTGTCATTTTCAACCGCCCCAAGTGGCCTCCTATTTTGGCGTTTAATCAAGGGTTGTCCTTCTTCGGAATGGCGTAATTAACGTCATAGCCTTTATGGTATGACGGACTTCCGGTCCCGACTCGGACTTCACAATCGACTGACCAAGTCAAGTCGAGCGCATAATAAAAATTGTCACTCTAGTGACTGGCACGCCTAATAAATCCAACCAATGAAACATCCAGACGGAAAAGAATCCGCATCCACAAAGTGCTGGAAAGAGTAGGCGAGGTGGCATATCGCATAGCCTTACCTCCCCAACTATCAGAAGGGCACAACATATTCTATGTTTCTATGCTGAAGAAATACGTGCACGATCATTTCCATGTCATTGACCACACTGACTTAGTGCTACAGAAGAACTTTACCTACGAGCAAAAGCCAATGAAGATCCTCGACTGAGAAGTTCGAGTTCTAAGGAGCAAGACGAACCCTATGGTAAAAATCCAATGGAATCGATGCTTAGAATAAGAAGCTACATGGGAAAGTGAAGAGTCTATGAAAAGAATATTTCTGGAGTTATTATAATCTGTAAGTACTTCGCACCCTTCATATTTCCGCATAATACAGTTGAATTTGGAGATCAAATTCTTTTAAGTGGGGGACGGTGTAGCACCCCCGATAAAGTAATTGAGAAAATTTTAAAACTTCTTCTTAAAGAATCCTACATGAAGGTCTTATTTGAAGAATCATACCTTATGAGGACTATTATATAAATATACAAGCCAACATCACTTTATGCCATCATGGGTAGTACGTAGTGAACTTCTTCCTAAAGAATCCTGCATGAAGGTCTTATCTAAAGAACTAAACCATATAAGGACTATTATATAAATGTACAACACAACATCACTTTATGCCAACACATGGGTAGTACGTGGTGGGGTTTCCTTTTCTAACACAAAGGGAATGGACGACCCTTTACCGGGGCGCCATTCACCAAAATGAAGTCTCCATATAAGGCGCCAATTCCCTTGGGGCCACCATCCCACTATAGTATTAATATATATATATATATGTGTGTGTGTGTGTGTACACACGTGAAGGTGTCCAAAGCCATGAAGAATGGACGCCCTCATGCAGAGGAGTTATCATTTACATGAATAGGATCACCTAGATTAATGGACGTCCTTTTACAAGGGCGTCATTTTATCTGTGCTTCTAGAAGGTTGAGGCACGAACAACCTTGGTTAGCTGGCAAAGCACCATTTCTAGGATCTTGTTCCCCAATTGGACCAGCATGGCACTAAACCCATGCTTTGCATGGGCAACTAGGTTTCTTATAACTATTCCCCTCCGTAGCACTGGCAGAGGCTACTGCCATCATCAGTGCTGAAGGAGCGTCTTCTTCCCACAGTCTACATCCTGCTGCGATCCTGAAGTGGCTTTCTTTATTTTGTACCTCGTAATCACGTCAAAAGATAGGTGTTCTCAAGATCTTGCGTAACTAGTAGCTAAATAGGTTAACATAACATGCATGCTTAGTGTTAGAATAACTCATCTTCCATGCTATATTACCCGGCTTTATCGTGATCAAAAATGACCAAGTATATACCATGTTACATAAATTTTTAAATAGCATGTTACACCTGTTATATATGGTTTTGAACACAATATGTTACAATGATTTTATGAGTTTTGAACACATCCTACTACACTAGTTTTACAGCCTTGAACAATCATGTTTTACCCTTAGTATATAACCTTTGTTACCTGATGTTTTAATAACCTGTAAAGCCCAGCGCTCAGGTGAATAGCGTCCCCAGCCAGGGTGCCATTCCCTGAAGGGGCGCCTCCAGCCAAGGCGCCATGTAAATGAAGACTGCATGCAGTGTCGTCAATTCTATTCTAGTAATTTCCAGCAATTATTAATTCAACGCATTCAAAAATCCATAACTATTGAACTAAAGTATGAAATTCTTGCATGAATATAGTTCTGTAATCCTAATATTTTTCTCTACTTGTCCATATCCTTGATTCTTGATTCGGAGAAACTCTGAAAATATGAACAGTAACTTATATCTCAGACTGTAACTCTTTGATGCGAAGCATGACTCAGTTGACAACGGCTCAATTGGTGACTCTCCGCAGTGACTTCAATTAATTGAAGACACTACAAAGGGGCGCCAATTGACCTTGCCAATTCCATTTTTGAGAAAATATAGACATCGCATTAGAAAATTCATATCTGTGAAACCAAAAGCCAACAATTATACACGAGCATGTTTTTGAACTCCCGAGAATTTTCACTACCTGTTCATGTCCTTACTTCCTATTTTCGAGAAACTTTTACGGAATGAATAGTGTTTTGAGTCACAGAACGTACCTAGCTGGTGAAAAATCACCAATGTAATTGGCGCCACAAGCCAGGGTGCCAATTCATTAAATAGCGGCAGCCAGGAAGTCTTCCATTAATTGAAGACTCTCTCGACGGGCGCCAATTCCATTGTATAAGAATATATTTTGAAAAAATTGAAAATTTTGAAAGGGGGGTCATCCCGCAGGCGCCATTTACCTGAAAAGGGGGTCATCCCCCAGGCGCCATTTACCTGAAAAGGGGGCCATCCCCCAGGCGCCATTTACCTGAAAGGGGGGCCATACCCCAGGCGCCAATTCCCTGAAAGGGGGGCTGTACCCCAGGCGCCAATTACATGAAAGAACCCATGAACCCTAGGCGTCAATTACATGAAAGAACCCCTGACCCTAGGGCGCCAATTCCCTGAAAGACCGCCTGACCCTAGGGCGCCATTTACCAGAAAGAGGGGTTACCCCCAGGGCGCCAATTCTGTATTTGCATCTTCTGATTCTGATCTGTCTCATGGTTTGTACCGACACAACCCTAAGTCATTTTCATGCATATTATGAGTCCTTGAACTCCATTCCATGAAAATCTACCTTGTGTATATCCTGCAATGGCAACCATTGAAACTCCATATTGGCTATAAATGAGAGTGGATGTCAAAAGTAATACATGAAATGCTGTGCGTATAGGGTCCGGTCTGGTTCTGGGAGGAGCATCCGAAGGTACTTGTGCCCATGGGAGTTTATTGATCACCGTGTTTGGCATTGCACCGAAGTACTTGCTTGACTTACTTGACTTAAGACACTCCACACTTACTCTCTTTACTTGCTTGACTTGACTTGTGTGGCCCGGAACAGGCGATACTTGACTTGCGTGGCCCGAAAAAGGGCAAAATACTTGCTTGATTGAAATAGATAATTCTATTGACACGTACTTAATATTACTTGCTTCAATGCAATTTTACTTGCTCGTACATGAAATTTTTACTTGTATATGAGTTCTTACTTGTACATGAGTTCCTGCTTGCTCGAAAAGTGACATCTACATTCTTTGATATCCTGCTTGGTCAAACACTTGAAATCATTCGATACTCTCTTTATACATTTCTTGATCTCCTATTGTTCATCATGCATAGATTCACCTGTATACCTGATTTTCTTACTTGTACATCATGCAGAGCCATACTGATAATACATGTAAAACTGTAAATCACTTAAAGATTGCTCGAACTTGAGATGTAATTCCTACTGGGCCATTTTCTCATCCAGTTGCTTCCTAACATTTTTCAGGTAATTCGGATAGTGACTTTCACCCGAATGGGAATGAGACCGAGTGAAGAGTGCTAGAATCACTGCACATTGAACTGTCAGCTAGTCGCGTCTTTTGAATATTTTTGAGTCCTTACCTTGTACTCCCAGCTATGTCAGTTTAGTGGTATAAACTTTGTTAAGGCATGTAGCATAGTATTTGAATTTTTAAATTGGAATTGTCATGGACTAGCTTTATCTTCTTTGGTTAATGAGATAATTATCACTTTGGACTATTGTGATTATTTAGATTTTATTAGTCTTTTGCACACTCCGTAATTATGTCAAAAAAATTATCGCTCTAATGACACGATATATATAGACGTGTCACGTATCCGAGTATCTTCCGCACTCGGGACGTGACACCCATATTTCGGAGTTTCACCCCTGGATTGTAAAGACCCGTAGTTGGCCAGTCCTCAGGGTCTCTACTCACAATTTGGGTTTCGAGACCGCCGCATTTGGCCTCTCGACTTTCATAGACTTACACCAGCTTCCCCCCGTGTGTAGGTCCCATTGTTCCCCGAACACTCCGTGTCTAGGGGAGATGTTACAGAATTTTTGCAAGAGCCTTTAGATTGAATCACAAAATAAAATAATAATGATGATAAATAATAATAATAATAAACAAACAAAAAAGAAAAGAGAAAAAGATGTTGAATCGATGCTGGTGACACCGACTCACCACCCATGGGGGTTGATTCGGTGTTGGTCGCACTAACTCACAAACAAACAAAACAAAAAAAACTGAGGGAGAAAGCTGAATCGTTGTTGGCGACACCGATTCACCACCAATGGTGGTGATTCGGTACCACCATCCCTCTTTTCAATAAAAAAAAGAAGGGAGAAGGTGATTCAGTGCCACCCCTCCAATAAAAAAATAAAAAACAAAATAAAAATATAACGTAAAAAGCACAAAAGTGCTCCACCGACTCACCCCCCGAAGAGTGAGCCGGTGGCGCCATTTCCTCCCCCTTTGCATAAAAAATTATACATAATAAAACACGACAACGCACGCGCCGCTAAACACTCACGTAACACACCCCACTACCACTAAACAATGCACAAAACACATACCCCCCATACCCCCATCTATACACATGTAATAATATAAAGAAAACAACAACACAACGTGAACCCCATTCACATCTACACTAAACATCAATTAAAACCAATATCCCATTAACACAAATCTACCCACTAATCCATGCATTCACCCTCGTTCATACGTTCAAACACCCAATTATGTATAAAAAAAGGAAAATAAATAATAAAAATAAAAAACACTCTCTCACTCAAAAATGAGGAAATAAAAATGGCTAAAATGAAATAAACAATTAATAAAGGAAAAAGATAAAAAAAAGGCAAAAGTGAGAAATAAAAGAAAATACAATGACAAATAATGGCTAAATAAAATGACAATAAGATAAAATAATAATAATAATAATAATAACAATAAAGGAATAAAGGTGGTAAATAAACAACTAAAAAAATAATGAATAATTAACAACTTGATAAATGCCAAAAAAAGAGAAGAAGAAGAGGATAGAAGAAAATAAAAGGTGTACGCATGTAATAAAAATAATAATAAAATGAGTAATAAAAAAGGAAGTGATATAAACAAAATAAGAATAAAGAATTAAAAAAAAAGAGGAGAAAGAGACACATTCATGCACCTAAAATAATAACCAGAATAAATAAGGAACAATGAGAGCATGGCGGTGTCCGCTCCAGAACTCCCGCCTCCTCTAGATCCCGACTATGGGAATATTAATGACGCCCTGAAGGGTCGTGTCCGGACCTCGAGATTCATCCCATTATGGTCATGGCATAACTTCGCTTCGAGCCAATACTCTGCTCGCTTCAATTCATTTCGATCGGGTTTCAACCGCATTCCCTCGGTTCTTCAACAGCAAAGTTGCCGTACCCAGGCATATATTATCCCAACATTATACGAGTCTGCCCGAACACGGTCACGCTAGGCCCACCTCATGGGTCCATATGTGTGCACCGTAATGACATGCGCAGTCTCAAAATAAAAAGGTCCTGATAACTCTCGAAACAACAAAGACATTGCCAAAATCTCTCCTGAAATCGCTAATGAATGATCAAATAAACAATAAGCAATAATACTTAATACTTCTACCATGTATGCTTGCATGAGCCGCTTCTCCGGTGTATCAAATAGTGTTTAGCGGAAAGTCGGGTTATGCTCGGCCGGAGGCTTTCACTATGCTTGATGGTGGTCCTCGGACCTAAGCTCTCCATCTTGTATTGGGAATCGACTTAATTAATAAATACTACCATGTTATGTGCTTGCATGCAATCATATCTTTCATATATTTTATGGGCCCCATGGTCTTTTTATTTTGGCGATTAATCATCGGTTGTCCCTCTTCTAGAGGGGCATAATTAACGCCGTTGCCTTTAAGGTACGGCGGGTTATGAGTCCCGACACGAACTTCATAATAGACTGACCAAGTCAGATCGAGCGCATAAGAAATTCGTCACTTATATGACTAGCATGCCTACGCATTATTTTAATTAATTTTAAATAAATAACTTGATGTCATCAAGTTGGCATGCCCGGTGGGACTCATCCTCCCTTCATCTTTTCGCCAAAGTAGAGGGACCATGGGGCCCCCACTCAAATATTTTATCTATCAACTATTCGTTCGTCTTGTTTCTCCCCTTTGTAGGTTGGAGTGATGACAAGCGGACTGTCTGGACTTGCCTTCGGCCCCGAGATCGTGGCCGAACATGCTGCGTACGGCTATCTTGCTGTACCAACTAGCTTTGGCAACATCCCCCCGATTGTTGGCTTCCCCAACTTCCTGGGAGTTGCATTCGTGGATTTTCTGCACATGGAGGGCTTGGAACCTGCAAAGCTGAAGAATGACAAAGCTGCGGCCTGACAAGTGAGGACCGGATCAAGAAAACTTTGCTGGAGAGCCCGGTGATCGTGAGCTACCACGTCCACCACACTACCTGCCCAATTAGGGCACCCAAGAAGAAGCCTACTAGGGGCAACAAGAAGAACTCCAGAGGAGGAAGAATTTATGCTGCTCCCCGGGGTTGACTGTCGGCATCCGAGAAGTCCATGCTGATCGGGGGCGTTCGGGTCTACTTCAATGACCGTGATGCCAAAGTTTTGTCGGATCGGGTCATCCCAACCGTCCCCACCCATAACACCTTCCAAGTGCTAGCAAGCCAGAGGGTGAATTTTGATGACAGCAAGCAAGGGAGGCCAACTCCGAACTTGCCAAAATTCAAGCAAATCTGGGTTCCCAAGTGGACTCGAGATGCTGCACCAGCCTCGCAGAACTTCAAAAACTCTACTGATGTCCCTAGGAGAGGAGGCAACAAAGTTATACATGCGGAGGAAGCCGTAGCTACAACTCCTCCATCCACTGTCAGGGCCTGTGCAAGATAGGTTGACATTTCTAAATATTTGAAGGGTCTCAATCAAGTTGCCAAACTAATACGGCTTTCATACATGCCGTCTGCCCAAATCCAAGCGCTGCCTTCTGCCATCCCTGCGAAGCGCAGCCAAGATGATATGATTAGGATGGTCCGAGAATATTTCCATAGCTTTGGAAGTCCCGTCGTGGGCCGGCAAAGGTCACTTCTTGCTGTCAAAGCCGAAGAAGAAGAAAAAGACAAAATGTCATCGGTTGGGGTAAATGAAGAAGGGAGGCGAGTTGGGGTAAGAAGCCTTGAAATTCCTCCACAAAATGAAAAAATGAAAAGATTTTCTATATATAAAGAGCCGACTTTCTCCCGTCAGGTCCCAAGGGGAGTTGTAAAGTACAATAGAAGAATGCAAATCCTCACTTGTAATATGACAGAGGTGATGGGTATGCCTTGCACCCAGCCAAATGAACAAGAAGGCCCGGCTGAGATCGCTGGAAGAAATGGGCCAATGATAAAATAGGGCAAAATTATCACTAAGCTACTACAAGCCGCTAAGAACAAGCGGATTACCGATAAAGACATCACTATTGCCACTGCCAAAATAATGGCGTCTGAATAAGAAGGAGCATTCCCATCTCTCTCATTCAAGTATGCCTCTAGTAGCACACTAAAAGGCACTAGTAATAAAACAGCTATGGACCCTGCCATCCAGATAATGCTACAAAAGTACTAGTAGCAGATAGAACTGCTGAAGGAACAGTTAAATGAAAAGTCTGAGCACGTTATGGCGCCCGAGCAATTGGGGGCACGAGCCGAGCCGTCACGGGGAGGTTCCAACTCCACGAGCACTCCTTCACCAGCCGTTCTACAAGCTGCAGATCAGAGCCGGGTTACTCCCCAGCATTATTCCCAGTGGCTCCAGCCAGCACGGCTAATGCCCCTTCAAATGCAACGGCAGGCTCCACTGTTAGAGCCTTTGCCACCTTATGTGGCGTCTCCGGCCACACAATTAATGCAGCCCACTCACCTCCGCCCTCAACCAGCGTAGCCAGTTATAGTAAATGAGCTGATGGTGGAGCAAATGATCGAGACAAGGTTGGCAAGGGGGGGTGGTGCTGATTATGCCCCCTTTGACATATATGAAGTGCCATATACATCCTATCATGCTGCCAAAAGATTGCCACCCAGCGTTAACAAACCACCAAATTTTGACAAATTCAACGGGCAGATCTCCCCGAAAAAACACAGTGCACACTATATAACAGTCATAGGTGACTTGGCGACGGACGAGTCGTACCTGCTGAAGTTCTTCGGGTCTTCTATGACAGGACCTACCTTCGAATGGTTATCTAACCTGCCGGCCAGATTCATTAAAGACTGGTCGGATATGCAGCAAAAATAACTAAAGGATTTCACGTCACCGAGACAGAGGTGACCGTGGCCATGCTATTGGCGACAAAACAAAAAGATGATGAGCCTACTACAAAATATATCAAGAGATGGAGAGATCTCAACATGAGGTGCCAACATCCTCCGCATCCCGAAGATGCAATACTGATGTGTAAACAAAATTTAAAGAAAGAGATCTTAGAAAAGATAATTGGAATAGAAATCCGGTCTTTGGACTGATTAATTGATGTTACCACGGAATTGGAAAACTTCTTCGAGAGATATCCCTCACTTCCTACCAGTCCAAGTCATCAAGCCAAGCAGGTTAATAAACGGCCGATGCTGAAAGTAGCCCATGTTGTTAGCCTCAGGGCGAGAAGACACAAGTGGGTGCACAATCCTCTTCTCAAGGAACCTGCTGAATGTCAAGAAAGGCATTCCCAGCAGAATAATGAAAAGAAGCTCTATGCCTTCCCAAGGGACAGGACTCGAACACTGGTCGAGTGGGCTGTCAAATATAACAAGATCACGCTTCCAAAGCCAATGAGGCCTGATGACCTCAAGCAAAAGGATGACCCTTACTTCTGCCTATACCATGAAATCCTTGGACATCCTATTGAGGATTACCAAATAGTCAAGGACATTGCCCAGGGCCTAATTAAAAGAGGGGGATTGTAAATTGGGGAGCACAATGTTGACCCTCCACGTCCTTATGAAATGCCCAATTTAGGGGCATCAATCAACATGATATCCATATATCAACAGCTGGCCGAAGGAGTGCCAGAGGCTTGCAACCGGCACACCTATGAAGATTGTGTCCCTATGCTTGAAGAAAAGTAAAGAAATTGGTGAGCAACCAACAAGAAAGAGAACAAGGCCGGCACCTCGCCTGATTTTGGAGGTCCAAATTTATGGAGCCATGGCTTAGCCCACTCCACCCCCTGTAGCTCCTATCTTCCTTCAAATAGCCCCTCCAGCGGCTATCAGGAGGCCAACAGATAATAAAAAGAAGCAAGCTCCGATGCGGGTGCATGAAGAAACCCGCTCAGCCGTGGAACAGCTTCGAACCGTAATAAACGGGCCAGACGAGCATGAGCAGCCCAAGGACTAGCCTATGCAGCCCAAGAAGCATGCCCCTCAAAGATGCAACGAGTCTCATCGGCTAACAAAAAGAATCGAAGAAAAGGCAGAGATGTGGAATGCACTAAGCAAGCCACTGTGGGGGCAGAGGCCGACCACAAAGGGGAAGAAAAAGAAGAATGCAAAGGTTGAAGGGAGACACATTGCTCTCCCCTGCAACACATTGTCAGCCTCTTCTGACGTGACTCAGGCTACTGATGAGGAAGAAGAAGATATTTACTTCAGGCTGAAGGGAGTAACTTCGGTAGAAGTTTCCGCCTCCCACTCATCTACTGGGTCCGGGAAAATGTCAAAACAACGCCTGTTAGCTAATAAGGGGGTTCAATACCACATTCCTCCATCCAAAGGCATAAAAGCCAGGGAGTTTGTGTCGAAGAAGTTGAGTGTATCCGGCCGTGATAACAGGATGCCACACATCTCATACAAATCGGAGGCGGGAGGCAGTAGCACTCCCGGCCCTTTCATACAAGACCCCACCTCGGTGGCGCTACTACACCAAAAATATCAAGAGATTGAAATGCTGAAGAGGCAGCTAAATGAAATGAATGTAAGTCCGTCCATGCCTCGATCGGTAGGACATCTACAGGAAGCGGCACAAGTTGGTGCTAGCTCACCTGAAGCCTTAACACGGCCAGCCATGCTCCGTATAATGCCTGAATACACAGGGGGCATTCCCCCTCAGCCACTCTGATATCTAGTCCCCCAAGCATGTCAGGGGGCAATCGAAGCATCTCAAACGATGGTGCCAATGGGGCCGCATATGTAGCCAGCTGCCTTATACCCGAGCTCAGTGGGTCTGGCGACAACAAACAAGACAAGGGCAGAACAAACAATAAATACAAAAACGGCCGGAGAGGAAGTCACCGAGGTCGAATTGTAAGCAGCCAAACAAAGAGATAATGAGCCTGCCAGGGACTACATAAGAAGGTCAAGGAATTTCCGTGAAAGGTGCCGACATCCACCTAGCTACAGGGACTCTATTCAAATTTGTAAAGAAAATTTAAGAACAAAAATTCTACGATGGGTCATTGACATTGAAGTCACGACCTTTGAACAGTTAAGTGAGATCGTGGCCGATGTCGAAGTAGTTCTGGCAAAGCTTTGCCCGACTTCTACAACCTCGAGCCAGAAGAATAAACCAACCGACAAATATCGGGCGAAAGAAGAAATTTGTGCTTCAAATTTTGAAGCCTTCGAGCAACAAAAGAAGAAAATGAAAGAGGTAGCCAGCCTTTCTTCCGCCGAGCCGGCAAAACAAGGGTCCTCACTAAGGGGCAAAATGATGAAACCATACTCCTTTCCGAAGGATAAACCTAGGGCTCTTTTGGAGTGGGCCTGTGAATGCGGCAAAGTGGTGGTTCCGAAACAGAAGAAACCAAGCAATGCCGAAAGAAAAGATGATCCACACTTCTGTCCTTATCACCAAATGTTGGGGCATCCCATTGAAGATTGCTATGTGTTCAAGGACGTTATTGAAGGCCTGATCAAGAAAGGCGAACTGCAGATGGGTGAGTGCAAGGTGGACCCACCGTGCCCTCATCAAATGCCCATCCTAAAAAGAGCAGCCCCACGCAGCATCACTGCCCCAGCTATTACTCATAAATTTGGCTAGAGCCAATATCCAGTATGTCCGCGTAGCTTGGATGCGGATACTCGTAAATAAAGAGAAGAACGGAAAATAAAAAAAGAAAAAAGGAAAAAGGAAAGGGCCTGTTCTGGGGGTTGGCACAAAAAAAAAGAAAAAAAGAAAGAAAAGAAAAGAAAAGAAAAGAAAGAAAGAAAGATGATGTTGATGAAATGAATGAGAAAAAATGAGGGCGAATGAAATTTGTATACGTAAACATAAGGCTCCGCCTACTAAATCTGAGATGCCATCTCTCAGGGGTTGGGTCCTTCAAAAAAAGAAGAAGAAGAAGAAGAAGAAGAAGAAGAGAGAAAGAAAGAAAGAAAGAAAAGAGATGAATGAGGCCTTGATGGTTGCATCTGCCTGGGGAAATATCACTCCCCTCATGACTTGGTCCGCACCCATTAAGAAACTACCATTGTGGAATTGATATGGTGGAGCAAACCACTCATCCCCTTTCTGAGGAGGTGAGCGCTCTCCTATGACCCACCTTGGTCTATTAAAAAAATGGAGGAAGGGTAACGACTCTGCACCGCACTGCACTGTCAATGCCATCTGAGTTGTCTGTTCAAAAAAAAAGTAAAAAGAAAAAAGAAAAAGAGACAAACAAAAAGAAGGAAGAATGAATGCAAAATAAAAGAAGAAAGGAAAACTATGAGGTCAACAGGGCCTCCCCATCCACCCCATGAGCAGAGGACTCCCTAGTAACATTGTTTGGTGATGCCCAAGGGAAAATGAAATGACTACACCATTTGCGGAGGTAGGAAGGCCCTACAACCGCAGCTTCTAAAAAAAGGGGGGGGGGCAAAAGGATGATGCTTGGTGTAAGCACTGGAAGCCCGAGCTGAAGCTGTTCAGAGGATCTCCTGAAGAAATCATTGACAAAAGAAGATAGTTGTTGATCTGATTTATAGCCGTCATTGAATACCCGCAGGGGGACCATGTTAATCAGCGGTTCCACAGATGTTAAAGAGCCCTCATTGGCCACTGGGCTTATACGGGTCCATGCCCATCGAGGGGAGCGAAGAGAATAAGCCGTACCGATGCCTCGTCCTGTGAGGGTACTTCCCACTGGTCCCACCAAGATGCATGGTGCCTTGCCATCTTCCCATACTACGGGGATATTCCCCATTTGTCCCACTGGGGTTGACCCTCTACCCTTGATTTGAGATCCATGTCCCCGGCCAACGCATTCTCATTGTCTTCTGGCATTCGGCCAACAATAATTCAAATACACCAAGAGACGCCATATTTGTCTCACGGGACTCTCCCACCACTACCGGTTCGGACCCTTTGCCCTATGTTGGCCCAATAAAATCTCCCTTTTCTTGGCATAAGGCACTCCTCCCTTGCCGAACTCAACTAATGGGGACATCCCCGACCATTCCATATTTTTCGAGGATCCCGTTGCTCGCCAGTTGTGCGTCATCTTGTTCGCCACATTTTTCTGTGTCTTGACATGTAATTTTTATATTTTATTTGAGTCACAATTATGTAATTTTCATTTTATTTGAGTCAAGTACCTAGGTTAAGATAGTCATCTACCTAAGTCATATGTCAATTGGACCATTATATTAGCTAATTGGGCCCGAATTGTGGGCAAGCCCAGGGGCGCCCCCGTTCCCCTTGGTTAGTCTGGTCATTAGTCAAAAAAGTCAAGGACTTATTGTAAAATGTGGGATGCCTATATATAGGACCCCATTTCCTCCATTTGAAGCTAATGAATAGTTGAAAGAAAATTTAAAATCTAGTTAAATTTCTCTAGGGTGAGAAACCCATCCCTCTCTCTCTCTAAAGGGGGCGACCCCCATTCTCTCTCCTCCCCTCCCCCAAATTTTGAATTCCCTCTCTCTCTTCCCCTCATTAAATCATCATTAACTCCCTCTCCCTTCCCCACAAATCCCCTTCAATTCTCCTCCAACCCCAAGGGAGAATCTCCTTTTCTTAGACACCTCTCCATTCTCCCAAGCAACGCTTCCCTTTCCCCCAAGCAACCCTTCATATCCCAAAGCACCCCTCCCTCTTCCCCAAGCCTAGCCATAATTCCCCACCCCTTGGAGATCTCCCCAGCCCCTCTCCCACCCCCTGGTCGCACCCCACCTCCCCTCCCCTTGGCTGGTCGCCCAGCTCCTCCCACTCCCCATCCCTCCTTTCGCCTGGTTTCACCTTGCTACTAGCCATCTCCCACATCACCCCTAGCCCTAGCTCCACCCTCCTCTCCTTCCCCCTTGATCCTCTAAGCCCCCATCAACCTCCAACACCTTCCTCCAACATCCCACAAGCAACAGCCTCCCATTCTTCTACCATCCCTTTGTCCATCCCCTCCCTCATACACATTCCCAGCAGCAGACCTAGAACCAGTTCGTAGGCAGCAGACGAGCATCCGGTTACAGAGACTGCCACATCGTCATCATGCATCTTCTGGTCATGTATCTTATCTTGATAGAATTATATTTGAAGCAGCTTCGCAGGCGAGGTGGTCTCGTGTCCATCCGATGTCCTTGCTGCCCGGGAGAGCCATTCTCCCTCGACTGCACAAAGTTGCTACGGCAGGGAACCAGAGCCTAAGAGCAGAAGTGACCACGGCCGCTCCTGTGCAAGTTTGGACGTGATTTTTGGCTGAGATCTTCTCCACTAAGTCCTCTGTCATCCCCATGAAGATGAATGCCATTTGGATCTCGGAGCATTGCGTTCCATCATTTCTCCCCAGACTGCGTAGGTTAGTCCAGCTAAACTAGTCAGACACCCTTTCACCTTTCTGCTTCCAGCGCTCTACTCTGACTTCTTCTAAGAGCTCCGTTAGTTCCCACTGAAAGAGGAGTCTCCCACGAGTACGTCGGTGCTGGTACCGCCTCAATCCGACACCCCAACTGAGAGTAAGATCCCGACAAACATCTCTCTAGTCGGCCAGAGATGTCACATGCGCAGCTCCGCGAGATTCGGCAGCCCGGCTTTGTCTGAGCTCGGAATACGGTGATTATTCCTCTTGGTGATTCTCAATTTTATCAGATTTCTAGATACGCTAACCCTGCCTCCGTCGAACATCCCAAAAGAGAGTTCTAGCTCTAACAAGGCACTGGATGCAGTCAACCAGGGCAGCGACTCAGTCTGCATCGCCTGGGTATCGATCTCCTTCGGCCACTCCGATCTCCCCACCCCGCCTGGCCGGCTGACCGCCCCTCTCTGCGTGGATCTAGTTTTATGTGTAATTTAATTTCCTTACCCCTAGTCCAACCCCCCCCTGCGAGGGGTGTAGTGAATGTAACTCATAGGAATTTCAGGGTCAAGCTTCATCGGCGCAGTGTGCGAGCAAGCCCACGCTTCCTCGCTCGCCGCGTCTCCGGCCAGGATCAGCATCTTCACACCGATCAGGTGAGCTTTGGGACCCAATCCTCTGCTGGTTTTACTTCAGCTTGTATTAGTATCGTTTCTGGTTGCCCGTCGGCCGATGAGTTGAGTGCCCGATCTCGAATTCAACAACGTGAGTGACCACCGCGGAGTGAGATGGGAGCTGCACCATAACCCACGCCCTCGTCGTGCTGGTCACCCATTACATTGGGCATCCCTAGCCTTTTGGGGTCCATCCCAAGCTAACCATACCCCGAAACAGCTAGGTACCACCTTGGACCCTTCCCACCAATGTTGATTTGCCCTCGGGCACTTGTGTGCGCTACGCGGGTGAGGCCGCTTAAGTGACATCGCTGATCCGTTGCATTGCTAGGGAGTCTAGGTCCTAGGCTCATTGTGCCAACGTGTGTGAGTTCTCGACATGAGTGGTATATCAAAAAATGTCGCCAGAAGGATTAGCTAGGCCAATCTGGAACGCGGCCGTTCTTGTGTGAGGAGACTTTCGAGTCAAACCTCCGCCTTGTACCACTTTAGCTGTCAAGTTGGCTTCATCATTACCACCCCCTAGGTGGTTTCACGTCAATTTGGTATCAGAGCCAATTCACAACTTGTCTCTTCAAGTTGGTCCTATGGCGCATATGCATTTAGAGTCAACCGGTGCATCAACCGTGCCCACTAGCATGGCTATCTCCCTTTGGTCATATCCGTCCCACTCGCCCCTCCACAAGGGTCCGATCGACCCCCCCTTTGACATAATCCTATTTGAGGATCTCCTGTTTGATGGATCATGCCCTACTTCCTACCTAAAGTGGGAGAGTACCATGGAAAAGGACTTTGATAGGACTACGGTATATGGACCCGTGAGAGTCCGCGTTGCCAAGGGGTGACTTCGGGGTCAAGCCAAGGAAAAGTGGCGGAACATTGTAGGCTTAAGGAATGTTAGGAGACAAGAGCCCATTCACTCATGGGAAGAGATGAAAACCGAACTTAGGAAGATTTTTTTTCCCTGACCTTCCCCCGCCTGCTCGAAGAGCCATAGCCCGAGGAGCACTACCACTCCTCTTCTCTTACCAGGCCTGCCTAAGGCCACTCATGTGGCTCAATCACCACGGTTCTCTACCCACCTAACCCTCACCACCACCAACTCTTCCCAAAACCAAGGGTGACCCACTTCCACCCCTCCACAGTCGACCGATTCCAAGGCCAAGAGACCCCTAATCGACCAGGTTCCCCCCATGAAGGCCGCCACCCCCAACCCACACTCCCTTATCCAACCCACACCCAAACCCAATTGGCCTCTGCCCCTCCATCTTCCCCCATAAGGGACACACCTCCCAAGACCAACCCACCCAAGCCTCCTCACCCAATGCATCTCCCACTCCCTACCCCAAATCTCCCATGTCCTAGACCTCCATTACTTCCCCTCCCTTTCCTAACCCAAGTCTCCCTTTACCCACCACCCTGGGTACGCCATGCGCCGACCATCATCACTACACCCACAAAAAGCCTTCTCACCTCCATGGATGAGGAATCCATGACACCCACACCCGACCCCATAGTGGTGAACACCCCGGATCCACTCCCCACTTTGAAGGAAACACATACACAAGATGAGGAAGAAGCCTCGTACTTTGATCCTCACTCTGTGCCATCCCCTCAAGTTGGGAGCGAAATCATCATAGGTGGGTAACTAGCTACATGGCTAAAGGAGAGACCGGCTCACCCTATCCTATCCCATGCCTACCCTCCCATGGGGCATTACCTCCCCATAGTGCCCTTTGTTTCCTCGCGTACCACCATACAATACTACTACCAAGTAGAGACTTTGGAGGATCTTTTTAAGGGCATAGCCTTGCAGATTAAGCTGACTAGTATGTTGACCCCAAGGTCCGACCGACCTCAGGGCCTTGACCTCCTCCACCTATCCGTCGGGTCCATCACCTCGGTCTGCACCGCTGATTGCTACACTAGCGACCTCCTCTTACTTCTCCCCACACCTGATGAGCCCGACTCCATCCCCAAATTAGAGCTTCTTATCTCAGGTAGAAAGCCAAGCTATCCCCTCGAGGCCGACCAACCCACCCAAGACACCGGCCCAGCTATTCCAACGGAGGAGGATGACTGACCCCCTTTTGAGGACCTGGAGGACAGGGAGCTCCTCTCCCTTGGTGACCCTTTCCATGACCCCTATGACCCCTTTCAATGGGAGCCTATGTATCCACGTGACCCACCCACATCATTCTTCACCCACTACTTCCTAACCCCGGTCATAGAGTTTGACCAAGTCCGCCTCTTCCTAGGCCCGAACTACATAAGGGAAGCCATGACTAAGAACGACATGCACCTAAGGAATGAGAAAGAACCCCACCCCCGAGATGTCCACCTTCCTTGACCCCTTTGACCCTTTCGAGTGGAAGCTCAAAGGCCATCCCATACCCCCGCACATGGAAATCATCTCTGGGTTAGGAATGCGTGTGTTATGGCATATTTGATGGGGACATCGCTTGCCACTTCCCATTTCTCCAAGGGTCCCGATGCTCGCCATTATGTTCGTCTTAATTTTCTGAGTCTGGCTATGTAATTTTCATATCTTTCTTGAGTCACTTTGATGTATTTCACCTTTATTTTGAGTCAAGTCCTAGGTGCTCATGCTTGTTACCTAAGTTGATCGTCATATTGGGCTTGTTTGGCTTTGTGGCCCATTTAGAGGAGCCAGGCCCATGGGCGCCCCTTTTTGCACTTTTGGTTATCTGTTATTGGCTCTTTCCTCAGGGGCTTTTGTACAAATTTGGGATCCCTATATATAGGACCCCAACCCTCTCTTGTGGGGAGCTAATGAAGTATTAAAGAATTTACCACATCATTTGTGCACCTCTCCTTCTCTCTCTAGCTATCTCTCTCTCTCCTCTTCTCTCTCTCCCTAAAGGGGGCGGCCCCCTCTTTCTCTCCTCCCCCTCTCTCTCCCAAATTTGCACCATCCTCTCTCTCTTCACCTTGCCACCTCACCTTGCCACATCACCCACCCTTTCACCTCCCAAGGCCACATTAACTCTCCCATTTAATCCCTCCCTCTTCCAAGGCACCCCTTGGCATTCCCCGTACACCCCCTCACTTCCCCAAGCACCCCCTTCACCCCTCCCAAGCTAAAATTCGAATTTTCCTCCCTTTGGGGACTGCACCCATTCATTCCCAGCCCCTTCACCTCCCTAGGTCGCAGCCCCCCAACCCCCCTTCCCATTGTTCTTCCTTTGGCCTACCAAGTTCTTCCACCCCTCTCCCCCCTTTGATCAGTCTGCAGGTGGCAGAGGAAGGGTCATCTTGCAGAAGCTGTCACGGAGTCATAAGGAGACCTCTGAAGACGTATCATACATTGCTGGAAAGGTCGACCAGTTGGCTTCGCAGGCGAGGTGACCTCATATCATTCCGAGTTCGGGGCTGCCTGGGAGAGCCGTTCTCCCCCGACTGCGCTGGACTTCCCCTGCCAAGTTCCTGAACCTGATTTGAAGCTGTACCACGACAAACGGCGGAGGATTCAGACCGAGAGTTATTCAACAAAGTTCCTCCATGTCCTATCCTCTTCCAGGATCAGGAAGCAGAATCACGATCGGCATCCGGAGGCCAGAGTTCTCGCTCTTCTTCCTCGACTAGACGGGTCTGCCTCCCACAACCTGCAGCGACCAGCTACCACTCATCGGCGTCCCCCAGTCCGCCCCGACATCAGATGGCTTCCCCACCAGTTTTCCTGCAAAGAGGGTTCCTCCACGGTTCCAACAACTTTGACGGTTCGAGATTTGGTGTCCGGGAGCGGCCGGGACAACTCCTGCAAGTCACTGTTCATGTCAGGTAGCTGTTGCGGCCAGAAGCTGCCACCTTGTTCGAAGCTTTACCCGGACCAGCCACTGGAAGATTCAAGCCACGAGTTCTTCTACGAATATCGTCCTCCACCTGTCCTCTTTGGGGATCAAGAAGCGGAAGTTCGTTCAACATCCGGAGGTCAGAGCTTTCGTTTTTCTTCCTCGACTGGACGGGTCTGCCTCCCACAACCTGCAATGACCAGCTGCCACTCATCGGCGTCCCCCAGTCCACCCCGACATCGAACGGCTGCCCCGTCAGTTTTGCTGCAGGAGGACTCGCTCACGGTTCCAGAAAATCCAGTAGCTCATGATTTGGAGTTCAGAAGCCATCGGGGCGATCTCTGCATCCTGCTGTCAGAAACAGGGAGCTGCCGCGCCCAGATTCTGCCTCCCCGATCAAACCCCACCCCGGACCAGCAACTGCAGAAGAAGAAATCAAGGAAATTCAGGGACATCCGCGTGCCAGATACGAGGAATTCCACGCTGGTCTCGCCTCCGGCGAAATTCAGGAACGTGATCTACAGTCCAGGAATCATCAGGCAGTCAGCCGTCGCTGGTTCCAAGTGGGAACATCCTCGGCGTCCAACCTACCTTTCCCCGACGGTTCTCCCTTCCCCGCCTGGCCGGCTTACCGCCCCTCCCTGCGGGAGGTAGTGTTTGATTGTACTTGAATATTTCCCACCCCCGAGATCACCCTCCTGCACGAGGTGTAGTGATTGTACTTTTAAACAGGATTGAAGCTTCATCGGCGCAGTGTGTGAGGGAACCCACACTTCCCCGCTCGCCCTCGTCTCCGACCGGGGTTGGTTTCCTCAAACCAACCAGGTGAGTTCTGCCCTTGCCCCTTTATTCCTGTTCATTTCATATTTGCGAGACTTATCCGCTGGTTGGAGAGCGAGTGCCCGATCCCGGAGCCACCATCTTAGTATGGTCACCGTGGCTAAAAGTGAGCGAGTGACCTAGTGCCCTCAAGGCACCCGGCCGCCCTTGTTTGTGGGCTTCATACCTTTGGGAGGGACAACCTTAGCAGTGCTGGTCCTCTAGCCAGCCAGGGGCTAACTCCACCACCTCGACTCGGCATCACCGAGTCACCACGGGAATCGCGAGCGTGCGGTGTGTTGGCGACTCTCTAGTAGCTCTCAAGTCTTGTTGTTGCTATTGCGAATTAAGTCATAGGGATCAAATTCTATTGCTGCATTTTGGTGTCACATCAGTTTGGTATCAGAGCAAGTTATAGACTTGTCTCTACAAGCCTAGGTCCTAGGGTATTTGCATTTTCATCATCCGTGTGCATGTCCACCCGTAGTGGTACCTTGTACCGAGCCGACCCCTCTACCTCGGTTCCACCTTGAATCCCATTCTCCAAGGTTACCCAAACATCCCAAGGGAGGCTCCCCAAGCTCCAATGGATCGACTTGAGACTGCCATTCAAGCCCTCTCGGAGAAAATGAGTGGGATTTTCAACCGCCTAGAGAGACTCGATGAAGCTAGGGCCCCGCCTTGGAACCATGCCCAACGGGCACCCCCTCCACGAGTTGAACTTGATAGGGAGGACCTTCGGGATGACTTCCACCGTGAGTATGAGAGGCCCCGCCAACCTAGACATTTTGAAAGGCGACCACGGGAGGACCCGGATGATTACCTCTTGAGGATGATTAAGGTTGAGGCTCCTAACTTTGATGGGTCACATAATCCACATGTCTACCTAAAATGGGAGAATGCTATGGACCAATACTTTGGTTGGTACCCTATGACGGAAGATAGGAAAGTTAGGCTCGCGAATATGCACCTTACCAAACTTGCCAAGACCTATTGGATGAGTGTAGAAACTAGGAAGAGGATTAGGAGGGAAGAACCAATCCATACCTGGGAAGACATGAAGACCCAACTTAGGCTCCAATACCTCCCCAACTCCTACCGTGAAGACCATAACCTGAAGAGCACTCCCTCTCCCCCGTTTCCTCCCAGTCAACCCAAGACTTCCCTTAAGGCCCCCGCTCCACCTAGGCCCATGACGGCCATCACCCAACCTACAACTCTCCATCAAACCCACACCCCACAAGCTTCCACGGTCCCCACCACTACCCTTCCATCTTCCCCAAAAAGGGACACACCTCCCAAAATCAATCAACCCATTCCTGCTCGATCCACCCATCTTCCACTACCAATCCCAATCCTACCCCAACTTAGGTCTCCACTTCTTTCACTCCCAAACCCAACCCAAGTTCAAGCACCCTCACCACCCCGGGTGCACCATGCCCCAACCTTCATCACCCCATGCACAAAAGACCTTCCCATTCCCTTGGAAAGCAAAACCCCCACACCCCAAAAGGATGAGAACGTGATTGAGGAATATGAGGCTTCCCTAGATTGGGAGGAAGAATATGAAGCCCAATGCCAAAGGTTGGGTAAAGAAGGCTCCTCTTTATCCAAAGAGACCACAACGAGCCTAACTAGGAACATCCTCCCCCTTGAGTTGCCAGATGACCATCGAAGTCCCCCCACCCATCCTTCCATAAGACCTGTGATTTTAGGGGAACCCCTCATTAAGTGGCTAAAGCAAGACCTCCTCCTCCACATCATGCACCCCCCTATGGAAAATCAATACCCAATTGTGCCCACCTCTCCATTCCACACAACCTTCCATTCATTCTCCTTTATAGGATCCATGAGGGACTTGGTTAGGAGTGTATTTTGGCAAATAGAGGTGACAAACATGTGGGCCTTAGAAGCAAGCAACATGGGGTACCTTAGTTTCTCACACCCCTCTATCGGGACCATCATCTCCATTTACACCAAGGGTCCTTGCACGAGTAAGCTCTTGTTGTTTCTACTTGAGCCTAATGAGTTTTACCTCACCCCCTTGCCCTCCTACAAGGAGCCTTGCGTTGGGCCCCACCAGGATCATGACTTCCACTTCCCTATGTGTGCTAGGGACCCTAGGGCGATCACTTGGATTGAAACCCCCCTCCACGTTACTCACCCCTTAGCCCATCTTGATCTGTTTGGCCACTCCCCATGGGCTTTCAAGTACTCATCACTTACCACCCACTCCCTCCTACCCTCACCCACCATGTCAGTCCTAACCCACCCATTCCAAAATTCCGCCCACACTATTGTTGGTTTATTCCAATGTTTATTTCCAGCGTCTCCTTGTATTTGGTGTGTACCATGTGGGGTATGGGACCCACGTGGGACCATCGGTGCTTGGCAGCCCAACCCGTCGCATGGATTATGGGGTCCATGTGCGAAGCCCCTCATGCCCGCCCACAGCACGTCATAGACGTGGGGCTCTGCGCTGCCATAAGGAAATACGGTCTAACCTTCGCTACCAGCTCGAGCTTTTAGCGCAACGGTAGGGGCTTGATCCTGTAAACTGGTATCAGAGCGAGGTCACGGGTTCAAATCCCAGGTGCCGCTGGGGGGGAGATTGTTGGTTTATTCCAACGTTTATTTCCAGCGTCTCCTTGTATTTGGTGTGTACCATGTGGGGTATGGGACCCACGTGGGACCATCGGTGCTTGGCAGCCCAACCCGTCGCATGGATTATGGGGTCCATGTGCGAAGCCCCTCATGCCCGCCCACAGCACGTCATAGACGTGGGGCTCTGCGCTGCCATAAGGAAATACGGTCTAACCTTCGCTACCAGCTCGAGCTTTTAGCGCAACGGTAGGGGCTTGATCCTGTAAACAGGGGATGAATAGATCACTGTTTTCGTAGATTTAAAAACTTATTGCAGAGTATATTGCTAAACAGAGCTAACCTCGAGTTCTGACTATCGTAAAAGATGCAGTGCAGTCAATAGCTCAAGCAAATAGAAGGCATACCACAATATTATCACGATCAATCACACAAGGGCTCAGAGGATTTTAAGGTGGTTCGGTCCTTCAGACCTACATCCACCCCACACTCAACCTGAGTGTGGCTTCACTAAAGGCTGGGCAACACAGCTTGCCAAACAACTGCTGATACACAGCTTCCCAGGAGAACAACCTCTCCTCTTCCTCCTACCCGGAGGGAACCTCTAGCGATCAGCAGTCACTAGAACCCAGAGACTCACGTCTCTCTTCCTCTTTACCAAGAGGGTAACCCCACTAGTAGCAGCCCTGCTACTAGTGAACCAGAGGTCGAAGACCCCTCTTCCTCCCAACCCGGAGGGTACCTACAAGCAGCTCACCTGCTGCTTGCAAACCGGAGATTGACTCTCCCTACTCCTGATCTCACAGGAGGACCCCGACCTCAGTCCAGAGGATCGGAAACACAAACAATAACGGTTGAAGAAAGATAAGAACAAGAAATGAAAAATACGAACGAAGGAAATCAAAAAATGCCAGACAATGGAAACAATGTAGCTTAATATAGAGCAATAGACTTCGGATTTGATCCGCAAGTCAGAACAATTCTTCTGAACACTCTTCTGCTCTCTTTCTATTTCTCTCTGCTATCCCTTTTTTTTTCTTTCTTTTCTTTTTCCTGGATCGAAGGGCTCTCTGTTTCCCTGTTTTCTTCTATGCCTCTCTACTTCGATAACTTTCATCTGAGGACGAAGGATTCTATTTATAGCATCAACAGCAGATGGATAGGGCATGAAATGCGTGTGCCTCCCACGCTCGATCCAGAAGTATCCTGTCACGTGCCTTTATCAAATTGGTTCCTCTTGTCTCGGATCACGTGCAGCCCTGGAGTGTGGAATGTTCTTCCTCGGACCTGTAATGAGATTAAGTCCATTAATACGCTGCATGGCTATTAAGACCAAAACTGCATGAGGTATAGTAACAACAACACGACGTGACTATTTCTCGAGATGTCATAAGAACGACACGAGAAATTCTGTAACAGATCAGATATACAGAAGATAATGACACGAGGTGAGGTTATACGCAAGAGAGACACGAGGTTACGAATGCAAAAACAACACGAGGACAATACGGGCTTACGACAGAAGCCGACATGAAGACTAAAACGAGAGACCAACACGAGGACAGAGTATAAGGAAACGACTCGAGGTGAAAAACAACACGAAGTGAAGTTAGACACGAAGTAAGAAGCAACGACACGAAGTATAGTGGTGACAAACACACACTACACAGAAAAACGACACGAATCATAAAAATAATGCTAAGTGAAGACAGTAATCGACATGCAGTGAGAACAACACGAGGATAGTGAAAACAGCACGAGATGAAAGCAACACGGGCTGATAACGACACAAGGTCGAAACAGTAAATGACACGGGATAACACTGCACGAGGTAAAAACGACACGAAGACTTAATAATAAAAACGACACGAGGTGGCAATAAAAGAGAACGACATGAAAACAACATGGACTGTAACCGAAACCGACACGAAGTCAAACAGTACAACACGAGGTGTTGTAACCAAGACGAAGTGCCAATCGACCACGAAGACAGTATGCAAAGAAACGACTCGAAGACAGGAATACAAAGGATGACATGGAAACAACACAGTAATCAAAGACTGCACGAGGTGAAAGAACAACACTCAAACAGACGACAACATGGCTAATTCGACACGAGGTGAAAACGCGAAGCAAGAACTACATGATGTTTGAGGAAAAACAGCACGAAGACAGAACATGAACGAACACACGAAGTGTTACCTCTTTAGCAGTTATTTCATATAAAACCATGGATAACTCAAGTGCAAGATATCTGATCAAAAATAACAAGAACAATTAACATAGTGTTGCTCATCATCAAAATACTTAGGGAAGACACACAATCCAACAATCTCCCTTTTTTTGATGATGGCAACACTATATTAAGTGTGAGAGATAAGTTCAAAAGAGATCAATTCAGGATATTTAATGCAGACAACTTAAAGCATACTTGCTTCCTTACTTCCCTTGATGAAACCTGAACACTCCCCCTCACCTGAACACTCCCCCTCACTCCCCCTGAACACAGCAACAGTTTACCTCAGACTTGATAACTAACTCAATTCTCTCCCCCTTTGACATCATCAAAACTAGGGTCAAATCTGAAGATACAGAGAAGGGAAAATTGCTGACTATAGAGAGAAAACAGGACAGAGTAAGGCAGATAAATGGAGACTATTGAGATGTTTAGTCAATCAAGAAAGCCATTAATTTTATGTGAGGATTTTTGAGGTACAGTTAGTCAGACTGTGCAAAAACTGTGACTAAGGATTTGCTCCATACACAGAACCAGATTCTAAGCAAGTGAGGTACAAGATACCAGTTTGATCAAAATAAGTCTTTACTGAGAGAGTATTATGTAAGACAGCCAGAAGACAATGACCTGTGGTATTGAGAACAAACAAATCAAAAGCTATACTTCAAGTGAGCAGGATCTTTAAAAATGGTCAAGATCAGAGATAAGTCTGTCAAGTACACCTTTGACATTAAGGAGACACCTTGTTTAGAGGCAAGAATCCCCAGTTACTCGGTGGCAGGACCACATTACCCCTTCTGATAAGAAGACAGAGATAGTATTCTAGCTGGTGTTGACATTAAGGTGACACCTTTATCTGAGGCCAGACACCCCAGTTACTAACCAGATATGTACCATAGCTCTGTATGATCAAGACAACTATTAAGACCAGATGATTACTGCCATCTCATGACATGGGAAGCTTTCACTTCATTGATGAAAAACCCAGTTTCTCAATGAGCAGTTAACAAAGTTGATAACCCTTTTATGAATTTTGTTTTTATTTACCAGCTCTTAAAACCTTGTTAATGAAGCTTGAGTCCGTTTGAGAACAATACACCAGATCCAAGGTGATTCAGACTAAAACACACAATACCTCATTTTGGACTCACCATTGACTAAGTAGGTATGCTGTACTGACTAGATCAGAAGACAGTTACAGTGTATGAAGATTAATCTTGAATTCAGATTTTGATCTCAGTGGGACTAACAGCTGAAAATTCCAACAAGAAATTAGATGAACAGCCTTAAAGAGTAAAGCATCCAACATTTTCTTTTATACACCTAATCAACCTGATTCTCTTATGATGTCAGCAAAATGTCGTTCAGAGTATGTTCAAATTAGGTCAAAGATCAAGACACCTATTATAAATCATCTCCCCCTGAGAACTTGACCCCAATACAGACTTAGCCAAGACAACCCTCAATGCACTTCAAAAAGAACACCATGATGAATATGATAAGCATAATAACACAGGACATGGTATTCAGAAATCAAATCTTCAATCATGAAATTCTGTAAATACCTAGTTCTCTGCGCATAGTGCTAAATTTTTCAGTATCCAGTGGCTTAGTAAAGATATCTGCAATTTGTGAGTTAGTGCCAACATGGATCAACTCAAAAGTTTTCCTTGCTACTTCATCTCGAATAAAATGATGCCTGATTTCAATGTGTTTAGTTCGAGAATGAAGTACAGGATTCTTTGCAATGTTTATTGCACTAGTATTGTCACAAAAGATAGAAGTACAACCTAGCTCAACCGAGTAATCCAGAAGCTGGTGTTTTATCCATATAACCTGTGTGCCACAGCTCCCTGCTGCCACATATTCAGCTTCAGCAGTAGAGAGAGCCACAGAGTGTTGCTTCTTGGATCCCCAAGAGACTAAGCACCCTCCTAGAAATTCGCAGTGACCACTAGTGCTCTTCCTGTCCAATTTACATCCTGCATAATCTGCATCAGTGTATGCAATGAGATCTAAGTTACATGATGCAGGATACCAGAGACCTAGATCATGAGTGGCAGATAAGTATCTAAAGATTCTCTTTACAGCTGCCAGATGCAATTCAGTAGGTCTAGCCTGGTATCTGGCACACATCCCTACACTAAATTGAATGTCGGGCCTGGATGCAGTTAAGTAGAGGAGTGAGCCGATCATACCTCTATATAGTTTAGCATCCACCTCTTTACCTTTTTCGTCTGAATCCAGTGAGAGCTGGTACTCATGGGTGTTGAGATTGTCTTGAGGTTGGTCATTCCAAACCTTTTCAGCATCTCCAGAGTATACTTGGTTTGATTTATGAAACAACCATCCTCCATTTGTTTGACCTGCAGCCCAAGAAAATATTTTAGTTCCCCAACTAGACTCATTTCAAATTCTTGGGACATAGACTCAGAAAAATCTTTACATAATTTTGAGTTGTTAGATCCGAAAATGATATCATCAACATATACCTGGACCACAATTAACTCCTTTCCGAGACTTTTGGTGAAGAGAGTTTGGTCAACCTTACCTCGAGTGTACCCCTTGCTCACAAGGAACTCAGAAAGTCTCTCATACCAGGCTCTGGGAGCCTGCTTCAATCCATAGAGGGCTTTATTCAACCTAAAAACCATGTTAGGCTGAACAGAGAAATTAAACCCAGGAGGTTGTTCAACATATACCTCTTCCTTCAATAACCCATTTAAGAATGCGCTTTTGACATCCATTTGCTGTAGTCGAATTTTTCTAGAGCATGCAAATGCAAACAGAATTCTTATAGCTTCCATCCTAGCTACTGGTGCATAGGATTCATCAAAATCCACACCAAATTCCTGACTGTAGCCTTGAGCTACAAGTCTTGCTTTGTTTCTAGAGATAGCACCATTTTCATCAATCTTATTTTTGAAGACCCATTTAGTGCCAATGACATGAGTGTTTTCAGGTCTAGGAACTAGTTTCCATACATTATTTTTCTCAAATTGATTTAATTCTTCACCCATGGAGGATACCCAAGAATCATGCTTTAAAGCCTCTTCCACAGTCTTGGGTTCTACCTGAGATGTCAAAGCAGCTAAGTCCTGTTCTTGGACAGTTCTAAAGTGAGACCTTGTCCTAGTGGGATCATGCAAATTACCTATGACATTTTCACTAGGATGATCTTTGTGAAATATTACCTCACCTGAGGGTTCACCTACTTCAGTTGCTCCTTCTTGTTGTAAGTTTTCTGGTTGTGCAGTTTGCTGCATCTCTCCTACTTCAATTTTCTCCAAGAAATCTCCCTCATCAGGTGACTCCCTGTCATCATTTGTCCTTTTGTCAGATAGAACATTCTCATCAAACACCACATGAGGTGTTTCTTCAACAGTTTGCTCATCTTTATTGAAGACTCTGTAAGCCCTAGAGGTTTCTGAATATCCGAGAAAAATTCCAGGAGAGCTTCTTGCTTCAAACTTATCCAAACCATTCTTACCATTATTGTGGATAAAGCATTTGGAACCAAAAATTTTAAAGTAAGAAATGTTTGGCAGCTTACCCTTGAGGAGTTCATAAGGAGTTTTCTTATGAGTAGGTCTTACCAATGCTCGATTTAAAATGTAGCATGCTGTATTTGCAGCTTCTGCCCAAAATCTCCTTGGAAGTCCACTCTCAATTAGCATAGTCCTGGCCATTTCAATTATTGACCTGTTTCTTCTCTCAACAATTCCATTCTGCTCCGGTGTCCTGGGAGAAGAAAATCTGTGAGTCACTCCCTCTCTTGAGCAAAATTCAGAGAACGAAGAGTTTTCAAACTCTCCTCCATGGTCAGACTGAATTGTAATGATATTATGTTCACCTTGCAGTTTGATTTTATTAAAAAGTTCTTCAAAGTGAACAAAAGCATCATTTTTATTTGCTAAACAGAACAACCAGGAAAATCTAGTGAAGTCATCAACTATGACTAGACCATATCTCTTACCTGACAAGCTTTGTATTCGAGTAGGACCAAAGAGATCCATGTGCAAGTGCTGTAGTGGTTTAGATGAGAGACCCTCAGTTCTCAACTTAAAAGTTGCACGAGTCTGTTTACCTTGAGCACAAGCATCACAGAGCTTGGACCCTAACTGGAATTTTATTTTGGGCAAACCTCTGACTAGGTTATAATTAGACAGTTTATTCAAGGTAGACACACTAGCGTGGCCTAGACGCCTATGCCAGTCAAAAGCAACTTGTTCAGAATTAGCAGACAGACACAAGTTTGTTTCAGAATTATCATCAAGATCAACGATGTACACATTATTTACTCTATGACCTTTGAACATGATGTTATCAGAATTCAGCTCAAAAACAGTGCACGAGTTGTGGTCAAAGAGTACCTTGTGTCCTTTGTCACAAAGTTGACTTATACTTACCAAGTTGTGCTGAAGTCCTTCTACAAGATACACATCTTCAATGGAGTTAGTGGAGGACTTACCAACCGTGCCAATTCCAATTATTCTTCCTCTGTTATTTCCTCCGAATTTGACCAAGCCCCCAGACTTCATTTTTAGTTTGCTGAATTTGGACCGGTCTCCTGTCATGTGCCTGCTACAGCCGCTGTCAAGATACCACTTGTTATGCTCAGCTGCCAGGCTGACCTGCAAAAATTCAGACAGAGTAATGTGGGACCCAATTCAAATTGGGTCCAAAACTAGTTTTCTGATTATGCAGAAAGCACTTGGGAATCCACATTTGTTTTATAGTTCTCTTCAGTGGATTTATGTGGGTTGATTCTTCCCTTTTGTTATTTCTTGGTGGGTGTTGAATAAGCTTATTCCTATTTGAACTATGCTGTTTCTGAACAAAGACATTGTTGGTTGGCCTCTTAGAAGATGTGCGTGTGTGTTTAGCATAATTCATGTAAGCATTTTTACTCCAATAAAATTTGTGCTGAAACTGATGATCGTTGCCATGCTCTAATTGATAATTAGCATGATGAGTTTTCTTAACAAAACTTTTCGCTCTTTTTGTGGCCTCTATAGGACTGGTCCTGTGAGGACCTTTGTTCCACGCCTGCTGTACATGAGCAGTGCTTGTCTCAGGATTTCCTGACTTAGACTGCTGACCAGTGGAGTGAATGAATTTACTGGTCGAAGACTTCATTGTAGAGACAGATTTGGAACCGGATGGTGTTTCCAGTTTCTCCTTGCCTTTGGCGGGGCAGAACGTGATAGTCTTAAATTCAAAGGGTTTTTTACTAGTAGGATTGTATCCTAATCCCTCCCTATTGAAGTTTACCCTCGACCCCAGAAGGACATTCAGGTTGTTTCTCCCCTCTGTAAACTTTTCAAGCACCTTTTCTTTGTCCTCAATCTCCTTCTGAAATTCATTGCATTGGTCCTGGAGTTCCTGATTAACTGTTCTAACTGCCTCATATTTTTCAGCCATCAGTCTAATCTCTCCTTTAGACTCTTCAGCTTTACACTTCAGCTCATCTATTCTAGCTAGATTCTCTTCTCTTTCCATTCTCAACCTCTCAATCTCACCTTTAACCTGATCTAGCTCAGTGGCCATCTCCTTGGTTTTCATGCTATTAGTGACAATAGAAGAGTGTTCTTCAGACAGAGAATGAAACTTACGTCTAAGCATTCTATGCTCCTTGTTTAAACAATTATATTTACTTAACAGGTCGCCATAGGCGTCCTCCCAATCATCCAAAGTAAAATTCTCAAATAAATTTGTTACCTCTTTCTCATGGTCGGCCATGAGGCAGGTCTTCTCTTCATTTTCACTGGACGAAGTGGCTTCTGGGTCCTCCTCCTCATCGCTCCATGTGCACAGCATGGCCTTCTTCTTCTTGTGCACCACATTCCTCTGGTGTCCTGGAGCCTTAGCTTGTAGCTCTGGACATTCACTTTTCATGTGACCGATTTCTGACAATGATAGCAAGTGATCTTCTTAGCAGACCGGTTCTTCTCAAATCTTCGTTCAGGAGACTTCATTGCAGCATTAAATTTCTTCCTCCTGTAGAATTTTCCTTTTGTTCTTAGGAACTTTCTGAACTGCCTGGTGAGCATAGCTCGCTCATCCTTGTCCAAGTCTGAGAATCCATCAGACCCTTCGCTGCTATCATCACTGCTGCTGCTGCTGCTGTTGTTGCTCTTCTTAGTATGTCGTGAAACCTTCAGAGCAACATTCTTTCCCTTTCTGTCATGCCCATCGTTTCCTCGTGTGAAATTCATTTCATGGGTCATGAGAGAACCAATCAGCTGGGTTACTGTCATGGTGGATAAATCTCTTGATTCCTCTATTACAGTCACCTTGGTATCCCAGACGGGAGTTAGAGACCTAAGGATCTTCCTGACTATGTCTTCTTGTTGAATATCCTTTCCAAGGCCTTTCAGACTGTTGATGATCACAGATAATCTGGCATACATTTCTGTGATCGGCTCCTCTGGCTTCATCTTAAATAACTCATATTGAGTTGTAAGTATGTTGATCTTGGTAGCCTTCACCTGAGATGTGCCCTCATGAATTAACTGCAAATCATCCCACATATTCTTTGCAGTCTTGCACGCTGAGATCCTTGAATATTCTTCCGGATGGACGGCGCACTGTATGATGTTAAGAGCTGTCCAATTCAGTGCGGAGAGTTTGACCTGATCTTCTGTCCACATATCTTCATTCGGTGGAAGGGTGTATGGACCATCTGTAATGACTTTCCATAGCTTGTTGCTTTGGGCCCTGATAAAGACCTCCATCCTGTTCTTCCAGAAGAAGTAATTATTACCATCAAAGAAAGGGGGGCGGGTGATAGACTGCCCATCAGCTATGAAACTGCGCGGACCATTGGATCCGTTTCCCTGGCCGTTGGACCACATTCTGGGAAAAACCTGCTCTGATACCAACTGATAAGTACAATATGAAGTGATCTAGAAGGGGAGGGGATGAATAGATCACTGTTTTCGTAGATTTAAAAACTTATTGCAGAGTATATTGCTAAACAGAGCTAACCTCGAGTTCTGACTATCGTAAAAGATGCAGTGCAGTTAATAGCTCAAGCAAATAGAAGGCATACCACAATATTATCACGATCAATCACACAAGGGCTCAGAGGATTTTAAGGTGGTTCGGTCCTTCAGACCTACATCCACCCCACACTCAACCTGAGTGTGGCTTCACTAAAGGCTGGGCAACACAGCTTGCCAAACAACTGCTGATACACAGCTTCCCAGGAGAACAACCTCTCCTCTTCCTCCTACCCGGAGGGAACCTCTAGCGATCAGCAGTCACTAGAACCCAGAGACTCACGTCTCTCTTCCTCTTTACCAAGAGGGTAACCCCACTAGTAGCAGCCCTGCTACTAGTGAACCAGAGGTCGAAGACCCCTCTTCCTCCCAACCCGGAGGGTACCTACAAGCAGCTCACCTGCTGCTTGCAAACCGGAGATTGACTCTCCCTACTCCTGATCTCACAGGAGGACCCCGACCTCAGTCCAGAGGATCGGAAACACAAACAATAACGGTTGAAGAAAGATAAGAACAAGAAATGAAAAATACGAACGAAGGAAATCAAAAAATGCCAGACAATGGAAACAATGTAGCTCAATATAGAGCAATAGACTTCGGATTTGATCCGCAAGTCAGAACAATTCTTCTGAACACTCTTCTGCTCTCTTTCTATTTCTCTCTGCTATTCTTTTTTTTTCTTTCTTTTCTTTTTCCTGGATCGAAGGGCTCTCTGTTTCCCTGTTTTCTTCTATGCCTCTCTACTTCGATAACTTTCATCTGAGGACGAAGGATTCTATTTATAGCATCAACAGCAGATGGATAGGGCATGAAATGCGTGTGCCTCCCACGCTCGATCCAGAAGTATCCTGTCACGTGCCTTTATCAAATTGGTTCCTCTTGTCTCGGATCACGTGCAGCCCTGGAGTGTGGAATGTTCTTCCTCGGACCTATAATGAGATTAAGTCCATTAATACGCTGCATGGCTATTAAGACCAAAACTGCATGAGGTATAGTAACAACAACACGACGTGACTATTTCTCGAGATGTCATAAGAACGACACGAGAAATTCTGTAACAGATCAGATATACAGAAGATAATGACACGAGGTGAGGTTATACGCAAGAGAGACACGAGGTTACGAATGCAAAAACAACACGAGGACAATACGGGCTTACGACAGAAGCCGACATGAAGACTAAAACGAGAGACCAACACGAGGATAGAGTATAAGGAAACGACTCGAGGTGAAAAACAACACGAAGTGAAGTTAGACACGAAGTAAGAAGCAACGACACGAAGTATAGTGGTGACAAACACACACTACACAGAAAAACGACACGAATCATAAAAATAATGCTAAGTGAAGACAGTAATCGACATGCAGTGAGAACAACACGAGGATAGTGAAAACAGCACGAGATGAAAGCAACACGGGCTGATAACGACACAAGGTCGAAACAGTAAATGACACGGGATAACACTGCACGAGGTAAAAACGACACAAAGACTTAATAATAAAAACGACACGAGGTGGCAATAAAAGAGAACGACATGAAAACAACATGGACTGTAACCGAAACCGACACGAAGTCAAACAGTACAACACGAGGTGTTGTAACTAAGACGAAGTGCCAATCGACCACGAAGACAGTATGCAAAGAAACGACTCGAAGACAGGAATACAAAGGATGACATGGAAACAACACAGTAATCAAAGACTGCACGAGGTGAAAGAACAACACTCAAACAGACGACAACATGGCTAATTCGACACGAGGTGAAAACGCGAAGCAAGAACTACATGATGTTTGAGGAAAAACAGCACGAAGACAGAACATGAACGAACACACGAAGTGTTACCTCTTTAGCAGTTATTTCATATAAAACCATGGATAACTCAAGTGCAAGATATCTGATCAAAAATAACAAGAACAATTAACATAGTGTTGCTCATCATCAAAATACTTAGGGAAGACACACAATCCAACAACTATGAGAGTCAAGGCCAAGGGTGACATCAACCTTGGAGATGAGGGAGTGACCCATCCTAAGAACCGCTTCGATCCCCATGAGTGGAAACCCCCAAATCTCACAGATGGTACCATCTTGATAGGAATCCATGTATCACAACCTTTCGCATCATGTGGTCAAGCTAGTCACATCACTTGTCTCACTCACACACTTGGTCCAGTGCACGATAGGTTTACATTTGGACAAATTGGTCTTCCCCCACTCTTCATCCGTCTCATGCATGATAGGGCCACTCATGGCTGCCCCGGTCCACCTAAGTGCACCAAGGTCCACATGGTTTCTAAGCATGATAGGTCAATTCATGGATGCCCTGGTCCCCCTAGGTCCATCAAAGTCTACATAACACCATTGCATGATAGGTCCACATTTGGTTGTCCAGGACCCCCTTTATCCACTAGTGAGTCAACATCCACAAAGACGCATGAAAACCTTCGCAAACACATCAACAAGAGCAACGAGAATTATAAAAAGACTGCCGATCCCCACCACCGCCACCAAGAATTCAAAACTGGTGATTTTGTGATGGTGAGAACTGAGAGGCTATTCCCTGGGAATACCTCAAAGTTGAGGTCTCGTGGAGCTGGCCCCTTCCAGGTGCTGAGACAACTTGGCACCAATGCTTATGTGTTGAAACTCCCTGAAGAATATGGAGTAAGCCCCACATTCAATGTGGCTGACCTGGTACCCTACAAAGGCCCCACGGTGACACCCAGTGAGGAGATCCAGCATACTCCATCCCTTGAGAGCGCCCCCACACCTCAGAGAGCTCCACCCAACTTGAGAAACCAGCGTGACAAAGTGGAGCGAATATTAGATGAACATGTCACCAACACAAGGGGCAAGGCGTATGGGCGATACCTGGTCAGGTGGAAGGGACGGCCACCTTCGGACGATGCCTGGGTGAGCCGGGAGGACCTCCAGCAGCTGCATCCTGACCTATTGGAGCAGTACCGCAGTGGGGAGGACCCTTACTCGACAGAGTCGAGTTCTCTGCACCCCGGGAGTATGATGGGGACATCGCTTGCCACTTCCCATTTCTCCAAGGGTCCCGATGCTCGTCATTATGTTCGTCTTAATTTTCTGAGTCTGGCTATGTAATTTTCATATCTTTCTTGAGTCACTTTGATGTTTTTCACCTTTATTTTGAGTCAAGTCCTACGTGCTCATGCTTGTTACCTAAGTTGATCGTCATATTGGGCTTGTTTGGCTTTGTGGCCCATTTAGAGGAGCCAGGCCCATGGGCGCCCCTTTTTGCACTTTTGGTTATCTGTTATTGGCTCTTTCCTCAGGGGCTTTTGTACAAAGTTGGGATCCCTATATATAGGACCCCAACCCCCTCTTGTGGGGAGCTAATGAAGTATTAAAGAATTTGACACAATATTTGTGCACCTCTCCTTCTCTCTCTAGCTATCTCTCTCTCTCCTCTTCTCTCTCTCTCTAAAGGGGGCGGCCCCCTCTCTCTCTCCTCCCCCTCTCTCTCCCAAATTTGCACCATCCTCTCTCTCTTCACCTTGCCACCTCACCTTGCCACATCACCCACCCTTTCACCTCCCAAGGCCACATTAACTCTCCCATTTAATCCCTCCCTCTTCCAAGGCACCCCTTGGCATTCCCCATACACCCCCTCACTTCCCCAAGCACCCCCTTCACCCCTCCCAAGCTAAAATTCGAATTTTCCTCCCTTTGGGGACTTCACCCATTCATTCCTAGCCCCTTCACCTCCCTAGGTCGCAGCCCCCCAACCCCCCTTCCCATTGTTCTTCCTTTGGCCTACCAAGTTCTTCCACCCCTCTCCCCCCTTTGATCAGTCTGCAGGTGGCAGAGGAAGGGTCATATTGCAGAAGCTGTCACGGAGTCATACGGAGACCTCTGAAGATGTACCATACATTTCTGGAAAGGTCGACCAGTTGGCTTCGCAGGCGAGGTGACCTCATCTCATTCCGAGTTCGGGGCTGCCTGGGAGAGCCGTTCTCCCCCGACTGCGCTGGACTTCCCCTGCCAAGTTCCTGAACCTGATTTGAAGCTGTACCATGACAAACGGCGGAGGATTCAGACCGAGAGTTCTTCAACAAAGTTCCTCCACGTCCTATCCTCTTCCAGGATCAGGAAGCGGAATCACGATCGGCATCCGGAGGCCAGAGTTCTCACTCTTCGTCCTCGACTAGACGGGTCTGCCTCCCACAACCTGCAGCGACCAGCTACCACTCATCGGCGTCCCCCAGTCCGCCCCGACATCAGACGACTTCCCCACTAGTTTTCCTGCAAAGAGGGTTCCTCCACGGTTCCAACAACTTCGACGATTTGAGATTTGGTGGTGAGGACACCCGAGCTAGAGATCGACACGATGCAGCAGAGCGACATTTCAGATCGTGTGGCATTGTTCGGGACTCGCAGACTTCGCTATGGCTTGGATATGGCCTGGAGATCTAGCCAGGAGCTTTGGATCTTTTATTTACTTCATTTTGGATCTTTTGTAGGCCATTTTGAGGCCAATCAGACTCCATTTGGACCTTATTAAGCTTATTAGGCTAATAGGGAGGTAGTGGGCCACCTTGGTTCACACTTCAAGCCCATTTGGGCTAGGCGCCTAGGAGAAAGCCCATATTGGGCCTTTTTCTCCTTGCTCCACTACCCAGACCCGTTATCTGGGGATCCGTTAGGGTTGGAGAAGGAGGAGGGCGCACCCACCCTTCCCACCTCATGGGAGGTGCGCCCCCCCCCCCCCCCCCACCTTCCCTCCTTTCTTTTAGGAGGCAAGTGCGCGCCCTCCCCTATTTTGTAGGATTTGAATTTATTCCCCCCTTTTTGTGTATTTCTTTTAGGCAAGTAATTAGGGTTTCTTTTCCATTTACTTAAGGGGTCTTGTAATTCATTTTAGAAGTTAGAAAATTGAAGAAAGAAATTGAGTTTTTGTGAGAAGAGGTCGCAGCCTCCTTCCCACCTCCTTGAGGGTGCGACGCCCTCCCCATCTTCCTCTCTTTTTCCTTGGGGTGCGACTCCCCTCTTCTTCCACCTTTCTTCCATCTAGGGTGCGACGCCCTAGATCCCATTCCTGGAGGCTGCTGCTGCTGGTCAGAGTGGAGGCGACCTCCCTCCTACATCCAGCAAGACTCGGCTTCCGTTCGTGGTGGTGTGGTGTCGACAGGGTGGACCTTCACCTCTTGCTGTCTTGGGCGCTGGATGAGCATCTGCTAGCAGGATTTGTGCTTGAAAGACAATGTTGGAACTATTGCGTCCTGACCCCATCTCCCTTCCATCCCTTCTAGACTTTTCTTCATCTTCCAGTCCCCAGAACGCCAGAGAAAAACTCGTGTCAAAATTCGTCCGGGAGTGAACGTTGCCTTTGTAGGCCTTTTCGCTGCTCTGGACGCTCCTGGAATAGGCCCGCCTGAACCAGAGCCGCAAAGATCCACCCATAACGCCACCTCCCCCGCCTCAAACCGTTCGAACCTCTTCATAACATATCTTCCCCTCCCTATCCCCGAACTAGCTGCGTAGGTCTCATCCCAAAACTCTCCCATACTAAAAAGTTCCCTTTGGAACCACTTTCATCGCGCGATCTGCGTCTACAGTGTCACCGCGGGACAGAAACACAAACCCTCCAAAGGGGCACCCTTCAAACCTCCAATAACTGGCCTGGAGTTTTGGGAACCATTCCTCCATATATTAAACCTTCTCCAGAAATTTTCCCACGCCCAAAAGACCAGTTTCCCCTTGGTGACCATCTCCCCTAGCTTGGGTTCCGGCTCTGACTGCACTGAAGTGCAGAGCTGAACCCCCACTTCCACTGCTGCCCACGCCCAAAGTTCCCTCTGCACGCCGCCCTGCCACTGTCATCCCTTCACCCCACGCCCCTCATCTAACCACCAGAGAAAACCCAGCCACAAAAGACCCTCGGACGCCTTGGTTCCACCCACACTTGTCCGCCTTTGTCCTGCTGCTAGCGCACCGACCAGACAGCATAGGTCTGGCTAAATAAATCGCCACGGCTCCGACGATGCACGATGACTGACGCCGTTTCAGAGGTGTCATTGGGACATCCCTGTTGACGACCCCGCCAAGCTTCGTGAGTAGAGAACACGCTGAAGGTGGTGCTCAGGCTCGCCTCCCTGCGACTCTCCCTACGCGCGCGCTGACTGAGCAGCATCCAGCCCGCCGGTTGGGTACTTCGGAGTTCCGCACCGGTGACGACGACGTCCCTCGTCCTCCAGGAGGCTCGGCAACCACTACTACCTCCCACCAGGACATCAGTACCTCCCACGCAGCCCGTGGTTCGCCGTCCTTGCAGCAGCTCACAGCGGTACCGTGGGCGACGAGCGACACCGACCCCGTGCCCGTCACCCCTCGTCGCACGATCACCGGATTCTCTTGTGTAGCCTGTTACCTCCCAGCGAGGAGTGGGCATATTGTGGATTGTACTTAAAAGTTTCTGTACCGGTGGTTGTGTGACTTGGCCGGGCCTCTTCCCCACGCCCCGAGCGTGGAGGTATGCGCTTACTCTTCCCTGGGTCGTGCTTGCTCTTTTAGTATCTTCTCTAGACGCCGCTGCTTGAGTGCTTGTTAGGACCCTAGCTCGTTTACTTTTATCACTGCTGCGGTGAGGGAGTGAGACCGTCCCGTGGCTCATCCGAGTCACGAGTGTGGAGTCGACTACCATAGCCCACGCCGGTTGTCTCGGCCGTGCGGATCGGCGTGCTTCCCTCTTTTGGGGCACTCATGAGTCTCAGTTTCTGGTTCCTTTGGCATAATCCCACCTTGGGAAACTTGAGGTGTCGAGTCACGCTATTCTATCAACGCCAATTGCTAGTCTCTTTTTTCTATCTGGTCGCATTTTCATTTAGTGCCCTAGCTTCCTAGGCGTCCCGCATCATTTGGTGTCCGGGAGCGGCCGGGACAACTCCTGCAAGTCACTGTTCATGTCAGGTAGCTGTTGCATCCAGATGCTGCCACCTTGTTCGAAGCTTTACCCGGACCAGCCACTGGAAGATTCAAGCCACGAGTTCTTCTACGAATATCTTCCTCCACCTGTCCTCTTTTGGAATCAAGAAGCGGAAGTGCGTTCAACATCCGGAGGTCAGAGCTTTCATTTTTCTTCCTCGACTGGACGGGTCTGCCTCCCACAACCTGCAGCGACCAGCTGCCACTCATCGGCATCCCCCAATCCACCCCGACATTGAACGGCTGCCCCGTCAGTTTTTCTGCAGAGAGGACTCGCTCACGGTTCCAGAAACTCTAGTAGCTCGTGATTTGGAGTTCAGAAGCCATCGGGGCGATCTCTGCATCCTACTATCAGAAACAGGGAGCTGCCGCGCCCAGATTCTGCCTCCCTGATCAAACCCCACCCCGGACCAGCAACTGCAGCAGAAGAAATCAAGGAAATTCAGGGACATCCGCGTGCCAGATACGAGGAATTCCACACTGGTCTCACCTCCGGCGAAATTTTGGAACATGATCTACAGTCCAGGAATCATCGGGCAGTCAGCCGTCACTGGTTGCAAGTGGGAACATCCTCAGCGTCCAACCTACCTTTCCCCGACGGTTCTCCCTTCCCCGCCTGGCCAGCTTACCGCCCCTCCCTGCGGGAGGTAGTGTTTGATTGTACTTGAATATTTCCCACCCCCGAGATCACCCTCCTGCGCGAGGTGTAGTGATTGTACTTTTAAACAGGATTGAAGCTTCATCGGCGTAGTGTGCGGGGGAACCCACACTTCCCCGCTCGCCCTCGTCTCCGACCGGGGTTGGTTTCCTCAAACCAACCAGGTGAGCTCTGCCCTTGCCCCTTTATTCCTGTTCATTTCATATTTGCGAGACTTATCCGCTGGTTGGAGAGCGAGTGCCCGATCCCGGAGCCACCATCTTAGTATGGTCACCGTGGCTAAAAGTGAGCGAGTGACCTAGTGCCCTCAAGGCACCCGGCCACCCTTGTTTGTGGGCTTCATACCTTTGGGAGGGACAACCTTAGCGGTGCTGGTCCTCTAGCCAGCCAGGGGCTAACTCCACCACCTCGACTCGGCATCACCGAGTCACCACGGGAATCGCGAGCGTGCGGTGTGTTGGCGACTCTCTAGTAGCTCTCAAGTCTTGTTGTTGCTATTGCGAATTAAGTCCTAGGGATCAAATTCTATTGCTGCATTTTGGTTTCACATCAATATTGCATCATTCAGCATGGTTAGTAAGTTAGGCCGTCTCATACATGTCACTTCAGTTCGGATGCATGATTGGTCAACATTTGGGTGTACCGGCCCTCCCCCGTCTGTCGTCATCAGTAAGATGGGTCTTGTGCATGAAGGATACACATTTGGTTGCCCTGGGCCCCCAGCATTTGTCACATTCACGCATGATAGTTTCACCTATGGATGCCCTGGCCCACCCAAGTCTGTCAGAATCACTGCAAAACCAACACATGATAGGTCCACATTTGGTTGTCCTGGTCCACCCTTGCACTCAATAGTCTTCATACCCACACCGCATCATAGTGCATGGCATACGCATTCAAGCAAGCATCTAGCAATGAACGGTGAGGTTCATGATGAGCGGACAAAAGCTCGCAAGCGCCACTTAGAGTCCCACGCGGACAATCTAGTGATGGTGAGATTGGAGTGGCTCTACCCTAGGGACACCTCCAAATCGAGGGCATGAGGACTTGGACCTTCCCACGTTTCGAGTGGTTTTGGCAACACGGCTTGTGGGTTGGGCTTACTGGTGGGTTCTGGGATATACCCCACTTCCCACGTGGCGGACCTAGCACCCTATAAGGGCACCGCGGTGGATCCCAGTGAGTGCCTCGAGCCTCTACCTTCCTTTGAGAGTGACACCTTTGGAGAGCCTCCATAAATCAGCTTGAGAGCCCGATGGAAGCACACGGAGGTAATACTAGACAAGCAGGGTACCATCCCCGACAAGAGGGTGTGCCCGAGCAACCTTGAAAGGATGAAGGACCGTCCCCTGGCTGTGGTCGCAGGGTTGAGTTGGTAGATCGTGCTTTGCCTGAAGCTGTTTTGGTGTGCCGCCACCCCGGTGGACCCATACTCGATGGAGTCGAGTTCTCCGCACCCCGGGGGTATGATGAGGACATCCCCGAGCATTCCATATTTTTCGAGGATCCCGTTGCTCGCCAGCTATGCGTCATCTTGTTTGCCACATTTTTCTGAGTCTTGGCATATAATTTTAATATTTTATTTGAGTCACAATTATGTAATTTTCCTTTTATTTGAGTCAAGTACCTAGGTTAAGAGAGTCATCTACCTAAGTCATATGTCAATTGGGCCATTAGATTAGCTAATTGGGCCCAACTTGTGGGCTAGCCCAGGGGCGCCCCCTTTCCCCTTGGTTAGTCTGGTCATTAGTACAAAAAGTCAAGGACTTATTATAAAATGTGGGGTGCCTATATATAGGACCCCATTTCCTCATTTGAAGCTACTGAATAGTTAGAAATAAAATTTGAAATCTAATTAAATTTCCCTAGGGTGGGAAACCCATCCCTCTCTCTCTCTCTAAAGGGGGCGACCCCCATTCTCTCTCCTCCCCTCCGCCAAATTTTAAATTCCCTCTCTCTCTTCCCCCTATTCAATCCTCATTAACTCCCTCTCCCTTCCCCACAAATCCCCTTCAATTCTTCTTCAACCCCAAGGGAGAATCTCCTTCTCCTAGACACCTCTCCATTCACCCAAGCAACCTTTCCCTTTCCCCAAGCAACACTTCATATCCCAAAACACCCCTCCCTCTTCCCCAAGCCCAGCCATAATTCCCCACCCCTTGGAGATCTCCCCAGCCCTCTCCCACCCCCTGGTCGCACCCCACCTCCCCTCCCCTTGGCTGGTCACCCAGCTCCCCCCACTCCCCATCCCTCCTTTGGCCTGGTTTCACCTTGCTACTAGCCATCGCCCCCATCACCCCTAGCCCTAGCTCCACCCTCCTCTCCTCCCCCCTTGCTTTTCTAAGCCCCCATCGACCTCCAGCATCCCATTCCCCTGCCATCCCTTCGTCCATCCCCTCCCTCATACACATTCCCAACAGCAGACCCAGAACCAGTTCGCAGGCAGCAGAGGATCATCCGGTTGCAGAGACTGCCACGTCATCATCGTGCATCTTCTGGTGGTGTATCTTTAATTTCTGGAAGGCTCTTCAAAGTAGCTTCGCAAGAGAGGTGGTCTCGTGTCCATCCGACACACGTGCTCCCCGAGAGAGACATTCTCCCTCCACTGCGCAAAGCTGCTCCGGCAGTTAACCAGAGCCTAAGAGCAGAAGTGACCACGGCCGCTCCTATGTAAGTTTGGCCGTGATTTTTGGCTGATATCTTCTCCTCCAAGTCCTATGTCATCACCAAGAAGAAGAATGCCATTTGGATCTTGGAGCACTGCGTTCCATAGTTTCTTCCCGGAGTGCACAGGTTAGTCCAGCTGAACTAGTAGGACACCCTGCCACCTTTCTACTTCCAGCGCTCTACTCCGACCTCTTCATGGAGCTCCATCAGTTCCCTCTGAAAGAGGGGTCTCCCACGAGTACGTCAACGCTGGTCCCGCCTCAATCCGACACCCCAGTTGAGAGTACGATATCGACAAATAGCTCTCTGGTCGGCCAGAATTCTCACCTACGAAGCTCCGCAAGATTCGGCGGCACGGCTTTGTCTGAGCTCGGAATATGGCGATTCTTCCTCCTGGTGATTCCTAATTCGATCAGCTTTCCAGAGACGCCAACCCTGTCACCATCGGACATCACTGCAGAGAGTTCTAGCTCCGACAAGGCACTGGTTGTAGTCAGCCAAGGCAGCGACTCAGTCTGCGTAGGCCGAGCATCGATCTCCTTTGGCCACTCCGATCTCCCCACCCCGCCTGGCCGGCTGACCGCCCCTCCCTGCGTGGAGCTAGTTTTGGGTGTAATTTAATTTCCCTACCCCTAATCCAACCCTCCCTGCGAGGGGTGTAGTGAATGTAACTCATAAGAATTTCAGGGTCAAACTTCATCGGCGCAGCGTGCGGGCAAGCCCACGCTTCCCCGCTCGCCCCGTCTCCTGTCAGGATCGGCATCTTTACGCCAATCAGGTGAGCTTCAGGCCCCAATCCTATACTGATTTTACTTCTACTTGTATTAGTATCGTTTCTGGTTGCCCGTCGGCCGGTGAGTTGAGTGCCCGATCTCGAAGTCAACAATGTGAGTGACCACCGCAGAGTGAGACGAGAGCTGCACCATAACCCACGCCCTCGGCGTGCTGGCCGCCCATGACATTGGGCATCCCTGGCCCTTTGGGGTCCATCCTAAGCTAGCCATACCCTGAAATAGTGAGGTCCCACCTCGGACCCTTCCCACCATCGCCGGTTTGCCCTTAGGCACTTGTGTGCGCTATGCGGGTGAGGCCGCTTTAGTGAAGTTGATGATTCGATGCATTGCTTGCGAGTCTAGGTCCTAGGCACATTATGCCAACGTGTGTGATTTCTCAGCAGCGAGTGGTATATCAAAAGACATCGCCAGAAGGATTGGTTAGGCCAATCTAGAACGTGGCCGTTCTTGTGTGAGGAGACTTTCGAGTCAAACCTTCGCCTTGTACCAGTTTAGCTATCAAGTTGGCTTCATCGTTACCACCCCCGAGGTGGTTTCACGTCATCAACACTTTGCCCATCAGTCCCGCCGGGCTGTGTCCATAAAGCCTTTTTCCTTGGCCTGAGGTGCTCCGCGCTAGTCGAGCTTGAAAATTACCTTTTGTCCCATCGGGCTGGGACCATAAAATCATTTCCTTAGCCTGAGGTGCTCCGCCCTTGCCAATCCCCAAAATAACCTTTGTCCCACTAGGCAGGGTTCATAAAACCCGTTTCCTTGGCCCGAGGCACTCCGCCCTCGTTGAGTTCCAAAACTACCTTTTGTCCCATCGGGCAGGGTTCATAAAACCTTTTCCTTGGCCTGAGGCACTCCGCCCTCGCCGAGCCCCAAAATTACCCTTTTGTCCCACTGAGCTGGGTTCATAAAGCCTTCTCTTGGTGTGAGGCACTCCGTCTTCGTCGAGTTCAAAAATTGTCCCTAGCCTTGCGAAGCTGGGTCCATAAACCCTTTCCTTTCGGGCTCGAGGCACCCCATTTTGGCTAGGACTTTGGGATGCTATCCCCTAGCCCCACCGACATAATAAACAGTCAACTTCATCAATAGTCCCACCGAATAAATATCTGACACCGTAGATGAGTCTGCGCTAGGGAGACCAAAAATAACAAACAAAACAAAAAAAGGGAAACAAAAGAAGAAATAAATAAATAAATAAATGAAGAAATAAAAATGATGATTTAAAAAAACCTTCATGAATCAATAAACACAATAAATTCAATAAAACCAATGAAATTTGATAAACACAACCAATCCAGCAAAATCAATAAATTCAATAGATTCATCAAACTCAACAAACTTGATAAACAGAACAAAATCAATCACCAAAATAATTCAATCAATCTAGTAAACTAAATCCAATCAACTCAATAAATCAAGCAAACCAAATAAACTCAATGAATCAATAAACTCAATAAACTAAATAAGCCCAATGAGCCCAATAAAACCAATGAAATCAACAAACTTAATGAATCAATAAACCCAAGAAATCAAATAAATGTCAATAAACTCAGCCAATAAATTCAATAAACTCCACAAATTCAACAAACCCAATAAACTCGACGAACTCAACCAATAGACTCAATAAGCTCAACAAAGCCAATGAATCCAGTAAACTAAATAAGCCAAACAAGTTCAATAAACTCAACCAATCCAAACTAATAAACCAATAAAAGACCTTTTCACTTTGTCTCAAACCTTCTGCCTGGCCAAGGTTTGTTGATCCCGACATCTCCACGGGTCAACGTCCACATTCTATCCTGGCTTAGACCTCACGTCTTCGCCAAGTCGGTCAACTTCGACATGACGTCGGGTTGACATCCTCATCTACACATTCTACCCTTGTTTCAGACCTTCCGTCTAAGCAGGGTTCGTTGACTCCGACAACTCATCGGGTTGACATCAATATTTAAGCCCTGGGTCTAGGCCTCTCATGTGTCTACCATCTAGTCTACCCTCACCCCAAAACTTCTATTGGGGCAAGGCCTACTGACTTCGACATGGCGTCGGGTCAACATTTACACCCATTTTATATTCTACCATTGGCTTAGGCCTCACGCCTCTGCCAAGTTCGTTGGCTTCGACAGGACGTCGAGCCAACACCCATTTTATATTCTGCCCTTGGCTTATGCTTCACGCCTCTGCCAAGTTCGTTGGCTTCGACAGAACGTCGCATCAACACCTATCCTATAGGTCTCACGCCTCTTCCAAGTTCATTGGCTTCGATAGGACATCGAGTCAACACCCATTCTATATTTTGCCCTTGGCTTAGGCCTCACGCCTCTACCAAGTTTGTTGGCTTCGACAAGTCATTGGGTCAACATTCATATCATATATTCATCCCTTGGCTTAGGCCTCATGTCTTTGCCAAGTTCGTTGGCTTCGACATGACGTCAGGTCGACACATAGTCTATATTCCTCCCTTGGTTTAGGCCCCACGTCTTAGCCAAGTTGGTTGACTTCGACTGTCTATCAAGTCAACAGCCACATTTTGCCCTGGCCCAGACCCTATGTCTCTCCTAGCTTAGTTGGTTTTGACATAGTGTCGAGACGACAACAGTGTTTTATGTCTGCCCTTGTCTTGGACATACCGTCTAAGCAAGGTTTGTTGGCTCCGACATCCCATTGGGTCAACATCCATATTTCACCTTTGGTTCGGACCTTCCGTCCGACCAGTCAACAAAAAGACCCGTTTTACCTTTGGTTTGGACCTTCCGTCCGACCAGTCAACAAAAAGACCCTTTTACCTTTAGCTCAGACCTTTTGTCCAGCCAAATAACAAAAAGACCCCTTTCACCTTTGGTTCGGACCTTCCGTCCAACCCCATAACAAAAAGACCCTTTGACATTTGGTTTGGACCTTTTTGTTCGACTAGACAACAAAAAGACCCTTTTACCATTGGCTCAGACCTTTTGTCCACCCAAACAACAAAAAGACCCCTTCACCTTTGGCTTGGGCCTTTCATCCGGCCAAGAAATAAAAAGACCATTTTTACCTTGGCGTCATGGCCTTCCGCCTAAGCCTAGCTGTATGGCGTCTTGACTTTATGTATAAGCCGTTAAATATCCTTGTCCGTCGTCATGGCCTTCCGCCTAAGCCGGTAAATATTTTATCTTGGCGTCATGGCCTTCTACCTAAGCCAAGCTGTACGGCGTCATGACTTTATGTCTAAGCCGTTAAATATCCTTGTCCGGCGTCATGGCCTTCCGCCTAAGCCGATAAATATTTTATCTTGGCGTCATGGCCTTCTGCCTAAGCCAAGCTGTATGGCATCATGACTTTACGTCTAAGCCGTTAAATATCTTTGTCTTGCGTCATGGCCCTCCGCTTAAGTCGGTAAATATTCTATCTTGGCGTCATGGCCTTCCGCCTAAGCCAAGCTGTACAGCGTCATGACTTTACGTCTAAGCCGTTAAACATCTTTGTCCGGCGTCATGGCTCCTTCCGCCTAAGCCGGTAAATATTTTATCTTGGAGTCATGGCCCTCTGCCTAAGCCAAGCTGTATAGCATCATGACTTTACGTCTAAGCTGTTAAACATCTTTGTCCGGCGTCATGGCACCTTTCACCTAAGCCGATAAATATTTTATCTTGATGTCATGGCCCTCCGCCTAAGCCAAGCTGTACAACGTCATGACTTTACGTCTAAGCCGTTAAACATCCTTGTCTAGCGTCATGGCCTTCCGCCTAAGTCGATAAATATTTTGTCTTAGCGTCATGGCTCTCCGCCTAAGCCAAGCTGTAAAGCATCATGACTTTACGTCTAAGCCGTTAAATATCTTTGTCCAGTGTCATGGCTCCTTCCGCCTAAGCCGGTAAAATTTTTATCTTGGTGTCATGGCCTCCGCCTAAGCCAAGCTGTACGGCGTCATGACTTTATGTCTAAGCCGTTAAATATCCCTATCTGGCGTCATGGGCTTCCGCCTAAGCTGGTAAATATTATATCTTGGCGCCATGGCCTTCCACCTAAGCCAAGTTATGCGACGTCATGACTTCGGTCTAAACTGTTAAATATCCATGTCCGGTGTCATGGCCTTCCGCCTAAGCCGGTAAATATTATACCTTGGCGTCATGGCCTTCCGCCTAAGCCAAGTTGTTCGGCGTCATGGCCCTATGCCTAAGCCGGTAAATATTCTGCCTTGGCAACATGACTTACCGTCTAGGCCAAGTTGTCTGGCGTCATGGCTCTGTGCCTAAGCCGGTAAATATTCTACCTTGGCAACGTGACATATTGTTTAAGCCAAGTTGTCTGGCATCATGGCTCTTCGCCTAAGCCGATAAATATTTTTCCCTTGGCATCATGACATTATGTCTAGGCCAAGTTGTTCGGCATCATGGCTCTCCACCTAGGCCAGTTAAGACTGCTCCCTTGGCATCATGACCTTCTGTCTAGGCCAAGTGGTCCGGCGTCATGGCTCCTTGCCTATGCCGGCAAATGCTCTCCCTTGGCGTCATAGCTTTATGCCTAAGCCAAGTCATTTGGTGACATGACCTTCTATCTAAGCCGACAAGTCATCTCATCATTGGCCCAGAAACTATCATCCAATCCAATGAAAAAAAGACCCGTCTACCTTGGCATTACGGCCTTACATCCAAACCAAGTCTTTCGGCGTCACGACCTTCAGTCGAGGCCGACCATCACCTTACTATTGGCCCGGAATTGTTGCCCAAACCAATGAACGAAAAGATTCCCCCCTTGGTGCCATACCAAACCTTGATCTCTCTAGGGATTCACAACAACATATGACACCTTCTCTCCATTGTCGCGGCATCAGCCACTTACCTCTCAAACTGTCGGCCTATGGGTGTGCCTATTAAGCCCCATAAAAAAAAGAAAAAATAAAATAGAAAAAAATAGGGAAAAAAGAGGGAAAAAAGAAAAAAAAGAGAGAAAAAAAGGGAAAGAGAAATGAAAAAAGAGAAAAAATAAAAAAATAAAAAAATGAGTATAACATGGTTTGCTTGCTTGCTTGTTTCGCATGCATGTTTGCCTGTAGTATAGCATTAATACACTTCCTTCAAATTTCTTAGACCGCATGCTTCCTTGCTAAATAACACTGCCCAGATTCTACGTCGGCGTGCATCACAGCACACACTAAGAGATGGAAAAAGTCAATTCTCAGTGAGTGCATACGGCCAGGGGAAGAGTCGTAGCTATGTTGCTAGCACAACTCGCATGATACACCCTAGACGAGACTCTCACACCTCGCACACAATATGAGCAGTGGCCCCTAGCCATAGGGACATCATAAATTCTTCTTAACACTTCATAGAGCCTTAAATCTCTACACTCACATGACGGGTAATTGTGAGGAAAAAAGCTACATACCCCCTTAAAAAAAGAAAAAGAAAAAATATATGTGAATAAAAGGATGGATCTTAGTAGCCGGCAATCCCCATTGAGACACATGAGGAGACTCGCGCCGAACGATGAAGTCCATTATAGCGCTATAAATAAAAGGATGAATCCTAGTAGCCGGAAATCACCATTGAGACATATGAGGACACTCGCGCTGAGTGATGAAGTCCATTATAGCACTATGAATAAAAGGATGAATCCTAGTAGCCGAGAATCCCCATTGAGACACATGAGGAGACTCGCGCCGAATGGTGAAGTCCATAATAACACTGCGAATAAATGGATGAATCTTAGTAGTCGAGAATCCCCATTGAGACATATGAGGAGACTCACACCGAACGGTGAAATCTTGAATTCAGAATAAACAAGGGGGATGTGCGAAGCTACGAAAAGTTGAGAATCCCAAATACATGTGTAGGCGATAAAGTAATCCTCTAGTGTTACTTAGAACATCTGCACGTCCTCATGTTTAGGTTTCGCCACCCATATAATTGCACTTTCACTCTATGGAGGAATAGTCGTGGGCGTGGATCGTGGTTCATGTTGTGCATATATCCTATGCGATTTCCTCTTCACGTATGCATGTCTCCCTTAGTTGTGCTTCGTGAGCCACACTCCGTCCGTGAATTTTGGATACTATCCTTATCCTATCCCTGATAGAGGGGAACTACACTATATATATGCTATGCCTGCTGCTGATGACTGCCTGCGTGTTTGTATGAGAATAAAATGATGACGATAGAGAAATAAATGAAATAAGAATGACGATAAACAAAAAAAATGAAATGAATAAAAAAGGATGCTAATAAGGAATACAAAATAAGAATAGTATAAAAATAATAAATGAAAGGTAAACATTATGCATATACAACATTTTTAAATGAGTTATGGGCTACACCCACAGGTCCCGCTCTTTCGTCTCTCACTCGCGACACTCGCGGGTGGGGGACATTTGTTGACACTGAAAATATTTTTAATTTTTATTGACCTTTGCTTTTACAGCTCATAAACTTTGGTCGAATGCCTCTGGTTCCTCAAAATTGGGAGCCGAAGGCAAAATCAGCGAAAAACCCGCATGATCCGATCAGGACGCCTGGAGTGCCGAAGTGGTCCGCAAGTTATCGAAAAGCTACCCCGTGGAGGTAAATATCTCCATAGTGGTTTCCCGCTCACCGAAGACACTTCCTACAGGCGTAAAGCAGGCCCGAGGGCACGATTTGAAGTGCCGAAGGTGATATCAGCGGAAAACTCAGGGAATCTGCTCAGCACACGCGAAATGCCGGAACGGTCCGTAAGCGGCCACAAAGTTCTCCGGTCTAGGGGAGAATGCTTCGGGGGATGGCCCTCTCAATGAAGACACTCCACATGTCCATAGAATGAAGTTGGCGGCACAAATCGCTGAGTCGAATGCTAAATCAGAAGAAAACTCGGGTTACCCGATTCGAGTACACGGTGCACCGGAAAGGTCCGTAGGTGACTGAAAAGCTGCTCAGTCAGGGTGAAAATGCTTGGAGGGATGGACCACTCGACGAAGAAGCTCCACATGTTCTCAAAGAAGGTCTGGTAGCATGAATTACAGTGCGGAAGGCTGAATCAGGATAAAACCCGAGAAAATTGATACGGGTTCGGCACACGCCGGAATCACCGAAACCTACAAATGGAGGCCCGAAAATGATGAAATATGTACTCTGAGTCTACTGCATCAAACCCAAGGTTGCACCAGACGTCAGACTTCCTTCAAGGTCAGCCCCGAGGCAAAATGTCCGAAACTACGAAAATGCCACGGGATGAGTCGGCACCCATTTTAAAAGAAAAAAAGTTAAAAGTGAAATGCTACACTTTTTATGGTTAATCAGTGGCATACTTTGTATAAAAGTCAATTGGCAAAAGAATGAGTGAATCGGTGGCATGTCTTCCTTTGAAATGAATTGATGGCACCTTTGTTTTGAAGTGAGTCGGTGGCCCTTGGCAACGTGAGTCGACAGCACTCAAGCAACTGGCGGGCTGGTGAGTCGGTGCCGCTGCCCAGGGGTCCCGTCAGCCCTCCGATCCCCTGCTTTCGGCTATAAAACCCCCCTTACTTCTAGCGCCGAAGAAGAGAAAAAACAACAAGGAGAAAGATTGGAAGGAAAAAATAAGGGAGAAGAATCTAGAGAAACAGAGAAAAGTGGGAGATTGAGCAAAGGGGCACAGGGAGAGAGAGAGCAACGAGAGCCACATAGAGCATTTGAAATCAAGGTGGGTCTTCACCTTGCAGTGCCCACCTCGGGCTATAGTTTCACCCCCCCCTTTATTTCTTTTTAGTTCTGTTCTCCTTCTCTTGATGTAATGCTCGTTTCTTCTTTGCTTCCCCGATGTAAGAATCACGGAGCAATGTATGTTTCTATTTATGTGAATGAATGAAGTGCATCTAGCCCAATTTTGGGTGTAAACGTGTTTGTCTCTATGTATTCTATCTCGATGGTAGTTTCCTTCTCCCCTTTTAATTTCTTTTCGTGTACTTCGGGCAGTGAAATCCTAATCCTGAGCTCAATAGAGTCCCTTATGCCCCAAGGCTAATGTTATTTCTTCTTTGTTCTCTTTTTGTAGAGATAACACTTGGTGAATCTGTAAAGCCCTCTAGGGTGACATTCCCTCACGCCCTAATCCTGTCTTGGTGGCAGTAATTAATTTGAGTAATGAGTATCTAGATCTATTCTAATGTGTGCGTTGTCATTGAAATCGTTTTACCATGTTGAATTTGGTTCTGCTACTCTTTAAATTTTCCTAAACGTCACCTCCCTTTCTCTGTAGCTTTATGTGATTTACCCCATCCCCTTTTGGCCACCGACTCACTGCGGGTGTACCTCGTTTGGTCTTATTCATGGATATTAGTCAGACAGATATCACATATTCAGATCTATGATTTACCCCATGCACTGATTTCATTTTATTTGATAGTTTTGGATCACTCTAGGTTCTCGGAGGTCTACTACACTATGGTATGTTCTCCGAGAAGCCCGTCCTACAGAGTGAGCAATTAATAAACAACATTGGGCACCCATATTTCGGAGTTTCACCCCTGGATTGTAAAGACCCTTAGTAGGCTAGTCCTCAGGGTCTCTATTCACAATTCGGGTTTCGAGACCGCCGCATTTGGCCTCTCAACTTTCATGGACTTACTCCGGCTTCCCCCCATCTGTAGGTCCAATTGCTCCCCGAACACTCTAGGTCTATGGGAGATGCTGCCGAATTTTTGTGAGAGTCTTTGGATTGAATCATAAAACTAAATAAATAATAATAATAATAATAAACAAACAAAAAAAAGAAAAGAGAAAAAGAGGTTGAATCGGTGTCGGTGGCACCGACTCACTAATAAACAAAACAAAAAAAGGGGGGGAGCAAGCTGAATCAGTGTTGGTGCCACCATACCTCTTTTTCAATAAAAAAAAAGAAGGGAGAAAGGTGATTCGGTCCCACCCCTCCAATAAAAAAAATAAAACAAAAACACAACGCAAAAGGCACAAAAGTGCTCCACCGACTCACCACTCGAAGAGTGAGTCGGTGGCGCCATTTCCACCCCCCTTGCGTAAAAAAGTATACATAAAATGAGGAAATAAAAATGGCTAAAATGAAATAAACAAATAATAAAGAAAAAAGATATAAAATAGGCAAAAGTGAGAAATAAAAGAAAATATAATAACAAATAATGGCTAAATAAAATGACAATAAGATAAAATAATAATAATAATAATAAATGAATAAAGGTGATAAATAAACAACTAAAAAAATAATGAATAATTAACAACTCAATAAATGCCAAAAAAGAGAAGAAGAAGAGGAGAGGAGAAAATAAAAGGTGTATGCATGTAATAAAAAATAAAAAAAATGAGTAATAAAAATAGGGAAATGATATAAACAAAATAAGAACAAATAATTAAAAAAAAAGAGGAGAAAGAGGTGCATTCACGTATCTAAAATAATAACGCGAATAAATATGGAACAATGAGCATGACGATGTCCGCTCCGGAACTCCCGCCTCCTCTAGATCCCGACTATGGGAATATTAATGATGCCTTGACGGGTCATGTCTGGGCCTCGAGATTCATCCCATTATGGTCACGGCATAACTTCGCTCCGGGCCAATACTCTGCTAGCTTCAATTCATTTCGATCGGGTTTCAACTACATTCCCTCAGTTCTTGAACATCAAAGCTGCCGTATCCCGGCATACATTGTCCCGACATTATACAAGTCTGTCCGAACACAGTCACGCCAGGCCCACCTCATGGGTCCATATGTGTGCACTGTAATGCCATGCGCAGTCTCAAAATAAAAAGGTCCCTATAACTCTCAAAACAAGAGAGACGTTCCCAAAATCTCTCCTGAAATCGCTAATGAATGATCAAATAAACAATATGCAATAATACTTAATACTTCTACCCTGTATGCTTGCATGAGCGGCTTCTCCGGTATATCAAATAGTGTTTAGCGGAAAGTCGGGTTATGCTCGGCCGGAGGCTTTCACTATGCGTGATGGTAGTCCTTGGACCTAAGCTCTCCGCCTTATACTGGGAATCGGCTTAATGAATAAATACTACCATGTTATGTGCTTGCATGCAATCATATCTTTCATATATTTTATTGGCCCCATGGTCTTTTTATTTTGACGATTAATCAAAGCTTGTCCCTCTTCCGGAGGGGCGTAATTAACGCCGTAGCCTTTAAGGTACGGCGGGTTATGAGTCCCGACACGAACTTTACAATGTACTAACCAAGTCAGATCGAGCGCATATTCGTCACTTATGTGACTGGCATGCCTACGCATTATTTTAATTAATTTTATATAAATAAATTGATGTCACCAGTTCTTACGCGCCGAAATGGCCGCAATACGCCGAAAACCATCACATGAAGCCGCACGTCGGCTTTGAATCCACCTAATGGGATCGTGCCAACGCCACGCTCCATTCCTCGTGCCAGCATGCTCCATGAAACCTCCACGACGTCCCTGCCTCGTCCATCTCGCCACGGCCGCAGGCCCCACAGGAGAGAGGAAGAGAGGAGAGAGAACGGAGGGAGAGAGTAAGAACGGCGGTGCGGAGAGAGGAAGGAGAGAGAGGTTTTAAAAGAAAAAGAAAAAGGGAAATTATGCAATTGTCCTAAAATCTGATTTTTGACACGAAAATCCATAAATTCAAAAAAATACGAAAAAATAGTCTTCGCGATCCTCGGAACGAGGATAACGCACCTATAGCGTCCTTGAGTCGCAAAACTCAACGGTCAACTCTCCACAGGGTTCCGTAAGTTATACAAGGGAAAAACCTACTTTGATCGTAAAACACGTATCAAGACCCACGAAAGCGATCCGAAAGCTCTCCGATTCCGATCCGAAGAATCCCAGATACTACATGAACACTATTAGAACAATTTTGATGCCAAAGTATGCTAAATCAAGAGTATGAGATATATGAGTTCTTTCATCATGTTGTCATCATTAAAACAACAGACTTATGAATGACTTCATAGACTCATGAATGACTTCGAATGACTTCATAGACTTATGAATGACTTCATAGATTGTCATTATCAAAATCACAGGGACACAACAATCTCCACCATAAAACAACGGCGATAAATAGCAGCGCTAACAAGAACAACAACAATAGTAACTAGAGTAGCAACAGCAACAATAACGATCGAAGCAATGGCCATGGCACGAATAATCAAACGGTAGGTGATAGAACCACGGCGCTCCAAGGTACTCCTAACGACAACGAAAAGCAAATCTCGACCTCACAGTTAGGGACCATCGAACCAATGGAGAACTCTGGCTACCCTACTAGGAAGGGAAAACAACGACAACTCTGTCGTGAAGGCCCGTCCTCACTGACGAAGGCCCAACCCAATACCACACGGCCCAAGGGTACGGTCACGACCTCACCGTCGTGAACCCTACATTATCTATGGGTGAAACCTCGATAACCCTACAGAGAATCTTAGACCTCTACATCGGGAAAAACAAGCGGGAACTACACGAACAACCACGTCTCGCAGATGGGAAAATGAACCTCGAGTCACGAGAGTCATGTGTCGCATGACGGGAGAACCTACCCACTAGAAGCTGGACCAGATGCGTCCACTGACGACTTAGTCCATGCCTCAGGTGTCTCCCTACTCGCCCTAGCAGAAATTGAGACACCATACAAGTGACAAAAAGAAAAGAGTCTAGTCAAAGTCGTGCTCATCAGCACACATCCAAAGTCCCTGACCACATATGCATACACTGACTGATTGCATTACGTCAAGCCCACTACCTGGTTTTCCTCTCGGGCATGCTAATCGAGATTTAATGAATCCTCCGGACACCTAGAAATATCGTCACAATCCCCACGGGGTGTCTGGGACATGCACAAGGCCCAAGGTCGACCAAAGGGTCTCGACCAGGTCGACCAGAGGCCAAAATGGGCGAAAAGGCAACATTTCGGTAGACCAGGCCACTAGGTCAGTTGACCACAGATTGGATCGATCGATCGGACCAATGGGTTGGTTGACCGGTCCCTAACCAGTCGCCCCCCTTGACCTAGGTCAGTCGACCAATCCATCTGGGTTGGTCGACCGAACCAGGGCAGGCCACCTTGTCCATGGTGAACGCGCCATCGGTTGACCGATTTCTTGAATCAGTCGACTGATTCCGGTGACGCACTTGCGGGAGCTCCACCGTGGGAGCTTAAACCACACCCCACTCAACCCATTTGAGGGGGAAAGCAAGTGGAAACCTGTAGCACCCTGGATAAATTTTTTAAGGAATAATGATTTCTTAGATAGATTAAACATAATAAACCCTCAACCATTGAGCCTTAACCCATATACATGTAAAGGCCTTAAACCTTTTTAAGATATGGGCCTTGGGCCTTAGGCATTACATCAAAGAGGGCTTAACATATAGGCTCACGGGCTTGTACGTAATGGGTCTTTGCAATAGGGCTAAGTATAGATGTGCAAATATCTTAAACCTTGGGGTCTTTTCACAAACTCAAGCTTTTTTCTTTTTTCTCCTCGTATGATCGAAGGTTTGCATTGGTTAGGGTTCCCTTCGAGCATAGTAGAGGGCGGCTGTAGATATGGATAGGTGGGGATTGCATGGAAAGTCTAAAGCTTCTAGGATTCTTACGAGGGAACTTTGAATCCCATTAGGATTAAACCCCTGTAGGATTCCTCAAACTCTATATATATGACCCCCTCTTGGACGTGCAAAGGCTACTGCCTCTGGGTTCCTATCAACGTCTTCATCTTCCTGCTGAGGGTATGTGAGGATGTGAAGGGTTTTCCTTATTCCTCTGTCTATTCTGTTTGAAGGGGGGGTTGCAGTACTACTGCTGCTGCAGTTATTTTCCTACTGTTGTTGCTGTGAAAAAGTTCTTCTTCTTCCTCCATCACTACTATTGTTGTTCCTCTGCTACTCACGTGTGAAGCTACTATGGCTTCATCCTTTGTCGTATTCTAGCTGAACGTGGAACATGAAGAAGCCACTGCTTCTTCCTTCATGTTCGTTGTAGCCATCTGCTTCTATTCGAAGTGCTGCAACTGTCTCTGTTGCTGCTTGTGTGAGAAGAGAAGAGAACATCTTCTTCTCCTTCCCCGTTCGAGTATAGTTGCAGTTGTTGTTGTTGTGTTCTTATTTGTTCTCTTCCGTCGTCCAGATCAACCCTTAAGAGGTAGGTGTTCTCAAGATACGAAGCCCAACATGTTAATCACCCTAAATCCACGCATATAGGTTGTTTAGTGTTTATTCCATGACTGTTGTTTTAGTTCTATGAAGCTCTACTAAGTTTTAGTAAATAGCGGCCAGGTCAATGGCGCCTATTGAATGAACGCCCGCGCAAGCTGTCGCCAATTCGATTGAAATAGCGACAGTAGTCAGGGCGTCGTTTAATGAATGACCTTTTCCAAGTCCGCTAATTCTTCTAAGTATTTAATAAATACCACATGTTTAAAAATAAATATCAAAGTAACCTGACGTTAAAAATTTTGCATGAACATGTTCCTGGAATCATGATATTTTTCTCTGTCTATCTATGTCTCCACATTTTTCTGATTATGTGAACTCCACATTTATGAATAGTGTTATGTGTCTAATAGCGTACATACCCGATGCGTAGCATCAAATAAATAATGGGCGACTATCACATAGTCGCTAATTAAAGAATGAACGCCCCTATATGGTGGCGCTATATTATAAAATCCAGTAAATAGAATTTATATTGAAATTCATGAATGATAGACCTAATTCACGACATCATTTAAAGAATGAACGCAATTGTACACAGTCGCTATTTATAATTATAAATATTACTATCATAGAAATTATAGAATTAACGCTCATATACAGTGTCGTTAATTCTTATTGTTTTCTTGGAAAATTCTTCTATAATTAAGATTGAACAACCCTCCAGAGAGCAGCTATTTTCTAATATAGCGACCTCTGATACGGCGCCAATTCTTTCTCAACCCATATCGCGGGTTACTTGGCACTCTCATCTCACATCTGTAGATGGAGTCCCTGTTTTCGTTTCTATCGACTACACACTAACTCTCGGTGATGTTTGAACCCTCCGCGGGATATTCCTTCCTTCAGACTGGTGATTTCATCATAGACACCTCTGTAAGTCTACACTAGCCTTGGATTCCCTTAAGACAGCCGAGCAGGTTGTACTCTAAAAACCCTAGAACCCTTACTTGTCACGTCACTCTAAAGAAACGTGATGCATTAGCCCACATAAGAGCGTTGTTTCTGGCCTCTAGTGAGTAGTCTGTTCTGTGAGTAATTGGCGACACTGACTTGGGCGCCAAAAGGAATTGGCGACCAGTCCAGTGGCGTTATTTCCCTGATATAGCGACCTGAGCCTGGGCGATATTTCATCCAGCCTGTACTATTCATAGGAATGGGTGACCACGCATGTGGACGCTATTTCTGTAATTGATGGCGACTGAGTGGGCGCCAATTACCTAGATTCATCACATTATCTTCGTTTTCGTGTGGTTTAACGGTCAGTCTTGTTCAAAGTTCTGCCCTTGAACTCCTTCATTCGTGAAATCTATCTTATCATCCTACAATGGCTTATTCTTGAAATTCTATATTGGCTATAACTATAGTGGATGTCTAAAATATACATGTCTCAATGCTTGCACATATAGGGCCCGATCTGGTCCTGGGAGGAGCACCCAAAATTACTTGTGCCCATGGGAGCTATATTGATCACGGTGTGGCATTGCACTGAAGTGCATGACTAGCTTGATTTATGGCATTTCATAAACTCTATAGTACGTGTACTTGACTTGACTTGATATGACTTGCGTGGCCCGTAATGGGTATATTGGTGGGGACACCAGAGCTAGTCGCCAGTACCAGACGCGCAGCATGCCGACTTCCTTGTGGTTGGGTGACAGCACGGAGCTTCCATCGGAGTTTTGACATTTTTATGTATTTACTTTGAGTGTATTGTACTTTTATTTGTACTTTTGTATTTGGTGTGTTTAATTAGGCTAAGTTAGTGGGTTTTGTTGTAAAACAGCCACTTGGGCCCAGCGGGACCCCACGTTCCCTCCCATTGGGCCACTTGGCCACTAGGGTCCATGTGGGCTGGCCCAGGGTCCACCTTGAACTTGGACCATTGGACTAAGGAGACAAAGGTAGAGGAAATTCAAGATTCCTCCTCTTAAAGTCAAGGGGGTGTCCCCTCCTTGTCTCCCATGCTTGTCCCCCTTGTCCCCCATGCTTGTCTCCCATGTGAGATTAAACAAATCCCATAAGTCTCCTTTCCCTATTATACCCTCCCACCTACCGTTGACCAAGGGTATTCTAAGTCTTTTGGCTAGGCCTAGGGTTTGATTATATATATTCTCTTGTGTATTTTGGTGGAACTCAATGAAGAAATTTCGGCATATTTTGGTGGAACTCAATGATTATATACCCTTGACCAAGGGTATTCTCTCTCTTGCTATTCTAAGTGTTCTTCATCTTCTTCCTCCAACTCTCTCTAGATCTGATCCCAGATCTTCTATCTCCCTCAAATCTCCTCTTCTTCTTCTATCATCTGTAATCGTTCATCGCCGCCGCCGCCGCCGTTCGTGCCGCCGTTGAGCCACCACATGCTGATCTTCATCTTGCTGTCCCCAAATTCGGAGTTGCAGGACAGCAGCCCGGTAAAGAGGCTGGTACGGGAGATCCGACCGTTGGATCGTCGTGAAACTTTGAGAATAGGTTTCCCCCATCAGAGGACATTCCCAGTAAAATTTTAGGTCGATCAGAGCCTATTTGTCTACTTTCCCAGCCTCCTATTCATCTTCTCCAAAATCTTCCTATGTGTAGGTTTATGGGATAGATCTTGGAATCCGATTTTTCTCACCCCTCAAACGTTGTCCAAATCTCACACAAGAGCTATGTGCGTCTCCATTACCCTCCTCTCTACCCACCATAGGAATTCCCGGTCCTAATTCGGTCATTTGATCCTCGGTCAAAGCCCTTGATCAGGGAGGTTAGGTTCTGTCCAGTCTATTCTGTATTTCGGGACAGTGTTCTCAGTCCACTTGCAGTCATTTTAATTTCAAATACAGCCATTGGATGAGTTTGGGATTCCAGTATGTCGTAGGATTTTGAGTCCTCTTTCCAACGGTACCTTTTGTTCCCAGATCCGACATCGGGATTGAGCGTACCAGCCAGTTTTGTCGGAGAGCACAGATCTGGACAGAGACACAGTTTCGGGACAGCCTTGGGAAACAAATCCCAAGAAATTGCCCTCCACCACTCCGGTGACCGCCGCTCCCGGGGATCAACCCTGGACACTCCAGGAACGTCCCCACCAGTCGCTGCAACCAGGAGCCGCCCCGGACGTCGCCGAACCAGCAGCGGGTCCCACGTGCTATCCTGCGGGCCCGAGTGAACAGTGCTGAATCGGCCAACCGCGTCCGCCCGAGCGCCACTGACTGTTGCCCGTCAACCAGAGATTGGTGCTCCTGGACCCCACGTGTCGCCTGTTACCTCCCTACGTGGAGTGGGCCATAGAATTAGTTTATGTAATTATTAATTACTACTGTACCGGGAGTTCTGGATCTCGGCCGGGAAGTCTTCCCCATGCCTCGAGCGTGGAGGTACACTCGCAACCCCCCCTCTTGTCATATTTACTTTGCTAGTATATGTTCTAGATGCCGCTGCATGTGAGTAGGATATTTTATTAGCTTGTTATATTTCAATCACCGCTACGAGAGACAGAGCGTGACCCGTCCCGTGACTTGATCCGAGCACGGAAGAGCTGACTACCTGACTCACTGCCGGTTCCTCAACCGTTTAGGTCTCACGTTTTCCTCACTAGGGACGAGTTGCGAGCTAGAGTCCCAGGCTTACATTTTGTCCCGCATCAAATTGGTATCAGAGCGGAAGGTTGAGTCTAGGGTAGTCTTTGTTTAAAAAAAAGAGTCTTTTAAGTCGGTCCGAGGTTGCATTTACATACCTTTATTCAGTATGTCAAACGGTGTCGCCCGAACATTAGGTTACGTCTATCGGGAAGGTGATTCACTTGCGAGAGAGGATCTTCGGATCCCGTAACTCCGCCACGTACCGGATATGGGTTGAGTCTAGCTTTGTAGTCGAGTCCACATTTTACCCCTTTTCACCATTTCGAGTCGGGTCTAGGTGTTTTATTTTGCATAAGCTTTTGCATATAACAACAAAAACAAAAAATGCCATTGCATGCCCATTTCTAGGGGATCCAACCCCATCTTTGCCACTATGGCCAATCCATGCAACCCGAGTAGGCCCGTCCAAGGCAATAGGTCCGTGATTGAGTACATTCGGGACTATGATACGTACCGGTTGGGATATGGATTTAGAGAGGAGAGCACCACGATCGCCTTTCAGATCCGGAGAGGTTTGCGGCTTCACTTTTAGATTGAATGTCTTTACCGTGACGTGTTCACTCTGGCGCAATCTTATAAGGTTGCTCTAGAGGTTGAGCCTTTCGAGGCAAGGTTTGATGCCGCCCCTCGGCAAGCATCTACCTCTCAGCCGAGTCCCGAATCGATCGGACCACCTACCCCACGGCGTCCCCCACCCCAGTCGGGGGACCCCTCCCCTAGAGCTCCATTGCCATCTACGTCCGATCTTTATTCGGAGTCACCTCATTTAGAGCCATCTCAGCCCGAGCCACCCGTGTTTCTAACGGGAAAGCTTTTCATCGCTGAGCCACTACTTAGTTGGCTCAAGAAAGGCTCCGTCCCACCTTCCTATCCATCCACGGACCCCACCCTACCATTAGTGCCGGTCAACTCATTCCATACCATGTTCCGGTCTAGTCACCACCTAGATACCTTGGAAGACCTTCTCAAGGGATTAGACTACCAATCGAAGTTGACGCATATGTTGACCCGAGGCTTCGACCAGTCCACGAGTCGTAGCTTCAGGCATCCCGCGTTGGGGTCCTTTACCTCCGTGCACACCGTGGGTCATGTCACCACAGAGGTTCTATTGTTCCTCCCTCTATCGGCCGAGCCTAACTACATTCCCTTTATCCCGAGGGAAAAACCATATCTTCTATACACTGTCCCATCTACCATGATGGATGAAGGTGACCATTTACACCTTCATGAATTTAAAACATGGGACTATGTAATGGAGGAACCTGCCACGAGGGTTCACAGATTCTTCGACCCATTCGACCTCTTCCCTAGTGGGCCTCCTGACCCATCACTTCCTTTATACCTTGACAGGGAAGTCCCCTACCACACCCCTCTCACTCGAGCCAGTCAACCTACACTCAGGCAGGAGCCCGTCCACTGGCGAGAGACCCATACATATAGGGGTGATGAAGAAGGTAGTTTTGGCTCTCTTGGCCCACCCACACCTAAGTCCAATAGGAAGTCATTGTCAGACTGGTTCATACTTGGGTGTCTAGGAGTCTCCCATGCCACCAACCTCCGATTACGTCAAATGCATGCGAGTCACACATTCGGATGTCTTGGTCCACCTTTGCATGGGTCTGCATAGCATTAGAACTGACTAGGATATAGAGTGTGCTTTTCCCTTTAATTGTCTCGTTTGTTTAGAGTCTGCATGCATCTCTCATCTCATGTCAGCTCGCAGTGTTAGCCCCTTTCGAGAATTACGGGATTAGCTCCACTTTCAATGTTTCGGATCTAGTCACCTATAGGGACCCAGCGGTGATACCCAGTGAGACCTTTGAGCAGTCTCCACTCCTTGTGAGCGACACCACCCCAGAGTGTCCACCTCCAGCCTTGTTACCTCAGCAGCGAGAGCATATAGAGTGTATACTGGAGGCGGAGTGTACCAGTGCTATTTGGTGCGATGGAGGGGGCGACCGCGTCCGAGGACACATGGATCACCCAGGCAGAGCTACAGAGGATAGATCCAGATCTGCTGGAGTGATATCAGAGTGACCCTGACCCCTACTCGACAGGGTCGAGTTTCTCCCACCTGGGGAGAATTGGTGGGGACACTAGAGCTAGTCGCCCGTACCAGACGCGCATAACGTCGACTTCCTTGTAGTTGGGTGATAGCACGGAGCTTCCATCAAAGTTTTGACATTTTTATGTATTTACTTCGAATGTATTGTACTTGTATTTATACTTTTGTATTTGGTGTGTTTAATTAGGATAAGTTAGTGGGTTTTGTAGTAAAACAGCCACTTGGGCCCAGCGGGACCCCACCTTCCCTCCCATTGGGCCACTTGGCTGCTAGGGTCCATGTGATGGGGACATCGCTTACTCCTTCACATACCTCCGAGGGTCCTACTACTCGCCATTTTGCTCGCCATGATTTTTGAGTCTAGCTATATAATTTCCACAATTTTCTTGAGTCATTATCATGTAATTTTGCCTTTTATTGAGTCTATTATCTAAGTTAGTTAGTCATTTACCTAAGTCCAAGGATTCATTAAGTGGTTTAATAGGTTAGTGGGTTGTAGGCCTTAATGGGCCATTTCATTGGGCCTGGCCCATGGGCGCCCCCTTCCCCACCCCTTGGTCTTCTGTTATTAGTCCATTTTCCAGGGACTTCTATGTAATTGGGGATTCCCTATATATAGGACCCCAACTCCTCATTTTGAAGCTAATTGATGAATACATGAAAATTGAAACCCACTTGAATCCCCCTTGAGTCTTCTCTCTCTCTCTCTAGCTCTCTCTCTCTCTCTAGTTCTCTCTCTCTCTCCTAGGGGCGAATTCCCCTCTCTCTCCTCCATCTCTCTCTCTAAATTTCGAATTCCCCCTCTCTCCTCACCCCTTGCCACCTCACTTGCCACCTAGGCAAGTCCCTTCAACTCCCAAGGCCCCATTACTCTCTCCATTACTCATTCCACCTTCCCAAGCAACCATTCACCTCCCCTAGACAACCCTCCCTATTCCCCACACATCTTCCAACATCCAAGACAACCTTCCCTCTCCCCCAAGCAACCCTCCCACTTCCCCACACCCTCATTCACACCCCAAGCCATCAGTTTGCGCACCACTCCCCACCCCTCTAGCCTTGGCCGACCACTCCCCTCCCCCATCTCCTAGGTTCGGCCCCCCCACTCCCCTCCACCCCAGCACCCCATTCCACCAGCTCCGCCCCTCTCTTCACCTCCACACATCCCTCCCCCATCTGCAAACACCTCCCCTTTCCCTCCATTAACAAACTTCAATCCCCCTTAACCTAACCCCACCACCATCCCATCCCTTTGGTCACATCTGCAGGTAACAGAAGATGGTCCGTCTTGCAGAAGCTCCCCTGCGTTCATACGGCAACATCTGAGGGCATACCTTACCATTCTGGAAAGGTCGTCCTGTCCACTTCGCAGGCGAGGTGGAATCGTCCAGTTCCGAGTTCGTGACCGCCCGTGAGAGCTGTTCTACCCCGACTGCGCCAGACACCACCTGCAGCCAGCCTGAGCCCGATTGTAAGCTGCTTCACGACCAACGGTGGAGGAATCAGGCTGAAGTCTCTTCTTCAAAGTTCTTCCTCCCCCTGTCTACTTCCAGGAGCAGAAGGCGGAACTTAATTCGGCATCCGAGAGCCAGAGTTGCAGACGTTCTTCCTCAGTCGCACGGATCTGTCTCCTGCAGTCGGCAGCGACCAGTACCTACTCTTCAGGGCACACCAACCGCCCACAGCCTTTGATTGCAACCCCGTTGACTCCTGCTGAAAGCCACCTCAACCACGGAGACGACGCCACTGGTTTCGTGCCATTTGGAGCTTGGGAGTGCCCGTGACAGCGCCTGCAACCTGCTGCTACAGAACCTGGACCACGCGGTGCAGCCTCTGCAGAGAATCAGAACCAGCTTGCAAGCTCTGCCACGGCGAACGAAGGCGGAATCAGGCTGAGGTTTCTTCTTCAAAGATCTTCCTCCCCCTGTCCCCGACCAGGAGCATGAAACAGAAGTACAGTCGGCATCCGGGAGCCCAAGTTCTGATTTTTCTCCTTCAGTCGTGCGGGACTGCCCTCCCCAGTCTTCTACGGCCAACAGTCACTCATCAGCGTCCCCCAGGCCACCCTGACCTCCGGCGACCTCCCCACCAGTTTTTCTGCAAAAAGGGTTCGACCACGGTTCCAGAACTTCTGACGGTTCGTGATTCGGCATCCAGGAGCGACCAGGTCCACTTCTGCAAGTTGTTGGCAGAAACAAGGAGCGGCTGCGCCCAGGATCTGTCATCCTGCTCAAAGTCCAGCCCGAACCAGTACCCTCCCCAGAAGAAATCGGCAAAATTCTGAGGCGTCCCCGGTTCAGTTACAAAGACGACGCAGCTGATCTCGTGTCCGGAAAAATTCCTGAACGTGATTTACGGCCTCTACAGCGGCGGGCTGTCAGTGATCACAGCAAGCAGGGAACTCCGTTCGGCTTCACCGGCCCGACTTCCGGCGAATCTCCCGCCCCCGCTTGGCCGGCTCACCGCCCCTCCCTGCGTGGAGGTTGTGTTTGAATGTAATACAACTAATTCCCACCCCCGATACCACCCTCCTGCGCGAGGTGTAGTGAATGTAAACTTAAACAGGTTTTTGAAGCTACATCGGCGCAGTGTGCGGGGACCACACTTCCCCGCTCGCCCTCGTCTCCGCCCGGGATCGGCGTCTTCACGCCGATCAGGTGAGCTCCTGGCCACTCTCCCTTGCTGGTTTTTACTGTTGCTTAGCTTAGTATCGCTCTTAGTTACCGTCGGAGGTGAGGCGAGTGTCCGATCCGCAATTCAATCCAATCGAGTGTTCACCGCGGGGCGAGTTGAGAGAGAGCCATTACATCCCACGCCCTCGGCATGCCGACTACCCGTGAAATCGGGCATCCCTGGCCCATTGGGATCTATCCCTATCCGGCCGACCCTTGGAGCCGCAAGGTCCAAACTCGGACCCTCTCCACCATCGCCGGTCCTCCTACGGATCCGAGCGTGCTTCCGCGAGTGAAACCGCATGTGTGACGTTGCCGACTCATAGTGTTGCTTGCTATCCTAAGTCCAAGGGAGTCGCGTCACATCAAAATTTGGTATCATTATCCTCCGCTACATTTGGTGTCACATCAGTTGGTATCAGAGCAAGTTCTAGACTTGTCTCTACTAAGTCTTGTCCTAGGGCAGTTGCATTCATCACCCGATCATCATGCATACCCCTCGTTGGCCAAATGGTCCGATTGACCCCCTCCACATGGACTACATTGTAGATGAGGACCTTCATTTTGATGGAGATCCTCATGCCTATCTTAGGTGGGAGAATACCATGGAAAGGGACTTTGAAAGAACTTGGGCATATGGATCCGAGAGAGTCCGCAGGGCCAAGGCACGACTTCGGGGTCTAGCTAAGAAAATGTGGGAACACAAAGAGAGATTCAGAAGGGTTTGGGGGCAAGAGCCCATTCACTCATGGGAAGAGATGAAGAGTGAGCTTAGGAAGATCTATGCTCCCCGACCGTCCCACTCCTACCTTAAGACCCATTACCCGAGGAGCACTCCCACTCCTCCTTTCTCGCCCAGTTCATCTAAACCCTCCACTAGGACCAAAACCCCACCACCCAAAAGACCCCAAGACTCATTAGAAGAACTAAGGATTGAGATTAAGAATATCTTCACCTCCCTTAGGGTCCAAACTCCACCACCCCAAATAATTCCAACTTGCACTACCCCATCGCCAAAAGGCCTTCCCACTCCCCTGGAGAGCAAGACCCCCACACCACAAAGGAATGAGATTGAAGTTGAGGAATATGAGGCCCCCCCCGATTGGGCAGAGGAGTATGAATCACAATATCATGGGTTAGGCAAAGAAGTTCCCATCCCAAGTCGAGGAAGCATCATGGCTCACTCCACCCTCACCATTCCAACCCGTATGGACCCCATGTCCACTCCACCTAGGCCCATGATGGCCACCACCACCCCACCCAAAACTCTCCCACCAACCCACACTCCACAAACTTCCTTGGTCCCCAAAACCACCCCTCCATCTTCCCCTAAAAGAGACACACCCCCTAAAACCAATCAACCCAATCCTCCTCAACCCATCCATCTTCCACTACCAATCCCTACCCAACCCCAACCTAGGCCCCCACTTCTCCCCTTACCGATCCCAAACCAAGTTCCCCTTTACCTCCCACCCCGGGGGTACCACACACCTACCCTCACCACCCCACCCTCAAGGGACCATCTCACCTCCTTGATAGAGGAACCCATGATTCCCATACCCGACCCCATAGAGGTGAACACACCAACCCCCGCCATAGAGATCGCCCATGTCCAGGAAGAAGAAGGAACTTCACATGGTGGTCTTCACCTTACACCACCCTCCTCAATAAGGACCGAGCTTATCATAGGAGAACCCCTTTCACACTGGCTAAAGGAGAACCCATTGGGAGATCTCGTGGTCCATGCTTACCCACCCATGGAGCAAAATCTTCCTATAGTACCCGTATCCACCTATCACACCACAATCCAATCATCCTATCAGGTGGAAACATTAGGGGATTTTCTTGAGGGTCTAACTTGGCAAATGAAGCTAACTGGTATGTTGACCACGGTAGCCGACCAACCTAGGAGTCTTAACCTCCTACATCTATGTGTCGGGTCCATCTCTTCCATTTACACTGTGAGTTGCTACACTAGCGACCTTCTTTTATCCCTCCCCATACCCGAAGAGCCCGATGCTATCCGCGAATTGGAGTTACTTTTTTCGGGTAGGATGCCAAACCCTCCAAACATGACCAAACAACCCTCCTCGAACTTCGGTTCAATTACTACATTTGAGGAGGAGGACTCACCCTCATTTGGAGACCTTGAGGTGAAAGAATACCTCACCCTTGGTAACACATTCCACGACCCCTTTGATCCCACCCCGTGGAAGACAATGAATCCATGGGACCTGGCCGCCCTACCCACCACCCACTCCCTCCTACCCTTACCAACCATGCTAGAACCAACACACCTCGTCCTAGACCCAGTCCACACCAAGGGAACCATGACCATGGGCAGTATACACCTAGGGAACAAGGTAGTGCCCCACCCCATGATGCATACCTACTATGATCCCTTCGACCCTTACAAATGGGAGCTTAAAGGTCACCCCATACCCACACACATGGTCATCATCTCTAGGAGAAGAAAGCACCCATCTTGGCATGTCACATCATACGACAAGGGTCATGAGTCCAGCCCTTCCATGCATGTCATGCACAGTTTAGGCTCAATGCATAACTGGCCTACATTTGGTTGTGCTGGCCCACCCACATTCTTCATAGCCCTTACACTTGAATGGAGCACACATGGATGTCCGGGTCCCCCGGTAATTCTCACAGCCATACACGATAGATCCACCTATGGTTTCCCAGGCCCCCCTGAGTCCACAAGATGCCTCATCACATCCATGAATGATAGGTCTATGTACGGTTGCCCCGGTCCCCCTCTGCATACCACATACTTCCCACCCCCACCGCACCATCACTCAAAGCATTCTCATTCAAGCAAGCATCCAAATATGGGTAGTAACGATCATAATGAGCGGGCTATAACTCAAGGGTGGCACTTTGAAATCCAAGGAGGTAACCTCGCGATGGTGGCATTGGAATGACTCTATCTTAGGGCCACCTCCAAATCAAGGGCACGAGGACTTGGACCTTTCATGTTCCAAGTGGCTTTGGCAAACCTGGCTTATGGATTAGATTTACTAATGGGCTATGGGATATACCCCAATTATCATGCGGCTGATCCGGCACCCTACATGGGCACCGCGGTGAATCCCAGTGAGTACTTTGAGCCTATAACTTCCTTTAAGAGGGACACCCCGGAGTGCTTCCACAAAACAGCCTTGAGAGCCCGACGTGTACACAGAGGGGCAATACTATGCCAGCAGGGTTCCATCGCCAGCATGAGGGTGTGTCCGGGCCGCCTTGAGAGGATGAAGAGCCGTCCCCTGGTCGCAGGTGCAGGTTGGTTTTGGAGATTGCAGGACGCCCTGAGCTGCTCCCCCGGTGGGCCCTTACTCGACGGAGTCGAGTTCTCCGCACCCCGGGAGTATGATGGGGACATCGCTTACTCCTTCACATACCTCCGAGGGTCCTACTACTCGCCATTTTGCTCGCCATGATTTTTGGAGTCTAGCTATATAATTTCCACAATTTTCTTGAGTCATTATCATGTAATTTTGCCTTTTATTGAGTCTATTATCTAAGTTAGTTAGTCATTTACCTAAGTCCAAGGATTCATTAAGTGGTTTAATAGGTTAGTGGGTTGTAGGCCTTAATGGGCCATTTCATTGGGCCTGGCCCATGGGCGCCCCCTTCCCCACCCCTTGGTCTTCTGTTATTAGTCCATTTTCTAGGGACTTCTATGTAATTGGGGATTCCCTATATATAGGACCCCAACTCCTCATTTTGAAGCTAATTGATGAATACATGAAAATTGAAACCCACTTGAATCCCCCTTGAGTCTTCTCTCTCTCTCTTGCTCTCTCTCTCTCTCTCTAGTTCTCTCTCTCTCTCCTAGGGGCGAATTCCCCTCTCTCTCCTCCATCTCTCTCTCTAAATTTCGAATTCCCCCTCTCTCCTCACCCCTTGCCACCTCACTTGCCACCTAGGCAAGTCCCTTCAACTCCCAAGGCCCCATTACTCTCTCCATTACTCATTCCACCTTCCCAAGCAACCATTCACCTCCCCTAGACAACCCTCCCTATTCCCCACACATCTTCCAACATCCAAGACAACCTTCCCTCTCCCCCAAGCAACCCTCCCACTTCCCCACACCCTCATTCACACCCCAAGCCATCAGTTTGCGCACCACTCCCCACCCCTCTAGCCTTGGCCGACCACTCCCCTCCCCCATCTCCTAGGTTCGGCCCCCCCACTCCCCTCCACCCCAGCACCCCATTCCACCAGCTCCGCCCCTCTCTTCACCCCCACACATCCCTCCCCCATCTGCAAACACCTCCCCTTTCCCTCCATTAACAAACTTCAATCCCCCTTAACCTAACCCCACCACCATCCCATCCCTTTGGTCACATCTGCAGGTAACAGAAGATGGTCCGTCTTGCAGAAGCTCCCCTGCGTTCATACGGCAACATCTGAGGGCATACCTTACCATTCTGGAAAGGTCGTCCTGTCCACTTCGCAGGCGAGGTGGAATCGTCCAGTTCCGAGTTCGTGACCGCCCGTGAGAGCTGTTCTACCCCGACTGCGCCAGACACCACCTGCAGCCAGCCTGAGCCCGATTGGAAGCTGCTTCACGACCAACTGTGGAGGAATCAGGCTGAAGTCTATTCTTCAAAGTTCTTACTCCCCCTGTCTACTTCCAGGAGCAGAAGGCAGAACTTAATTCGGCATCCGAGAGCCAGAGTTGCAGACGTTCTTCCTCAGTCGCACGGATCTGTCTCCTGCAGTCGGCAGCGACCAGTACCTACTCTTCAGGGCACACCAACCGCCCACAGCCTTTGATTGCAACCCCGTTGACTCCTGCTGAAAGCCACCTCAACCACGGAGACGACGCCACTGGTTTCGTGCCATTTGGAGCTTGGGAGTGCCTGTGACAGCGCCTGCAACCTGCTGCTACAGAACCTGGACCACGCGGTGCAGCCTCTGCAGAGAATCAGAACCAGCTTGCAAGCTCTGCCACGGCGAACGAAGGCGGAATCAGGCTGAGGTTTCTTCTTCAAAGATCTTCCTCCCCCTGTCCCCGACCAGGAGCATGAAACAGAAGTACAGTCGGCATCCGGGAGCCCAAGTTCTGATTTTTCTCCTTCAGTCGCGCGGGACTGCCCTCCCCAGTCTTCTACGGCCAACAGTCACTCATCAGCGTCCCCCAGGCCACCCTGACCTCCGGCGACCTCCCCACCAGTTTTTCTGCAAAAAGGGTTCGACCACGGTTCCAGAACTTCTGACGGTTCGTGATTCGGCATCTAGGAGCGACCAGGTCCACTTCTGCAAGTTGTTGGCAGAAACAAGGAGCGGCTGCGCCCAGGATCTGTCATCCTGCTCAAAGTCCAGCCCGAACCAGTACCCTCCCCAGAAGAAATCGGCAAAATTCTGAGGCGTCCCCGGTTCAGTTACAAAGACGACGCAGCTGATCTCGTGTCCGGAAAAATTCCTGAACGTGATTTACGGCCTCTACAGCGGCGGGCTGTCAGTGATCACAGCAAGCAAGGAACTCCGTTCGGCTTCACCGGCCCGACTTCCGGCGAATCTCCCGCCCCCGCTTGGCCGGCTCACCGCCCCTCCCTGCGTGGAGGTTGTGTTTGAATGTAATACAACTAATTCCCACCCCCGATACCACCCTCCTGCGCGAGGTGTAGTGAATGTAAACTTAAACAGGTTTTTGAAGCTACATCGGCGCAGTGTGCGGGGACCACACTTCCCCGCTCGCCCTCGTCTCCGCCCGGGATCGGCGTCTTCACGCCGATCAGGTGAGCTCCTGGCCACTCTCCCTTGCTGGTTTTTACTGTTGCTTAGCTTAGTATCGCTCTTAGTTACCGTCGGAGGTGAGGCGAGTGTCCGATCCGCAATTCAATCCAATCGAGTGTTCACCGCGGGGCGAGTTGAGAGAGAGCCATTACATCCCACGCCCTCGGCGTGCCGACTACCCGTGAAATCGGGCATCCCTGGCCCATTGGGATCTATCCCTATCCGGCCGACCCTTGGAGCCGCAAGGTCCAAACTCGGACCCTCTCCACCATCGCCGGTCCTCCTACGGATCTGAGCGTGCTTCCGCGAGTGAAACCGCATGTGTGACGTTGCCGACTCATAGTGTTGCTTGCTATCCTAAGTCCAAGGGAGTCGCGTCACATCAAAATTTGGTATCATTATCCTCCGCTACATTTGGTGTCACATCACCATGAGGGCTGGCCCAGGGTCCACCTTGGACTTGGACCATTGGACCAAGGAGACAAAGGTAGAGGAAATTCAAGATTCCTCCTCTTAAAGTCAAGGGGGTGTCCCTTCCTTGTCTCCCATGTTTGTCCTCCTTGTCCCCCATGCTTGTCCCCCATGTCGGATTAAACAAATCCCATAAGTCTCCTTTCCCTATTATACCCTCCCACCTACCCTTGACCAAGGGTATTCTAAGTCTTTTGGCTAGGTCTAGGGTTTGATTATATATATTCTCTTGTGTATTTTGGTGGAACTCAATGAAGAAATTTTGGCATATTGATTGGTGCACCCCCCTCTCTCTCTTGGTGTTCTAAGTGTTCTTCATCTTCTTCCTCCAACTCTCTCTAGATCTGATCCCAGATCTTCTATCTCCCTCAAATCTCTTCTTCTTCTATCATCTATGATCGTTCAGCGCCACCGTCGCCGCCGTTCGTGCCGCCGTTGAGCCACCACAAGCTGATCTTCATCCTGTTGTCCCCAAATTCAGAGTTATAGGATAGCAGCCCGGTAAAGAGGCTGGTACGGGAGATCCGACCGTTGGATCGTTGCGATACTTTCAGAGTAGGTTTCGCTCGTAAGAAGCCATTCCCAGTTCAATTTTTTGGTCGATCAGAGCCAGTTTGTCTCCTTTCCCAGCCTCCTGTTCATCTTCTCCAAAATCTGCCTGTGTGCAGGTTCATGGGATAGATCTTGGCATCCGATTTTTCTCACCCATCAAACGTTGTCCAAATCTCACAAAATAGCTATGTACGTCTCCGTCACCCTCCCCTTTACCTGCCATAAAAATTCCCGGTCCTAATTCGGTCATTTGATCTTACATCAAAGCCCTTGATTAGGGAGGTTAGGTTCTATCCAGTCTGTTTTGTATTTCAGGACAGTGTTCTCAGTCCACTTGTAGTAGTTTTAATTTCAAATCCAGCCGTTGGATGAGTTTGGTCTTCCAATATGCCATAATATTTTGAGTCCTCTTTTCAACAGTACCCTTTGTGCCCTGATCCGACATCGAGATTGAGCGTACCAACCGGTTTCGTCGGAGCGCACAGATCTGGACAGAGACACAGTTTCGGGACAGCCTTGGGAAACAAATCCCAAGAAATTGCCCGCCACCACTCCGGTGACCGCCGCTCCCGGGGATCGACTCGGGACACTCCAAGAACGTCCCCGCCAGTCGCTGCAACTAGGAGCCGCCCCGGACATCACCGAACCAGCAGCGGGTCCCACGTACTATCCTGCGGGTCCGAGTGAACAGTGTTGAATCGACTGACCGCGTCCGCCCGAGCACCACCAACTGCTGCCCGTCAACCCGAGATTGGTGCTCCTGGACCCCACGCGTCGCCTGTTACCTCCCTGCGTGGAGTGGGCAATAGAATTAATTTCTGTAATTATTAATTACTGCTGTACCGAGAGTTCCGTATCTCGGCCGAGAAGTCTTCCCCACGCCCCGAGCGTGGAGGTACACTCGCCACCCCCCTCTTGTCGTATTTCCTTTGCAAGTATACGTACTAGATGCCGCTACATGTGAGTATGATATTTTATTAGCTTGTTATATTTTAATCACTACTACGAGAGAGAGAGCGTGACCCATCCCGTGACTCGATCCGAGCACGGAAGAGATGACTACCCGACTCACTGCCGGTTCCTCAACCATGCAGGTCCCACGTTTCCCTCGCTAGGGACGAGTTGCGAGCTAGAGTCCCAGGCTCGCATTTTGTCCTGCATCATATATACTTGCTAGATATTATAATAGCCAATTCACGTGACATGACTTGATATATTTACATCCTTGACCATCTTCATACATTTTACATGATTATCTTGAAATCTTGCTAGTTCATCTCTATTAACTCTTGTTACACTCTCTCTCGTCATTTTCATGCGTACATGTGTAGCTAGACTTGCATTCATGTAACATGTAATTACGTAAAGCAAGATTGTACTTGAGATATAATTCCTACTGAGCGTTTGCGCACCTAGTATTTTCCCCTATTTTTCAAGTAATTCTGATGATGAAAATCAATCGGATGGGAATGGGAACGAGTAAAGAGCGTAGAGCCGTTCCAACTATCGATGCCGTTATCTAGTCGTGTCTTTTCTTATGTTTTGACTCAATCGTTATAATTTTCTTCTATTGAGTCAAGATTGTTCTTAGTACTCTTTTATTGAGATTATGTAATAGAATTATCTTAATGGTTATTATGAATAAATTAGATATGGTTATCTTGTAATTTTCCCATCTTTGTCTATAAGGTCAAATTCTTTATGCTTTGATTGACATGAATGCTATAAACTCGTCAAGCGTACCAAGTTCCTTCCACGCTCACGGCATGACAAAACCCTTCCCCAACCTCCTTAGTACCAAGAGGTCCCATTCAATCCACAAAAATCTCGTCGGATCGGTGAAATCGTATCTCACTGCGAAAACATGCATATTAACCCAGGCATGGGATGAAAATCGCTCTTGGCCTCACCATGGCCTGTAAAACGTGAGAAGAGGGAATGCACGGGCTAGGGATCTGTCCCCCTACCTCCACTGACAATTTCCCGAGCTGAGGACGCTGATTCCATGTGAAAATGGCACTTAAACCGCGGTCAGATTCATGAACTCGCGAACGAGCTCTGCCATGCCACTGCCCCGTTCCTCCCAGCATCCTCGCCGATCATCTCCACACGCACCTCGCACATGCTATAATACCCTGGATCCTTCGGATCGGAATCGGAGAGCTTTCAGAGCGCCTTCGTGAGTCCCGAATTGTGTTTTACAATCCACTTGGGTTTTTCCCCTGTATAGCTTGCGAAACACCATGGAGAGTGAACCGTTGAGTTTAGAGACTTCGGGACGCTGCAGGTGCGTTGTGCTCCTTCTGAGGATCGTGGAGGCTATTTTTTTGTTTTTTTTTTGATTTTATGAAATTTTGGGCCAAAAATCAGATTTCAGAAATATTCATAATTTCTATTTTTCTTTTCCTTTTTAAAGCCTCACCCTCTCTCCTCTCTCATCTCACACGTCCCTCACTCTCTCCCCCCGTTCTCTCTCCTCTCTTCTCCTCTCCTTCAGGCACGCGACTGTGGCGGAGGTGGACGAAGTGGTGACGCTGTGGAGACGACCTGGAGCATGATGGCGGGAGGAATGAGGCATGGTATTGGCGCGATCCCATTCCCTGGATTCAAAGTCGGCGTGTGTTCGTGTAACGACCAAAGATCCGGATACCGGGAAAAGACCCGATACGATTCGAATTCTGGTCCGCCCCCCACGAGCTGGAGGGCTCTGAAGGGCTAAAAGGTGTGCATGAGTGGCAATATACACATAAATAAGAAATAAAGTAGGAACAACAATAATAAACTAACTACAGAGTCTAGTCAAAAATAACGTACAGTCTATAGAAAATAAAACGTTCCCAATGCCGAGTGAACACTCGGCCCGACAAGCTGGCAATTACGAACCTCCGCGTAGTACCCTCGAACCTCAAGGAAAAACCACTACACCTGAAAAACAAGGGTGGGCCTCCTATCACTGGCTCAGTAGGGGTCCCGCGGAACCCCAACCATAAACAACTGTGACAGCAGAAAGCAGTAACAAAAGCAAGAACAGCAAACATGACGGCCAGTAAAACCTCAGCTCTACAGCGACTCCGACTATACCGGGGAAACACCCGCCCCGAGCTCACAGTCAGGGGACCACTGGACTAACGGGAAACCTCTGGCAATGCTGCAAGGAGAAGCACCATGACAATGCTATCGTGAACCCTATATTATTCGGGGGAAAACTCACGGTAACCTTTACCAAAAATCCTGAACCTTGGCATCGGAAAGACACTCAGAAACCACCCGAAAACATGAGAAAACCAGTTCTGTGTGGCAGGAGTACTGCCCACTAGAAGCAAGGCTGGAAGCGTCCACCGACAACTTAGTCCACGCCTCAAGTGTCTCTCTCGCCACAGGTAGAAATCGAGACACCACACAAACCACAGTAGAAACAAGGCTCTAGTCAGGGTCGTGCTCGTCCGCACGCGTCCGAAGACCCCGACCATGTGTTCACACACTAAACGCCTATACCACGTCAGGCCCTCTAGCTAGTTTTCCTCCCGACCCGGACTCAAGCTGCTACAGGGGAGGCCCTACGGCAAACCAGCCTAAAAATCATCTCTAGCGAGTGTAGCTCTCCACCTACCCCCTAGGTGGGTTAGCACACGCGTGCCCAGGCAAGCCACTGTAGCTCTCCACCTACTCTCAGGTGGGTCGGCTCCAGCGTGCCCAGGTAGCTACGACCAGTGGGGGTCACCACAGAAATGACTCTCGATGGAAACCACTGAAACACAGATAGGCTACTCACAAGCCATGTCACGTCCTGCTTGGGAAACAGGTGGCACCGTGCCACCGGACTCTAGGCAGTCCAATACACCTATTAAACCAACGGTCCTTGAGTCACGGGACTCAGGGTCAAGACCATTGTACAGGACAGCCCTAGGCCGTCAATCTGGCCGATCCCTGGGTCAGAAACCACGATAATATAATGCTCAAGGCGGCTCATGACTGCCGAGATCAATCCCTTCCAAAGGGAAGCGAAGAAAACCCTCCAGCCCCAGCCTGGGCAATTGGACTCAAAGTCCACAGGCCATACGCACGGCCCACACAGAAACCATGTTCCAAAGAAGTTAACGGCATACGGAAAATACACACCGCATCATGCCAACCCGTGGCGACTCTATCTAGCGAAAGAACAGAAGCCCGGAACACAAAGGGTCCTCCGAACCCTTTAAACCCACGGGGACACTAACCGTGGTAAAATGGTACCTCTGAACACCCAAAAATACGGTCACGGTACCCACGGGGTGTCTGGGACATCCACGGGGTCAAAGGACGGTCATTGGGTGTCAACCGGACCGAACAGGACCCAAAACGGGCTGAAGGACTAGATTTTGGTAGACCAGACCCCTGGGTCAGTCGACCAACAAGGGATAGGTCAACTTGTCCAGTGGGCAGGTCGACATGACCAATAGCCAGTAGCATGCTGGCTGGATCGGTCGATCGAACTGCCCAGTTTGGTCGACCGCACTGGGCAGCTCCCTAGCCCAAAATGCACTGGCTGGTTCAGTCGATCGGTTCCAACTAGTCGGTCGACCGAACACGGTGGGAAACCGACCAGACCCACCCTAGGGCTCCGATTCCACGCCCCATTCGATCCTAATCTAAGGGGAAAACATGGAGGATCATTCGCCCAACCCCAAAACCCAAAATGGGAGGAAGAAAGCGGTAAAACGATGTTCGATCCGCCGAAACCGTCACACGCCCTAAAAATGCATTCAAAACCCCCCGACGAGCAATAACCCATGCTCGGGTCACCACAGCCTACCAAAATCATGGGAAAGGGAGTACAGGGGTTAAGGATCCATCCCCCTACCTCCATCGAAGATTTCGCGCACCGTGGATGCCGTTCTACGCGAAAACGCCCACGAAACCCCTGCCGATTCACGAACTCACAAGTGAGCTTCGGTGCGCCACCGTCCCTCAATCCTCGACCCGTTTCTACTCCACAACCACTCAGCATCGCCGCCTCTCCCCTGTCCACCTCCGTCGGCCGCCGGAGAAGAGAGGAAGAGAAAGAGATGAGAGAGAGAGTGAAAGAGAGAATGAGAGAAAGAGAGAGGGTGGGGGTTTATTTATAGGAAATGATTTGGGATTTTATAAATCTAGAAAATAAAAATATATGGAAAAATACTCCCCTAGGTCCTCTTAGAATGCACAACACGCTGGTAATGTCCTGAAGTCAGACAACGCATCAGTACACTCTACACGGAGTTCCAAAGGTGCGACAGGGAAAAACATGCGTAAACCCCAAAACACGCACCGGGACTCACAACGGTGCCCCGAACTCACAGATCCTGATCCGTAAAATTGGAAAACAAATCTGGGGCATTACAATCCTCCCCTCCTTACAGAAATTTCATCCTCGAAATTTGAGGCAACCACCATCTCAAGAAGAATGACACACCCAGCTGGCAACACTCCCAGAGCTCCAGCCAAACCTCGACACTCGCGAGAACACAAATCCTAAGGGACGCGGCCAGACCTTGAATGCAACAACATGCCTCGCTCAACACATACCACTCATCGATCATCAGAGTTGTCATATCTAAAAAGGCACAAGTCTAGCGTTCCCTCAGCCACAAAGAAAATCCAACTGTGGCATCGCCGCCACGATCTCGCTCACCGAGGAAACACAATCCTCCTCATGAGAAATAGCCATCGATCAAATTCCATTCTCGACGGACCAATCAAATGTCAGCTTCTCATTCTGCTGACCAATCTCACGCCATGTACTAGGGACAACCATCACAGAGCTTCGACCAACTCACACAGTCATTTCAACTGACTGCGACAAATCTGTCGACTCCACGCCATAGACCATCTCACCCCTGCAAGCCGAACGCCAATAACTGCACTGGACCAGCTCTGTCAGAACTCAAACTTTGACAAAGCCCAGATCCCATCTGTAAAAAGACACATCACGGAAATGGCCACCAAAGGCCTCACTTGCACACGGCTCTCGCCATTCCCGACTCGCTATAACCAGCATCTTCTGTCTGTGAAAGACCATCCGCTGGTCACCAGCTCTTCACCATCCAACGCCAACGTCCTTAAGATATTTTCATACGTAGGCCTCGTCCATCGTCCTGTATCATCGAATCCAATCTCATCCAAATTACTCTAGATGGGCACCTGCCAATCCTCGGCTCCGCTCTCTCCACAGGGCCACAAGACAGCACCTGAACGATCCATAGCACACGTCTTCAGTACAGACAAGTGTTGCATGCCACCACAACATCCTGGTCAACGACGCCGCAACCAATGCACATGGGTCCGCAAACCTCACGGGTTCTAACCACTGCAGAGTCCTCTTCCACATCATTCTGAACTCTCGGACTCAACGGGGCCTCTTGACAACACAGACCCTGCCGTAGCCGATAACATAGCTAGCATTACCAGCCACTCACAGCTACCAATTGGGATCCATAATCTCTCTGAGATCACTTCTCGAGAGCCACGATCTCAATCGAGGACACAACTTCTAGCATGAGTCAAGCACATAGCTTACCGACTCTGACCATCGCGTCCTCGTCCTCTGTCAGGTGACTTCCTTAGCAACCTTATCTGGGTTCAAACCCCAATTGCCTGACAGAACTTCCAATCAATGAACAGGGTACTCATGTGGCAACCTTATCCTTATATTTTCCTAATTCTCCACCTGCCAGTGGCACAAACCACAATGCCTCAAGCAATGGCACGGCAACAACACGTCTCACACAGCTCGAAATGGTCTCAGATCGAGGAACCAATCCTCCGATGCACTTCTCATCTGCGGGAGTGAACCCGTATCAACCAATGTTACGATCCTGAGCTAACGAGTCATAAACCCACGGCATCCGCTGCACACTCTGATCCACTTGCACAACCATAGCAACGACTCGGGATCTGCTGTCCCGACATATCTCAAGTCAACTGGCCAACACCAAAAAACAAGGTGAGAAAAACTCAATTACCTCAAACCCAGAGCACAGATTCTCTCTCTTAATCTGGTAATCCATGACACATCAGGAATCACAACACCACCCATGAGTCTTCACAAGCACTGCCCAAACGGCACACATCCTTCTGGAATAGTGCCAACACCCTCAAGCCTCAAGGGAATGGGCAACGCTTCTAACATGCAACCTCATTGCCAAAACACCAAACGCGTCTCGCACAGGCTTCATGGCACACTAAAGAGGCCAACCAACCCGAACACAACGCAAGATGATGAACTTGGCAAAACGCGATCTCTCCAACCAAGAAGAAACTAGCATACCTCCGACTAAATGGAAGGTCTCCACGCTCGACCTGACCTCGAAACTCGCACATGCTGGGAACCACACCTTCCAGCATCAAGAAAACCATTACCATCGTCAGGTCAGCACTTCCGACACACTCGCCAAGTGTCTTGTCGGACAACGATCATAGCATCCCTCGATGCACCACCGCTGCAAATTCACGAACTACAACTCGGCACGCCTCGAGCACCGACTCCACTGATTACTAGCCACACTCTGCCATAGCGGTTAGGCTAGCCGCTGCCACACGCTCCTTACCTACACCTGCCTCTGATCTCAGAACCATTAACGCGCCAAAATGCTTGCCAAGGAGCGAAGGAATCATAAAAAATGCCAGGCTCGAAGGCTACTATACCTCTAGCCACCGGACATCATTCCCTCAAATTCGTTTGTGCTAGCACCGATCCATTCTCAATACTCAAGTCCTCTAAATATGCATCTTTTGAGCTGCCACCGCGCGGACCACCACGCCAAGAGCCACGGCTCGAACCACGATCGGTACCTACCAACGCTCATACTCAGTCCCAATTCAGCGATGAAACCTTCACATCTCACTTGCAGTCTCGTACAATGGCCCCAAATTCCACAATCTAGGGCAGAATCAAGCCACCGCCACACAATCTCTGACCAAATCCATGACTAAGACAGTCCATTCACATGCAAAACGGAGGTCTTAGAGCACCTTGGGGCATCTCTACCCAATCTGCCTCAAAATCCACAAAATAATCGGGACTAGCACGTCATTCTTGACGCCACAGAGCATAACAAGTACTCCGGGCTCGACAATCAACAGCTTATCCGGAAGATCCTCCGCTCATCCGAGCTCTCGATCGGAGCACCCGCTTTGCCACCTTAAACCATGATCTTGGCACTTCAGGGGCTGGATAAACCTTAAATTAGGGTGGCCAAAATAGATAACAGCTCCCTCAGAGCACAATCATGGCCACTTAACCACGAGCAATCCTCACCAGCCACCTGACCTCGCTATAGATTCCTCGAACGCAGCACCACAGCAACACACCTGTCGACAACCTCTGCCCAACGCAGCAGAACTGGAGTCACAACCCATCGGGAAGAAATCTCTCTATCTCATTCCTTGGTCCCCACACCGGCACTCCGACGAAGTAGCAACCGCCTTCACAGCGCCAATGCTGCGCACTTAAGTTCTCAAGTGAGAAACAAAGTGGAAAAGAAACACAAAATCCTATGCCAGCTGCTGACTGTACTAGACCTTATAGACTCTGATCACTGCAATCATCTCGAATTCCCATGAATACACCACAATCACACTCGCTCTGATACCATCTGTAACGACCCAAGATCCGGATACCGGGAAAAGACCCGATACCATTCGAATCCTGGTCCGCCGCCAACGAGCTGGAGGGCTCGGAAGCGCTAAAAGATGTGTATGAGTGGCAATATACACAGAAATAAGAAATGAAACAGGAACAATAATAATAAACTAACTATAGAGTCTAGTCCAAAATAAGGTACAATCTATAGAAAATAAAACGTACCCAACGCTGAGTGAACACTCGGCCCGGCGAGCTGACAACTACAAACCTCCGCGCAGTACCCTCGAACCTTGAGGAAGAACCGCTACACCTCAAAAATAGGGGTGAGCCTCCTATCACTGGCTCAGTAGGGGTCCCGTGGAACCCCAACCGTAAACAACGGTGACAGTGGAAAGCAGCAACAAAAGTAGGAACAGCAAACACAGTAGCCAGTAAAACCTTGGCTCTACAGCTACTCCTACTGTACCGGGGAAACACCCGCCCTGAGCTCATAGTCGGCGGACCACCAGACTAATGGGAAATCTCTGGCTATACTGCCAAGAGAAGCACCACGACAATGCTGTCGTGAACCCTATATTATTTGGGGGGAAAGTCACGGTAACCTTTACCGAAAATCCTGAACCTTGGTGTCGGAAAGACACTCAGAAACCACCCAAAAACATGGGAAAACCCGTCCCGTCTGGCGGGAGTGCTGCCCACTAAAAGCAAGGCTGGAAGCATCCACTGATGACTTAGTCCACGTCTCAGGTGTCTCTCTCGCCCCAGGCAAAAATCGAGACACCACATAAACCACAGTTTAAACAAGGGTCTAGTCGGGGTCATGCTCGTCAACACGCGTCCGAAGTCCTCGACCATGTGTGAACACACTAAACGCCTGTACCACGTCAGGCCCTCAAGCTGGTTTTCCTCCCAACCCGAACTCGAGCCGCTACAGGGGAGGCCCTGTGGCAAACCAGCCTAAAAATCGTCTCTAGCGAGTGTAGCTCTCCACCTACCCCCTAGGTGGGTTAGCACACGCATGCCCAGGCAAGCCACTGTAGCACTCCACCTACTCTCAGGTGGGTCGGCACCAGCGTGCCTAGGTAGCTATGACCAGTGGGGGTCACCACAGAAACGACTCTTGGTGGAAACCACCGGAACACAGACAGGCTACTCACAAGCCCTGACACGTCTAGCTCGGGAAACAGGTGGCACCGTGCCACCGGACTCCAGGAAATCCACTAAACCTATTAAACCAACGGTCCTTGAGTCACAGGACTCAGGGTCAAAACCATTGTACAGGACATCCATAGGCCATCAATCTGGCCTATCCCTTGGTCAAAACCATGATAATATAATGCTCAAGGCGGCTCGTGACCGCCGAGCTTAATCCCTTCCAAAGGGAAGCGAGAAAAATCCTCCAGCCCCAGGCTGGGCAATTGGACTCACAGTCCACAGGCCATATGCACGGTTGTGGACTCACTTTTTATTTATTAATTAGGATCTATGGTTATTTGTTTATTGGGTTTATTAAGTGCGCGGGCGTGCCAGTCACAAAGTGACGATTTATTGTGCGCTCGATCTGACTAATCAGACGATTGTGTGGTTCGTGTCTCGACCGGAACCCGCCACGCCATAAAAGTCACGGCGTTATTTACATCCCCTCGGAGAGGGGAACACCCTTGATTAATCACCGGGAATCAGGGCCTCATGGCCAGGAAATTATATCGAGATAAATAGCCGATAGCGATCTCGAATCAATCGGAAAGCCCGATGTCTAGGGAAGCAAGCATTCGAAATACGTCGGTCACTCAAGGGACCATTTCCATATTCGGACGAGCGTCCGTCTTCAGAAAATCGTGATTGTCACGGGGAAAATCGGAGCATATGTATGCTGGGGTACGGCAAATTATTGTTCAAAGGGGCGGGAAACGTTCAGTTAAATCCCGGTTAGAGCGGTCGAAAACCAATAAGTTTGTCGGCCTGGTGCAAGATCAAGCTACGACCATACTGCGGTGGGCCCCCCGCGGTCGAAGTCGGGCTCACGTAGGCATCGTTAATATTTCCTATGCCTAAGGGCAGCGGGAAAGTGTTCCGGGACCAGATTCCAAAACAGAGATGTGTACAGTGATAGCTGGCTATAAGCCTAGGATGTGGGTCAGGAGATGACCATGGTTGGGGAGAACCCGAGTGCTGACATCCGTTTTTAGCCTGCAAGTTGAGTCATTTCTCTTATTCATCATTTTGATGCCCCGAATTACCTATTATTTTGGAGCCTTTCTTGGATGGATTTCGAGCCCATTTCATTATTCCATTCCCTTTGAACCTTGGAGATCATTATTTCATAGAGCCTTGGAGCCTATCTTGTCACCTTCCGGCCTTCAAAGTCGCCTTACGGCCCATTTAGGCCGGCTTCCCTCAAGCATTCAGCCCCCTTTCGTTGCGTAGTCTTGAAAATTGTCCTTTTTCACCCCCTTCCTTTCCTCTTTTCAAAATGTGTCATTCACCAAAGTTGTTCATCTTTTAAATCCCTACAATTCCTTCTTCTACGTCATTGGCCAGTTCTGCACCGATTTCAAGTTATTTACATTTTTTCGACAGACTGCACTGTTCACCTATGTCCCGGTAGTTTCTCTCTCTGTTATAGCCCCACTTTCTCTCTCTTCCGATCATTTTCTCATCTTACTTTCTTCATAAAAGTTGTTCATTTTTGAGTTATCTATAATTTTGTCTTCTACCACTTTTGCTAATTCTGCACCGTTTGGGAGATATAATCTAATTTCCAAAGTCACGCAAAGTCTACCTTAAACGGTCGTGTTAATGGCCGTTCATTGTTGTAAACGGTCGGTTGACGACCGTTTAACCCTTAACGGTCAGTCGTCCGACCGTTTATCCAATAAGAGTCCAGCCTGCTCTAGACTCTATCTCCACGAACCTGCGCGATGTGGCTATCTTGCGGCGGCCATAACTTCTAGAATACTTATCTAAATTGATCCCCTTTTTTTTCCTACTTCTAGCCCTTTGTATTATCTTTACTTTGGTTCATAGAAATCAAAATTTGATGGGCTATATCTCCTGGAATCGTGGCCGCAATATCAGATTTTTCTACTTTTCGTGCAACCAAAAAACCCTGTAGATTAGGTTCCAGAGTCTTCTTCCAAGAGCCATAACTTCCACAATCTTCAACCAAAAAGAGTCATGTTTGTTCCTACGCCTTATCTTGACTATTATCTTGAGAATGATTCAGAGATCTCGAGATTTGGTGGACTCTATCTTCTAGAATCGTGGGAGACAGTTGGGGGTTTCACCACTTTTTCTATATAAACCTGCCCAGATTTCCTGTGCGACGGGGGCGTGTTTTCAAGGCGGCGGCGAAGCCATGCCGAATTTTCTTCATCCTCCTTCGACCCTAGCCTGAAGAGGGAAGTATAAGCTTCGTTTTGGTTCTTTATTTGCTCGATTTCATCATCGTTTGCCCCCCTAACTTCGCCCCTACTTTTGACAAATCATCACAGTTTGCTGATTTTCTGCTACAACTTCGCGACGGGGGCCTGTTCATCAAGCCGGTGCGGAGTCATGCTTCATCCTTTTCGTTCTCCCTCAACTCCATCTTGAAGAGGGGAGTATTAGCTTCGTTTTCATTATATGTTTGCCTTATTTCTCATATCTTTTTCCCCTCTTCTTATCCCCTACTTTTGAGGTTTCATCACACTATTCTGCACTTTGCTGAAACTCAGATTTCTTGCAACGAGGGCATGTTTGCGTCGCCGGTGCGAGGCCGTGGGGCACTCTTTATCCTCCCTTTCAACTCCAGGCTCTAGAGGGAAGTATAATCTTTGTGTTCCTTGGATTTGGGCTCATTACCTTGTCATCTTCATGCATATTTTGTCCATGAGTTTTGCTTGATCATTCCGTTTTTATACTTAGTCATTTTCCTCCCATGTTCTGCACCGCTCTATTTTCTTGTGTTTTCCACCCCATTTTTCACTGGTCTATTCCCCATTTTAAACTCTTCTTTCTACCCTAGTTTCACCACAACACTCCCACCTTTCCATAGCATCCACTCTTTCTTCATTTGGTGTTCTATCTTGTGAGATATTCATCATTCTTTGAGTCCATTTTGTGCACTGTTCTGAATTTTCTGCACAGTCTATATTTTTTCCCAAATCTCCGATGTCATAACTTTCTGTCCCGACCTCATTTTTGAGTGATTCTTATTCCTACTTCTTTACAACACTCAAGTCTTCTGTCATCTCAAATTTCTTTTCATTTGGACATTGTTTTCCCTACTGTTTGCATCAGTCTTTGCACCCACTTTACACTGCACAGTTTTTCTTGTGGCATGCACTTTTGCATCTTGTTTATCTATGTTCATCATGGCATATTAAATCAATTTCTTCATGTTAATCTCATCACAATATACACACCTATTGTTTTCACCCTTCCATAGGGGTTAAAAACCCTCCCCCGGTAAGTTTGCCCTCAATCTTTCATGCTACTTTATGCACTTGTGCAAATTTCTACACTTACCATTTTCTAATGGGTTTTGCCTCTTGTTTTGTGTTTGTTTCGCAGGAAAGCATGGAAAGTGAGGCCCTTACCTTCTAGCCGGCTGGAAGGCAAGGAGAGGTAATCCACATAGTCCCCGCATCTTGATATTGAGCGCGATCATCCTCTTTTTCCAAGGAACACAACGCACTTAGTATTTTATATTCTTTTGGCGTTGTCATTCCTTGGTGGCGATCACGGTATTCTTTTACATCTTTTATCGCTTTTGTCTTGCTGTATGAGCATGCTACCATGTTTACATAGTCACATGTTCATGATGTTCACTTGATATGCACATTATGTTATCACTTATGCACATATGCTTGCCTATGTGACTTGTGACACCACGCTACATATTTTCCACATCTACACCCTTTTTTGGCGATCATGGTGGGACATCTAGTGCCCATCACTTGTCTCATGCTTTGCTACGATTTTGGTGTGTATGTCCATGTTTAGATAGCGTTTCATGCTCATATTGTTCACTTTGTTTGCATCTATATTGTTATGTTCACATATGTTCATTATATCTTGATTTGTTAGATTTAGGCTAGAAATTACATGCACTCCGGTGCACATAGGGTCATGCATATTGCCATATTGTAGTTGCATTCCCTCTCGGTAAGTGATCCTCTTGCTCCCATATTCCTTGGGCTCGACTAGGTGATCTTATCCGGGACCTCCATAAGTCCCCGCGAGCCGTGGATTCCCACACGGACGCCGGGCCGGTTGTACCTTTCCACCCCATAGGCTTGCATTTACATACGTTGTGAAGGAGTTAACCCTAGTCAACCTAAAGTTTGGACCTTATTCTCTATAGGATACCTATCTTGAGGGAATTAATCTTAATTTGAAAATATTTAAAGGCCCACTCAAAACTTTGACAATAAAATACTTCCCATCATATTAACTTGTTTGACTTGGGTGAAATCCTTCATATTGTTTGTGTTGTGTGGGCTTGTCCAAGCCCACTTGTGTTATTTTGTGTTGCATCCCCCATCATCCATATAGGTTTTATTGTTAGGCCCATTTAGGGTAGTCCATTTTGTATGTCCATTTGTCTAGTCTCATTGTCCTAGGTTTCTTTTTCTTTTTCTTTTCTTTTTCTTTGCATTATTGAGTCAGTCCCCCTCCTTTGAGCCCTTACTTCCATCATTGTATTTCCTTGATTTTCCTGTATAAAGTCTCCATTTTCCCTCATGGAGTGCCGTTTTTCTCCTGTATATTACCCTTCTTCTTCCCCATCTTCTTATTCCCATGTAGATTCCTCTTCCCACGCGGGCCCATCTCCTCGTGGCCCTTCCGACCCGCAAGAAAATCATGTGACCCACTTATCATTTGTCGCCTACCAAACGGCCCCAGTCCAGGCCCAAAAGTTCATTGCTAATCTTAATGGGCCTTATTCTGATAACGGGCCTCCCTCTTCTACTCTTAGTGGGGGCCCTTCCTTTAACGGGCCCTCTTATTCTCTTAATGGGCCCCATGTTGCTGCTGGCCCAATCGGTCCTTATTCTCATGTTCATGATTTTTCTAGGCCCATGTATCATGCCACTCCTGGAATGGGCTTCCCCTCTTCTCAATCCAGATCCCTTTATCCAGCCCAATACCATAATGCTGGTCTAAATTCACACTCTCTTGCTCAGGCTAGCTTGCATCCTTCTCAGTCTCTCCCCATTGAGGAGATGATTGCTCAAACTCAGCGCAGGCTTGATGAACTTCAGCACCGAATTGATCCCCAAACTTCTTTGAGTGTCCCATTCGCATTCCAAGGTCTTCAACTTCCACCGCGTTCACAAATTCCTACTTATCGCTGCTATGGTGGAGCCGGTGACCCTTATGTGCACTTGAAGGAGTTTCTTTGTGAGTCGGCCCAATTCCGACATGACCAACGCTTGATGGCTTATTTGTTTGGTCTGTCTCTAGAGGGCTCGGCTCGGGATTGGTTCTTTACATTCCCGCAAGACCAAGTGGTGAATTTTCAAGCCGTTCAACAGAAATTTGTTCAGCAGTATCAAGACCAGGTTGGGCCCAAGTATTCTATAGTTGATCTGGCCCATGAGAAGATGAAGCCTGACGAGGAGTTCTCCACCTTCGTCGACCGCTGGCGTCGCCTAGCTGCGCAAGTCCCGGGGCATATTCCGGAGGAAGAGCAAATAAAAATGATCATTTCTAATGCAACGCCCGAGTATCAGTTCATCTTAGCCTTGAATGACATCACCTCCTAGCAACAGCTTTATAGCCGAGCCCGCTTCATCCACCAACAACTTTTAGGTTCCCTTGACCCCGAGTCCTCTCCACCTTCTACGCCCACATACGCCTCCTATCCATCACCTTCCCTGAGTCAGCCCTCCACCACATATCCTTCCATGAGTCGGCCTTCCGCTCCCCCACACGCATATACCTCCACATATCCATATACCTCCACATATCAACCCTCCATGAGTCAGCCATCTGCCTCTTCATAGCTGCATGAACCCCCACCTCCGGTCAAAGAAACACCACACCCCGAGTAGGTGGATGCCGTCTATATACCCCCTCATCCTGCTCCGCATATGCCTTCACCAAATCCTTCCCTTCGCCATGCGCCATTGCCTACGCAACCTCTGCTTCCATCCCCGCAACCTTCTCTATCACCTTCCCATATCCCTCGGCATCCCCCTAGCCCGAAGCAGGCTCCTCCTCGCTCTCCATTGCCAAAGTGTTTTACCGACATTTTCAGGGCTTTAATGGCCACTCACGCGTTGTCGCTCCCTCCGGTTGTGCCTTGTCGACCAGCGGTTTGGAATATACTTCAGTTCTGTGAATTTCAGTGCCAGTAGGGGCATTTATTTGAGGATTGCCCCGAGTTCCAGGATTATCTTTATGATCTAGAAGCGAAGAAGAGGATTGATTGGACTGCTATTCATGAGGTCATTCTATATCTCCGCAGTAAGCAGCAACAACAGGAAGCGTCGTCTAAGAAGCCGTCTCCATCTCAAGGCCAGGGGCACCCCTGTGATTTTGCGTTTACCATAGCGCCCGCTCCGTTATCTACCCCCTTATCCACTTCCCTGCCTATGCCATCCCCTACCCCGTTACCACCTCCATCTCCACCTACCTCATCACCTTCGCCATCTCCTACCCCATCTCCGCAACCTCTGCCTACCCAATCTCTTCGTCAGGCTGGTGCCTCCACTTCCACCGCCCCTACTCCTATCCCCAACGCCGCTTGGTGTGTCATATCAATACGCCGACGTTGGGTCCCACAACCTTCCATTTCCCCTTCATCTCCTTCCTCACCCTCTCCATTTCCACCACCTCCACTACCTCCATTGCCCGCATCGCCCTCTCCATCATCTCCACTACCCCTACAGCCATCACCACCGCCCTCACTACCTCCTCTCCTAGCGACCCCTATTCCATCACTTCCACCATCTTCACCGCTTTTGCCATCCCCTTCGCAATTGTTGCCCGAGCCTGAGCAAGCTATACCTACACCTCCACCTTCGCCTTTACCCCCTCCTACGCCTCCACCTTTGCCTTTACCCCCACTTATGCCTTCTGAGCCTTTACCCACGCCTTCCGAGCCTATTACCTCCACTTCTCCATCCCCTTCCACCCCACAGAGCGGGTGTGCGTTATCTTTGGTGCCCCTTTGGTCTGGTCCCCAGGGAGATAATGAGCCGAGCCAGGTTTCGATTGTGCTTTTCAAGATTCAAGATGTCATTTGCCGCATGCCAATACGGGTCCTAGTCCCTGGCTATTTTGGGGATAAAGAGCCTGCATTTTTAGATATGGTTGCAAAGAAGAGTTCCATTGCACTAGTGCCAGTTTCTTCACAAGCAAGGCCGATGGCAATCTCATTGCTCGCCGGAGGATTCACTATCAATGCTGTTATTTCTCCCCGCTCCATTGCTATTCAGTTCACTGGCCAAGAGGGGTTCTCTACTCAGATGGTGCTCACTCATGTGGCCGCTAAGAGCCTGATGAATTCTATATGCAAGGGGAAGTTGGCCATGTTTTCTGCATTCTCTAAGGACATTCTACACCTGTTATACAATCTCCCTCAGTTTATTGGTAAGTCGGCCATGTCAACGCCGCACATTACTCCCCCTCAGTTCTGTCCTTCTTTTCTGGTAAGGGAGTTATGCTTCATGCCCAGTTGCCGAGTAGAGTTACCGAATCTCCATGTTCTAGTGCCAAGAGATAAGACTCCATGGTTCCATGATACTCATCATCCTGAGGAGTCAGTTGCTCAAGAATGTCCACAACATGTTAGCACCGTGAGTCTAGGGGCAACCACCCCGATGAAGCTACATATTCACAGTCGGGCTAGGTCGTCCGCCAGATGGGCCAGCTATTTGAGAAAACATTGTAGATTAAGAAGCCCGAAGGTGTGGACGCATAATTTTATATTTATTTATTTATTTTTGTTTGTTTATTATTTATTAGTTTATTTATTTATTGATTTATTGGCGTGCCAGTCACATGTGTGACGATTTCATTGTGCGCTCGATCTGACTTGGTCAGTCGATTGTAAGTGATCGTGTCTGGACCAGAAGTCCGTCATACCATAAAGGCTATGACGTTAATTACATCCTTCCAAGGAAGGACAACCCTTGATTAAACGCCAAAATAGGAGGCCTCGAGAGGCAAACATGTATTCATGTGCATAACTTTAAACTTCATACCAGGGCCGGGAAGGCGGGTAAGAGAATAACATCAGCCACAAAAAGAGACTGTAGCGTTGAATCGGCGGTTCGAAACAACTAGACTTGGGGGAAAAGGGGAAATGGAGGATATCAATCACGGACAGGCTGAGCCATGACCGTGATGGAGGTTCACGGCATCGATCAACATTTCGACAGCATTTCCCCTTTATCTGGATTATGCCCAGGGGGAAATAGGCTATCACCCACGGAGTGTCGGGGTGAAAGCCGAGAGAAAGAGAGAGGCTGAACCTCCCTACCCATATATAAATGCCATGGGGCAATGTTTGATTTTCCCTTGGGGAAGCCGGCGGAACTCATGCAGTGGCATAGCCCTCCCGAGCTAAAGGGGTTACTCATAAATCCGATGCGGGACGACGGAATGTAAGTGAACGCTCAATGTTGCGCCCTCGCACGCGGATCGACCTGCGCGGTCAGGTCGCGGGGATCGACCTGCCCGGTCAGGTCGTGGGGGTCAAGGGGGCAACGCCCCTTGCGGGGGTTTTCGGGGGCAGCGCCCCCGGAACAAAAATTTGGATTGAAGACTCAGTAGTAAAATTTGGTTAGATTATCAGTGCAGGCAAGAAAGCCAATCAATTAGGACTCTCGGCGCCAGAAGGATGCCAAGGGTGAGGGTTCTCGGCGGGTTCAACATGGAGTACCCTCGACGCGACGGGGAAGAGGCCGGGAAATAGGCTCTCGGCGCAAGGGCCAAATGGCCAAGGGTGTAGGCCTCTCGGCGCAAGGGCAAAGAGGTAGGTTCCCGGCGCGCAGGGAGATGAGGCCAAGGGACTGAGGTTCTCGGCGCGCAGGGAGGCCAGGAAGGGTTCCCGGCGCGAAGGCAAAAGGGCCATGGGCTGGAGTTCTCGGCGCGCAGGGAGAACAGGGGGGTTTCCCGGCGCGAAGGTAGGAAGGCCAGGGGTTCCCGGCACGGGTTTCCCGGCGCGCTAATAAGGTGGCCAGGGGGGGGTTCTCGGCGCGGCCAAATGGCTGGGGAGTAGGCCTCCCGGCGCGACGGCAAGCAATCAGAGGGGTTTTCGGCGTGGCCAGGCTGCAAGGGTTAGAATAGTTCTCGGCGCCTGAAGGATGGCGCCGAGAGCTATTCATCTAATTTACTGTACGCGGGGTCGAGAAGTGTGTGGGCGCCGGGATGAGAAACAGAGCTTACGGTACTCTGTTTTTTGGGGTTTTTCAGGTTTCAGAGATGCAGATCAAGGCAGACAGGCTCTGGAAGGAAACCAAACATCAGGTTTTAATGACTTTGATTTGTGTTTTGAAGAAGGCCAGGTGCCTGGAGGGATTGGCAGGGGGATCATCTGACACAGGGAACTCCTTTCACCACTGTCATGCAAAGTCCCAGGGACGGTCTCAATCTTGTCTTCCATCCTCCTGGGAGAATTTTGGCAGCACTTCCCCCTGCGATTAGCATTTGCCAGAGAGTGGTATAGGCTGACATCCACGGAGTGCCGGGATGAAAGCCGAAAAATGAGTGAGCACTAAGGCTCAAAGAGACTATCCATATCTCTGGCATCGGTCACTATCCCCCTTCTCGGAGACTGACGAAACTCATGTAGAGACAGGGTTCGTCAGACCCACGGGGTTGCATGTGAATCCAATTAGGGACCTTAGAATATAGGGGAGGTCAGTCCCCAATTAATTTATCTCCTGGGATACTGTGACGACTCAAGAATGCCTCCGGATAAGTAGACGAAGAGGCCAAAGGGGTGGACCAAGGAGGGGAGCCAGGTTCTCGGCACAGTTGGGAGATCAAGGGGATGGAAGCTCCCGGCGCGGCCAATACTGGGAGGCTCCCGGCGCGGCCAAGGTGTAGAGTTCCCGGCGCGCAGGGGAGGACCAAAATAGTTCTCGGCGCCTGAAGAATGGCGCCGAGAGCTGTTCATCCAGTTTACTGTGTGCGGGGCCGAGAGGTGTGAGGGCGCCGGGATGAGAACAGAGGTTTACGGCACTCTGTTTCGCGTTTCTTGTTGAATTTCAGAGGGAGTTTTGGGGATTCCAGACCTGCCAGTTGGTTGGATCTGCATGGATATGGGTTTAATTCATCAAGGATGAGCTGGGTTCGAAAGGAATCAATTACAGCAGGGGATCTGAGTCGTCATATGCTATGGATCCTCAGGGATCATTCGCTGGCACCTTTGGTCGCCCAGGGAACCGAGAGATAGCCATCTCTGGCCCCATGGACGACTCTGATGGAACTATTCATACTGGAACCAGACCAGAGACCCTCGGTATCAATCCATCGAAGTAGCTCAGTTACTCATGTGGAAAAGGGATCTCGAGTAAGCCGTCGGAGTTATTGCCGATATCGGTGGCAGACCTCCCCAGAAGCCAAGAGATGGTCTGTCTCTGGCCCTGGGGCAAGCCTGGGGGAGGGCTTTGTGCAAACGACGATGAACAGCAAGGGACATCGGTGTATCTAGAGCTATATTTATTCTACTGAAGACAATTGAGCCCGAAGACCCATCATAGAATTAGGTGCGCTTCAGTTGAGTTAAAGATGAAAACATGTAAAGGAAAGACATAGCAGCATACAGAGAGATAGCTGGCAGATGTTTCAATCACCCAACGCCCAAACGGGCCACTGGAGCATTTCATATCATTAGATCACCCCAGAACTCACATCAATCACACGGAGGGAATGAGAGAGAGGGAGATGAATAGATATCGGGATATCCCGGTTACATCCAAAATAAAATCGAGATAAACTCGGCAGGATTACATAAAGAAGAAAATAAAACCATGGGGAGGGCGGAGCATTGACTCCTCTCCCTCCCCGGCTGCCCACCTGTAGCTTCTTCTCCTTCTTTCTTTTCTCAGTGGAGGTGGCTCTCTTTCTCTGTTGATCTCTTCTTCTTTTTTTTGGATGAGCAGTCTCTCTCGAAGCCCCTCTGTTTCTTTTCTATCGCTTCCTTTTCTCTTTTTGCCCCCCAGCCAGCCCCCCCTTTCTTGTGGGAGAAGTAATGGGTTTTATAGGGCCATGTTCACGGCGATGGCATTCGGCGTGCCTGCAGCACTAGTTCCCGGCGCACTCATTCGAGGGGCTTCCCGGCGCACTCCCTTGGAGGGGCTTCCCGACGCACCTCCTTTGGAGGGGCTTCCCGGCGTGCCTCCTTTGGAGGTTCTCGGCGCAAGGGGTATGAAGCCCATCCTTAATAGCACATTAACAGGCCCATTCACAGGCCCATTCTTTTCTTTGGCCTTGTTAATTCTTTGATTGCATCAGCACTGATGAGGGCTCCTTCTTTAACGGTGTATGCATCATCATCTGAACAATCCAGAAGTTTCTCATCAGCCAACAGACCGGAGTTTCATCGGTATCGCCGTTTGGATGACGACAATACTGGACATCGGCTCAGCCTGAGAGTGTCCTAGCTGGGCAAGTAGTTGGTAGTGAGGGCCCTCCCTCAATCCTGGCTTTGCAAGCATCTTTCAGTCTTCGTTGCTAGTCTGGTCTCATCTTTATCTTCGTTCATATTTTAGCTGTCAACAGAAGGCCCGAGTCCGTGTCAGACGGATTCATTTCAAGGAGATTTCTACCAAGAAGAGGCGGCGGCACAAGTACAAAGGCCGCATGTTGTGCACTCAAAGGGCCACTACTTCTTCTTCTCCTTTCTTCCATTCATCATTTCTTCTACTCAGCTCCCACCCTTGGGTGGTGTACCTCCCTTCCTCTAATCCAGTTTCCATAATTTTCTCTTCTCTTTTCGGGTCCGCAAACCCCCATTCTTCTTTCTCCCCTCATCCGGAACCTCCGGATTCTCCATTTTCTCATGATTTTAGGCCCCGGCCTATGCCATCCCTTCCTCCCGATCTCGGGACATCATCCGATTCTTCCCCGGGACTTCCGGGTGTCCCCTCTGATTCTTCCCCGGGACTTCTAGGTGCTACTTCCGATTCTTCCCCGACATTGTCGGGTGTCTATCATTTCTCTTCCCCGACCTTGTCAGGAGTTTATGCTTCTTCTTCCCCGCCTCTGGCGGGTGATCGTTACTCTCCCTCTCTGACCATGTCGGATGATTCTTATTCTCCTCTTTCTACTTACTCCTCTCCACCCTTTCGGGGTTCTCACCCTTTTTCTTGTTGTTTTCGAGGCTTTAGCCCACCTTGATCTCAGTTAATCCATGTTTATTCTGTATCGGGTTCCTTGTTATCAGGGCCTCAATGCCTTAACGAGGGAGTTCTAGCCCTCGTCTCTCTTCCTTTTTATCCCTTCTTCGTCCAGTATGATGTCTGCCACTCCTCTGTGTCGAGGAATCCAATCCTTTGCTCTCCTTTCATCCTTTATCCTGGCAAGCAAGGGATACAAAGCTACTCGTGCTCCTTAAAGCTTGATGATCGAGATCGCTTAAGGATGCCGGTTTCCACGCCATGGATTTGTAAAGGTATCTTTATTTTGTGCAAAGAAATATGCTTTCATTTCCATTATTTCTATTATTTTTGCACATGGTTATAATGTTAATTCATTAACCTGATTGAGTGGCTTTAGAGTCTTTGTGTCAAATAAAAAAGGTTATCTTCTGCAGCATCCTTAGGCTGGTGATAGCTCCACGCTGGGAGTCTAGTTTCTTTCCCCGATTGTTGAGGGTGACCATTAGGCATGGGTTTTTCACACACTTCACGGCAAGCCATAGCCGATTCCTCTTAGGCACACCGTTGCTGCTTTGGCCATACTTTGGGTATGTACGAAGGTCTTTTATCTTCTCTGCTCGGCCAAGTGCAGGGGCAAGAGATTGATGGATAAGATGACCAACCTGGGCACTCCCCAATACGAGAGAGGTCTCAAATAGGGGCAGTCTTGACCCTCATAAAAAAAAAGGTTTCATGCAATATCTGGCCAATAAGGGCTCTCAAAATCAATGATGAATCAATATAGCGAAATTATGAATCAAAGGCATGGCAAGAGTGGCAGTACAGTTCCCTACGGGACATCATGAGCCCGGTCGCATGTGTGCCTGATAAATATGGTTCTCAAAATCAAAGACACAAAGCCCCGGCGCAACAAACCTACTCTTTGAGGGGTAGTGCCCTGGAAGGAATTCGAGCCTTGATATCTCCCATCCTGCACGAAGCTTGTCTCTAATTTTTCTTCTGCTTCTCCCTCTTAGGCTGGGTTATATCCCGGGTATGGCCTTAGTAGGGGCACCGTTCTTTAGAAGCAGTTGGTTGTGGTAAGCCACCCTCACATGCACGCCCTGTTTAAGGGAAGTCTTTGATGAGGGGGGTAGGAATGACGATTCCTAGCCAGTAGTTTGAGCCCGTCTTACGTGCTGTAGATTGATATGTTAAAAATTTCAAAAAAAATGAGATATTGTCAAAATCCAAAAAAATGAGATGTTGTCAAAAATTCCAAAAACATGAGATATTGTCAAGTTTCAAAAAAATGAGATATTGTCAAAAATATAAAAAAATCAGATATTATCGAAAATAAAAAAAACAAATATTGTTCAAAATCTAAAATCTAAGAAAAACATAAAAAATGTCCGAAATCCAAAAATGTTTGTCTTCTATTCCTTTTTTTTCTCTTTTGTTTTAAGGATAGGTTGCTAAGTGTGCAGGTCGCAGGTGTTCAAGCTTTCTGGCTCTATCTTTTGCTCTGCCTCTTGTTCATATTTTTCTCATCTGTCCTCTCTTTCTTCTAACTTGTCCCTCGATCTATTCCGAAGCTCGTGTCCTTCTCATGCTTTGCGTCGCTTAACTTTTGATCATATCTTCATGAGAGAGGGCTCTTAGCCTCACTGTTGCGAACCTGGCGGTTCTGCTTCGTCGGATCTTGGGATTGATTGAAGAACATATTTTGTCATTTCTCGTGTTGTCCCCCTGTGGTCGTCATCCAGGTGTCTTATCCCCTAGGGTATCTCATGCATGTTCTAGTTCCAAGTGTTGTCTCGTTTCGCCATGTGTTGCATGTGTCCTGGTCCCACTTATGATTATTTCATATGTGTTATGTCGTCTCCCCTATGTTTATCTTAGATGTCCTCGTCCTACGTATTTCTGTCCCATTGCATGTGGTTTCATTCTGCATGGTGTGATGTCCCGCCATATGTTGCCATGCCCCCACCATGTTCTCCGCTCTCATGCTTGTTATTTGTTTATGTGATGCTTTGCATGTGTTGCTTGCTCGTTCATTCTTTGTCATGTTATGTTGTTTCGTTCATTTGGTCGTTATATTTTCATTTTGTTCATGCTTACTTATTCATGTTGTTGGTCGTCTAACTTAAAAAAAAAAATCCATAAAAATCAGAAAATGAAAATACAAAAAAAATACCGTTTTCGCCTGCACAGGTAAGTCAAGTATGACCTTCTATCCCTACTCATTGTTGCATTACTATATGGTATCTATATTGTTATATTATCTCGAGAACCGGCTGGTCATTCATGTGTTCCAGGATCTGACGTTCCCCTCTAACAAAAACGAGGATGATCTAGGTGCACATGTTTAATCATCGGATAGGCCGTTAGGTTAGAAAAATTAGGGAGCGATGGTTCTATCATGCACGCCGTGGTTGCGGATAGTGTCTTGACCCTGATTGTTCCAATCTAGCAATACTATTCTCGAGTACTTTCTATTTTATGATTTCTTTGCATTCGTTTTGATGATTTCTTTATTTTAGCCCAGCATGCATCATGTCATATTTTGAGCATTAATGTCTCGTGATCCATTCAAAGTTTCTCCTCAATAATGGTTAGTTGCACTTCATGTCTCTTAGATAAGAGATCTTTATTCCACTCTGAATTTGAACGATTTCTCTGATATTTTCGCTTAGTCTGGTTGGCCAGTGTGATTCCTGTCTGGATTTTATCTCAGTTATATTTCCCTTGCTTTTTACGTTGTGCTCCTTTCCGACCCCCTCATTGTCTGTGGATTGTGTCCCCGATGAGCCTGGTCGTGCTTCCTTTTTTTCCTATTAGTTTAATTCTCCAGACATGTCTCATTCTTGTCATCCAGTCCTGGTGGTTAGTTCGACAATTTCGGGAGAATTCATGTCGCTTGTTGGTTAAAACGGGTGTCTTTTGCCTTGATGCCCGCTTATCAGTTCTCTCCGCTTCATCTCCATTTCACGTCGCTGTCACTTTCGCTCCATCTCCTTTCCATTTCACCTCCGCATCGCTTTCGCTTGCTCCCTTTCAAAGCGGACATCAAGGAGGGGCATCTGTTGACACCCATTTTTAGCCTGCAAGTTGAGTCATTTCTCTTATTCATAATTTTGATGCCCCGAATTACCCATTATTTTAGATCCTTTCTTGGATGGATTTTGAGCCCATTTCATTATTCCATTCCCTTTGAACCTTGGAGATCATTATTTCATAGTGCCCTGGAGCCTATCTTGTCACCTTCCGGCCTTCAAAGTCGCCTTACGGCCCATTTAGGCCGGCTTCCCTCAAGCATTCAGCCCCCTTTCGTTGCGTAGTCTTAAAAATTATCCTTTTTCACCCCCTTCCTTTCCTATTTTCAAAATGTGTCCTTCACCAAAGTTGTTCATCTTTTAAATCCCTACAATTCCTTCTTCTATGTCATTGGCCAATTCTGCACCAATTTCAAGTTATTTACATTTTTTCGACAGACTGCACTGTTCACATATGTCCCGGTATTTTCTCTCTCTGTTCTAGCCCCACTTTCTCTCTCTTACGATCATTTTCTCATCTTACTTTCTTCATAAAAATTGTTCATTTTTGAGTTATCTATAATTTTATCTTCTACCACTTTTGCTAATTCTGCACCGTTTGGGAGATATAATCTAATTTCCAAATACACGTAAAGTCTACCTTAAACGGTCGTGTTAATGGCCGTTCATTGTTGTAAATGGTCAGTTGACGACCGTTTATCTCCACGAACCTGCGCGATGTGGCTATCTTGCGGCGGCCATAACTTCTAGAATACTTATCCAAATTGATACCCATTTTTTCCTACTTCTAGCCCTTTGTATTATCTCTACTTTGGTTCATAGAAATCAAAATTTGATGGGCTATATCTCCTGGAATCGTGGCCGCAATATCAGGTTTTTCTACTTTTCGTGCAACCAAAAAACCCTGCAGATTAGGTTCCAGAGGCTTCTTCCAAGAGCCATAACTTCCACAATCTTCAACCAAAAAGAGTCATGTTTGTTCCTACACCTTATCTTGACTATTATCTCGAGAATGATTCAGATATCTCGAGATTTGGTGGACTCTATCTTCTAGAATCGTGGGAGACAGTTGGGGGTTTCACCACTTTTTCTATATAAACCTGCCCAGATTTCCTGTGCGACGGGGGTGTGTTTTCAAGGCGGCGGCGAAGCCATGCCGAATTTTCTTCATCCTCCTTCGACCCTAGCCTGAAGAGGGAAGTATAAGCTCCGTTTTGGTTCTTTATTTGCTCGATTTCATCATCGTTTGCCCCCCTAACTTCGCCCCTACTTTTGACAAATCATCACAGTTTGCTGATTTTCTGCTACAACTTCGCGACGGGGTCCTGTTCATCAAGCCGGTGCGGAGTCATGCTTCATCCTTTTCGTCCTCCCTCAACTCCATCTTGAAGAGGGGAGTATTAGCTTCATTTTCATTATATGTTTGCCTTATTTCTCATATCTTTTCCCCCTCTTCCAAGCCCCTACTTTTGAGGTTTCATCACACTGTTCTGCACTTTGCTGAAACTCAGATTTCTTGCAACGGGGGCATGTTTGCGTCGCCGGTGCGAGGCCGTGGGGCACTCTTTATCCTCCCTTTCAACTCCAGGCTCTAGAGGGAAGTATAATCTTTGTGTTCCTTGGTTTTGGGCTCATTACCTTGTCATCTTCATGCATATTTTGTCCATGAGTTTTGCTTGATCATTCCGTTTTTATACTTGTATTTTCCACCCCATTTTTCACTGGTCTCTTCCCCATTTTAAACTCTCCTTTCTACCCTAGTTTCACCACAACACTCCCACCTTTCCATAGCATCCACTCTTTTCTCTTTTGGTGTTCTATCTTGTGAGATATTCATCATTCTTTGAGTCTATTTTGTGCATTGTTCTGAATTTTCTGCACAGTCTATATTTTTTCCCAAATCTCCGATGTCATAACTTTCTGTCCCGACCTCATTTTTGAGTGATTCTTGTTCCTACTTCTTTACAACACTCAAGTCTTCTGTCATCTCAAATTTCTTTTCATATGGATATCGTTCGCCCTACTGTTTGCATCAGTCGTTGCACCCACTTTACAGTGTTTGCACAGTTTTTCTTGTGGCATGCACTTTTGCATCTTGTTTATCTATGTTCATCATGGCATATTAAATCAATTTCTTCATGTTAATCTCATCACAATATACACACCTATTGTTTTCACCCTTCCATAGGGGTTAAAAACCCTCCCCCGGTAAGTTTGCCCTCAATCTTTCATGCTACTTTATGCACTTGTGCAAATTTCTACACTTACCATTTTCTAATGGGTTTTGCCTCTTGTTTTGTGTTTGTTTCGCAGGAAAGCATGGAAAGTGAGGCCCTTACCTTCTAGCCGGCTGGAAGGCAAGGAGAGGTAATCCACATAGTCCCCGCATCTTGATATTGAGCGCGATCATCCTCTTTTTCCAAGGAACACAACGCACTTAGTATTTTATATTCTTTTGGCGTTGTCATTCCTTGGTGGCGATCACGGTATTCTTTTACATCTTTTATCGCTTTTGTCTTGCTGTATGAGCATGCTACCATGTTTACATAGTCACATGTTCATGATGTTCACTTGATATGCACATTATGTTATCACTTATGCACATATGCTTGCCTATGTGACTTGTGACACCACGCTACATATTTTCCACATCTACACCGAGGTCCGAGCATGACTCACGACGATCTTATAGATGTTCCCATGCGTAGGGTTCGGGGAGGACGAGAGCCGCCTCATTCCGTTCGGATTTTGTCGGTCATACGCGGGCCATTTTATGTTCGGACAAAGGTCCGTATAGAAAACAAGACAGCGACGGGAGCGAGTCCGTGCAAATGTCTGCCGTGAGTACGGCAAGTTTAATGCAAGCGCGGGATTGGATCCCGGCATATATGTCTGTCACTAACGGACCATACATTATTCGGGCGGAAGTCCGTATTAGTAGCGTCGAGGACGACGATAAAATCGTGCGGATGTCTGCCGTAGGTGCGGCAAGTTTAATGTTGGTGCGGGATCGGATACCGATGAAGACGGGTCAAGCTAACAAACTATCGGCCCGGGATAAGTTCGGATCATGGTCACGTCCGGGCGGGGGGCTCCCGAGATCCAAGTCCGATCTAGTGGGGCATCATTACTGTAAGACCCCGAATTATTTTATTGGATTTAATATATTTATTTAGCTCTTGTTAATTAAGAATTGAATTTCTATTGATTTAATAATTGAATTTTGGATTTATTAATATTTAATTCCTTAGAATTAGAATATTGATAATTTTGACCACCTTATAAAAATCCAGAAAAATGGTAAACAGATTAAGGTCGAGGTAGATAACAACTTTTCCTTCTGGCATTAGGCCATTGTAAATCCGTGGGAAGATCTATTTAGAGTTTAAATCCAAAAGTGCACACTTTTGACCCATACCTAACCCTTGGATTAAAACACGAAATTCGACCTCAATACTCAACCAAATGATCTGAAATTAGTGGCAAATGGAAGGCCACAATGTAAGGAACATTTACCCTCAATCAATTTGAGGTAAACCTAGCCCCAACACGTGCTGCCGACATAGTTTGGTCAAGTCAAAGATTTCGGCGCCGTTTCTAAACACGTGGCTTGCAGCAGCGAATACTCCCAACTCCGAAGGCTCAGAAGCTCTATGAGCTTTCAAAATGAAGCCCTACGAGTCTTCTTTCATTTGGCTATTGTGGGGTTCACTGAAGTTTCAGATCTGGGGAGATCTAGCTCGAATTGTGGAGGTGGGTCAGCAGGCCGTTGGCTTCCCTTCATCCTTCTTTGATCCATCGATTGAGGTAGGCATTCTCAACCAAAACTCGATCATGAGTATAGCAAATTGTTCCTCTCATCGAGCTCTATCCATTGGTGGCAAAAGCCCCAATTGTCATTAGGTATCCGTGGAGAAATCGAGCTTTTTGTGAGGTGCTGTCCAAGTGTTCTTCATCCTAGGGTTTGAGTTTTCTCTCTCCGATTTGAGGTAGGTGTAACAGACCAAACTCTAATTAATTTATATGATGTAATAAGCATGATATTAGCTTTCATTTCACGTAGAAAGCCCTAAGTTTCATGAGGCATACTTATAGAATTTCTGTTTATAGTAATAGAATGTTTTAGACCTAGTTCGATGTGTTCATCCGAAGTGATTTATGATTTCGAAGTATTAATCTTAATCCTCATGAACCATATCTTATATGGTTGGATTCACCATCGAAGTAGCTTTCATTTGAGCCAAGAAGCCCCAAATTCCATTCTGTATGTAGAGAGAATTTAACATTTTAGTCACAACATGTCAGAATTAGGGTTTCATGTGTTCTTGACTTAATAGATCTCGATTCCTGCAATTGATCATGCAATTGACCTTGTAGACAGGTAGAGTTTTGTATTAGATTTCCATTTATACCAAAATCCCCTTATTTGGAGCTCAATCCTAGTAGTTATTAACGTTTTAGTGCAACCCTAGCAATCACCTTGTTCCCGGCGTTCACCGGACGCGGCAGGGATGACCGGAGACGACCCAGAGATGGGCGGTCTTACGATAGACCGTCCAACTCCAGCCCATCTTTTGACCAATTTTGACCCTAGCATGCCCTTATATAAACGGTTTTTCAAGAACCACTCATCCCAGGATGAACGGTTCCACAGGAACCACATATCTGGATGAAAGGTCCCTGACAGACCACATATCATTGAACGGCCCTGCACTGGCCGCACATCCCAGGGGATGGGCAGTTGGTACAGAGCCGCCAAACCCCTTGGGTGGCCCAGGAGGAACCGCCCAAACCCTTGGGTGGCCCAGGGAGAACTGCCCATCTCCCTGTGTCACAGGGTGACCCCTGTTCGGCCCCTGAATGCCCAGTTAAATGTGCGGTCCATATAGAACCGTTTATCCTTTCAGAGAGGGACTTAATACTTATTCTAAGGCATTCATTTTCATGTCATTAATGATAATTAGTGAAATAGAAACTCATTTAATAACTAATTAAATATGCAACTAAATTTATGATTATTGCTTGTTATTCGTGCTTACGCGACTTACGCGAACTCGTTATCATCTTAAATTACTTTTCTTGGCATCTTGGGTTAATATATAACCAAATCCCTATTAAATTGGCTTGGCATTAGGATTAATATGACTGTTTAGCTTGCTGATTAGCTGCTGTAGTACAGTGGAACAACATGTTTAACTTTCCGACTTTGCACGAGCCGATTGGCCGATTAGCGTACTAGTCTCGGTTCTACCCCGGAAACTCTATCCGGTGGTCTTACCGTCATCTTGGAACATCATTATAATCATGATTAGAATCTGTTTAACACCAGCATACCTTGTTTTATGAGTTTAAACCGCTGGGTTAAGTCTTGGATCAAATCGGATGACCCGAGGCATGCGCGGTTAGTATTTGACCACATAACCTCTTCGGCGGCCCGATCGTGACCGCATATCTTTATACGACCCAGTATGGATCGTATATCTTGTTCTTGGGCCTCACTGTCTTTTAGACATGAGCGGCCCATATTGCACCGTTCTTACCTTAGGGCGGCCCACTGTCAGCCGTTCTTTTCTTGACTTCACGGGCTGAGTTTCAGTCCAGTTCATGTACGTAAGGTCCTGTATGAACCGTATATACCCATCGAGCAGCTCCGTTACGACCGCACATCTCTTGAAGATGAGTTTGACCGTGTTTTGTACTCTTGAATCCAAGGACAAGGTTAGTCCTTTAAATCTGAACTTATGGCAGAAATTCCTCTGATTAATTGGCCATTGACTGAATGTCTGGACGGATGGGACGTTGGGCCCAGTACATCAATGCCATCGCATCATAAGGGCCCGGTCTGGTCCTGGGGAGAGCGCCCGAAAGTTAGTGAGCCCATGGGATGTTAATGACAAGGTGGGGCATTGCACCGAGTACTTGCTTGAGTGTTGGCGTCTATGACAAAAATCTCTTGTTACTTGATCATGGTTGGATTGATATTACTGCTTGTTGGCCAATTCCTTACTACTATCTCTTCTTATATCTCTTGTTATATCTCCTGTTGTAAATTCTTGTATTTTTTATTCTTGTTAATCATTATCAATTATATATTTCTTGACCTTGCAAGATCTTGTTATTACCGTTGTTTCATTATATCATCATTACCTTTTCATTGCATTATCATTTGTATCATGACATTTTGAAAATGTAATTAAACTGTTAATCACTTATACATGTCTGTTATTTCCTACTGAGCGTTAGCTCATAGTTGTGTTCCCCCCTTTCCAGGCTCTTCAGGTGGCGCGCTTACCGACGGGGAAGGGCAGGAGTGATGTCTTAAGTGTTTCAGTTCTAGTGTGTTAGTAGTGTGTTTATTGTTAGTTGTGATTGGAGAGCATATAGTTTCAGTTATGTTGTTGAGTCTTAGTGATTGTTATTCCACGTTGTATTAAGTTGCCTTTGAGATTATTGTATCAGTTTGGTTGTTAAATGATCATTTAGTATTTCCTTTCCATAGCACTTGTGTATATTTAGATTAGTTCTCTCTCTTTCCTGCTTGCCTCTGACTGTACGTCCCGATATTTCCGCCTTGTTCGGGGCGTGACAATTGCTTTTCTCTTCACCAAACCGTATGAATGTCTGCCGTGAGTATGGCAAGTTTAATGCAGGTGCGGGATTAAATCCCGGTATATATATGTCGGTCACTAACGGACCATTTCTTATTCGGATAGAAGTCCGTGTTTGTAACATAAAAGACGGTGACAAAACCATACGAATGTCTGCCGCAGATACGGCAAGGTTAATGTGGATGCAGGATTGGATCCCGATAGAGGTGAGTCAAGCTGATGATCTATTGGCCCGAGGTGGTTGTGGACTATGGCCATATCGGGGTTTCCGAGGACCACGTCTGATGCCACGGGGCGTCATTGCTTTTCTCTTCACGTACAGTCTGGGGAAGTGAGTCATTAGGTGTGGAGCCCGAACTCACCATCGTGCGCCCTCGCACGCCGATCGACCTGCGTGGTCAGGCCGCGGGGATCGATCTACCCGGTCAGGTCGCGGGGGTCAAGGGGGCAGCGCCCCTTGCGGGGGTTTTCGGGGGAAGCGCCCCTAGAAAAAAATTTTAATTATAGCAAGGGCAACTTTGATTATTGGTTTCATACTCCTTTTATCTATTTGGTTAATTAGATTTCTTTTTATGGACGGCACGCCGGATTAAGGAAGCAAAGGGGCGCGCCGGAATAAGAGGTGAAAGAGGGGGGGGCGTCGGTTTAATGGCACCAAGAATAGGGCACGCCGGTTTAAGAAGAATACCAGGGGAGGATAGGGCGCGTCGGATAAGGGACCCAAGAGAGGGGCACGCCGGATTAAGGCCAAGAAGAGGGGCGCGCCGGTTTTGCAGGATGAATAGTGAGGCGCGTCGGATCAAGGCTTAAATAGTATTGAGGGGTGCACTATTCATCTCAGGAATTTGAAAGTGGATTTGAGTGTGAAGCTAATCCGGCGAGGGGGGGAGCGCACCGGATTAACCGGTGCCGGATTAGGGGGGCGCCGGATTAAACTCTGTGGGTTTTATTTCATTCTTGTTGTGCTATGTTTCTTCTTTCTTTCAACTGCAAGTTAATTTGTTGATTGATTTGTTCACCGAATTGGTGGATTATGTTTGTGGGGAGAAAGTTTAAGTGTTTTAATTGTTTATTAAGGTGGATTAGCATGAAGATTCGAGTGTTTTATTCGAAGAGTTTGTTGTGGGACAGTTCAGTTTACTTCGGAGGTAGCTTCAGGGTTGGGCAGTTCTTGGCAAGAAGGAGTCCAACTGGTTCATTTATTCCTGGCAAAAATTGGGCAGCACCTCCCCCAGACTGACGCTTGCGAGAGAAGAATGGGGAACACCAAACGGATTGCTCTGGGGTGAACCTCAAAACATGGAGTAAAGCCTCCATTAACCCATAAGTGCACGTGGAGACTCGAGGACAAGCCTTCAAGAGTTTCAGCAGCTTACAAGTGGTGATTTTGTGGAAGTTCCACAGGGACGGATGTTCGCCATGAATGGCTATGCATATTCACCCTTCAAACGGGTTCCCTCAAAGTTCATGCCACAGATGGCAAGCTTCCGAGGACCCTGGGTGATGTAGGAAATTGAGAGAAAGAAAAACTGAAGGAAAGGGGAAGAGATCATAGCAATAGAACACCATACGTCTCAAAAGCCTTTCTTTTATTCATCCGCAAGGGGAAAGACAGCAAAGCAAAAGGAGAAATACATCTGAGGAAAAAAAAAGAAAGACACATCGGTGGGGGAAAGGGGAAGAAGCACAAGCTCCTCCCCCTCCGAACTCACCCTTCTTCTCTCACAGACCCTCCCTTCTTCTTCACCTCACGGGCGCCGGGGGATGGTGCTTCTATTCTCTCTTTTCCTTCTTCTCTTCAACGGCTAGCCAGGGAGTTCCAGCCTCTCTCTTTTTTTTCTTCTTCTCTTCACTGCTCACCGCCGAGGGCCCTCTCTTCTCTCTTCAATATCCCATCCTCTTCTCTTTGTCGAACATGCAGAGTATATATAGCCGGCTGCCCTTTCTTCGCTCAGACGGAAGGAACTCCCGCCATCTTCCTCCTCGTTCGTTGAGGCATCCGGAGTTGACATGCCATGGTGTCGTCTGTTGATTTGCGCAGTACGCTAGCATTTATCCGAGGACGGAATGTTTGCGGGTTTGCCAGAAGATCTGCTGCTGCTACTCCCCCCATCGATGCTTGCCTTCACCGTCGATGCAACTGCGTTGTCGAACGGATGTGGAGACAGGGCTCCAGAGCATTGAATGCCCATGGAGATAGGGCTTCAGAGCATTGAATGCCCTCTAGGCACCAGGCTGATGCGAAAACAGGGTATCGGCTGGTGGATGGGATGTCATTTGAGTAAAACCGGCTTGGTGTTGAGCACGCTGGATTAACAACATACAAAGGGGCGCGCTGGTTTGCAGCCAAGATGGGGCGCGCCGGTTTAATGGCCACATGAGGGGCGCGCCGGTTTAAGGCCCAAGCAAGGGCACGCCGGTTTAAGGCCAAAGCAAGGGCACGCCGGTTTAAGTGTAGGCCACGTCGGTTTAGACTTCGCCTTGGCTTCGCGGCTATTCGGACAGACGCTTGTCCTCTCGTTCTGCTTTAGCTGTAATGCACCGCCTCGCGGTGTTTAGTTCAGGCCCTCTGAATCTCGATTCGAAACTTTGAGTGATCTCCGGCGCGTGCCGAACATGTGTTCGAATTCCTGAGTTTCTTTTGATTTGGCCTTCGGCAATGCTAACCGGAGAGCAGGGGTCCTCCCTTCAGCCCGAGGCGCTTTTTTGTTGGGTGGCGGAGCACCGGGTAGGTATTCGTCCTGCTTGGAGGAGGCATAGGGTTTACTCAGCCCTTCCATCTTCGACTTGCTCTCGAGTGCTGAGACGTGCATGCCGCATGATCATTATCATTTTTTTGACGTCCACAACGGTCCACACGGAAACCACGTTCCAAAGAAGTTATCGACGTGCGGGAAATACCCACCGCACTCATGCCAACCCGTGGCGACTCGATCTAGCGAAAGAACAGAAGCCCGAAACACAAAGGGTCATCCAAACCCTTTAAACCAACAGGCACACTAATTGAGGTAAAATGATACCTCCGGACACCTAAAAACATGATCACGGTACCCACGGGGTGTCCGAGACATCCATGGGGCCAATGGTCGGTCATTGGGTCTCAACCGGACCGATCGGGACCCAAAACAGGCTAAGAGACTGGATTTCGGTCGACCAGACCCCTGGGTTGGTTGACCAGACCCCTGGGTCGGTCGATCAATAGGGGACAGGTTGACCTCTCCAGTGGGCAGGTCGAGCTGACCTGCAGCCAGCAGCTTGTGATATGTGGGAATGGCAGATCTAGAGGGGAGGGGTGAATAGATCAACCCCTTTTTCGCAATAAACGTAGCGGAATATAAAATATGCTAATACACAAGAAGATCGACAAGTAGTGGAATCAATAAAAGATATGTAAACGGCCTACGCATGCATCTACCGTAGGTGAACTCACAAGCAAACCACACAAGACAAGATTTTTAAGGTAGTTCGGACTCAACCCAGAGTCCTACGTCCACCCCTTACTCAACCGTGTGAGGCTTCCCTAGTGCAATTGCACTAAACACCGCTGACACACAGCTTACGGGCACACAAGGCCAATGTTGACACATAGCTTACGGGCACACACACGGCCAAACCACAAAACAGAACCACCTTTTGTCTGTCTTCCTACAGCTCCATGTAGGGACCGAACAAAGTATCAAGTGTAGTGTTCAAACAAAAGAAAGATGATGCAAATGAAAGCCCAGACATGATGTAGACACTTGAGTATGGTAACAAATGGCCATGTTGGGAATCTAGATGGCGATCCTCGCTTCTTCCAGATGGGGTGCTTCCCAGGAGAGCAGGTTCTCCTTCACAGGAAGTTGAAGCTTCTTTCTCTTCTTCTCGCAGGATGGAGAGAGCAGATGAAGGCATCTATCTTCAGATGCTTCAATGTTGCAGCTAGGCCTTCGTAGCTAACTTCAAGTCACAAGGCTTCTTCTTCCTGCTGTTGGCTTCAAATGAGCTCTCTGTAGAAACCCAAAATTTAAAAATGAGAAATAAAATTTTCAATTTCATTATGTAATTAAAATTTTCATGTAATAATCAAATTACATTTTTACTATATGAAATAAGCTAGATTATTAAATTTACTTGAATTAAGTAGAATTAAATAGATATTAAATGCTTTAGACCTTAGATAAATCATAGTAAGCCCAATAAAAATCCATGTAGTGGATTAGGTTTACAATTGGCCCATTGGATAATTCATAATGGGCTGAATTAATGGTTAAAAGATTCAATAAAGGTTAAATTAACCTTAAATTCGTAACATGTGTTTAATATGATATTTAAGGGATTATAATAACCTCATTTCTAGAAGGTTGGTACAAAAATGGACCCTTACCTAACAACCCACATTGGACCAGCCGTTTTTACATTGGTTTCACACCAAATGGAGGCTAGGTTAGGAGGAGAAATTAGAATATTCTTCTAATTCGGAGTTGGAAAGTTTGGCATTGTTAGGCAAGGAATCTTGACACATTTGGCCAAGTTTTGGCTATAAATAGAACCCCATTCGACCCTCAAACCATCCCTGGAGGTTAAGTATACGCCGCTGCGAAGATTGGTGGAGATTTGAAGGAAGATTTGGAAGATCAAAGGGTTTTCTTATATTTGGGGATATTTCTTTAGATCCGTCTAAAGGTAGGTGTCTCTCAGGCTAAACTTCAATTAAATCATGCCATCTTGTTCATTTTTCTGTCCTCTTTCCATTGATAGCTCATTTGTTAAATTCCGTTATAAAATGATTGGAGGGGTATTCCCATTTTTTTATCATGTCCAGAACGCGCTATACCTCAGTAGCGCATTCTGAACGCGCTGCCTCAATATAGCGCGTTCATACAGACCCCGTCCCTTTGACCAAATTTTCAAAAAAATATACTTTCCTGGTCGCTAGTCTCCCCTAGCGCGTTCAGACCATTAACCCCGGGTCTTCAAGGGTCAAAATAATATAATATGAAAAGATATATACTTCAGGTCGCGCTGGCCAGGGCCAGCGCGTTCAAAGAAAAATAGCCTTTAGCTTTCACCGCACCGCGGCGGCACGGCACGGCACGATTTTGTATCAATTCACAACTCAAGCCCACATCTATGCCCCTTGGGTCCTGACCCAAGGGTGAGCCCTCCAACATATAAAGCCATGCAAGTTTTTGTAACTTCCAATGTGGGACTAAACTTAAGTCACTATACAATAGAAACTATATCCTTTGAAAATTCACGTTAATTGTACGCATTTAGTCACCAAAAGTAAGAAAATATAATATTAACATGTTTTAATTCTTACAGCATGTTAAAAATTTATTTTTGTAGAATGGAATTATTTTTACATGTAAAAATCTAATTTTCACCATATTAGTTTATACATACTAAAAATTGTTTCCAACATGTTAAAACTATTTCCAGCATGTTAAAAATGACTTCCAATATGGTAAATTTATTTTATACATACTGAGATATAAAAAGTATTTTCAGCATGTTAAAATCTATTTAAAGCTATTTTTGTGCATATGAAACCTAATTTCCTATTAAATAATTAGTAAAATGATGCATGAAAATTACTTCCAGCATGATAAAATTTTGTTCCAGTATGGTAAAATTATTCCAGCATGTTAGAATTATTATTAGCATGGTAGAATTATTTTCAGTGTATTAAAACTATTTTTCAGCATGATAATTCTATTTTCCTATCAAATAATTAGCAAATAATATAGAAAAATGATTTTTAGCATGATAAAAATTATGTTGTCATCAGAGAATTTCTGTAATCAGCATGGTAAACTTATCTTATCATCCTATCAGTAAGTTAATGTATGAGAATTAATTTAGCATGTTATGTATTAATTTTAGCATGTTAAATATTAATTTCTAGCATGTTAAAAATTAAATCCAGCACGAAAATTTTATTTAACCATCTTATCAGTAAAGTAACATATAAAAATCATTTTCAACATGTTAAGATTATTTTCAGCGAATTAGAGTTATTTTTGACATAAAATTCTATTTTATTATCATACGGTTAATTAATGTATGATTAAGTAATAATATCTAAACTCATGGTTGTAATTCATAAAGCATATATTTTCATAACTTAAACTCTATGTTTTATGATTATGAGATTTAGCTAAGATATTTAAAAATTAATTCTAATCAATTACTATCTTAAATTTTCTTCCTACTTACCGTTCATTTTTGAACTCCACGACTTAATGTCGTTAAACATTATGCCTTAAATTGTTATCCACTTTTCTTGCAACTTCTGAAATTGTGTCAAATCTGTGCTTATTACAAACAGCATATTCTTGAAAATTCTTGGCCATATACATTAAAGTGGATGTCTAAACGTACTTGGGATCTTCGGATCCATATGACTCAATGCCTTGCATTAATGGGGCCCGGTCTGGTCCTGGGAGGAGCGCCCGAAAGTACTTGTGCCCATGGGAGTTGATTGACCAATGGTGTGGCATTGCACCAAAGTGCATGATAGATTTACTTGATACGGCATTCCACTATTCGTACTTGTTACTTGTTTACTTGAAAATTACATGAATTACTTGACTTGTGTGAAAATGGCCAATTACATGGAATTCTTTACTTGTTCAAAGTCATTACTTAGAAATTCATCTTGATATCGTATTATCTCAATTACTTGAAAATTCCATTCATATTTATACACTTCCTGATACAAGTTAGAAAGTTGTTTAAATTGTTAACACTTAAAGATTGCCTGGTTCATAGAGATATAAAATCCTACTGAGCTTTTTAGCTCACCCTACGTTTTGGTTAATTGTTGCAGAAAATGAAAATGAACAAGGGAATGGACAAGAGTGAGAGAGTGCTTTTCCTTTTTACCTAGGTTTATGTAGATCATTAGTGTTTTTACAAGAATGATGTACTTTGGGATTGGAAGTTTGTAATTTGCCTTTATGGCTTATCAATTAGTGTTGTAAACTTCATTTTGATGGAATAAAAGTACCATTTTTCCATTCATTTCTGACTTTAAAAATAAAATTGTACATGCTCTGATCGACACGATTGTTTACGACTCGTCGCACCCTCGATATTCCGCGTCAGGGCGTGATAGTCTTTGTGGTATAAGAGCCTAGGTTACATAAAATCCTAGGTTTCACAATTATAGGTTCTTTCTTAAACATAGGTTTCCCTCAAACATAGGTTCTAGATCAATATCTAGAAAATTGATAGATCTTGAACTTTCCTGGTAAGATTTGGGTAGAAACACGGGTTAAATTTTAAGGAAAAGGGAATTATCAGGAAGTAAATACCAAAACAAAAACAATAAACCTTGGAATTATGGTTTCAGGCTAATTCTCGTAAATGGCCGTCGAGAGAGCTCAATGGCGTGAGATGCAGCGCACGGTTCAAGGCTTAACCCAAGCCCTGCAACAGGTTGCTCAGGGAGGAGCAAACCGAGGAGCGGGAGATTTGCATAGGAATTTCCGAAGCATGAACCCTCCCAAGTTCGGAGGATCTACGGATCCGGATGAAGCCGAACACTGGATTAAGGAGATCGAGAGGATATTCCGAGTCATGCAATGCGCTGACGAGGAGAAGGTCCTACTCGCTACTTTCCAACTGGAAAGGGATGCACGTGCCTGGTGGGAATCGGTCGAAGCTACTTTACCGCACGATCAAATTCTATGGGAAGAGTTCGTGAAACACTTCAATAGTAAATACGTCTCCGACCGAGTACAAGAAAGGAAGGCCGCCGAGTTTGCCGCTTTGAAGCAAAGGGGTTTATCAGTTGCGGAATATGAAGCTTAATTTTTGAGATTATCTCGGTACGCTCCACATCTCGTGGGTACTGACAAAATGAAGGCACGGAGATTTCTTAATGGCCTTAAGCCGCAATATATTACTCAACTCACCCTGATGGATATTCAATCATATTCTGATATGGTACGGAGAGCACAACTCCTAGAAGATGCAACGGAGTTATCGGATCGCATTCGAGGAAGGGAAGCCAAGAGAGAGCAAGTTACTGGGTCCGGAAGTTTCAAACCTTCCTTCGGGAAGAAAAGGCCCAATGAGGGGCGTAATTTCATCATGGATGGGAGAAATTTCAACAAAGGTGGACGTAATTTTCAAGGGGACAAGAAATCGAGGACATTCGACAAGCAAATTATCCCTATATCGGCAACATCAAAGGAATTATGCAAATACTGCGAGAAGCCCGGACATAAAGCTGAGGAATGTTGGAGAAAGCTCGGTGCATGTCTTCGATGCGGGAGTCGGGAGCATAGGATCCCGAATTGCCCTCTTCTCAACGAGCAAGCTCCATCACCGGCAAAGCTTCCTATTATTGCCAAGAAGCCAGGAAGACTTCAAGCCCTTATGGGTAAGGAACCTACCGAGGAAGGAGGCATCGTGGAAGGTACTCTTTTCATATACTCCAAGCCTGCCTCTGTCTTATTTGACACCGGAGCTACGCATTCATTTACATCTAGAAGATTTGCTGGTCTTTTACCTATGAAGCCTGTTCCGTTAGATTCTACACTCACTATCACTACCCCTATTGGAATGGGAACGGAGATTAAACACTTCTATCCTGATAGTGAAATTCTAATTAGCGGTTATAACTTACCCACTGATTTTGTATGCATGAAGATGGAAGGATATGATGTTATTTTGGGTGCCGATTGGCTATCTACACATGGTGCTAGTGTCAATTGCAAGCTGGGTACGGTAACTTTTATGGGTTACCCCGACCTTCTATTTTCTGCCACCCGGCATTCCAAGCACATACCTCTAATTTCGGCCCTCAAAGCCGAGAAATTGTTGAGGAAGGGTTGTGTCGGTTTCTTAGTTTCTATCACTATGACCGAGCACACGGAACCCATTCTAAAGGACATTCCTATCGTTCGGGATTATTCTGATGTATTTCCAGACGAGTTGCCTGGTATTCCACCCGAGAAAGAAGTGGTTTTCTCTATTGATTTAATTCTGGGAGTGACACCCGTTTCTAAAGCTCCATATCGGATGTCTGCCGTGGAAATGAAGGAGTTAAAGGATCAATTATTGGAATTACTGGAGAAGGGGTTTATCCGACCAAGTACTTCACCTTGGGGAGCCCCGGTCTTATTTGTCAAGAAGAAGGATGGTTCGATGAGACTATGTGTTGATTATCGGCAATTGAATCAACTCACCATCAAGAATAAATATCCATTGCCGAGGATTGATGAATTATTCGACCAGATTTCTGGAGCGCGATATTTCTCAAAGATCGACCTTCGATCTGGTTATCATCAATTGAAGATCAAAGAAAGTGATATTCACAAGACTGCATTCCGGAGTAGGTATGGACATTACGAGTTCACCGTTATGCCTTTTGGCTTAACTAATGCGCCTGCCGCATTTATGCAAATGATGAACAACGTATTCAGGCCGTACCTCGATCAATTTGTGGTTGTCTTCATTGACGACATTTTGATCTACTCCAAGTCAAAGGAAGAACATGAGGAACATCTCAAGAAGGCCCTTCAATTATTAAGAGATCACAAGCTTTATGCCAAATTAAGCAAGTGTGATTTCTGGTTGGAGGAAGGTTCTTTTCTCGGTCACATAATTTCTCGGAATGGTATCGTCGTCGATCCTTCAAAGGTCGAGGCCGTAAAGAACTGGGAAAGACCTACTAGTGTGATGGAAATCCGAATGTCACGCCCCGACGCGGAATATCGGGACGTACAGTCGGGAACGAGCTGGCAAGAGAGAGATCTATCTAAAATAATACACAATGCTACAAGATGGAAATACTAAATGATCAGTAACCAACCACAACTGATACAATAACCTCAAATTCACCGTGATACAACTAGAATTACAACCACTAAAACTCAATAACATAACTGAAACTAAATGCTCTCCAAAACACAACTAAAAGTAAGATAACACACTGCTAACACACTAGAACTGACACACTCATGACATCACTCATGCCCTTCCCCGTCGGTAAGCGCGTCACCTGAAAAGCTTGGAAAGGGGGGAAAACACAACTATGAGCTGACGCTCAGTAAGAAATAACAGGCAATTTACGTCATTAACAAGTTAATTACATTTTCATATGCAATACTAAGAAAGAAATAAATGATGATAACGATATAATGAAACAACGTAATAACAAGATCTTGCAAGGTCAAGAAATATGTGATGTCAAGAATTAACAAGATAACAAGTATAAGAATTTACAACAGGAGATATAACAAGAGAAAGTAGTAAAGAATTGGCCACAAGTATGTAATATCAATTCATTCGCGATCAAGTAACAAGTAACAAGTAACAAGTAACAAGAGATGTTTGTCATAGACGCAACAAGCAAGCAAGTATTTCGGTGTAATGCCCCATCATGTCATTAGCATCCCATGGGCTCAGTAAATTTTCGGGCGCTCTCCCCAGGACCAGACCGGGCCCTTATGATGCGATGTCATTTATTTTTATGGGCCCAAAGTCCCACACGTCCAAACATTCAGTCAATTTTAATGGCCAATTTAATCAGAGGAATTTCTGTCAAGAGTATGAGTTTTTAAGGACTAACATGTCCTTGGATTCCAGACAAAAACTCGGTTGATACGGTCACCTCGGTGCCGCTTTACAAGAACTAGACCAAAACTCGGTCCACGGGGTCAAGAAAGAACGGCTGACAGTATACCGTTCAAGTGTGTAAGTAATCCATTCTATTGGAGTAATAGGGGCTAAAATAGCAACTTAACAATCAATTAAATCCTAATTACCAAGTTAATATATCAAGGATTATCCATTATCATTTGCATTAAACCAATTTGCCAAAGGATGATTCAAGATGATAAGGTAAAGGAACAAGCTCGTACAGGAATGAAATAGCATGCATTAACAGATATTTAGTTTCACCATTAACCACTAATTATGTGGGTTTCTATTTAACCATTGTATGAAGATGATAAATGGCATGTTTTTACACCATGATAGAACGTAGGAACCAATGCAAATTGAAATCATAAGGTTTCATGAATAGGTCACTGGTTCTTCAAGAATATACTTTTCAATTGGTCTAAGTTAAATGGGTCGATCCCTTAATGATCCGGATCGATCCTCGGGTCGAAGAAAGAAAAAAAACTGGGTTTCTGGTACACGGGTCGACCCCTGGGGTCGACCCCTGTAAAAATGGGGTCTGCAAGTGAGATGGGTCGACCCCTGGGGTCGACCCCCATAATTTCTGCCGAATGGGTCGACCCCTAGGGTCGACCCCCGCACTCTGGCTGTATGTGTAATGCCCTGGATCCTTGGTGGATCTTTGCTGGATCCTTTGCAGGTCTTGTTGGATCTTCGTTGGATCTTTCGGATCTGTTTCGGATTAGTTTCGGTTCGCTTTTGTGGCTTCCGAGTTGAGTTTGACGAGCCGTGTGGGTTATTCGCACGTACTAGTTACGGAACCCTACGGTGAGTTTGTTTGTCAATTCTCGAACTCGTGGATGCTACAGCGATGATGTACTCTTCGAGCCGGTCGTTTCGACTATTTTTGCGTATTTTTCTGAATTTGTGCATTTTCGGCGCATTTTCAGAATTTTCAGAAATTAGGAAAATTTCCTAATTTCTTTTCTTTTTATTTTCTTTTCCTCTCTCCTCCTTCTCATTTGCCGCCATCGCCTCTCTCTCTCTCCCATTTTCTCTCCCGTTCGCCTCCTCGGCTCCGGCTGCAGACGGAGGACCTAGAGGCACGTGTTGGGGACGTGATGGAGCTAGCTAGGTGCGCGATGGAGCAAGGATCGGATCGATTCTGGCGCGATCCCGATCGGTGGATTCAAAGTCGGTGAAATCGGTTCGCGAGTGGATTTCGGCGTGGTTTAGTCCCTTCGGGACACGGTTTCTTCGGTGGAGGTAGGGTAACTGATCCTTACTTCGTCCACTCCGTTTTCCCTGCCATTGCACGACGTTCGGCTAGGAAATGGTCGAGTTTGGGCTTGTTTTGCCTAAACCGTGATTTTCGTGGTTTTTAGGGTCGGCCGGTAAACGGTGACCATTTGCGGCGTAGTTAGTTTCTAACTGACCGCTGGGATGTTAGGATCCCATCCACGTTGATTTCGTGTGGTTTGGTGTTCATTCGAGGCCGGTAGAAGCCCGGGAACCTCGGCGACCCACTTAGGGTCGATTTGTCTAAATCGCCCAGATCTTGCGTTTTTGAGCTTGCATGTGGGGTTTGAAGTCCCCTGATGTTGTTTTTGGTCGTTTGGGTTTGTATCCCCTGCGTTTCGGCGTGAATGGGGCGTGGAACAGGCCGGTTTGGCCGTTCCTCTGTTTTCCCGCCGTATGGGAAGTAGCGGTCGTTTCAGTGGCCGTTATTTGGCTCTGACGGCCCTACGATAGACCGCCATTTGTTTAGGCATTTTTGAGCTTTTTGGCTTCTGGGAATGTGACGGCCCTAGGCTGGCGCGTCGCTTCCTTGTAACGCGCCCAGGTCTGCGCGTTGCTTCGCTTGTCGTGCTTTGTGTTGGGGTTGAGTCGGTGGATCTAACGCGCTTGACCCAGCGCGTTAGGTGAAAGTGACGCGCCTGGTGCTGGCCGTTACTTGCAGTTTGACCGCCGTCTGACCTGTTGAGGCGGTGCCTCCAGCGGTCGTGCCCCCATGTGTTGTTTGAGTGTAACGCGCCTGCCCCTGGCCGTTACATTCTGTTTGGCCGAGCTTGGGTGGCTGTGCCCGTTGGATATAACGGATATGCCCCCATGCGTCGTTGTGTTATAACGCGCCTGGCTCCTGCCGTCGTTTGTTGTTTTGTGCTGGGTTGAGGCTGGTTGTGCCGTTGAGAGTAACGCACCTGCCCCTGTGCGTCGTTTGGTTGTGACGCGTCCCCCTTGCCGCGTCGTTTGGCTGTAACGCGCCTGGCGTTGCGCGTTACTTCGCTTTGGTTGTGGGTGGCTGTGCACGTTGTGAATAATGCGCTGGCTCCCATGCGTCGTTAGTTTGTGACGCGCTTAGGCCCGTGCGTTACATTGATGTAACGCGCTCAGTGCCGGCCGTTACTTTCTTCGTGTGTTAATAGCTTCGTTAGGGCGGTGTGAGTGACGGCTTGTCGTCCGACCGTCGTTTGGTGTGTAACGGCCGTGGTCTAGACTGTCACATGCTGGTAGCTGTCTAGGGGTGGCGCGTTACATCCATTGTGCTCCGATTTCCGTGATTTCGGTTTCTGCTTATCTTGGTTTGTCCTTGTGGTCTACCCGTTGTCCCGTGGATGTCTCCCGACATCCTATGAGGGCTAAGACTACGTTATGAGGCGACCAGGAGTCTTCTTGCTTCAGGTGGGACTCTCTTTCCTACTGTTCAAGCATTGTGTTAGGTTCAGGTCAACCCGATGCGACCCAGTGGTTGACGTGTGACCTTTGCTTGTGTTTGGTCTGGTTCCGGTCAACCCGGGGTGACCCAGGGGTTGACAGGCGACCTTGTGTGTCTCGGTGGTTGTGCCCAGCTCGAGACACTACTTCTGGATGCCTCGAGGTGTTGTTCTACCTCGGTTTGCGTGTCCAGGCGTATCTGAGGGTTTTTGGTGTTTCCCTCAGGTCTCCGTGTGTCGTTTTCTGCGGAACGTTGTTTCTTCTGGCTTAGGATTAGACTGATTGGTGGCTTGTTCCGCTGTTTGTGACGATCTTGCCGTTGAGTCGTCTGACTCAAGGATCGTTGCGTGGTAGGTCTAGTTGCCTGCTTCTGAGTCTGTTGGCGGTTGTCTAGCTGCCTTGGTGCTTTGTGGTGCATGAGACAGGGCATTTCTTGGACTGTCTGTGCTTTAGCACTTGTGTTTCGGAGTCTGTGCCTTGTGAGCCTCCACTAGTTGTAGCCCTAGGCTTTTGCCGACCCACCGGGAGTGGTGGAGGGGTTTTCCTGTTGCGTTTGGTACGTATGGTTTTTAAGCTAGTTCCGTAGGCCCGGGACAACGATAGCGTCCTACCGAGGGGAATACTAGCTAGAGGCCTGACCTAGGTAGAGGTCGGTGTGTGCACACGTGGTCAGGGACTGGGGACTTGCGCCGACGGGCGTGGCCCTGACTAGTCACTCGCAGTTGGTGCTGCAGTCCTGTGCTGTGGTACCATGTTTCCTTGGAATTGTTGTTCCTCGGACCTGGTTCTTGGTGTGTCTTGTTCTTGAATGGACATGACACTTGTGGCGCAGTGTAAGTCGCCAGTGGATGCATCTGGCTGTTCTTCTGGGAGGAGGGTGCTCCTGTCACTCGGTGCTGTGACTCTCGCGTTTTCTTGTGCGCTGTGACCTTTGCGAGTTGCCCTCTCGTGGCCGTACTCGAGGTCAGTGTTCTGGCGTTGGCATGACATTCTCGTCATGCGTGGGGCTGCGTGCACGACGTCTCCTGTCGTGTTTTGTCTGTGTTTTCGGCGTCGGCATCTGCCTTCGCCTTTCTTTTGGTTGACGGATTGGGTTACCCTACTGCGCGAGTTTGGGGTTGACCATCTGTTGCCGCTTGGAGTAGATTAGGGTGCCGAGTTCTCCTCGGTGGCCATTGTCCCGTGTTTTACGGCCTCTCTCTTCTTTGTTATTGAGCTCCCCTTGCTCTTAGCTTGTTCCCTACTCCTGCTGTACCCTGTCTGTTTACAGCTTTTTAGTGTAGCCTTTCCTGCTTTGCTGCACTTGCTATTTCCGTAGTTGCTTCCGTTGCTCTGTGCGTTTTCCAGTGGGGATCCGCGTGACCCCTACTGAGTTTCTGTTTAGAGACTCACCCCTACTTTTCAGGTGGGTTTCGCCGTCTGCCTCTGCTGTCCTTGGTGGAGCGTGTTCGCTGTAGCTGTCAGCTGTACCTGCGTCGGGCTTCCCCCGACTTCTGTGTACGTTTCTTTTCTGTCGGACTGTACTGTGGTAGACTTGTTGTCTTTCCTTTGGGCTGGACTCTGGTGTATAATTGTGAAATTTGAATTATTATTGAAAAGTAATTTTATTTCTGCTACTTTAGCAATCCAATGTAATGAAATATAATTACTTACTATTATATCTGTAGGCTTCAATGTATTCCACACACTCCTTTTTCCCTTCGGCGCTTTCCCGCGCTTGGGAGGCCTCGCGGGTCCCTTGTGGTATCACGTGTATTCGGTATTTATACCGGGTGCACCGGGTATCCGGAATCCGGGTCGCTACAGTTGGTATCAGAGCAGCGTTATGAGATGTTCGGAGTTCTTTTCTGAGCTATCAGATCATTGTCGTGTGAGATACATGGAAATCCAGATATACAGTTACCAGAGTCCTTAAGGTCTAGTACAGTCTCTTGCTGGCATAGGTGTTGCGATGTTTATCGCGGTGTTTTCTATGTGTGGCCTTGTGCGTGCTTTGTTGGCACTGTACGAGATGGATTTGCTCTCGTCTGGGTGTGACGAGGTGCTTTGTTCGGTTTTGGTGTTGGTCTCGATCGTGTTGCACTTGGTAGTGTTTGTCAGTTGGCATGAACCTGCAGTGCATTGTTTGAGCTGTTTTCTGTGTTTTGCTCAGGTGGCTTATGACTTCTAGCGTTGGTGTGATGGCCATGCACGTTCTTACGTTGCTTTGGTTGTCCCGGCTTGAGTCTGTGTAGCTCCTGATGTGTTTTGCTTCTGTTGAAGTGTTCGATTAGATTCCGTGTTAGAGAAGTTGCTCGGGCGAGCCTAGGTTTTTCCCTTCTTGACGAGCTTTTGTGGTTGAGCTTCTTGCTTCTCGTCCCTTCTGGTGGAATCCTTTCGAATGTTGCCTTGGGGTTGCTGTCTTAGTGATGCTTTTGTCCTGTGTCTGCGCAAGTGTAGACATCATTGTTTTGAGCCTAAACTGCTCTCTGCTTTACGGTTGCTTGGCTTTGGACTCCATGATGGTGTTAAGAGCTGTTGTGTACCGTATTTGTCGTACTGTGTCTGACGGTCGATGTGTTGTGAGGGCTCATTTATTGTGTCAGGACGTGAAGGTAAGATGAGATTGATGCTTCCCTTGTGCTTTGTGCTGAAGCTGGTGCTCTTCCTTTGTTGCACTTAGGCCCCTTGTGATCGGTTGTTTGCTGGATCGGCGCTCGTGGCGTGCTGTATTGCGATCTTTGCTAATCGCGATGGCGCCTAGTATGTGCTGAGGTGCGGTCACCGATGTTGTTCTGTTGCCTGTGCGCATTGTTGAGGGTGCAGCGGAAGTGTGTGGGTTGGCTACCCATTCGTCGAGAGGTTCGTTCTTTCTCGATGTGACTTCGTCTTGGCTTTTCGTGCCTTGACATTGTTGTTATCGTGCCGTGTTGTGTCGGTTGCCCGTTTGCTGTTGGCATCGGCATTGTGCGAGTGTTGGGGAATTTGTCGGCATTCCTGCTGATTGAGTACCCTTTGCTCTGCATTTCTTTCTTGGTGTTGTGCTCTCGAGGCGTGTTGGTGGTCCTTGAGTTGCGTTCCCCGAGATCGTTATTATTTTTCATGGTTGTGGGTCTTTTCCTTGGTGAGCAGTCTGATGCGTGACCTGTTCCTTGTGGTCGTGTGCTCAGCTGTTTCTATGCCTTGTTGTGACCCTTCTCGCAGATGTGTTCCTTGGTTCTGTATGTTGTGCGGAGCTGGAATCCTGCAGGTGTTGCCGTTGTGTTGTTTTTGTAAGCGCTGTTTCTTTATGATTTTGTGTCCTTGTTTTGGACCATTGTCTTGTCAGTTGGCTTTGCTGTGCTCCCTTTTCTTCCGATGGAGTTAGCTTGCGACTCGATCAGATGTGATAGCTGACTGAGTGTTGACTTGGTTGTGTTTGTGGTCCAGTGTTGTTGTTGTCGTTGGTGTCCTGTGTGCCAGGTGTCCCCTGTTACCTTTGGCACTGGAGTCGATGATGTGGTCGAGCTGTCAGCTATGAGGACTGTGTCTCCTTGTGTAAGCTGCCGCTTGCCGTGCTGTCATTGTGTTTCTCGGTTGTCTGTTGTTGTGGCAGTCGTGTCTCCGTTCTTGGTGAGACGTAAACGACGTTGCCTTTGCCTCGGAGGTGTCAGATGTGTTCACTTTGGTGCCATGCTCGTGCTGTGGACTTGTTGTCTTGGAAGCTGAGCGTGTACCTGTAATCGTGGTCTGACGATGTTCCTCTGAGCTGTGTTTTCCGAGATTTGTGCTGCTGGGTTGTTCTCCCTTGCTTCTCCTTTGTTAGTCCTTAATTTCGAGGGCGAAATTTCTTAGAGGAGGGGAGGATGTAATGCGCTGGATCCTTGGTGGATCTTTGCTGGATCCTTTGCAGGTCTTGTTGGATCTTTGTTGGATCTTTCGGATCTGTTTCGGATTGGTTTCGATGAGTTTCGGTTCGCTTTTGTGGCTTCCGAGTTGAGTTTGACGAGCAGTGTGGATTTTTCGCACGTACTAGCTACGGAACCCTATGGTGAGTTTTTTTGTCAATTCTCGAACTCGTGGATGCTACAGCGACGATGTACTCTTCGAGCCGGTCGTTTCGACTATTTTTGCGTATTTTTCTGAATTTGTGCATTTTCGGCACATTTTCAGAATTTTCAGAAATTAGGAAAATTTCCTAATTTCTTTTCTTTTTCTTTTCTTTTCCTCTCTCCTCCTTCTCATTCGCCGCCGTCGCCTCTCTCTCTCTCTCCCGTTTTCTCTCCCGTTCGCCTCCTCGGCTCCGGCTGTAGACGGAGGACCTAGAGGCACGTGTTGGGGACATGATGGAGCTGGCTGGGTGCGTGATGGAGCAAGGATCGGATCGATTCTGGCGCGATCCCGATCGGTGGATTCAAAGTCGGTAAAATCGGTTCGCGAGTGGATTTCGGCGTGGTTTAGTCCCTTCGGGGCACAGTTTCTTCGGTGGAGGTAGAGTGACTGATCCTTACTTCGTCCCCTCCGTTTTCCCTGCCATTGCACGACGTTCGGCTAGGAAATGGTCGAGTTTGGGCTTGTTTTACCTAAACCGTGATTTTCATGATTTTTAGGGTCGACCGGTAAACGGCGACCATTTGCGGCGTAGTTAGTTTCTAACTGACCGCTGGGATGTTAGGATCCCATCCACGTTGATTTCATGTGGTTTGGTGTTCATTCGAGGCCGGTAGAAGCCCGGGAACCTCGGCGACCCACTTAGGGTCGATTTGTCTAAATTGCCCGGATCTTGCGTTTTTGAGCTTGCATGTGGGGTTTGAAGTCCCCTGATGTTGTTTTTGGTCATTTGGGTTTGTATCCCCTGCGTTTCGGCGTGAATGGGGCGTGGAATGGGCCGGTTTGGCCGTTCCTCTGTTTTCCCGCCGTATGGGAAGTAGCGGTCGTTTCAGTGGCCGTTATTTGGCTCTGACGGCCCTACGATAGACCGCCATTTGTTTAGGCATTTTTGAGCTTTCTGGCTTCTAGGAATGTGACGGCCCTAGGATGGCGCGTCGCTTCCTTGTAACGCGCCCAGGTCTGCGCGTTGCTTCGCTTGCCGTGCTTTGTGTTGGGGTTGAGTCGGTGGATCTAACGCGCTTGACCCAGCGCGTTAGGTGCAAGTGACGTGCCTGGTGCTAGCCGTTACTTGCAGTTTGACTGCCGTTTGACCTGTTGAGGCGGTGCCTCCAGCGATCGTGCCCCCGTGCGTTGTTTGAGTGTAACGCGCCTGCCCCTGGCCGTTACATTCTGTTTGGCCGAGCTTGGGTGGCTGTGCCCGTTGGATATAACGGATATGCCCCCATGCGTCGTTGTGTTATAACGCGCCTGGCTCCGGCCGTCGTTTGTTGTTTTGTGCTGGGTTGAGGGTGGCTGTGCCGTTGAGAGTAACGCGCCTGCCCCTATGCGTCGTTTGGTTGTGACACGTCCCCCTTGCCGCGTCGTTTGGCTGTAACGCGCCTGGCGTTGCGCGTTACTTCGCTTTGGTTGTGGGTGGCTGTGCACGTTGTGAATAACGCATTGGCTCCCATGCGTCGTTAGTTTGTGACGCGCTTAGGCCCGTGCGTTACATTGATGTAACGCGCTCAGTGCCGGCCGTTACTTTCTTCGTGTGTTAATAGCTTGGTTAGGGCGGTGTGAGTGATGGCTTGTCGTCCGACCGTCCTTTGGTGTGTAACGGCCGTGGTCTAGACCGTCACATGCTGGTAGCAGACTAGGGGTGGTGCGTTACATCCATTGTGCTCTGATTTCCGTGATTTTGATTTCTGTTTATCTTGGTTTGTCCTTGTGGTCTACCCGTTGTCCCGTGGATGTCTCCCGACATCCTATGAGGGCTAAGACTACGTTATGAGGCGACCAGGAGTCTTCTTGCTTGAGGTGGGACTCTCTTTCCTACTGTTCAAGCATTGTGTTGGTTTCAGGTCAACCCGGTGCGACCCAGTGGTTGACGTGTGACCTTTGCTTGTGTTTGGTCTGGTTCCGGTCAACCCGGGGTGACCCAGGGGTTGATAGGTGACCTTGTGTGTCTCGGTGGTTGTGCCCGGCTCGAGACACTACTTATGGATGTCTCGAGGTCTTGTTCTACCTCGGTTTGCGTGTCCAGGCGTATCTGAGGGTTTTTGGTGTTTCCGTCAGGTCTCCGTGTGTCTTTTTCTGCAGAACGTGATTTCTTCTGGCTTAGGATTAGACCGATTGGCGGCTTGTTCCGCTGTTTGTGACGATCTTGCCGTTGAGTCGTCTGACTCAAGGATCGTTGCGTGGTAGGTCTAGTTGCCTGCTCCTGAGTCTGTTGGCGGTTGTCTAGCTGCCTTGGTGCTTTGTGGTGCATGAGACAGGGCTTTTCTTAGACTGTCTGTGCTTTAGCACTTGTGTTTCAGAGTCTGTGCCTTGTGAGCCTCCACTAGTTGTAGCCCTAGACTTTTGCCTACCCACCGGGAGTGGTGGAGGGGTTTTCCTGTTGCGTTTGGTACGTACGGTTTTTAAGCTAGTTCCATAGACCCCGGCCAACGGTAGCGTCCTACCGAGGGGAATACTAGCTAGAGGCCTGACCTAGGTAGAGGTCGGTGTGTGCACACGTGGTCAGGGACTGGGGACTTGCGCCGACGGGCGTGGCCCTGACTAGTCACTCGCAGTTGGTGCTGCAGTCCTGTGCTGTGGTACCATGTTTCCTTGGGATTGTTGTTCCTCGGACCTGGTTCTTGGTGTGTCTTATTCTTGAATGGACATGACACTTGTGGCGCAGTGTAAGTCGTCAGTGGACGCATCTGGTTGTTCTTCTGGGAGGAGGGTGCTCCTGTCACTCGGTGCTGTGACTCTCGCGTTTTCTTGTGCGCTGTGACCTTTGCGAGTTGCCCTTTCATGGCCGTACTCGAGGTCAGTGTTCTGGCGTTGGCATGACATTCTCATCATGCGTGGGGCTGCGTGCACGACGTCTCCTGTCGTGTTTTGTCTGTGTTTTCAGCGTTGGCGTCTGCCTTCGCCTTTCTTTTGGCTGACGGATTGGGTTACCCTACTGCGCGAGTTTGGGGTTGACCGTCTGTTGCCGCTTGGAGTAGATTAGGGTGCCGAGTTCTCCTCGGTGGCCGTTGTCCCGTGTTTTACGGCATCGCTCTTCTTTGTTGTTGAGCTCCCCTTGCTCTTAGCCTGTTCCCTACTCCTGCTGTACCCTGTCTGTTTACAGCTTTTTAGTGTAGCCTTTCCTGCTTTGCTGCACTTGCTGTTTCCGTAGTTGCTTCCGTTGCTCTGTGCGTTTTCCAGTGGGGATCCGCGTGACCCCTACTGAGTTTCTGTTTAGAGACTCACCCCTACTTTTCAGGTGGGTTTCGCCGTCTGCCTCTGCTGTCCTTGGTGGAGCGTGTTCGCTGTAGTTGCCAGCTGTACCTGCGTCGAGCTTCCCCCGACTTCTGTGTACGTTTCTTTTCTGTCGGACTGTACTGTGGTAGACTTGTTGTCTTTCCTTTGGGCTGGACTCTGGTGTATAATTGTGAAATTTGAATTATTATTGAAAAGTAATTTTATTTCTGCTACTTTAGCAATCCAATGTAATGAAATTTAATTGCTTACTGTTATATCTGCTGGCTTCAATGTATTCCACACACTCCTTTTTCCCTTCAGCGCTTTCCCGCGCTTGGGAGGTCTCGCGGATCCCTTGTGGTATCACGTGTATTCGGTATTTATACCGGGTGCACCGGGTATCCGGAATCCGGATCGCTACAGTATGGGTCGACCCCAGGGGTCGACCCTTGCTGGGTGTTGGATGGGTCGACCCCTGGGGTCGACCCTCGGGCCTGCCAGGGCTCCCAGAAAACGGGTCGACCCCAGGGGTCGACCCCTGCAAGAACAAAAACGGTTTTAACCTCTGGAAAATGTATAAACTCACCCAATTGAGGTCCAATTGAGTTGGGATCTTAACATAAAAATCCATAAAAATAGTAAACATGTTAAGGTCAATGTAGACAACAACTTTGTCTTCTGGCATTAAGCCATTATAAATCCGTGGTTAGATCTAATTGGAGATTAAGCCCAAAAGTGCACACTTTTTAACCCTTACCTAACCCTAGTTTAAAACGCAAATTTTGGGCTTAATACTCGACCAAATTAGCTCAAATCAGTGGCAAATGAACGGCCATGAGCTAAGGATTAATAGCCCTCAATCAATTCGACACAAACCTAACCCTAGGAGGCGCAGCCGGCCGAGTTTGGTTGAGTCAACCATTTCGGCGCCGTTTTTAACACGTCTCTTGTTTCGTCGATTTCTCACAGCTCAGAACTCTCCAGAAGCTGTGTGAGCTATAGATAGAAAGCTCTTCGAGTCTAGTTTCTTTTGGTGGCTGTGGGGCTCGCTGAATTTTCAGATCTAGGAAGATCTTGCTCGATTTGTGGAGGTGTGTCGGCAGGCCGTCGGCTTCCTTCTTCCTTCTTTGTTTCTTCAATTGAGGTAGGAACTCTCAACCAAAATTCGATCATGAATATATGATTTTGTTCCTCTTGACGAGATCTATCCAGTGGGACTGAAAGCCCCAATATTTATCAGGTATCTAGAGAGCTATCGTGGGTTTTGTGAAGGGTGATCCAGTTCATTCTTCATTCTAGGTTTTAAGTTCTCTCTTCGATTGAGGTAGGTTTAACAGGCCAAACTCTAATTAACTTATATGATGTAATTAGCATGTTGTTAGCTTTCATTTAACGTAGAAAGCCCCAATTTTCTTTGAGCATGCTTGGAGAATTTCGATTTTTAGTGAGAGCATGTCTAGAACTTGATTTATATTGTGACCCTTTGAGTTAGAGCTTGATTGCGGGCTGATTTTGAGTTAGATAACTTGACCCATATATAGCTTATCATATATGGTTGGATTCAGCATCAAGTTAGCTTTCTTTTGACATAAGAAGCCCCAATTTCGTTATGTATATTGAGAGAATTTCATGATTTAGTAGAAGCATGTCAAGAATTAGGTTTTTATGTGTTCATCATAGAATAGGTTAGATTTAATTGATTTCTGTTGAAACTAGTGTTTCAAATCGCTTATTGTATGACCCAAGTATGTATATTAATAACCCTAGATCATGTGGTTAAGATCCCAACTCAATTGGACTTCAATTGGGTGAGTTTATACGTTTTTTGGAGGTTAAAACCGTTTTTGTTCTTGCAGGGGTCGACCCCTGGGGTCGACCCATTTTCTGGGAGCCCTGGCAGGCCTGAGGGTTGACCCCAGGGGTCGACCCATCCAGCACCCAGCACCCAGCAAGGGTCGACCCTTGGGTCGGCAGAAATTGTGGGGGTCGACCCCAAGGGTCGACCCATCTCACTGGCAGACCCCATTTTTACAGGGGTCGACCCCAGGGGTCGACCCGTGTACGAGAAACCCAATTTTTTTTCTTTCTTCGACCCGAGGATCGATCCGGATCATTAGGAGATCGACCCATTTAACTTAGACCAATTGAAAAGTATATTCTTGAAGAACCAGTGACCTATTCATGAAACCTTATGATTTCAATTTGCATTGGTTCCTACGTTCTATCATGGTGTAAAAACATGCCATTTATCATCTTCATACAATGGTTAAATAGAAACCCACATAATTAGTGGTTAATGGTGAAACTAAATCTCTGTTAATGCATGCTATTTCATTTCTGTGGGAGTTGTTCTTTGCCTTATCATCTTGAATCAGCTTCTTGGCAATTGTCTTAATGCAAATGATAATGGTTAATCATGATATCTTAACTTGGTGATTAGGATTAATATGTTGATTAGCTTGTTTGATTGCTGCTGTTTTACAGTAGCGCAGCACGATTAACTCTTGTTGTGACTTGGTTTCGATCTCCTTGATGATTATACTTACCTTGAAATTCTGGAAATGAATCTCTTTCCTACGTGAAGTTGTTATTGCTACTTAGTTTAAACCTTGGAATTCTGGCCATAAACTGTGGAAGTCTAGATTCGTGGGATCTTTGATCCAAAGAAATCAATGCCTGGCAAACAATTAAGGGCTCGGTCTGGTCCTGGGAAGAGCGCCCGAACACTACGTGTACCCCCGGGGAGGTGAATGACTAGGTGTGGCATTTGGCACCAGTACTTGCTTGCTTGTTGCATCTATGACAAACATCTCTTGTTACTTGTTACTTGTTACTTGATCGCGAATGAATAGATATTACTTACTTGTGGCCAATTCTTTACTACTTTCTCTTATTATATCTCCTGTTGTAAATTCTTGTACTTGTTATCTTGTTAATTCTTGACATCACATATTTCTTGACCTTGCATGATCTTGTTATTACGTTGTTTCATTATATCGTTATCGTCATTTCTTTCTTTCTTAGTATTGCATATGAAAATGTAATTTACTTGTTAATCACGTAAATTGCATGTTATTTCATACTGAGCGTCAGCTCATAGTTGTGTTTTCCCCCCTTTCCAGGCTTTTCAGGTGACGCGCTTACCGACGGGGAAGGGCAGGAGTGATGTCATGAGTGTGTCAGTTCTAGTGTGTTAGCAGTGTGTTATCTTACTTTTAGTTGTGTTTTGGAGAGCATTTAGTTTCAGTTATGTTATTGAGTTTTAGTGGTTGTAATTTCAGTTGTATTAAGTTGAATTTGAGGTTATTGTATCAGTTGTGGTTGGTTACTGATCATTTAGTATTTCCATCTTGTAGCATTGTGTATTATTTTAGATAGATCTCTCTCTTGCCAGCTCGTTCCCGACTGTACGTCCCGATATTCCACGTCAGGGCGTGACAGTTTAGTTGGTATCAGAGCCCTAGGTTTCACATTCCTAGGTTTCCTAAGTTTAGGTTTTCTCGCATTGCATCCCAATAACCGGTATGTCAAAAGGTGATGTCCGAACGTTAGGCTACGCCTATCGGGAAGGTCGCATACTTGCGCGAGTGGTCTTCAGATCGATTATCTCCGCTAGGTACCGAGTTTTTAGTTGTGTCTAGGTGCATTAGATCCCTAACCTTGTAAAAGTCTAGGACCAGACCTGGTGAGAATGGGTAGAAACTTGGGTTAAGTTCATTTCTTAATCGTGTAATTATTTATCTTGATTAAACCTAAGTAATCTATTTCTCATGTAGATGGCAGCTGATCGCGCTGAATGGAGGAACCTGCAGCGCACTGTTCAAGGCCTTACTCAGGCCCTTCAACAGGTAGCTCAGGTAGGAGCAGCACAGCATGGCACCGGTGATTTATACCAGAATTTCTGCCGGATGAATCCACCTAGATTCGCTGGTTCGACCGACCCCGACCAAGCCGAGCACTGGCTAGATGAGATGGGGAGAATCTTTGAAGTTATGCAATGCACCAACCAGGAGCGTGTCCTTTTGTCCACATTTCAACTGGAACGTGATGCACGTACTTGGTGGGATTCTATCGAGGCGACTCTCGGTGATCGGCAAGTTATGTGGGAAGAGTTCGAGAATTCTTAACAACAAGTATTTTTCTGATAGAGTGCAAGAGAAGAAAGCGACGAGTTCGCGGCCTTGAAACATCGAGGGTTGTCCGTGGCAGAGTATGAGGCTCAATTTGCACGGCTTTCTCGTTATGCTACACATCTTATTTCCACCGAGAAGATGAAGGCGAAGCGCTTTCTCAATGCTTGAAGCTACATTATATTAATCAACTGGCACCGCTGGAGATTTCCACTTATTCCGAGATGGTAAGGAAAGCACAAGTTCTGGAGGATACTCTTGAGATGACGGAGAGGATCCGTGGCACAGGCATGAAGAAGGAACGACCTATGGCTTTCGGGAGTGTCAAACCCGGGTATATCAAGAAGAGGCCCGCGAGTGGGTCGAGTTCGTGGACCGGAGCAGGATCATGGAAGGGAAAGATGCCGAAGCATGAAGATAAGAAGCCTGGCCCTATTATTCCATACATGGGCGTTTGCAAGTTTTGTAATAATCCTGGCCACATGGTGGAGGATTGCTGGCGCAAGCTAGGCGCATGCCTACGTTATGGAAGCAAGGAGCACCGTATCTCTGATTGCCCTCGTATGTCTGAGCAAGCTACCCCAGTAAAACCGCAAGTCTTCAAGAAACCACAAGGCAAGCTCCAAGCTCTGCATGCTGAGGAAGCGGGAATAACCGAGGATGGTGGGCTCGTCGAAGGTACACTTATTATATTCGACAAGCCAACATTTGTTCTTTTCGATACTGGTGCAACACATTCCTTTATTTCACGGAGATTTGCTAAGTCTTTAGCTGTGGAACCTGTTTTGATGAATTCTCCGTTAGAAATATCAACCCCTATTGGTACTAGATCAGTAATCCAGTATTTCTATCCCTCTAGTACGGTTATGATTGGTGAACAGAACTTACCAGCAGATTTAGTCTGCATGGACATGAAGGATTATGATGTAATCCTAGGAGTAGATTGGTTGGCTCGATATCAGGCTAGTGTTCACTACAGTTCTAGCTCAGTGTCTTTTACTAGGCACCCGGGACTTTCTTTTGTGGGTGTTAAGCATCACAACTCTATGTCACTTATTTCGGCTCTTCGAGCTGATAAGCTGATGAGACGTGGATGTGAGGCTTTTCAAGCCTTTGTCTGTGCAACCCCTGAGCAGGAGATTGAGATCAAGGACATTCGTGTTGTCCGGGATTTTCCTGATGTCTTTCTAGAGGAACTACCAGGACTTCCGCCTGAGCGGGAAGTTATCTTTTCTATTGATCTTATTCCTGGTACATCTCCTATTTCTAAGGCTCCTTATCGTATGTCTCCTGCGGAACTGAGAGAGTTAAAGCAACAGTTGATGGAATTACTCGAGAAGGGCTTCATTCGTCCTAGTACTTCTCCGTGGGGAGCCCCTGTATTATTAGTCAGGAAGAAAGATGGTTCGATGAGGCTGTGCATTGATTATCGGCAATTAAACCAGCAGACTGTCAAGAACAAATATCCCTTGCCGAGGATTGACGAGTTATTTGACCAGATAGCGGGAGCTCAATATTTCTCTAAGATCGATCTTCGATCTGGATATCACCAGTTGCGGATTAAGGAAGAGGATATTTATAAAACGGCTTTCCGCAGCAGGTATGGTCATTTTGAGTTTGTCGTTATGCCTTTTGGTCTAACGAATGCACCAGCGGCTTTCATGCAGTTGATGAACGATGCATTTCGGCCCTATCTTGATCAATGGGTCGTGGTCTTTATTGATGACATCCTGATTTATTCTAAGAATGAGGAGGAACATGCTGAACATCTGAGAATGGCATTGCAATTGTTGAGAGATCATCAACTATATGCTAAGTTCAGTAAGTGTGAATTCTGGCTGCAAGAGGTGTCCTTTCTAGGACATATCATTACGAAGAACGGTATTTCTGTTGATCCTTCGAAGGTTGAGGCAGTGAAGAATTGGGAACAGCCAACCAGTGTGACAGAAGTTAGAAGTTTTCTAGGCCTGACAGGCTATTATCGAAGATTTATCCAAGATTTCTCTAAGATTGCAGTACCTATGACAAGATTAACCCGCAAGGAGAATAAGTTTGATTGGTCAGATGATTGTCAGCGAAGCTTTCAGACTCTGAAGGAGTGTTTGACTACTGCACCTGTTTTGGCTTTACCTTCTGGTGAAGGAGGATTTGTCGTATATACTGATGCATCAGGTATTGGCTTAGGCTGTGTACTCATGCAGCATGGGAAGGTGATTGCCTATTCCTCTAGGCAGTTGAGGAAGCACGAAGATAATTATCCTGTTCATGATTTGGAACTTGCTGCAGTCGTGTTTGCTTTGAAGATATGGAGGCACTACTTGTATGGAGAAACCTTACAGTGTTCTCAGATCATAAGAGTTTGAAGTATTTATTTTCTCAGAAGGAACTCAACATGAGGCAGCGAGATGGTTGGAGTACTTGAAAGACTTCGACTTCTCGATTGAGTATCATCCTGGCAAAGGTAATGTTGTGGCAGATGCATTAAGCCGGAAGCCGGTAGCTAGATTGTCAAGTCTCATGTTACAAGAATGGAGGTTGTTGGAACAATTATCTAGCCTGGATCTTAATATTGACAATGATCGGATCTTGATTGCTCAGATTCAACTTAAGCCTGAATTGTTGATAGAGATCAAGTCCTTGCAAGATAATGATCCCGAGTTGGTAGAGATCAAGGGAAGCTTGAGCAGCAGATCTGACTTCATGTTGGCCGATGATGGAAGATTATTATTCAAGGGCAGAACTTGTGTACCTGATGAAGCCGTAATAAAGAACAAGATTCTGGAGGAAGCTCATAGATCCAGATATACTATTCATCCTGGCGGTACTAAGATGTACCGAGATTTCAAAAGATCCTTTTGGTGGCCGAATATGAAAAGTGAAGTTATAGATTTTGTGAGTAGATGCTTAGTATGTCAACAAGTTAAGGTCGAACATTTCAGACCGGTAGGGAAACTGAAACCACTCGACATATCCCAATGGAAGTGGGAGTGCATCGGCATGGATTTCATTATGGGTCTACCTAAGACTCGTGGTGGATTTGATGCGATATGGGTGATTGTCGACCGGTTGACAAAGTCAGCTCATTTCTTACCAATTAAGTCCAAGTGGACGATTGATGTATTGGCTGCTTTGTATTTGAAGGAAGTGGTGAGACTCAATGGTATTCCAGTCAGCATTGTGTCTGATCAAGACCCCAGATTTACTTCACATTTCTAGAAGGGACTGCAAGAGTCTCTTGGTACTCGTCTGAATTTCAGTACTGCTTTTCATCCGCAGACAGATGGACAGACTGAAAGAACCAATCAGATAGTGGAAGATATGTTGCGAGCTTGCATGATTGATTTCGGTGGTAATTGGAGTGAGCATTTGGCATTAATTGAATTCGCTTACAATAACAGCTATCAGTCTAGCATTCAGATGGCTCCTTTTGAAGCACTATATGGTAGAGTTGTCGTTCCCCGTTGTGTTGGGACGAGGTAGGTGAGAAACAGTGGCTTGGACCAGATCTTGTTTCGGAATCATCACAGAACATCGTGTTATCCGAGACCGGTTACAAGTAGCCCAATCAGACAGAAGAGTTATGCCGACAACAGGAGAAGAGCATTGGAATTTCAGGTTGGCGAGCATGTGTTCTTAAGGTCTCTCCAACGAGAGGGATCCGAAGATTTGGCATTCATGGCAAGCTGAGTCCGAGGTACATTGGTCCATTCGAGATTCTAGATAGAGTGGGAGAGGTGGCATACAGACTGGCTTTACCACCGCATTTGTCTGGCGTACATAATGTTTTCCATGTGTCTATGTTGCGGAAATATGTGTACGATCCCACTCATATCATTCAGCAGGTGGATTTTGAACTGAAGGAAGATTTGACCTATGAGGAAAGACCTGTCAAGATTCTGGACCGGAAGCAACAGCAACTCCGGAATCGTTCGATACCGATGGTCAAGATTCAGTGGAGTCGGCGTGGGACCGAAGAAGCTACATGGGAGTCTGAAGAGACTATGCGAAAGCGGTATCCCGATCTATTCTAGGTGAGCGATCTTTTTCTACTCTCAGTTTTAGTGCAGTGAATTTGGAGGACCAAATTCCTTTAAGTAGGGGAGGGTGTAAGACCCCAAATTCTTTAGAAATTTATTTAGAAAGTTATTTGTAATTATTTGGAATTTATTTGAAGTTATTCGAATTAATGAGAATTATCCAAATTAATTAGATTAATTAATTAATTAATAGAATAAGTCATTTTTCAACTATTTTCTAAAAATCCCCAAAAATCACATCTTGTAGAATTAATTTTGTTTAGCAACTTTGTCTTCTACATTTAAGCCTAAGAAAATCATTTATTATGCCGAATTAGTGAACTTAGTTTTCCGAACTTAACATTTAACTATTTACGGAATAGTATAAGTAATAATCCGACTACCTTAGAAAAATCTGTAAAAATAGTAAATAGATTTAGGTCGATGTAGATAACAACTTTTCCTTCTGGCATTAGGCCATTGTAAATCCGTGGTAAGATCTATTTAGAGTTTAAACCCAAAAGTGCACACTTTTGACCCATACCTAACCCTTAGTTTAAAACACGAAATTCGACCTCAATACTCGACCAAATGATCTGAAATCAAGGGCAAATGGAAGGCCACAATGTAAGGAACATTTACCCTCAATCAATTTGAGGTAAACCTAGCCCCAAAACGTGCTGCCGACATAGTTTGGTCAAGTCAAGGATTTCGGCGCCGTTTCTAAACACGTAGCTTGCAGCAGCGAATACTCCCAATTCCGAAGGCTCCAGAAGCTCTATGAGCTATCAAAATGAAGCCCTACGAGTCTTCTTTCATTTGGCTGCTGTGGGGTTCGCTGAAGTTTCAGATCTGGAGAGATCTAGCTCGATTTGTGGAGGTGGGTCAGCAGGCCGTTGGCTTTCCTTCATCCTTCTTTGATCCATCGATTGAGGTAGGAATTCTCAACCAAATCTTGATCATGAGTATAGCAAATTGTTCCTCTCATCGAGCTCTATCCATTGGTGGCAAAAGCCCCAATTTTCATTAGGTGTCCGTGGAGAAATCGAGCTTTTTGTGAGGTGCTGTCCAAGTGTTCTTCATCCTAGGGTTTGAGTTTTCTCTCTCCGATTTGAGGTAGGATCTAACAACCAAACTCTAATTAACTTACATGATGTAATCAGCATGTTGTTAGCTTTCATTTAACGTAGGAAGCCCCAAATTTCATTGAGCATACTTGGAGAATTTTGATTTTTAGTAAGAGCATGTCTAGAATTTGATGTATATTATGTTCTTCAAGTAGAAGCTTGATTTTCGGGCTGTTTTTGGATTAGATAACTTGATCCACATATGGCTTATAGTATATGGTTGGATTCATCATTAAGTTAGCTTTCTTTTGATATAAAAAGCCCCAAATTCCGTTGTGTATATTGAGAGAAATCTATGTTTTAGTAGACGCATGTCAAGAACTAGGTTCTTCATGTATTCATCATAAATAGGTTGTGATTCGATTGAGTTTGCAGCAAATTTCTTATTTCAATCTCTTGTTTTATGACCTTAGTATGTATATTAAGAACCCTAGAGCATTTGGTTAAAATCCCAACTCATTTAGACCCCAAATCATTGAGTTTTCATGGTTTACGGATCACCCGTCGCTTCTGGAAGTGTAGGGGTCGACCCATGGGGTCGACCCATGCACCCAGTGAAGGGGGTCGACCCAATGGGTCGACCCATGAAGCTTTTTTTTTTGAGGGGTCGACCCAATGGGTCGACCCACACCCAGGAAGGCTCCTGGAATGCCAGGGGTCGACCCAATGGGTCGACCCATGCCCTGTATGACCCCATTAATGATGTTTTTGACCCGGGGATCAATCCGGATCATTGGGGAATCAATCCATTCAACCTAATCACATTGAAAACTACATTTTTGAGGAACTAATGACCTATTCATGTACCCTTTTAGTTTCAATTAACATTGGTCCATACATGCAAACTTAGTGTAAAAACACACCGTTTATCATCTTCATTTCAATGCATACAAGATTAAATAGAAACCCACATAATTAGTGGTTAATGGTGTAACTAAATCTCTGTTAATGCATTCTATTTCACTCCTGTGGGAGTTGTTCTTTGCCTTATCATCTTGAATCAGCTTCTTGGTAATTGTCTTAATGTAAAAGATAATGGTTAATCATGATATCTTAACTTGGTGATTAGGATTAATATGTTGATTAGCTTGTTTGATTGCTGCTGTTTTACAGTAGCGCAGCACGATTAACTCTTGTTGTGACTTGGTTTCGATCTCCTTGATGATTATACTTACCTTGAAATTCTGGAAATGAATCTCTTTCCTAGGTGAAGTTGTTATTGCTACTTAGTTTAAACCTTGGAATTCTGGCCATAAACTGTGGAAGTCTAAATTCATGGGATCTTTGATCCAAAGAAATCAATGCCTGGCAAACAATTAAGGGCTTGGTCTGATCCTGGGAAGAGCGTCCGAACACTACGTGTACCCCCGGGGAGGTGAATGACTAGGTGTGGCATTTGGCACCAGTACTTGACATGTGTTAAATATAGGACTGTCCACTACTCTCTCCACTACTCTCTACATTACTTTCTACTACTTTTCACTTTCCACTCTTCATTGTTCTATACTCTACTTGTGGTTACTTTACTTGCTTATTACTTGGACGTGGAAATGAAATTACATACGTGCTTGACATGACTTGAATTGTCTTGATATGGCCAACTTTTTATCGTTATCTCCTGTAGTAAATTCTTGTCTTACTATTCTATTCATTATATTTCTTGACCTTGCAAGATCTTTGAATTCTGTTTCGTGATATCACCGTTATGTTTTTATTATTTTTATCATTTGTAGCATGACATTTTAAAATGTAATTAAATTGTTAATCACTTACACCTGTCTGTTATTTCCTACTGAGCGTCAGCTCATAGTTGTGTTTTCCCCCCTTTCCAGGCTTTTCAGGTGACGCGCTTACCGATGGGGAAGGGCAGGAGTGATGTCTTGAGTGTATCAGTTCTAGTGTGTTAGTAGTGTGTTATCTTTCATTAGTTATATTTTGGAGAGCTTTTAGTCTCAGTCATGTTATTGAGTTTTAGTGGTTGATTATTCCAGTTGTATTAAGTTAAACTTGAGGTTATTGTATCAGTTGTGGTTTGTTAATGATCATTTAGTATTTCCATCTTGTAGCACTTGTGTATTATTTTAGATTAGTTCTCTCTCTTGCCAGCGTGTCCCTAACTGTACGTCCCGATATTTCCGCCTTGTTCGGGGCGTGACAGTTTAGTTGGTATCAGAGCCATACCCCAGCCGGAAGTGTGGGAACTAAGTGCCATGCAGGGCAAAGTGCTACGCTATGGGAGCCACCTCTTGTACCCGCAATGGGACAAAGTGCTACATAGTGGGAGCCACCTCTTGAGCCTGTAGGGGCCACCTCTAGAATCCTACCTGCCTGGGGGTTTGATTGTGTGCTATATGTGCCCAGCGACGAGGACGTCGCCTATATAAGAGGGGTAGATTGTAATACCCTCAAATATAGCTAAGTTGTACTCTATATCATCGAGGCGCTTTTTCAAGTATCGGTTCAGTTCTTGGAAAGAACTCCGAAGTTAAGCGTGCTTAATGGGGAGTAGTACTGGGATGGGTGACCTGCCCGGGAAGTCCCCCATTCTGGAGCCGATCACTATTAAAAAGGGATAAAACCGTGAGGTCGGTAGGCCAAAGCGGACAATACCTCGACGATATAGAGTACGGGGCGTGACAGAATGGTATCAGAGCCTAGGTTTTACATTCCTAAGTTTTAGGTTTTCTTGCATTGCATCCCAATAATCGGTATATCAAAAGGTGTTGTCCGAACGTTAGGCTACGCCTATCTGGAAGGTCGCACACTTGTGCGAGTGGTCTTCGGACCGATTACCTCCGCCAGGTACCGAGTTTTTGGTCGTGTCTAGGTGCATTAGATCCCTAACCTTATAAAAGTCTAGGACCTGACCTGGTGAGAATGGGTAGAAACTTGGGTTAAGATCGTTTCTTAATCGTGTAATTATTTATCTTGATTAAACCTAAGTAATCTATTTCTCGTGTAGATGGTAGCTGATCGTGCTGAATGGAGGAACCTACAGCGTACGGTGCAAGGCCTTACTCAGGCCCTTCAGCAAGTAGCTCAGGCAGGAGCGGCACCGCATGGCACCGGTGATCTATACCGGAACTTCCGCGGAATGAACCCGCCTAGATTCGCTGGTTCGACTGACCCTGACCAAGCCGAGCACTGGCTAGATGAGATGGGGAGAATCTTTGAAGTTATGCAATGCACCAACCAGGAGCGTGTCCTTTTGTCCACATTTCAACTGGAACATGATGCACGTACTTGGTGGGATTCTATCAAGGCAACTCTCGGTGATCGGCAAGTTATGTGGGAAGAGTTCGAAGAACTCTTCAACAGCAAGTATTTTTCTGATAGAGTGCAAGAGAAGAAAGCGGCAGAGTTCGCGGCCTTGAAACAGCGAGGTTTGTCCGTGGCAGAGTATGAGGCTCAATTTGCACGGCTTTCTCGTTATGCTACTCATCTCATTTCCACCGAGAAGATTAAGGCGAAGCGCTTTATCAATGGATTGAAGCTTCATTATATCAACCAATTGGCACCGATGGAGATTTCCACTTATTCTGAGATGGTAAGGAAAGCGCAAGTTCTAGAGGATACTCTTGAGATGACGGAGAGAATCTGTGGGAAAGGCACCAAGAAAGAATTACCTACGGGTTCCGGGAGTGTCAAACCCGGGTATACCAAGAAGAGGCCTGTTAGTGGACCTGGTTCGTGGAGCGGGTCCGGATCGTGGAAGGGCAAGATGCCGAGGCATGAAGACAAGAAGCCTGGCCCTATTGTTCCATTCAAGGGCATGTGCAACTATTGTGATCGTCCGGGTCACAAGATAGAGGAGTGCTGGCGTAAGCAAGGCGCCTGTTTGCGATGTGGAAGCAAGGAGCACCGTATCCCCAATTGTCCTCTCATATCGGAACAAGCTACACCGGCAAAACCTCTAGTCTTCAAGAAACCACAAGGCAAGCTTCAAGCTTTACATGAAGATGAAACTGGGATTTCTGATGATGGCGGACTCGTCGAAGGTACCCTTACTATAATCGATAAGCCCGCATTTGCTCTCTTTGATACTGGTGCAACACATTCATTTATTTCTCAGAGATTTGCTAAGTCATTAGTTGTGGAACCTGTTTTGATGAATACTCCGTTAGAGATTTCAACCCCTATTGGCACTAGATCAACAATCCAGTATTTCTATCCTTCTAGTAAGGTTACGATTGGTGAACAGAACTTTCCAGTAGATTTGGTCTGCATGGACATGAAGGATTATGATGTAATCCTAGGAGCAGATTGGTTGGCCAAGTATGAGGCCAATGTTCACTGTAGTTCTAGCTCAGTGACTTTTACTGGACATTCTGGTTTATCTTTTACGGGAGTCAAGCACCATAACTCCGTACCGCTCATCTCGGCTCTTCGAGCTGATAAGCTTTTGAGGCATGGGTGTGAGGCTTTTCTAGCCTTTGTTTGTGCAACTCCTGAGCAGCAGATGGAGATCAAGAACATTCCTGTTGTCCGAGATTTTCCTGATGTCTTTCCAGAAGAACTACCAGGACTTCCGCCTGAGCGGGAAGTTATCTTTTCTATTGATCTTATTCCTGGCACAGCTCCTATTTCTAAGGCTCCTTATCGTATGTCTCCTGCGGAACTGAGGGAACTGAAGCAGCAACTGATGGAATTACTTGAGAAGGGTTTTATTCGTCCTAGTACTTCTCCGTGGGGAGCCCCTGTACTATTTGTCAGGAAGAAAGATGGTTCGATGAGGCTGTGCATTGATTATCGACAATTAAACCAGCAGACTGTCAAGAACAAATATCCCTTGCCGAGGATTGACGAGTTATTTGACCAGATAGCGGGAGCTCAATATTTCTCTAAGATCGATCTTCGATCTGGATATCACCAGTTGCGGATTAAGGAAGAGGATATTTATAAAACAGCTTTCCGCAGCAGGTATGGTCATTTTGAGTTTGTCGTTATGCCTTTTGGTCTAACGAATGCACCAGCGGCTTTCATGCAGTTGATGAACGATGCATTTCGGCCCTATCTTGATCAATGGGTCGTGGTCTTTATTGATGACATCCTGATTTATTCTAAGAATGAGGAGGAACATGCTGAACATCTGAGAATGGCATTGCAATTGTTGAGAGATCATCAACTATATGCTAAGTTCAGTAAGTGTGAATTCTGGCTGCAAGAGGTGTCCTTTCTAGGACATATCATTACGAAGAATGGTATTTCTGTTGATCCTTCGAAGGTTGAGGCAGTGAAGAATTGGGAACAGCCTACTAGTGTGACAAAAGTTAGAAGTTTTCTAGGCCTGGCAGGTTATTATCAAAGATTTATTCAAGATTTCTCCAAGATTGCAGTACCTATGACAAGATTAACCCGTAAGGAGAATAAGTTTGATTGGTCAGATGATTGTCAGCGAAGCTTTCAGACTCTGAAGGAGTGTTTGACTACTGCACCTATTTTGGCTTTACCTTCTGGTGAAGGAGGATTTGTTGTTTATACTGGTGCATCAGGTATTGGCTTAGGCTGTGTACTCATGCAGCATGGGAAGGTGATTGCCTATTCCTCTAGACAGTTGAGGAAGCACGAAGATAATTATCATGTTCATGATTTGGAACTTACTGCAGTCGTGTTTGCTTTGAAGATATGGAGGCATTACTTGTATGGAGAAACCTTTACAGTGTTCTCAGATCATAAGAGTTTGAAGTATTTATTTTCTCTGAAGGAACTCAACATGAGGCAGCGGAGATGGTTGGAGTACTTGAAAGACTTCGACTTCTCGATTGAGTATCATCCTGGCAAAGGTAATGTTGTGGCAGATGCATTAAGTCGGAAGCCGGTAGCTAGATTGTCAAGTCTCATGTTACAAGAATAGAGGTTGTTGGAACAATTATCTAGTCTGGATATTAATATTGACAATGATCGGATCTTGATTGCTCAGATTCAACTTAAACCTGAATTATTGATAGAGATCAAGTCCTTGCAAGATAATGACCCCGAGTTGGTAGAGATCAAGGGAAGCTTGAGCAGCAGACCTGACTTCATGTTGGCCGATAATGGTAGATTATTATTTAAAGGCAGAACTTATGTTCCGGATGAGGCTACAATAAAGAACAAAATTCTTGAAGAAGCTCATAGATCCAGATATACCATTCATCCTGGAGGCACTAAGATGTACCGAGATTTGAAAAGGTCCTTTTGGTGGCCGAATATGAAAAGAGAAGTTGCAGATTTTGTGAGCAGATGTTTGGTATGTCAGCAAGTTAAGGCCGAACATTTCAGACCAGCAGGGAAATTGAAACCACTCGACATACCCCAATGGAAGTGGGAAAGCATTGGCATGGATTTCATTATGGGTCTACCTAGGACTCGTGGTGGATTTGATGCGATATGGGTGATTGTCGATCGGTTGACAAAGTCGGCTCATTTCTTACCAATTAAGTCCTAGTGGACGATTGATGTATTGGCTGCCTTGTATATAAAGGAAGTGGTGAGATTGCATGGTATCCCAGTGAATATAGTATCTGATCGAGACCCCAGATTTACTTCACATTTCTGGAAGGGACTGCAGGAGTCTTTGGGTACTCGTCTGAATTTCAGTACTGCTTTTCATCCACAGACAGATGGACAGACTGAAAGAACCAATCAGATAGTGGAAGATAAGTTGCGAGCTTGCATGATTGATTTCGGTGGTAATTGGAGTGAGCATTTGGCATTAATTGAATTTGCTTACAATAACAGCTATCAGTCTAGCATTCAGATGGCTCCTTTTGAAGCACTATATGGTAGAAGTTGTCGTTCCCCGTTGTGTTGGGACGAGGTAGGTGAGACACAGTGGCTTGGACCAGATCTTGTTTCGAAATCATCACAGAACATCCGTGTTATCCGAGACCGGTTACAAGTAGCCCAGTCAAGATAGAAGAGTTATGCCGACAACAGGAGAAGAGCATTGGAATTTCAGGTTGGCGAGCATGTGTTCTTAAAGGTCTCTCCAACGAGAGGGATCCGAAGATTTGGCATTCATGGCAAGCTGAGTCCGAGGTACATTGGTCCATTCGAGATTCTAGATAGAGTGGGAGAGGTGGCATACAGACTGGCTTTACCACCGCATTTGTCTGGCGTACATAATGTTTTCCATGTGTCTATGTTGCGAAAATATGTGTACGATCCCACTCATATCATTCAGCAGGTGGATTTTGAACTGAAGGAAGATTTGACCTATGAGGAAAGACCTGTCAAGATTCTAGACCGGAAACAACAGCAACTCTGGAATCGTTCGATACCGATGGTCAAGATTCAGTGGAGTCAGCGTGGGACCGAAGAAGCTACATGGGAGTCTGAAGAGACTATGCGAAAGCGGTATCCCGATCTATTCTAGGTGAGCGATCTTTTTCTACTCTCAATTTTAGTGCAGTGAATTTGGAGGACCAAATTCCTTTAAGTAGGGGAGGGTGTAAGACCCCAAATTCTTTAGAAATTTATTTAGAAAGTTATTTGTAATTATTTGGAATTTATTTGAAGTTATTCGAATTAATGAGAATTATCCAAATTAATTAGATTAATTAATTAATTAATAGAATAAGTCATTTTTCAACTATTTTCTAAAAATCCCCAAAAATCACATCTTGTAGAATTAATTTTGTTTAGCAACTTTATCTTCTACATTTAAGCCTAAGAAAATCATTTATTATGCCGAATTAGTGAACTTAGTTTTCCGAACTTAACATTTAACTATTTACGGAATAGTATAAGTAATAATCCGACTACCTTAGAAAAATATGTAAAAATAGTAAATAGATTTAGGTCGATGTAGATAACAACTTTTCCTTCTGGCATTAGGTCATTGTAAATCCGTGGTAAGATCTATTTAGAGTTTAAACCCAAAAGTGCACACTTTTGACCCATACCTAACCCTTAGTTTAAAACACGAAATTCGACCTCAATACTCGACCAAATGATCTGAAATCAAGGGCAAATGGAAGGCCACAATGTAAGGAACATTTACCATCAATCAATTTGAGATAAACCTAGCCCCAAAACGTGCTGCCGACATAGTTTGGTCAAGTCAAGGATTTCGGCGCTGTTTCTAAACACGTAGCTTGCAGTAGCGAATACTCCCAATTCCGAAGGCTCCAGAAGCTGTATGAGCTATCAAAATGAAGCCCTACGAGTCTTCTTTCATTTGGCTACTGTGGGGTTCGCTGAAGTTTCAGATCTGGAGAGATCTAGCTCGATTTGTGGAGGTGGGTCAGCAGGCCATTGGCTTTCCTTCATCCTTCTTTAATCCATCGATTGAGGTAGGAATTCTCAACCAAATCTTGATCATGAGATAGCAAATTGTTCCTCTCATCGAGCTCTATCCATTGGTGGCAAAAGCCCCAATTTTTATTAGGTGTCCGTGGAGAAATCGAGCTTTTTGTGAGGTGCTGTCCAAGTGTTCTTCATCCTAGGGTTTGAGTTTTCTCTCTCCGATTTGAGGTAGGATCTAACAACCAAACTCTAATTAACTTACATGATGTAATCAGCATGTTGTTAGCTTTCATTTAACGTAGGAAGCCCCAAATTTCATTGGGCATGCTTGGAGAATTTTGATTTTTAGTAAGAGCATGTCTAGAATTTGATGTATATTATGTTCTTCAAGTTGAAGCTTGATTTTCGGGCTGTTTTTGGATTAGATAACTTGATCCACATATGGCTTATAGTATATGGTTGGATTCATCATTAAGTTAGCTTTCTTTTGATATAAAAAGCCCCAAATTCCGTTGTGTATATTGAGAGAAATCTACGTTTTAGTAGACGCATGTCAAGAACTAGGTTCTTCATGTATTCATCATAAATAGGTTGTGATTCGATTGAGTTTTCAGCAAATTTCTTATTTCAATCTCTTGTTTTATGACCTTAGTATGTATATTAAGAACCCTAGAGCATTTGGTTAAAATCCCAACTCATTTAGACCCCAAATCATTGAGTTTTCATGGTTTACGGGATCACCCGTCGCTTCTGGAAGTGTAGGGGTCGACCCATGGGGTCGACCCATGCACCCAGTGAAGGGGGTCGACCCAATGGGTCGACCCATGAAGTTTTTTTTTTTGAGGGGTCGACCCAATGGGTCGACCCACACCTAGGAAGGCTCCTGGAATGCCAGGGGTCGACCCAATGGGTCGACCCATGCCCTGTATGACCCCATTAATGATGTTTTGACCCGGGGATCAATCCGGATCATTGGGGAATCAATCCATTCAACCTAATCACATTGAAAATTACATTTTTGAAGAACTAATGACCTATTCATGTACCCTTTTTAGTTTCAATTAACATTGGTCCATACATGCAAACTTAGTGTAAAAACACACCGTTTATCATCTTCATTTCAATGCATACAAGATTAAATAGAAACCCACATAATTAGTGGTTAATGGTGTAACTAAATCTCTGTTAATGCATTCTATTTCACTCCTGTGGGAGTTGTTCTTTGCCTTATCATCTTGAATCAGCTTCTTGGTAATTATCTTAATGCAAAAGATAATGGTTAATCATGATATCTTAACTTGGTGATTAGGATTAATATGTTGATTAGCTTGTTTGATTGCTGCTGTTTTACAGTAGCGCAGCACGATTAACTCTTGTTGTGACTTGGTTTCGATCTCCTTGATGATTATACTTACCTTGAAATTCTGGAAATGAATCTCTTTCCTACGTGAAGTTGTTATTGCTACTTAGTTTAAACCTTGGAATTCTGGCCATAAACTGGGGAAGTCTAGATTCGTGGGATCTTTTATCCAAAGAAATCAATGCCTGGCAAACAATTAAGGGCTCGGTCTGGTCCTGGGAAGAGCGCCCGAACACTACGTGTACCCCTGGGGAGGTGAATGACTAGGTGTGGCATTTGGCACCAGTACTTGACATGTGTTAAATCTAGGACTGTCCACTACTCTCTCCACTACTCTCTACATTACTTTCTACTACTTTTCACTTTCCACTCTTCACTGTTCTATACTCTACTTGTGGTTACTTTACTTGCTTATTACTTGGACGTGGAAATGAAATTACATACGTGCTTGACATGACTTGAATTGTCTTGATATGGCCAACTTTTTATCGTTATCTCCTGTAGTAAATTCTTGTCTTACTATTCTATTCATTATATTTCTTGACCTTGCAAGATCTTTGAATTCTGTTTCGTGATATCACCGTTATCTTTTTATTATTTTTATCCTTTGTAGCATGACATTTTAAAATGTAATTAAATTGTTAATCACTTATACCTGTCTGTTATTTCCTACTGAGCGTCAGCTCATAGTTGTGTTTTCCCCCCTTTCCAGGCTTTTCAGGTGATGCGCTTACCGATGGGGAAGGGCAGGAGTGATGTCTTGAGTGTATCAGCTCATAATTGTTAAACTTGAGGTTATTGTATCAGTTGTGGTTTGTTAATGATCATTTAGTATTTCCATCTTGTAGCACTTGTGTATTATTTTAGATTAGTTCTCTCTCTTGCCAGCGTGTCCCTAACTGTACGTCCCGATATTTCCGCCTTGTTCGGGGCGTGACAACCAAATTCCTTTAAGTAGGGGAGGGTGTAAGATCCCGAATTATTTAATTGAGCCCAATATATTTATTAAGCTTTTTTTAATTAAGAATTGAATTCTTATTGAATTAATAATTGAATTTTGAATTTATTAATATTTAATTCGTTAGAAATAGTATAAGTGAAAATCCGACTACCTTATAAAAATCCATAAAAATAGTAAACATGTTAAGGTCGATATAGACAACAACTTTGTCTTCTGGCATTAAGCCATTATAAATCCGTGGTTAGATCTAATTGGAGATTAAGCCCAAAAGTGCACACTTTTTAACCCTTACCTAACCATAGTTTAAAACGTAAAATTCGGACTTAATACTCGACCAAATTAGCTCAAATCAGTGGCAAATCAATGGCCATGAGCTAAGGATTAATATCCCTCAATCAATTCGACACAAACCTAACCCTAGGAGGCGCAGGCGGCCGAGTTTGGTTGAGTCAACCATTTCGGCGCCGTTTTTAACACGTCTCTTGTTCCGTCGATTTCTCACAGCTCAGAACTCTCCAGAAGCTGTGTGAGCTATAGATTGAAAGCTCTTCGAGTCTAGTTTCTTTTGGTGGCTGTGGGGTTCGCTGAAGTTTCAGATCTAGGAAGATCTTGCTCGATTTGTGGAGGTGTGTCGGCAGGCCGTCGGCTTCCTTCTTCCTTCTTTGTTTCTTCAATTGAGGTAGGAATTCTCAACCAAAATTCGATCATGAATATATGATTTTGTTCCTCTCGACGAGATCTATCCAGTGGGATTGAAAGCCCCAATTTTTATCAGGTATCTAGAGAGCTATCGTGGGTTTTGTGAAGGGTGATCCAGTTCGTTCTTCATTCTAGGTTTTAAGTTCTCTCTTCGATTGAGGTAGGTTTAACAGGCCAAACTCTAATTAACTTATATGATGTAATCAGCATATTGTTAGCTTTCATTTAACGTAGAAAGCCCCAATTTTCTTTGAGCATGCTTGGAGAATTTCGATTTTTAGTGAGAGCATATCTAGAACTTGATTTATATTGTGACCCTTTGAGTTAGAGCTTGATTGCGGGCTGATTTTGAGTTAGATAACTTGACCCATATATAGCTTATCATATATGGTTGGATTCAGCATCAAGTTATCTTTTTTTTGACATAAGAAGCCCCAATTTCGTTATACATACTAGGGTCATAAAACAAGCGATTTGAAACACTAGTTTCAACAGAAATCAATTAAATCTTAACCTATTCTATGATGAACACATAAAAACCTAATTCTATTTTTATGGATTTTTATAAGGTAGTCGGATTTTCACTTATACTATTTCTAACGAATTAAATATTAATAAATCTGAAATTTAATTATTAATTCAATAAGAATTCAATTCTTAATTAATAAAAGCTTAATAAATATATTGGGCTCAATTAAATAATTCGGGGTCTTACACCGAAGCTTTTTGGGATTGGCTAGATATTATCAAAGATTTATCAAGGATTTCTCAAAGATCGCAGTATCATTAACAAGATTGACAAGGAAGGAGAATCCTTTTATATGGTCCGAGGAATGCGAGAAAAACTTTCAAACTTTAAAGGATTGTCTGACGACTGCTCCTATTCTCACATTACCTACGGAAGGAGGAGGATTTAAAGTATATGCTGATGCATCTGGAATTGGCCTAGGTTGCGTATTAATGCAACACGGCAAGGTCATAGCTTATTCTTCACGGCAATTGAAGAAACTCGAGGAAAATTATCCCGTACATGACCTAGAGCTGGCAGCTGTGGTCTTTGCTTTGAAGATCTGGCGACATTATCTCTATGGCGAAGCCTTTACGGTGTATTCTGATCATAAGAGTCTCAAATATTTATTCTCTCAAAAGGAGCTCAATATGAGACAAAGACGGTGGTTGGAATATTTAAAGGATTTCGACTTCTCTATACAATATCACCCAGGAAAAGGCAATGCCGTAGCTGATGCACTTAGCCGAAAACCAATGGCTTTATTATCGAGCTTGATGGTTAAAGAATGTCATCTACTTGAAGAAATGGCCAACTTAAACCTCAATATGGAGGAGAAGGAAGGCGGAGTCTTTATTGCAAATATTCGACTCCAACCCGAGTTACTCTCAGAAATCAAGGACCGGCAAATTGATGATCCGTTGATCGTGGAAATTAAAGACAAATTAGATCAACGACTGGATTTTCTTCTGGCTGATGATGGAAGGCTATTATTCAAAGAAAGAACTTGTATACCCGATTGTTCTACTATCAAGGGTAAAATCCTAGAAGAAGCACATCGATCAAGGTACACTATTCACCCCGGTGCTACAAAAATATACCAAGACCTCAAGAGAACATTTTGGTGGCCTAATATGAAGAGAGAGGTAGCCGAGTTCGTAAGCCGATGTTTGGTTTGTCAACAAGTCAAGGTCGAACACCTCAAACCGGCTGGCAAGCTCAAGCCTCTCGAAATACCGGAATGGAAATGGGATAGTATCGGTATGGATTTCATTGTTGGTTTACCAAAGACCCGAAGTGGTTTTGATGCTATATGGGTAATTGTTGATCGGTTAACTAAGTCCGCTCACTTTCTACCTATCAAGACTAGATGGACTGTGGATGTTCTAGCCGCTTTATATATCAAGGAGATCGTAAGACTGCATGGTATTCAAAGCTCTATCATTTCGGACCGAGATCCGAGATTCACCTCTCATTTTTGGAAGGGTTTACAATCATCTATGGGTACTAGGCTAAGGTTTAGTACGGCTTTTCACCCTCAGACGGATGGACAAATTGAGAGGATGAATCAGATTATTGAAGATATGTTGAGAGCCTACATGATTGACTTCGGTGGTAGTTGGCATGAACACTTACCGCTGACTGAGTTCGCTTATAACAATAGCTATCAGTTGAGTATTCAAATGGCACCATTCGAAGCATTATATGGCTGAAGTTGCAGATCGCCTCTATGCTGGAGCGAGGTTGGTGACAAGGGATTGCTTGGTCCCGACATTGTACAAGACACAACTGACAAAATCCAGTTAATACAAGGAAGGCTAAAGGTCGCCCAATCAAGGCAAAAGAGCTACGCCGACAATCGGAGGAGAGACCTTGAATTCCAAGTGGGGGAGCATGTCTTCTTAAAGATCTCACCCACCCGTGGAATTAGAAGATTCGGCATCAAAGGAAAGCTAAGTCCGAGATTTATCGGCCCTTTCGAGATTCTAGAGAGAATCGGCGAGGTAGCATACAAGCTGGCCTTACCTCCTCAATTGGCCGGTGTACATGACGTATTCCATGTATCCATGCTAAGGAAATATGCCTATGACCCTTCACATGTGATTCAATTTGAAGAATTGAAACTCCAAAAAGACTTATCATATGAAGAAAGACCGATCAAGATACTGGATCGGAAATTACACCAACTGAGAAATCAGGCCATACCGATGGTGAAAGTCTAATGGAGTAAGCGTGGGTTCGAGGAAGCAACCTGGGAATTGGAAGAATCCATCAAGAAGAAATACCCGGATTTATTCTCAGGTTAGAAATTCGACCTTTCTACTTAAATTTTTGAATTTTAGTTATATAATGTGAATTTGGAGGACCAAATTCTTTTAAGTGGGGGAGGATGTAGAAACCCAAAATTTAAAAATAAGAAATAAAATTTTCAATTTCATTATGTAATTAAAATTTTCATGTAATAATCAAATTACATTTTTACTATATGAAATAAGCTAGATTGTTAAATTTACTTGAATTAACTAGAATTAAATAGATATTAAATGCTTTAGACCTTACATAAATCATAGTAAGCCCAATAAAAGTCCATGTAATGGATTAGGTTTACAATTGGCCCATTGGATAATTCATACTGGGCTGAATTAATGGTTAAAGGATTCAATAAAGGTTAAATTAACCTTAAATTCGTAACATGTGTTTAATATGATATTTAAGGGATTATAATAACCTAATTTCTAGAAGGTTGGTACAAAAATCGACCCTTACCTAACAGTCCACATTGAACCAGCCGTTTTTACATTGGTTTCACACCAAATGGAGGCTAGGTTAAGAGGAGAAGTTAGAATTTTCTTCTAATTCGGAGTTGGAAAGTTTGGCATTGTTAGGCAAGGAATCTTGACACATTTGGCCAAGTTTTGACTATAAATAGAACCCCATTCGACCCTCAAACCATCGCTGGAGGTTAAGTATATGCCGCTGCGAAGATTGGTGGAGATTTGAAGGAAGATTTGGAAGATCAAAGGGTTTTCTTATATTTGGGGATATTTTTTTAGATCCGTCTAAAGGTAGCAAAAAAATATACTTTCCTGGTCGCGCTATAGGTACCTAGCGCGTTCTTCATGAACGCGCTAGTCTCCCCTAGCGCGTTCAGACCATTAACCCCGGGTCTTCAGGGGTCAAAATAATATAATATGAAAAGATATATACTTTAGGTCACCGCAATCTTTAGCTTTCACCGCATCGCACCGCGGCCGCACTCGGCTCGGCTCGGCTCGGCACGGCACAAATAAATAAATAAATAAATAAATAAATATATATATTATTAGTTTTGTATCAATTCACAACTCAAGCCCACATCCTATGCCCCTTGGGTCCTGACCCAAGGGTGAGCCCTCCAACATATAAAGCCATGCAAGTTTTTGTAACTTCCAATGTGGGACTAAACTTAAGTCACTATACAATAGGAACTATACCCTTTGAAAATTCACGTTAATTGTACGCATTTAGTCACCAAAAGTAAGAAAATATAATATTAACATGTTTTAATTCTTACAGCATGTTAAAAATTTATTTTTGTAGAATGGAATTATTTTTACATGTAAAAATCTAATTTTCACCATATTGGTTTATACATACTAAAAATTGTTTCCAACATGTTAAAACTATTTCCAGCATGTTAAAAATGACTTCCAATATGATAAAATTTTTTATACATACTAAGATATAAAAAGTATTTTCAGCATGTTAAAATCTATTTAAAGCTATTTTTATGCATATGAAACCTAATTTCCTATTAAATAATTAGTAAAATGATGCATGAAAATTACTTCCAGCATGATAAAATTTTGTTCCAGTATGGTAAAATTATTCCAGCATGTTAGAATTATTTTTAGCATGGTAGAATTATTTTCAGTGTATTAAAACTATTTTTCAACATGATAATTCTATTTTCCTATCAAATAATTTGTAAATATTATAGAAAAATAATTTTTAGCATGATGAAAATTATGTTGTCATCAGAGAATTTCTGTAATCAGCATGGTAAACTTATCTTATCATCCTATCAGTAAGTTAATGTATGAGAATTATTTTAGCATGTTATGTATTAATTTTAGCATGTTAAATATTAATTTCTAGCATGTTAAAAATTAAATCCAGCATGAAAATTTTATTTTAACCATCTTATCAGAAAAGTAACATATAAAAATCATTTTCAACATGTTAAGATTATTTTCAGCGAATTAGAGTTATTTTTGACATAAAATTCTATTTTATTATCATACGGTTAATTAATGTATGATTAAGTAATAATATCTAAACTCATGGTTGTAATTCATAAAGCATATATTTTCATAACTAAAACTCTATGTTTTATGATTCTGAGATTTAGCTAAGATATTTAAAAATTAATTCTAATCAATTACTATCTTAAATTTTCTTCCTACTTACCGTTCATTTTTGAACTCCACGACTTAATGTCGTTAAACATTATGCCTTAAATTGTTATCCACTTTTCTTGCAACTTCTGAAATTGTGTCAAATCTGTGCTTATTACAAACAGCATATTCTTGAAAATTCTTGGCCATATACATTAAAGTGGATGTCTAAACGTACTTGGGATCTTCGGATCCATATGACTCAATGCCTAGCATTAATGGGGCCCGGTCTGGTCCTGGGGGGAGCGCCCGAAAGTACTTGTGCCCATGGGAGTTGATTGACCAATGGTGTGGCATTGCACCAAAGTGCATGATAGATTTACTTGATACGGCATTCCACTATTCGTACTTGTTTACTTGTTACTTGTTTACTTGAAAATTACATGAATTACTTGACTTGTGTGAAAATGGCCAATTACATGGAATTCTTTACTTGTTCAAAGTCATTACTTAGAAATTCATCTTGATATCGTATTATCTCAATTACTTGAAAATTCCATTCATGTTTATACACTTCCTGATACAAGTTAGAAAGTTGTTTAAATTGTTAACACTTAAAGATTGCCTGGTTCATAGAGATATAAAATCCTATTGAGCTTTTTAGCTCACCCTACGTTTTGGTTAATTGTTGCAGAAAATGAAAATGAACAAGGGAATGGACAAGAGTGAGAGAGTGCTTTTCCTTTTTACCTATGTTTATGTAGATCATTAGTGTTTTTACAAGAATGATGTACTTTGGGATTGGAAGTTTGTAATTTACCTTTATGGCTTATCAATTAGTGTTGTAAACTTCATTTTGATGGAATAAAAGTACCATTTTTCCGTTCATTTTTGACTTTAAAAATAAAATTGTACATGCTCTGATCGATACGATTGTTTACGACTCGTCGCGCTCTCGATATTCCACGTCGGGGCGTGACACTCTCCCACTTCTTTTTTCTTTTCTTCTCACAGCTTGTTCACCCTCCTGGTGTGTCTTTTTACAAGCACTGCCTCATCTATATTTTTCAGCTCGATGCCCCTTCACACTTCCATGCATTTCATTCGATCTTTGAACAAGCCCACTTTTTTGAACCTTCGATACAATATGCTTTAGCAGAGTATGTCTCCTAGCTTGTATTATTTTGGTTCAGACATCTCTTCTTTTGCATGAAACATATAAGGTTGGTAGAGCCTCATTCGGTAAGAGGCAATCTGGACCATCCATCTTCATCGAAGAGTCATGGATACCTGAATAGGGTGGCCTCTGATTGGCCCAGAAGTGATAAGGTACAGTAAGTTCTCATTGGTTGGCCAATCTGCTTCATGCGGTACAATGCAGTTCCCATTAGCTCGCCAACATCTCTTCATCAGGTACATAGCAGGTACAAGACTTTCTCCTCAAGGTATTACCACTTTTCAGATTAAGACCCTTTTTAGGTGATTCACCATTGGTCCAGTTGGAATGTAGCAATATTTTCTGCCAACTGGTCTTCTAGTACTTTGTACAATCAAAGGATGTCCCTTTCACTGATTTGGAATGGGACTTTTAGTCCCAAATCCATTTTTCATTTAAATACAAAAAGGACGCTTCTGGAAATCACGTTGAGTGCATCGACGTAGCGGCGGAGTAGCATCGACACTTCCTTCTTTGATGAAAGAGAAGGTTGACTTACTTTGAATGAGCAAGGGTATCAAGTCGATGCAGCTAAGCACTGCCTCGATGCAGCGCTGGTCATAGAAGCAAATATTAAGAGATCGGCTTGACGCAGTAATGGGCTGCCTTGGTGTAGTTTGGAGATGGCTCAATGTAGAGAAGGCATCAGAAACAAACCAAATGTAACTACCTCGACGCAGTTGGCCAATGCCTCGATGCATCGGTTCACATTCCTTGAGGAAGAATTCTACCTTGACGCATCTACAGCACATGCCTCGACACATCAGTTGAGAATCTCAATCTGGAAGTTTGCAAAGTGGAAGCACCAAGAGTTCTGCCTCGACGCATCTGAGTACATGCCTCGATACACTAAGAAGATCAACTGCCAGAGTACATATGAAGTCTACGCATCAGGGTAATGCATTTAGGAATTGAAGTCCATGTCTGTATATGTTCTTCTGTGTCGATGCAGTTGACATGTGCATCGACCTTATGATTCCTTCTTCATCACAGCTGCATTGACATACTTTCTAACTTCTTCTTTGGCCATTTCTTTGAAGAAGAACGATCATGATGTCAAAAAAGAATCCATGGATCTTTATTGATTATGATTATCAAAAATAACATATGAATCTGAAGAATCAAAACGTATGAAACTCAAGGAGCAAAAAATGTATGAAACTTAAGGTTCAATGACATGTGAAATTCATGGATCAAGAGTACATTTGAAATGCCATTATCAACAGTACCATCAACAATATGTATGACTCATAGTTTAAACATCATTAAAACACATTTAAAACACAGGGGCACAACAGCTTGCTGGCTAGATAGCTCGACCGGACTGCCCAGTTCGGTTGACTGAACTAAGTAGCTCCCCAGCCGAAAATGCACTGGACGGTTCGGTCGACCGGTTCCAACCGGTCGGTCGATCGAACACGGCGGGAAAATGACCGTAGCCACCCTAGGGCTCCGATTCCACGCCCCATTCGATCCCAATCGAAGGGGAAAACATGGGGGATCATTCCCCAAACCCCAAAACCCAAAATGGGAGGAAGAAAGTGGTAAAACGGTGTTCGATCCGCCGAAACCGTCATACGCCCTAAAAATGCATTCAAAACCCCCCGATGAGCAATAACCCACGCTCAGCCCACCACGGCCTACCAAAATCACGGGAAAGGGAGTATAGGTGTTAAGGATACATCCCCCTACCTCCACCGAAGATTCTGCGCACCGTGGATGCCGTTCCACGTGAAAACGCCCACAAAACCCCCACCGATTCACGAACTCGCGAGTGAGCTTCGGCGCGCCACCATTCCTCGATCCTCGACCCGTTCCCACTCCACGACCTCTCAACATCACCACCTCAACCCCGTCCACCTCCGTCAGCCGCCGGAGAAGAGAGGGAGAGAAAGAGATGAGAGAGAGACTGAAAGAGAGAATGAAAGAAAGAGAGAGGGGGGGGTTTATTTATAGGAAATGATTTGGGATTTTATAAATACATAAAATATAAAAATAGGAAAAAATACTCCCCATGATCCTCGGAGAATGTACAACACGCTAGTAAAGTCTCGAAGTTAGACAATGCATCGATGCACTCTACACGTAGTTCCGAAGGTCCGACAGGCAAAAACACGCGTAAAGCCCAAAACATGCACCGGGACTCACAGCGGCGCTCCGAACTCACGGATCTGATTCAAAAAATCAAAAAAAATCCGGGGCATTATAGTTCATGTGATGGTTTTCGGCGTGGATTTGGCCATTTCGACGCGCAAGATCTTCGGTGGAGGTAGGAGGATGGATACTCTACCCATATCCTGCTTTCCCTCGCGATTTCGAGCCGATAGGCGTGAGTTTGAGTGGGTTTTCCATTTTTAAGGGAAAAGCATATTTTTGGGGTGTGATGTAAAATCACCGTTCCAGGCCATGGTTTTCGGTTTAAATGCAATCATTTGAACCCCCAGCTTCTTGGGATTCAAATCCAGCTAGTTTGGTTGTGTTTGGCCGTGATTTGGGGCCGGTATGAGGCCGGATGCCCATGTGAGTCATTTTGGGTAGATTTGAGGAAATCGACCATTTCTTGTCATTTTGTGAATTTCTGGATCTCTTCCACCTTCTGGAAGGTTTATATCAAGTATATGTATGTTTCCCTATCGTTCTTGGACAATTAGGGCATAGAAAGATCGAGTTTTGTGCTTTCCTACGATTTTCGCATTGATAGGAAGTAGCGGTCATACCAGAGACCGCTACTTAAGAAGCCGGCCCTGGGAGGACCGCCATCTGTAAGAGACAGTCCTTGGAAGACCGCCATCTGGTTCTTAAGTGTTTTTAAGTCAGTTTCGGGATGTGATCTTGCGATCGACCACAACTTAGTAGTAGCGGCCCTAGGGTGATCGCTATTTGTTTTTTAAGTCGGTTTAGGTCGGTTCCTAGTAGCGGTCTTGCGACTGATCGTCTTCTAAAGTAACGGTCGGGCCAAGGATCGCCACCAGGATGGCTTATCATGCATTTTTTGAGGTAGCTTGGAGATGGCGGTCTGCCATGACTGTTACCTCCAAGAGACGGCCCTGTGAGGACCTCCACTTTCAAGAGGCGGCCTTGAGCAGACCGTTTCTTGCCTGTTCAGGTTTGCATGTAGCGGTCAGGATGAGACCGCCACTTGGTTGGGCTGTCTGGTAGCGGCCAGAGGATGACCGCCACCTGCCCAAAGTGTTCCTTTTCGTTGGTTTGGTTTTCGGTTGGTTTGACTTCGACCCCTTGGTTAGCCCATTGTTCCGTGGATGTCTTGGACATCCTATGAGGGTTGTGACCGTGATATACGGTGTTCGGAAGTGCCGTAATTTTGAATTGTGTGCCGTGTTATTTTGAGAGTCATTATGGTCTCCGGGCAACCCAGTTATGACCCAGTGGTTGACACGTGACCTTATAAATGTCTCGATTATCCCGTAGGGATCGAGACTGTGTTTTGGATGCTCGGAGGTATACTGTTACCTCGGTATGCATGCCTATGTGGTTTGAGGGCTTGATGATCCCTCATGTTCCATGTTTGTCGTCATGAAGAATTGTGAGTCCATTGAGCGGCCTAGGGGCCGAGGACTTTCATTAATGTGTGGATCCGACTGTTGTGTGTTGCTTCCATAACATATTTTACTGTGGTCTTGGCTTAGGGACTAGGCTGATTAACGGCGTGTTGTCGAGATGTGCGACGATCTTGACCTGAGTGATGTGACTCAAGGATCGTTGTGTTAGCAGGTCTACTTGGCTATCCTGAGTCTGGTGGCTGTGTGCTATGTTGTGTTCCGTGGTACGTGCGACAGGTACATGTGTGACCTATCCGTACTTCGTGTTTTTAGTCTCTGTGTCTAGTGAACCTCCACTAGTCATAGCCTGACGACACTTTCCGTGTGTCGGCCCACCTAGGAGTGGTGGCGGGGCGGTTCCCAATAGAGACAGTTTTTAGGCTGGTTGCCGTGGCCCCCTTTGTCTTGCTGTCAGAGTCCGATGGGAGGGGAAAACCAGCTAGAGGCCTAGCTTAAGACATTGAGCTTGTGTGTGCACACGTGGTCATGGGAGTTGGACCAGCGCCGACGGGCGTGAGCCTGACTAGTCACTCGTTACTTGATACTTGGTTCTTGTTCGGTGTCTCAATTACTATGTTCGAGGCGAGTGGGAGATACCAGTGGACGCATCTGGCTTTTCTTCTAGTAAGGAGATACTTCTCTCACATTAAGCATGATTCGTGGTTTGTGTAGCGTACACGACAGTGAGATTGTGTATGTGTTGGTGCTTCTAGACCGTGTTGTCTGGAGTCGGGCTTTTCTCTCTGAGGACAAGCCTGCACGACTGGCATGTCATGATGTATCCTGGCTGTATAGCCAGAGTTTCTTTGTATCGGTTCGCTAACTCCCGACTTTATGAGATCGGGGTTGTTCTTCTGTTACCGTTGGGAGTAGTTTAATTAGAGGGCTGGGATTCTAACGACTGTCGTGTTTCCGTTTTACACGGCTGTTCCCCTCTGTACTCTTTCGGTTCTACTCCTGCTTTATTGCTATTGTTAGCACTGCTATTTACCGCTTTTGTTTCGTGGTGGGGATCTGCGGGACCCCTACTGAGCCAGTGAGACGAGGCTCACCCCTGAATTTTCAGGTGTAGCTATTCTTCCTCATGCTTTCGAGGTGCGGTGCATTGGTTCTTAGTTGCCAGCTTTTCCAGCGTTGGGCTTCCCCCGACTTGAGAGTACGTTTCTCTTTTCTGTAGACTGTACTTTTCTTTGGACTGGACTTTGTAGCTTTAATTTGTTTAATTGAAAATGTAATTTTATTTCTGCTAATTTAGCAATCTTGATCATAGTAATTAATTATTTATTGCTTTATCTGGAAGCGCAATGTACTCCGCACACACCGTTTATCGCTTAGGAGCCTTACAGCTCTTGGGAGGCCTCTCAGGATCCAAGTGGTATCGGGTTTACCTGGTATCGGGATGTTGGGTCGTCACAGTTGGTAACAGAGCAAAGGGGTGTGAAAGTACATGGGAATTTGAGATATTACAGTGATCAGAGTCCATAAGGTCCAGTACAGTCGGTAGCTGGCATAGGTTTTGCATTTCTTTACCACTTTGCTTCTCGCGTGAGAGCTTGTATGCGCTGTGTTGGCGCTGTGAAGGTAGTTTTGCTCTCATCAGGATCTAATGGAGAGTCCCCTTTTTTGTCATGATGTTGGTCTCAGTTGTGCTGCATTGGGCAGGGTTTACCAGCAGGCGTGAGTCTGTGGTGTGGCATTCGAGATTTTTGTGTGCCGTGATCAGGTGGCTGATGGGAATTGTTGTTGGTGTGATGGCCGTGCATGTTCTCCCGAGGAGATTAATGTTACTTTGGCCATCCCAGCTTGAGGTTTGGTCAGCCCCTGAGGTGCTGAGGTGTTAAGGTTGTGGTTTGAGGTGGTTGTTTGGATGCCCTATTTGAGAGAGTGCTCGGGCGAGCTAAGGATATTCTTCTTGGTGAGCTGTTAGTCGAGCTTGATATTTCTCATTCTGTCTTGTGGCGTCATCTCAAGGATGAGCTGAGGCTGGTGCTCTTTGCGGTTTGCACTATGGCAACTTATGATCGGCTATTGGCAGGATTAGCGCTTGAGGCATGGTATATTGCAGTTTCATGAATTGCGATGGTGCCAAGGTGTGCTGAGATGCGGATGCTGAGATATTTGTGATACCTGTGTGCGTTGGATTGAGTGCGCAGTGGAAGCGTGTGGGCTCATAACCCACAGGTTGCGGTGTTTTCTCGTGGTTTTATGTTGAGGATGGAACTGGAGATTTGCAGGCATCCATCATTTGGTTGTATGATGGTTTGTAGTTGTTGTTAGCTTGGGAGGAGTTCCCTGTGAGTCTAAGTTTAGAATTCCATGGATCAAGATCTTGTCGGTTGGTTTTGCTATACTCTCCTGCTATGGTAGAGTTGGCATGAAACTCGAATAAGATATAATGTCTGAGTGACGATTGACTCGATTGTGTTTTTGGTCCAGTGTTGTCATTGATGTTCTGCGTGCCAAATTAGATTGTTGTTATGGCACGAAAGCCAATGGTTGGAGCAGTCAGTCGAGATGATTATTTTCCTTGTGAGAGCTACTGCTTGTGTTGTCTACCGCATGTGAATTTTTGTCGGTGGCTGTTTCGTGGCATGGGTCGTGTCTCCTTGCTTTGTGAGACGATAGCGATGATGCCATGTTTGGAGGTGCCAGACTTGTGGTCCTTTGTGTATCATGCTCGTTTTGTGGATCGATGTGCCTTCAGATCAGGAGCATGTTGATTTTGCCTATGATCGGGGTCTGGCAGTGTTCCTCTGAATTATGTTTTTCGAGAATCGTGTTTTCATGTTTTTGTGTGTTTAAGGTTCCGCTGGAGCTTTGAGAGCGCTGCCAGCTGTTTGGGTTGTTCTTCCCTATTCCCTTGTGGGCTCCTTAAACTTCGAGGATGAAATTTCTTAAAGGAGAGGAGGATGTGATACCCTGGATCCTTCGGATCGAAATCGGAGAGCTTTTGGAGTGCTTTTGTGAGTCTTAGATTGTGATTTATGATCCACTCGGCTTTTCCTCCTATATAGCTTGTGGAACCCCGTGGAGAGTGAACCGTTGAGTTTAGAGACTCTAGGATGCTACAGGTGTGTTGTGCTCTTTCCGAGGTTCGCGGAGGCTATTTTTTCATATTTTTTTGATTTTATAGAATTTTGGTTCAAATATCAGATTTTAGAAATATTCATAATTTCTATTTTTCTTTTCCTTTTTAAACCCTCACCCTCTCTCCTCTCTCATCTCTCATGTCCCTCACTCTCTCCCTCATTTATCTCTCCTCTCTTCTCCTCTTCCCCGGGTGCGTGACCGTGGCAATGATGGATGAGGTGGTGATGTTGTGGAGACGACCTTGAGCGTGATGGCGCGAGGAATGAGGCGTGGCGTTGGCGCGATCCCGTTCTGTGGATTTGAAGCCGGTGTGGGTTCGTGTGATAGTTTTCGACGTGGATTTGGCCATTTCGGCGCGTGAGATCTTCGGTGGAGGTAGGGGAATGCATACTCTAGCCATTTCCTACTTTCCCTCACGATTTCGAGCTGATAGGCGTGAATTTGAGCGGGTTTTCCATTTTTAAGGGAAAAGCATGTTTTTGAGGTGTGATGCGAAATCACCGTTCCAGGTGATGGTTTTTGATTTAAATGGAATAATTTGAACCCACAGCTTGTCGGGATTTGATTCGCACCAATTTGGCTATGTTTGGCCGTGATTTGGGGCCGGTATGAGGCCGAATGCCCACGTGAGTCATTTTGGGTGGATTTGAGGAAATTGACCATTTCTTGTCGTTTTATGATTTTCTGGATCTCTTCCGACTTGTGGAAGGTTTATATCTAGTCTATGTATGTTTCCCTGTCGTTCTGGGATGATTGGGGAGTAGAAAGACCGAGTTTTCTGCTTTCCTACGATTTTCGCATCGGTAGGAAGTAGCGATCGTACCAGAGACCGCTACTTGAGAAGCCGACCCTGGGAGGACCGCCATCTGTAAGAGATGGTCCTTGGGAGACCGCCATCTGGTTCTTAAGTGTTTTTAAGTCGATTTCGGGTTACGGCCTTGCGACCGACCGCAACTTAGTACTAGCGGCCACAAGGTGACCGCTATTTGGTTTTTAAGTCGGTTTAGGTCAGTTCTTAGTAGCGGTCTTGCGACTGACCATCTTCTGAAGTAACGGTCAGGCCAAGGACCACCACTAGGATGACTTATCGTGCATTTTTCGAGGCAACTTGGAGATGGCGGTCTGGCCGTGACCGTTACCTCTAGGAGACGGCCCTGTGAGGACCGCCACTTTCGAGAGGCGGCCTTGAGCAGACCATTTCCTGCCTGTTCAGGTTTACAAGTAGCGGCCAGGATGAGACTGCCACTTGGTTGGGCTGTCTGGTAGCGGCCAGAGGATGACCGCCACCTGTCCAAAGTGTTCCTTTTTGTTGGTTTGGTTTTCGGTTGATTTGACTTCGACCCCATGGTTAGCCCATTCTTCCGTGGATGTCTTGGACGTCCTATTAGGGCTGTGACCGTGATATAGGGTGTTCAGAAGTGCCGTAATTCTGAATTGTGTGCCGTGTTATTTTGAGAGTCATTATGGTCTCCGGTCAACCCGGATATGACCCAGTGGTTAACACGTGACCTCGTGAATGTCTCGGTTGTACCGTAGGGATCAAGACAATGTTTTGGGCGCTCGAGGTATTGTGTGACCTCGATTTGTGTGCCTATGTGGTTTGAGAGATTGATGATCCCTCATGTTCTGTGTTTCTCGTCATGTGGAATTGTGAGTCGGTTGAGCGACCTAGGGGCCGAGGACTTTCATTAATGTGTGGATCCGACTATTGTGTCCCGCTTCCATAACATGTTTTATTGTGGTCTTGGCTTAGGGACTAGGCTGATTAACGGTGTGTTGCCGTAATGTGCGACGATCTTGACCCGAGTCATGTGACTGAAGGATCATTGTGTTAGCTGGTCTAGTTGGCTATCTTGAGTCTGGCGGCTGTGTGTTATCTTGTGTTCCGTGGTACGTGCAACGGGTACGTGTGTGACCAGTCCGTACTTCATGTTTTGAGTCTCCGTGTCTAGTGAACCTCCACTAGTCGTAGCCTGACGACACTTTCCGTGTGTCGGCCCACCTAGGTGTGGTTGCAGGGCAGTTCCCGATAGAGATGATTTTTAGGTTGGTTGCCATGGGCCCCTTTGTCTTGCCGTCAGAGTCTGATGGGAGTGGAAAGCCGGCTAGAGGCTTGGCTCAAGACATTGAGCTGGTGTGTGCACACGTGGTCAAGGGCGTTGGACCAGCGCCGACGGGTGTAACCCTGACTAGTCACTCATTACTTGGTACTTGGTTCTTGTTCGGTGTCTCAATTACTGCATTCGAGGAGAGTGGGAGATACCCTAGGCGCAGTGTAAGACGTTAGTGGACGCATCTGGCTTTTCTTCTAGTGAAGAGGTACTTCTGTCACACGACGCATGATTCGTGGTTTGTGTAGCATACATGATAGTGAGATCGTGTATGTGTTGGTGCTTCTAGACCGTGTGGTCTAGAGTTGGGCTTTTGTTTCTGAGGACAAGCCTGCACGACTGGCATGTCGTGATGTGTCCATGCTGTATAGCCAGAGTTTCCTTGTATCTGTTCGGCAACTCCCGACTTTGTGAGATCGGGGTTATTCTTCTATTACAGTTGGGAGTTGTTTAGAGCGCCGGTGTTCTATCGGCAGCCGTGTTTTCATTCTATACAGTTGTTCCCCTATTTACTCTTTGTATTCCTCTCCTGCTTTACTGTTGTTGTTAGCACTGCTATTTACCGCTTTTGTTCATGGTGGGGATCCGCGGGACCCTACTAAGCCAATGAGACGAGGCTCACCCCTGACTTTTCAGGTGTAGCTATTCTTCCTCGTGCTTTGGAGGTGGAGTGCGGTGGTTCTTAGTTGCCAGCTTTTCCAACGTTGGGCTTCCCCCGACTTGAGAGTACGTTTCTGTTTTCTGTAGACTGTACTTTTCTTTGGACTAGACTCTATAGCTTTAATTTGTTAATTAAAAATGTAATTTTGTTTTTGATAATTTAGCAATCCTGATCATAGTAATTAATTATTTACTACTTTATCTGGAAGTTCAATGTACTCCATACACACTGTTTATCCCTTCAGAGCCTTACAGCCCTTGAGAGGGCTCTCATTATCCAAGTGGTATCGGGTTTACCTGGTATCCGGATGCTAGGTCGTCACACATGCCGTCCTCCATCGGCCTACCGGAGAAGGGAGGGAGAGAAGGAGAGAAACGTGAGGAGAGACGGAGAGAATGAGTGAAATGAGAAGAGAGGGGGGTAAGGGGTTGTTTAAATAGAAACTATTTTGGGATGTAAAAAAATATAGAAAATAAAAATAAAAAATGGGGAAAATAATCTCCATGTTCCTCAAAAAACGCACAACACGCCTGTAATGTTCCGAAGTTCGAAAACACGTCGGTTCACCCTACACAGGGGTCTGAAAGCCCGTTAGCCAAAAATCTGATTTTAATCGTAAAACATGATCTGGGACCCATGAAAGCGCTCCGAAATCCATGGATTCTGATCTCAAAAATCCAGGGCATTCCTGTTAGACACACTTCTAACATATAGGTTCCTCTTCTTCATTGCATTCAAATTGTCATTCACCATCCATAAATAATCATGCATCTCATGCCCATACTCACCACAATAAAAATAACTTACATGAGCTTTCACATTCATCTTGTGCATGAGATTAGCAAATTTTTGTTGATGGGCAAAGAATTTAACATTTCCATCGTGAAAATTGTTTCCTCTTTCGACTGATCTGCATTTTGACATGGTATGACCAAGTTTTTCGCAAAAATAATAGTAATAGGAATGTTTTCCTTTGACTGAATTTTTACTAACTGAATGAAATATTTCAGATGTGTTTTGGTAATTTGGAAATCTTCTTGATTTTTTAAAAATAGTTCTGCCCTTACATGTACTCATGTTATCATTTCTCTTTACCCTACAATTATCTATAACATGACCATGCAGTCCACAGTAAAAACAATAGGCATTTCTTCATTCTTTAAAAATAGATTTATCTCTGCATGCATTTAAATCATCTTTTTTCATGCGATTGCAATCACTCATCATATGTCCATGCATGCCACAGTAAAAATATGAAATATTCATTCGTTTCGAGGCATGGTATCTAACTTGAGAGTTCTTAGCATGCACATCAGAATTAGTAAACTTGTTTTTCTATTTTTGCAGCAAGTCCATTTTTGATTTCTGATTTTTATTCTATTTTTCAATTTTCTAAGAGGTTGTTTTATGGGTGAATTAGAGGTGCTGGCTACATTAAAGCTGTACACAAATGAAGTTAACAGTTTGTTCTCAAATGATTTTTTGTTAACAGGTGTGTAGCCTAGTTCTTCTCTTTGGAAATTGACTGTTGTCCCCAAAATCATGTCTTAGTTTTCTTTTCCTTTCACAAATTTTGACAGGGATACATTCAAATCTCTAATTTCATTTTCCAGCAAAGTGATGTGCAATTCGGAGCTAACAATTTCTTCCTCACAAATAGCAACCGTATCATTGAACATTTTATTCACTGTTTTATAACTTTCAATTTCTTGTTATAGGGTATGCACTTTTTCAGAATCATCAACAACCACACACTTCCCCTTTTTATATGCATGTAGTTTATCAATCAATAAATTATTTTGTTCTTTTAATTTTTCATTATTCTCAGCGAGTTTCTTGTTCACAATCAATTCATCAAGTAAATGTTGATCATTAGACATAGATTTCAATTTGTCCTTGAGATCTTTATCAATTTCTTCAAATCGATTAATCTTTTCAAGCAATGTGTCATTTTCTTTTTTAAAAGAAACAATGTGTTCCTTATGTATGTCAATATCAAACAAGAGACATTCATTTAAGTTTTTTAAATTCTACACATTTTTCATAAGAGGAGTTATCATTAAGATTATTTTCAAGTTTCTTTTTCAATTTTTTTATTTTTAAATTTTATTTTCTTGTACATGTCTAATAGTTCTTCATAAGCACCCATTAACTCTTCAAATGATACTTCATCAGAGTCAGAATTTACTTCAGTGTTTTCCACATTTTGTTGATCACTACTATTTACCACCAAACATGTATCCTCCATTTTTCCTTTATGAAGTTTGATCAGGTCGTCCCATATCTCCTTGGCTGTGCTGCAGACAGATACAAAGGGAAAGAAGTTAGGATCGACAGCAACTTTCATCATGTTCAGAACTTTAAGATTATCACTATTTTGGACCTATGTTCAGTAGACCATTTAGATTTATCTAATGGCAATTCATGAGGACCATGAGATATAAGATTCCACAATTTTGGATCAATGGAGTTAATGAGCACACATATTTTTCCTAACCACAAAGAGTAATTAGAACCATCAAAAAATTGTAGAGAATTCATTGAAAAATGTTTGGTAGATGGACACATGGCTAGAATTGCACTAGGATCTTCTCGGTAGATCATTATATCTAGGTGAAACAGAGCTAAGCTTTGATACCAATTGTTGGGTCCCTTAGTGCAAATGCAATCAAGAGGGGGGTGAATTGATTTCGTCCTATTTAAAAATTAACAAGTTGAAACTCAGATTGAGCACACAGCGGAATCTTAACAAGCTATAAATCCTTTTTCAATAGCATTCAAACTCAACAATTAAACAACATTCTACAAATAACCTGTGAATGGAGGTAGATGAAATGGAACAATCGCACAAGCAAACCACACAAAGACACAGTGATTTTTAAGGTGTTTCGGCACCACAACTGGGCACCCTACGTCCACCCCTCACCAAAACACGGTGAGACTTATGACTCTGTAAATCGCAGCAACACACACGGGGATGAACCCAAAAACACGCTACCACCGCAGCAACACACACGGGGACGAACCCCAAAATACACACACACATAGGGACGAACCCCAAAACACACACACACGTTGCTGAAACGTAGCCCATAGACACACACGCTATAAATCATAGCAAACTAGAGACACTCGGATGTGCACACCGCACAATCCGACCACACACTTCAAATATCTCAGTTAATACAAATATGTTCTATCAAATCAAGATCAAATAACACATGATTTTCATATCTAATAATAGAAAATAATACAAGAATAGTTTCCCCCTTTAGATGCCTCCGCCTGATGCTCAAATAGCCGCGAGGATGACCAGATGTTGACTTCTCCACTTCAGAAATTTTCCCTCCAAGTTAGGCAATTTCAAATGATAAACAAAGGATGTTTGACCAAGGAACCTGCAGCATTTTTACTTATCATGGGCTGGCTAGCAGAGAAGGACGTCCCTTTGACCAGGAAGATTTCTATCAGACAGAAATCCTACTGGTAGACTCTAGGAGAGTGGACAGCAGAGAAGGACCCTTTTCCCTAGATAGTGTACTGACAGATATTTTGTCCAAAAGATGGTTCTGATCACTTATGATGATAGGGACAAAGGTCATTCCTATGAACCTCCTCCAAACCTTGAAAATTGTGAATTTATAGGTTTGTGATCCATATTTTAGTCTTCTGGATGTCCTTAAAAAGTTGCAGAAGGTTGGGCAGTTTCTTCATACTTGGAGTCGACTCCAAAGTCTTGTGGAGTCGACTCGGCTTCTAGATTTCTCAACCTTCTAGCCTTGCGAGACATTTGTTATCCTCATGATTTTAACATCACTGGAGTCGACTCCAAAGCACAGTAGAGTCGACTCTTCTTCTTCATTTTTCACTCATGAAGTGTTGTCGCACATTCTTCACCCTTACCAAGTTATTTGTTACTCTTGTTGCCCATTTGTCACCACTTCCTACCTATTTTTCACCTCTACTTGACTTCAATAGTCGCCACTGTTTCTTCTTTAGTCTTGCGAGTTTCATCATCACAGGAGTCTACTCCAAGGCATTGTAGAGTCGACTTCTTCTTCATTCATTTTCACTCTTCCAGCCTTCTTACCCATTTGTCACTCTTAGCCACAAGAGCCGTCACCTTTAGTCTTTTTCCTCTTGTCTTGAACCGTCGTCTTTATCCATTTGTCACCCTTAGGTGTATATTATAAACCGTAGATGCATCATTTTTCACCCTTAAGGCTTTATTTTTTTCCCTTGTCTTCTTCAGCTGGCAAAAGACTTCTGGCTTACCTGTGTCGACTCCGAGGTCAGAATTGTTGACTTCAAGTTCTGACTGTGTTGAGCGTTAACTTTGACTAGAGTTTGACTTTTATTAGAGATACTTGACTACAGATGAAGTTTACTGGAGTCACCTTGATGGGGTTCACTTTGACTAAAGTGAACTTTGACTGGTGTTGACTCCGTCTTCAACCAGGATAGGTACGTCTTCATCTTCTTCCAGCTTATCACCCTTGTTGCACATATTTGTCAGCTATATTATCTATTTTTCACCCTTACTATGGCATTTGTCTCCATTAAGAAGTTATTTGTAACGGTTGTTGGCTTGTCAACTTGTTTGAAGCTCGCCCCTTTAGCTGCGTCGACTCTACTGAGCATTGGGTCGACTCCACTTGGCTTTTTCTTCTTCCCATCTCTTCTTCTCTCGTGCCAATCTATTTTTCACCCTTGTTGAGTTATATGTCAGCCTTATCTTCTATTTGTCTGCTTTAAGAACCTATTTGTCACCCTTATGTGCTTCAGCTGGCGGGTGGCTTGAGGTTGGCTGGAGTCGACTCGAAAGCTGTTTGGAGTCAACTTGCCTTCTTCATTCTTCAGTATTTTGGCTTGAAATCTTTACACTGCTTAACCTTGACATGAACTACAAGAGTGTTGTCATCATCAAATGCAATTAAGACTCAGTTGAATCATTTAATCAGACTTATAATGAGTCATACTCAGACATCATTAAAACCAAAGAATCATGTGATACCACACATGCACAACATTCTCCCCCTTTTTAATGATGGCAACTATAAGTCATTATAAGCACTTCTCAAGAGATGTAATCCTAAAATAGACAATGCATATGAGATAGACAATGACTCATCAAACCTTCTCCCCCTTTGCCATCAGCAAAGAAGGTTCAAAGTAAGGCCAAATACAAAAACATAAGATAAAAGAGTGATTCAAGGCCAGACACAAGCAAGCGAGCAGGTAGCCAGATGTTAAATGCCATGAGTTCTTGAGCACCCAAAAGCAAGAGTAGATTGTTAGGTCCCTTCAACTGTTAGGTCCCTTATTGTTAGGTCCCTTGTTGTTAGGTGCCTTGGCTTGGCAACCGTAGATCACACACATTGGCACTGGATGCCATGAGTTCACAGTACAACATTTATGCAAGATATTTGAACATAGAAAGATGATGCAATCAGTGAGCAGTTCTTCAGCCAATGAGCTGATTTGGTTTTCATGGTTTTTCAAATTTTTAGGTCTTTTTGGTTTTCAGATTTTTAATATGTTCTATGCAATGCATGGAGGAAAGAAATGCAGACCAACTGATTACATGAAGAAACCTGATGCCAATTGCTTAGAGAGATGATGCTTTCATAGCAGCCTGGAGCATAGATCAATCAAGAAGTCAATTTATCTTAAAAACAAATGCCAGAACAGCCAGATAGAAGTCTGGACACAAGGACCAGATTCAAGAAATCTTAGGATGGGAGTACTTCAATCCTGAAGCCAAATTCATAAATGCGGAGTTATAGATTTTTTAGAATCTTCAGTTATATAATTTCAATGACGAAGCCCTTATAATCAGATTGGTTTAAAACTGATGAGTTCTGAGTTTCTAAAAAAAAAGCATTTGAAGATTTCTGCATTCAAAAATTAATAGAAATGAACCAGAGTTACATGTGCAATGCTACGTTAGCGTCCTCTCATCCTACTCATTCAAATTTCATTAGCCCCTTTGAAAGAAACTACAACTAGTATTGAGGTTAAACATCTTATGAAGTTTCTGATTTTATCCATAGGGGGCACCAAATTCCGATTTCTCTTTTGATGCCAATCGTTATTTTTTTTTTCTATTTTTCAAGAGCATTCAGGTGGAGCATGCACCTTTTGACATGAGGATGCACGTTGATCGGACGCCGGCACCCCCAGTTACTTAGTGTAGCTCACCATTCTGCTTCAATTAGAGCAGAGGTAGCAAGGCACTTCATGACTTTGTCCACTCCACTTCATTGATGAAGGGACTCGATTTCTCAGTGAAACAATTGCCATTGCTCTGTCTTATAGCACTAAACTCAGGACACACCTTTTTACATGAGGATATATGTTTATCAGATGCCAATATCCCCGATTACTCAGCATGACTGTAGTTCATTGCTTTCATTGAGTGTAGCCTATTTTTTGAAATACAGATTGATTGATGTTTAAAAACAATACTACAATGAGGTTCCTCAAACAAAGATGCCTTTGTACTTAGGATAAACTTTCAGATTTCAGAATGCATAACAAGACAGGACATGAAACAATGGTTTAAGTCCATTAAGTCTGAATGCAGCAATTTTCAAGGAAGTTCAGTTGAAAACTCATGAACCCATAAATCTTAAACCAACAGTTTTATATCATGGGCAATCATGGTACTCCATAATAGAAGATTCTCCTTTAAGATGAGCTTTGATAAATGAACTTTAACAATCAGACCGAAGTACTCACAGGAGTTCAAAGCAGTTCTAGGAAATTTGGGGTTTCAATGAGATTAGCATTTCAGACCCAAGATGAAACATAGCCAATCATGAACATGATACAAGAGCTGATGAATACATGGAATGCACCTGGGTGGATGAGTGGAAAAAGACACTGAACACTCCTCCTGAGTATGTGAAGTAAGATCAGAGGTTGTAGCAAAACGTGAGCACTGATCAATTCGAAGATGAGGATTGAAGGAGTTGAACGGCTCGTCAGAAGACTTTGTGCGTCGACGCAGGGTTGACAGGAGGTCAACGCACACTATCCAGACAGAGGGCTGTTTTCAAGGGAAATGAACTGCGAGGTCGACCTGAGAAGTTTTTGGGTCGACCTGATCATTAGCAAGGAGGATTTTAATAGAGTTTCAAGATCTGATGGCATAGGATCTTGCCATATTTCAAAAACATGCAACAAACATTTTTTTAATTTTAACTTTAATTCTTCATGCAAGACAGTTAAAAACCACATGTCAAACATATGCATTCAAACATAGTTTTCCATTTGCTTGAAACTCAAACTTTTTTCTTTTTATCAAGAGTTCACTAGTCATGAGGCACACCACATCTAGTATGAATAGTTTGTCAAAAATGAATCAAGCTCCCCCTGAAAATATGCAATCATTTTAGATATCAACATGATGAATTTTAGACTGGATAGTATGCAAGCATGCCAATTGAAATTTCATGATAACTCCCCCTCAACTTGTGCATGAACTTCAAGATGCATTTGAAGGAATAACCAAGGGGTATGCAGCTGTTGTACCCAGATAGTTTCCCAACAAAATATTAAAGAATAAGGTTTCGGGAATTTTTTCGAACACCTTTAAGGCATGGACTACCCTGCCCCTCCTACAACTTGCCTGGCCCGACCAAGGGTCCCAACCAGCTAGCCGTGACATACGGTGACATCAATAATTGATTAGGATTACTCCCGATCGCTTAGTGGCGGGCTTTTCTCGCACTCTACACGGCCACCCGGGCCAACTTGGGGGTACCTCGACTACAAGCTGTGCCATGTGGCACCCAGCAACAAGGCTAGAGCCTACCCCAAGACACCTTCTTCCATCCCTCCAAGGTCAAAGGGAGACCTAACTAAGTCAACCACAGGCTTTGGAGGCCCGCAGCACGTGTATACGGCTCACACACGTGTGTCGGGCATTTCCCCGAACACCTTGTAGGCGCATGGATCCCAGCCCTTCTATAGCAAACCGTAGGCCAACCCGCGGCTCCAACATACCAGCCGAGTTCTACAACAACCCTCCAGCAAGTTGTTGCCACCCCGACCCTCAGACACGTGACGATGAGCCGTTTATCCTTAGCTCTCAGGCCAACCCCGGGCTACCTTCCCAACCTGCCATGTAACACGGCACACACAACGATGTCAGGCCCACGTACCCAAAGTGCCTCCTCCCAGCTCCCAGTAGCTCCTACCCTCAGCCCCAGGCCAATTTTAATGCCCCTCAGCCAGTTACTCAGGCCGTTTGACAACTCGAGATGTGTCGGGAATTTACTCGAACTCCTTGCGAGCTGTAACTATGACACGCCAACAATAGGCCCCCACGAGCCAATCCCAGCACCCTCGAGCACTCCGTCTTTTAAAGGATAATGTTAAACAATCCCAGAAGGCCGTCGGGGCCACCCCCTCGGCCACGGCTCACCCGCGGGGCAGGTTCGCCCCAAGACGCGGCCGCGCCCTAGGGAGGGCAAACCCCCTGGGGGCCGCGCCCTCCTCCCAGCCCAGGGGCCCAACGGCCATTCCCAGTCTCGGTCTCATGCAAAGTTCATTCAGCGTACCCGTGCATGGGAGGAGTCGCGAAGAACGAAGCCCGAGGTCACGCGGAAGCACGCGAGTCAACCTCCTCAGTCTACGAGCACAAGTGTCCAGCCGGCCAATTCAAGCCACGTATCTTTTTGTCCTCTTACTCTTGGTCAATGTAGGACAAAAATAGGGAAAAACTAGTTTTTATAGAGTGGGGACTGCCCCTCTCTCTCTCTCCCCCTTTGATCTACCTAACCCCCCACCCCGCAGGGGGGGAGGGTTTAGGCGGACCACCCTGACCCCCCCAGGCTGGTCCGCCTAAACCCCCATTAAACAAAAAGAAAGTTTATTATATAAAAAAAACAACCTCCAACCCAGCACCCAGTCCGCCTTAACCCCATGGGTTTAGGCAGACCAGACTGACTGCTCAGTCTGGTCCGCCTAAACCCTGGGTTTATGCAGACCATACCTGCCCCCAGGCCTAGTCCACCTAAACCCATGGCCAAAATAAAAAAAATCTTTTTTTAACAAAAAAAACCCAGCCTCCAGTCCGCGTAAACCCCTCCAGGGAGGGGTTTAGGCAGACCAGACTCCCCTGGTCTGGTCCGCCTAAACCCTCCCTCCCCCACTCCGTAACAAAAAAAAAGGTTTTTTCAAGGGTTTACCCGGACCAAGTTTAACCTTTAACTTGGTCCGCCTAAACCCTTCCCTGACCCTTCATCTTCCCCTATAAAATCCCCTTAGAAGCTCAAGGGGTGGGGCAATGTGATGCATGCAATCCAGCACGTACAAGATCACCCGGACGTAGGCATACTCACCTCCAGCGAGCAAGGATGGATGCAAGGAGCTCAGTGTGCACAGTTGACTTGTAAAATAGCTTATACACGCCGAGGGTATGTCGCTCGTACTCCCCTCACACGGTGTTTAGCCATGTCGCACAAGTACACTCCCGCTATACACAAGGTGTTATGACCACGAAAAATACACCCACCTCCCAGGTTTGCCCGCGTATGTCAACCTACGACTGCCACACATACTTCATGATGTCACATCTCCATCCGTCATGGGGTCGTGCCCGGCTGCTCGATCCGAGCCGGGCCCGGCCTTCGCCCAGTTACCAGCCGATACCCCCTCCAGCCACCCAGTATAGTCCTCCCTCAGCGATCCAAGCATGGCCCTTGCCTCGAGGAGAACCTCTGTAAAGCACGTGGGTATCCGCCTCATCACGCATTGACCCGGGGACCGACCCATATGTCGGGATTGTCCCGTGGCTTGCACCAGTTGTACTCTGGCCGCTACAGCCTACCTATAAAGCCCATGCTGCTCCCATAAAATATATTATCACCTGAATGCATGTCTTTGCATCCATATTCGGGTCCTAGCCTCTCCCGCACCACTCGGTGTGTGTGTCCAGTATCCCTGACCCCAGTAAACACCTCCCCATACAAACGCGAGCCCATAGCTGCGGAATGCTCCCTACCCTCCACCCATGGCTTCAGATATATACAAACTTCGCATCAGCATGGAACAAAGGTGTTCAGATTTAATCTGATGTAAATAAATAATGACTGCTTGTGATCAGTGGGGAATGATGTCCAGTACATGACTCCCCACAATCGCCTGCACACTCACACCTAGGGAACCTCCACTCTCTCCACATGTCACCCATTTCCCGAGCCCACGTGCCGCATCCTGGCGACACTCCCTAGTCAAACCTTGGTTTCAAAGGTGATTGTCGAGAAATCGACTGGCACGCCTGCATCCCAGCCTCATTTCCCCAAGTCCCGAAAACCTCCCGTGCCATTCGAGTCCCGCTTGACTTTCCGTCAAAGGAGAGTGCCCGGTACCACCGTGAGAGGCCTACAGTCATGAAGGAGGATACCCGAGATACATCAAACTCCCATATTTTCCTTTCCCGCCGTGTTCATTCCCTCATCCGGTCACTGGCCAACAAAAAAACCCGCGCGCGCCACACAACAAAGGATGGCACGCCTGCTGGAACGTCTCCCGCCTTCCTTCTTCTTACGGAAGAGAAGCCTGTGCCAACCCTGAAGCCCTGGTACCCTTTTCCTGTCCTTACAGGAGAGGTAGAGGAGGGTACTCGGGCGCATTTCCTAGCAACTTCTAGCTCACGTTCCAACCATCGGACCGCGCTTGGTGACAATCAACGACAGTTGCCTCCACAGCATCCAGCACTCCAGCAACCATGCCGGTCGTTACCTACGGTCCCATCATCATCGCCACCCATGCGCAGGTGGGCTACTTGGTGGTACTAATCGCCTTTGGCAGCTTTGCCCCAGTTGTTGGGTCACCCTACTTCCTGGGCGTGGTCCCCGTGGTTGCTCCGTAGCAACCCCCATCATGCGTGCCTGCCAGCGCGGTCGACATGCAGCAGCTACTTCTAGCATCAGCGACTCGCTCGAGCGTGGGGCTCGGGCCTTCCATCACTGGCCCCTATGGGGGTCCCAGATCAGTCCCTGTCCGGGCAAGCATCAGCCCCCGGGCCCAGTCTCGGTCGACTACCAGCATGGGCCCCGCACCCCAAGCTTCGGCCACCGTTACAGCATCCCGCTCGGGGCTCCAACCCCGAGCCCCAGTTAAGCCGGCATCTGGCACAGGTTTCTACCCCAGGGTGCCTGGCTTTCCAGCACCCCGTTCGGGCCTTCGGATCCGAGCCTTAGTCGAGCCAGCTCCCCACATGGGTTTCCCAACCCGGGGGCAAGGCTCCCCAGTACTCTGCTCGGGTCTTTCGACCCGAACCCTTAAAGAGCCATCGTCCGGCAGCGATTCTCAACCCCGAGTTCGAGGCTCCTCAGCGTCCAAACCGGGCACACAACCCCAGGATTTTGCAAGGTTGGTCCCCAATGTGGAATCTCTAAGTCAGGCTCTGAGCCTCTCAGCTCTACAACGGGGTTCTTCCCCTTACCATCCAACAACGCCGACTCCAAGCACAAGATTGCCCCTATGGGATGCAGCAATTCCCATGTCGGTCGTGGGCCCTTCGTCCCACACTACAACTCCGCCAGCGCTCGGTACAGGTTCACAACCTCGGGTCACCGTCACCTCAGCACCTTCCACGACGTTGCCTCTCGGTGCAAGAGTGTCATGTCGAGCATCGACAAGACTTCTATAGGCTCGGGCGAGAGCTTACACCCAAGCCGTCCGGCCATCGGCACCCGATACGGGTCTCGTACCCTTGGGGCCGATCCCAGTATTTTCAACTGACAGCCTTATGCAGCCAGCAACCATAGGCCGGGTCTTATCGATCTATCACCTCGGGGCAGGGTCTTCCTCGACTCCCCAGAAGAAGTGTAGCCACGGCCGTAAAGGTAGGTGACTCGCCACTGCGACCAGTAACTCTGGCAAGACTATTCTTGTCGGCGACTTGTGGATTCGCCTCAATAGGGGTGAACCAATCATACCCCAGGAACGGATCATCCCTATGGTTCCCACCTCCAACCGTTTCGACCTCCTATGGAAAATGCGAGAGGACAAGGGAAAGCTCAGAGGAGCGGGCGCCCCGGTAGCAGCCCGGGGGCACCCACACCAGCCCGATATACGAGGTCCCAAGTCCCGTCGGAGAAACAGCGACAAGGGAGACCAGTAACCCAACTTGAGAAGAATCTAGGTCACCTTGGAAGAAGCCCAAGCCGTTCGGAGGGCGTGCCTTTGAAACCCCCTGCGAGTGCTCAAATGTGGCGTCATGCAAAATGTGGCTGATTCCACAACGGTAGTGTCTGACGACGCCCAGTCATCCAATGTCTCTTGCCTAAGTAAGCGGAGGCAAAGACGGGCCTGTTTCGAGGCCCGCCAGTAACCCGTCCAGAGTTCCCCTCAGGCTGACATTGGGATGGAGGCTCCTCTGCAACGCACCTCGGTCTTTGACAGACTGGGGGCACCCGTCCACCCTAAGGAACATCCCCGGAGGAAGCGGAAGGCCCGGTTCATCAACGACGCAGTTAGGGTGTTCATGTGCTATGCCACCGGACACCAACCTGACACCCAATCTAACGATCTTAACCAGCCCCTGGCCCATTTCAGGAGGATGCATCATCAGACCCAGTCGTCTGCCTTGACAGGTCACATTGGCACTTCAATTGGACAACAGGCATCGGAATGTGCCGAAGAAGTTCCAACCAAGGACTGTGACGCTCCTATCAACACAGAACCGATCAACAATGATCCTCCCGTGAACGAGGTTCAAGAGGTGACCCTCGAGACTCTCGTGAAGGAGAACTAGCATTTGAAGGCCCTCCTGCAAGACCACCTTCAGGAACGAGACCTTCATCCTCAGCCACCTGCTAGGCCTCCGGCCGAAGCACCCGCCCTGTGAGGTGGGCACGATGGTGTCAATACTTCAGCGGTGGCTACTCGAACCCTGACAGCAGCCAGGTACGGCATGCCCTGTTGACACCTAAAATATGTCAGAAGAGATCATAGCAGATTCACAGTTCTGAAGATCAGTCGAGGGCACGGCTCACGTACCATCCCTGGAAGATCTGAGAGTCTGAACAGAAGAAACCCACTACCCCTATCATGTTGTTCGACTAAAGCCGTTTGTGGCTAGGTCGCTGTCCAGTACTGCTGTCATTCAGATAGTCAGGCTGATAAAACTATACCAACATTCAGGCGACCATCCGCCTGCTGAAATAGATGTTCAGACATCTCTGATTCTCCGAAGAAGGGACGCATAATGCCTCGCACGTGTTATGAATGCAAGGTGCAAACAAGCCCCACAGAGTCTTGATATGCATATGCCAAAAGCCCCACTGTCGAAAGGAGTCCACCAAGTGGATCCTGGACCGAATGGGCCGAACGACAAGAGAATGGGCCAAGCCCAAATATGAGACCCGACGCGCTGATGACTGGCACGCCGGGAGGATGAGCCTGGCGCGCCGGGAAGTGCACGCCGAAAGGATGAGGGCCTGGCCTCTATAAGAGGCCTGCCCTTCGAACAAAAAAAAGGAGAGGGACAGAAGAAGAAAAAAGAGGCAGTGCAGGAGAAGGAAGAAAAAAAGAAGAAAGAAAGGGGAGTGCTTAGCCACCGGAGAGAAAGAGGGGGTTCGCGAGCCCTTGAAAGAAGCTGAAGAAAGAAAGAAAAAGGAGAGAGGCAGAGGCTCGAAGAGGGATCCAGGTGGGAGTGCCGGGCGCCTACAGCTCTTTCTCTTTCCCCTCCCTATCTGTTTGAATTTCTTTTGTATTTCTGATTTCTAGCATCTTTGCTTCAATAGCATCGAATGCCAATGTAACCCTGCTTTCATGGATTAGGCCTAGATTTCTTTCTCCGTTGAGTCAGATTTCTTTCTCTTAATTAGCAGGCGTGTAAGTCATCTGGATGAAATGAAGAATGAGAGAATTGGTTGAATTCCGCCCTTTCAATACCTTCTTCTTTCTGTCTCTGCATCCGAGGTTCGATATATGCTAAGGATATTGATAACTAGGCGTGGTTTATCGTTTGGTTTTCTAATTCTGCTGAAGCATCCTCGCTACTATTATTTATCATCTCCCCCCTCCAGTCACATTTCGAGGGCCTGAGACAGTCTATCTCATGGTTCCTCGTATGTGAGAAGGGGGACGTGGTTCATGGATTTCTGTCCGTGGTTCTGCTCCCAATGAGGCCCAGAGGAAGGGTGTTCCCCCAAAGTCTTCCCCCTCCGATCATCCAAAACAGTCGGATTAAACCTCTCTCTGAACAACTCCCAAAACCCAGTTCTAAGACCTCCTTAAAACCCTTGCTGAAAGCCTCCCGACGCCGGTGTCTCCCGGCGTGAGTTTCGCGCCGGGAACTCCCCACGCCGTTTGGACCTCCCTGTCGTGCCGAGTCTATCTAGCTTCCGTGCCGAAACCACCCCCCTTCTCTGCGTCGATACCCTTACGTCGTCTGGCCATCCTGATGCCTTCGTCATCACAGCAAGCCATACAGACCTCGTCCACCATATACTCTCCTCGTGGGTGTGCATTGCCCTTCCTTTTGGCCTTACGGGAGCTATATCAAAGGGGTTAATTATCCCCCTACATCATGTAGCCCCTTAAACCACGGAGTCCTGCCATTGCAGGCTTTCCGATGGATTGCATTGGAGATATTGCAATAAAGGGGGGTGAGGTCTTATATGACTCAGACCCTTGAATCACGGGCTACGCCCGGCTCTCGTTTAAGGTTTCCACTCCGGCACTCGTGAGTGGATAGCCCATAATATTCTCTTTGCATACTCCCAAAATAAGGGGAGATGCTGCCAAAATTCGCCAAGAGCTTTACCCTATCATACTGTTCCATCGGAATTGCATATTTAACCCCTCAATGTGGCGGGAGCCTGAGCTATATCATCTCATGGCATCTTGCCATCGCAGAGGACATATCTCCGTGCTAATGAGCTCTTTGGACCCTCTCTGGGAATGAATCCATCCTCATCTCCCATCATCCCCATTGAATGCCCTGAACAAGCCCTCATAAGACCCTCTGTTGAAATCAATAAAACCCCTCTCGGCGGCACAATCCTCCCGGCGCGGCGCGCCGAGACCAACCCGCGCCAGATTGTTTGGGGCGCCGAGTGCCCTTGCCATGGCGCGCCGGGACCCGTCGTGTCGATTACCTCTTAACCTTTCTTCACGCCGGGAGCATGCTGTGTCTAATGCCTTCCCCACTTCATCAAACCCAAACATAGCCTAAATTCATTGTTCCATCACTATCAACTTCCGGGTTAGTCTTCGTTACCTTACGAGGAAACTATGGCTCTTCACCCAGGTCCATGGGAGATATATTAATGGGAGGTTTCACCCCCCCTACATTATACCGAACCCAACATTCCTTCGGTCACCTCGCTAACCCTCGGAGTTCTGCCATTGCATGTCCTCCAATGGTCCTTTAAGGGGAATATTAATGAACGGCGCGATGGTGCACACTGCCCCGTCAGATTTGGATCCTTCTTGGACCCAGGGCTACGCCCGATTCTCTTTTTGGTTTCCACTTCGGCTCTCCGTAGATGGATGTCCTATATTCCCATTTGGCACAGTCCAAAGGGAGGGGACATGCTGCCGAATTTGTGCTATAACATCGTTATTGCACCTCGCATATCGTGGTTCCTCGTGCATGCCTGCATCGACCCTCGGGTATATTAAATGGTGTTGACGGAAGGTCGGGTTATGCCCAACCAGAAGTCTCCATTATGCGCGATGGTGGTCCTCTGACCCACGTCCTCCGCCACGTACCAAGGGTCCATATTTCGATGAACTATGCATCCCCTTTATGATAAACAAATGCATCCTGCATGCCTTCGTCACGATGACCATGTAGCTCTTTTCATTCTGGCTTTGACAGCCCGCTATCTCGACAATTAATCAAAGGTGTTCCCTCCTCGTGGGGGATGTAATTAACGCCATAACCTTTATGGTATGGCGGACTGCTGGTCCCGACCGAACCTCACATTCGCCCGACACGGGTCAGAACGAGCGCATAACAAAATCATCACTCATGTGACTGGCACGCCCGCGTTGTCAATCGGTCTGCTGACTACCAGTTAGTCAAATGGCTGATCGATACGTGAAATAAGACATGTATACATATACATATATATATATACATGAGATAAAAAGAGACAAGACGATCGATAAAAAAAAAACGTCGCAAACAAGTCTGGCACGCCCGGTGGGACCAGTGTCACCTTTCATCTCTTTGCCGAGATATCAGGGCTTCGAAGCCCTCTCAAAGGCTACTGATTATTTCCATGTTTGTCTTTGCAGGTAGATCAATGACGATCCACGGGATAACTGGCGTCGATTTCGATCATTCGATCGTTGCTGGACACGCGCAAGGGTACCTGGCGGTACCCATGGAATTCGGCAGCTTCCCTGCTGCTGTAGGCTTCCCCAACTTTTTGGGGTTAGCCTTCGTCGATATCCTGGAGGTTGAAGCCCCAGAGCCTGTTAAGGAAGTCGCAGAGAAGATGGAGCCTCTGAAGGTTCCCTGCTGTGAAGACTTGCTTGAAAGCCCGGCCCCGGCTGCTAGCTGCTTGGTGCACCACGTCATACATGGGACCTACCCCAGTGTCACTAACAAACACCCAGGAGGACGCCAGCGTCGTCAGGTCCGCCAGAATGCTGCTGCAATCACCGGAGCCCTATCGCAGTCCGGGAAGTCTATGCTTGTTGGAGGCATGCGCGTCTTCCTCGACGGACGCACGGCCCGGGTGACCCCAGACCGAGTAATCCCCAACATCCCTGTCCGTAATACCTATCAAGCTCTCGCTGGAAGGAGGGCAGAAAGAGAAGAAGCCGGCCCCTATGGCCAAGGAAGCTCGGCACTCAAGCCGAAAAAGTTCAAACAGGTGTGGGTTCCCAAGCGGACCCGACCTGCCTACCATCTAGCACCCATCCGCCGCCGTCCTATGAACGACGAGGCGGGAGTGAGAAGAGAAAGGGGCTTGCCCCCGAAGAATGAAGAAGAAGTGGTTGCGGATTCTCGCGCCGCAGAAGTTTTCGGGCTGCTGCCCGCCAAGCCAACGTCCCAGTCACGGGATGAAGATTCCAACATCCGGCCGACAGAGCTCGGCTGGCCTATATCCCTCCTGCCGGAGGTCGACAACTATCCCCCATACTCTACCAAGAGCGGGGTCAAGAGGAGGTAACCTGTCTGATCAGGAACTACTTTCGAGGGCTGGGCAACCCCTCGCTGGGTCAGCAACGACTGATGCAGACAGTCGCCACTGACGAAGACTATTTCCCATCAGTGGCGGATGAAGAAGATATGGAAGATAGAATGATGGTGTCGTCAGTCGACGATAATGGGTATGATGACGGTTTTGAGATCGAAGCCGACGAAGCCTTCCCCGAGCGGGAAGAAAAAAGAAGAGTTTCTGTGTTCGAGAGGCCGACCTTTCCGCAACAAGCCAGACGGAGGGTCCATCGACAGAGAAGGAGGATGCAGGTCTTTACTTGCAACATGGCTGGTATATCCAGCCGATATGGGGAGCTTCCTGAAGACCCCCAAGAACTGGCTCAAGTGGCCGTACGGCCCGGGCCAGCTACCTGCAGAACAGAAGCGGCAAGAGAGCTTCTGATGATCATGAGAGGGAAACAACCCCAAGTCTATCCCCGCTGTGATGATAAGGCCCCCGTCTTGACCGCTAATGTGGTGACGACGGAAGAAGAAGACGACGTCCTCCTCGACATCCTGCCTGAGGGTACGTCCTGGGAAACAACAGAGGGTATCCCCACCACTATAGATCCATCAGTTCTGATGCTGCTGCAAAAATATAAACGAGAGATAGATTCTCTGAAGAAACAGCTGATGGAAAAGACTGAGCATTCGTCAGCTTCTAAACCACCCGAAGTCCGGGGTGAATCATCCCGGGGAGCGGTTCGTCGTGACGACCCTCCACCACTCTATACACTGTCCCAGCAATCAGATCCAAGCATGGCGACAGCACAACAGCGGTCGCCACAGCCTCAGCCGCTGCTACCTCCGGTGCTCCCCCAGGTGCATCCGACACCCCCGCTGCTGCATCCTCCACAGGCGACCACCCTGGTCACCCCGTACCTGCAGCCAGCGCACTTCTATCCGGAGCCAATCGACCCCACGGTCGTGAACCGGATGATGGTGGAAAGGATGATCGAGCTGAAGCTCGCAGAGAAAAGTGAAGGCGACTACGTCGCATTCGATGCCTATCGGGTGCCCTACCCACAACACCATGTGGCTAAACGACTTCCCTCAGGGGTCAACAAGCCGCCCAAATTTGACAAATTCAACGGGAAGGGGTCCCCTAAAGAGCATATTGCATATTATATGACCGTTATGGGTGATCTGGCCACCGATGAGTCATATCTGTTGAAGTTCTTCGGGTCCTCGCTGACGGGGCTCGCATTCGATTGGTACTCTAGTCTCTCGGCCGGGTCAATCAGTGATTGGTCGGATATGCAGAGAAAATTCAGAGAAAGATTCCATGTCACAGAGAGGGAGGTCACAGTGGCCGAACTCTACTCAACAAAATAAAGGGCAGATGGGACAGCACTTGATTACATTAAGAGGTGGAGGAACCTCGGAATGAGGTGCAAGCGGCCCCCGCATCAGGAGGACGCTGTGCAAATATGCAAACAAAACCTCAGAAGGGAGGTCCTGGAAAAGATGATTGGTATGGAAATACGGTCGTTCGACCGGCTGAATAATGTGGTGGCTGAGGTGGAGGCTTTTCTAGCCAAGCCTGTCCCGGCGTCAACTCCCAGCACAGTCCAGAAAGGCAAGGCTGCGGAACGGCGCCCCACACCTAAAGAAGTGAATGCGCTTGATATCAAGGCGTTCGAACAACAGAAGGAGAAAGGCAAGAAAGCGGCTCCCCTGCAACCTGCAAAAGCTCTAGATGATAAAGAAGGTCCTACGCTGAGGGACAAAATGAAGAAAGCTTATTCCTTTCCAAAAGACAAGACCCGAGTCTTGTTCGACTGGGTAACAGAATACAGCATGGTCACTCTGCCTGAGCCAAGGAGGCCGGAGGACCTGAAAAGAAAAGACAGTCCAAGATTCTACCCCTACCATCAGATGTTGGGACATCCAATTGAAGACTGCTATGTTTTCAAAGACGTCATCGAAGGGATGGTGAAGAAGAATGAGATAGAGCTGGGAGAGTACAAAGTAGACCCTCCTCAGCCACATGAAGCCCCTTTCAGGAGGGCAGCAATCAACATGGTCTCCCTCTACCAGGCATTACCTGAGGAGATCTCTGAAGCAAGCACACGGAGCACCTACGAAATCCATTTCTTGGAGCCCGTGAAAGAACAGCAGGGGTGGCAGCAGATCCCTGTGAGGCACAAGAAGAAGAGGGCACCCCGCCCAAAAGAGGGGGCACATATCCGTGGCATTACACCCCGGCCTGCTCCGCCAGTGGTAGCACCCATATGGGTCACTCCACCTACAGCTGTCAAAATACATACACCTAACAGGAGGAGACAAACTCCGCTGCCAGTAATCAAGGAAACCAATCCTGGAGTCCTTCGACAGCAGCACCTGATTGAAGGGCTAGATGAATATGTGCAGCCCGAATTGAAACCTCTGCTGGTACGGGACCACGTCCCATGGCAAGAACTGGAACAACTCTCACTCAAACAGGTGGAGGAAGCTCAAGCAGCACCCCCTGAAGAGGGCAGTCTGTTCTGGGGGCAGGCACCCGCAGAAACCAAAAAGAAGAAAAAGCAAAAGAAGAAGAAAAGAAAGGCCGCTGGGGCCCATAAAACACAGGTTGTCTCCTGCAATACCCTGTCAGCACTCTTCAACCTACCCGGAGAAGAGGAAGAAGAAGAAATTTGCTTCGCACCCCATGCTGGGGGAGGCAAGGCCGAGGCCGCAACTACTGCACATGCCACTCGGTCAGGCCGAAAATGGGGGCGCCAGCCACCACCCAATCACAACATTATGTTCAGAGGGGAGCAACCCTACAAGACACCTCCGTCGGAAGTTAAGGGAGTCCAAATCCCTCCTCCGTCAGGCCTATACAACAAGAGTGGGGGCAAGGCAGTCCCTTCATTCCTTGAATTTTTGAAGATGTCAAAAGGGAAGCAGCCTTGCCAAGATGCTAACCCTACATCCGGGGCCATTCACCCAGAGCCAGCGCAATCTACTGAGGATGCAAATGCAGATGGGGCTTGCCCTACAGCAGCTAATAAAGAAAACCCGACAGCCGGTGTCAGCCTAGAGGGTGCCGAGTCCGAGAAAGATGAAGCAGGTCCGTCTGGACCCGCAAATCAAAACCTCCCCAAGCCCAGATGGGCTGAAGAGATGAAGCTCTCCAATGTCTGGGCTGGGAGCCGAATAATGAAGTTGCTCAAGAAGCTCCCTGCTCGATTTACGATCTGGGAAATTCTCTCCTTAAGTGAAGAAACTCGATAGGTGATCATCACTGCTCTGCAGACGCCTGCTCATTTTGAAACCTGCATAGCTGAGACTATACCAGAAGCCAGTATGACCTTCTCTCCAGAAGACATGCTACTACCTACTGCCAGCCACAACAGGCCGCTATATATGAAAGGTCATCTGAATGGAAGAGAACTGAACCGGATTCTGGTCGATCCTGGTGCAGCAGTCAACATCCTGCCATACAGAATATACGAGAGGTACCACTTTAATGTGCATCTCGAGAAAGTCGGGGATATGCGTATCGCTGGCTTCAACCAAAAATGAGAAGTATCTATGGGAGTGGCGGAGTTCGCACTGACCTTGGCAGATTTCACTACAACGGTGCAGTTTCATGTCATTGACTCTCGCACCTCCTACAAAGCACTGCTCGGCCACCCATGACTGCATGAAAATATGGTGGTGCCCTCCACGCTCCACCAGTGCATCAAATACAGCCTCCAGGGGAAGGAGGAGAGGATATTTGCTGATATCCACCCATTCGAGGTGTTTGAATGTCATTTGGCAGACGCCAACCTATATACAGGGTCTCCCCGGAAGGTTTCTGAAGCTGAAGCCCCCGTGGGGGCCTCGAAGAATAAATCGGGTGACGGTTGGTATCCACCACCACCGCGCGGATATGTCAAGCCGAAGGTGGTCTCGCACATCACAACCTCTGGAGATGTCGGCAGGGTAACACCCCCAGCAGTATACCCCAAAGCTAAGGAAGTGCAGGTCGATCGACAGCACGACCGCATCAGAGTCCCGGCCGGCCTCACTAAGCCAGTCTCTGGCCTCAGCAACCCTACTGTCGAACCTTTCAAAACTTGGGAGGTGACACAGGAAGATGGACCCAGCAGCTCATTCTATATAGCTGAGGAGCATCCCACTCAGGAAGACACAGACTGTAGCCTCCCTGAGGATCTAGCCAACCCACGGGTTCCTATTCAGGGCTTGGCATTTACAACTGATCGAACGGCCAGGATGTTTCAAAAGCAACACATCCCTCCCAATCAGTCTCAAAAATGCAAGGAAGCTTTCCAGAAGATGTGGTATCCTGCAAATCTGGATAAGGAAATGAGACGTGTCTCTCAACATCCAGGGTTGGGCTTCACCCTGGAGGAATATTATTACAGTGGGCGGTACGAGGTGGATACTATCTCCGCCTTCTATCCCACTGAAGATAGCTCTCTGGGGGCAACCTTTGATGAGTATCCGGAGGAAGCCGAATATCTTGAACTGGCTCAGTCCCAAAATCAAGCAGCAGAAACCTCGGCCCCTTGCCGATGCTGGGAGCAAGTTCATCCTGAAGAAGAGGCCTTTCAAGCCGAATTTGATACGGCTAGCAGCAGCGAAGCCGAAGACATTCGAGAAGTAGGAGTCTCTCCCTCTACAGGGGTCCTACTAATGACAACTTCAACAACCTTTCTGCCAATCAGGGAAGCCTTGGTCAACTCCAATCAAGGGGAGCCAGCTACCAGGAAAGAAAAAGCTACTTCTGCGGAAGATACAACTGTCCCAGAAGGCGAAACTTCCTCAACTTCTGCTGCAAAAGCAGCATGCTGTCTGGGCCTGGCAGTGAACGGTTACCAGCCTGTCTTGGCTGTAATCTCATCTGCAAACACCAAGGCTGCTCTTTCATCCTTGGAAGCTGCAACGGCAATGGATCTGCTAATAGAACAATCCACTCAGCCGCTAGCACAAGAGATCAAGAAACCTCAGGAAGCTCTGGCGGTATCTAACGAGGAAGTCGAAGTACTCGACCCTCAAGATGGTATTCCAGACTTCATTGACCTCCAACCGGCACCTCCGGAGATAGAAGACGGAGGCCAAGCCACAGTCGATGAACTGATAGAAGTCAACCTGGGAGATGAGAAGGACCCTCATCCTACCTTCCTCAGTGCCCAACTATCCCCAGAAGAACGGGAGCTGTACATTCAACTACTGCTGGAATACCAGGATTGCTTCGCCTGGACTTACAAAGAGATGCCAGGTCTAAGCCCCGCTGTCTCACAACATGAGCTGGCAATCAACCCTGAAGCCGAGCCGGTGAAGCAACCACCGCGGCGCATGAGGCCAGAGCTCATCACCCAAATTTGTGCTGAAGTCGACAAGCTCATTGATGTGGGATTTGTTGAAGAAAACCAGTACACTACATGGCTGGCGAATATCATCCCCGTGAAGAAGAAGAATGGACAGATCCGGATATGTGTCGACTTCCGAGATCTAAATAAAGCCTGCCCTAAGGATGACTTCCTGGTGCCGATAACCGAGGTCATGATTGATGCTACAACCGGCCATGAGGCCCTATCATTCATGGACGGGTCTTCCGGCTACAATCAGATTTGGATTGCGAAGCATGACCGAGTCCATGCTGCTTTCCGAACTCCTAAGGGCATTTATCATTACAAGAGAATGCCGTTCGGACTAAAGAATGCTGGCGCAACCTATCAGCGCGCAATGACCAAAATATTTGATGAACTGCTCTACCACAAGGTCGAGTGCTACATAGATGACCTGGTGGTCAAAACCAGAAGAAAAGAAGATCATCTGCAAGACCTCCGGATTGTTTTTCAGAGGCTGAGGCAGCACGAGCTAAAAATGAATCCTATGAAATGTGCGTTCGGAGTGTCGAGCGGAAAATTCTTGGGCTTCATCGTCCGATACCGGGGAATCGAGATAGACCCCGCAAAGATCAAGGCGATTCAGGGGTTACCTCCGCCAAGGAACATCTCCGAGCTGAGATCACTACAGGGCCGTTTGGCTTATATCCGGCGTTTGATTTCCAATTTGTCAGGGCGGTGCCAGTCTTTTCACAAGTTGATGATGAAAGATGTCCCCTTTTATTGGGATGAAGATTGCCAGGCAGCCTTCGACAAGCTAAAAGACTACCTGAAAACTCTTCCAGTGTTGGGCGCACCGGTGAAAGGATGACCATTGATACTGTATATAGCAGCTACATATAATTCTCTGGGGGCAATGCTGGCCCAGAATAATGAAGAAGGGAAAGAACAAGCCCTCTATTACCTCAGTCGGAGACTGGTTAGAACTAAAGAGAGATATACTTATATTGAGAAGATCTATCTGGCGCTGGTCTTCGCAGTTAAAAAGCTCCGACACTATATGTTGTCGCATGAAATCAGTTTGGTATCCAAAGAGGATCCCCTGAAGTACATTATGTCTCAACCGGCCCTCAAAGGCCGCCTGGGCAAATGGGCCGTAATCCTTATGGAGTTTGATATCTCCTACGTGCCGCGCAAGGCCGTCAAGGGCCAAGCTATTGCAGACTTCTTCGCTGAGCACCCAGTGCTCGGGGATTGCCCGTTGGAGCCGAACTTCCTGAAGATGAAACCCTAGAAGCCGTGCAAGTACAGCCCTCTTATGGCAACTATACTTTGATGGCGCTTCCAGAATTGACACCTCTGCCACCGGGTCAGCCAGGGTTAGAGCAGGAGCAGGCATAGCCCTGAAATCCCCAGAAGGAGAAGTGGTGCATACACCCTGTTCCATAAACAAGCAATGCACAAACAACGAAGCAGAATATGAAGCCCTGATAATCGGGTTGCAAATTACTCTGTCCATGGGAATTCAAATGCTGGAAGCATTCGGAGACTCCATGCTAGTTATAAAACAGCTGGAAGGAGAGTTCGAGGTGCGAAAGCAAGAGCTCCTCCCCTATCACCAGTTGGCAACTCGCCTGATGTCAAGATTTTACTTCATCAGCATCAAGCACATCAACCGAGGCCGGAATGCTCAGGCGGATGCCCTCGCTAAGCTGGCTAGTTCATTGGCGGTCCCGCCAGACACAAGCCTGAATATAACAGTGATCAACCGCCGACAGGTCCCCAGCGTGACAGAGGTCCTGACCGACGAACAAGAAATGGAAGTAGCAGTCATCGAAGGGGTTCAGCAGCCCGATTGGCGAGAGCATCTCCTGCGCTGGTTTCAACACTAGCAACTTCCAAAAGAAAAGGAACAGAGGATGAAGCTCCTAAGGATCAAGGATTCTTACGAGATAAGAAGCGGGACCCTGTTCCGAATTATGGCAGATGCCCGAAGGAAAGTCCTACTCCGTTGCTTGTCTTCAGCAGAAGCAGGACATGTGATGCAGGAAGTCCATGCAGGATCAGCTGGAGCACACCAGGCTGGCCCGAAAATGAAAATCGAGATAAAGAAGCTGGGTTACTATTGGCCCACTATATTTGATGATTGCTGCAAGTTTTCCAAGGCTTGTCAGAAATGTCAAGAACATGCTAATGTGGCAAGGAGACCTCCAGTGCCACTGCATCCCACTCTGCTGAGCTGGCCATTTGCTCAGTGGGGCACGGACGTAGTAGGGCCGCTGCCAGCATCTTCATCAGGGTGCAAATACATCTTAGCAGCTACAGACTACTTCTCCAGATGGGCAGAAGCAGTAGCACTAAGAGATGTGACGAGAGAGCTAGTTGCAAGATTCTTCCGGCAAAATGTAATATTCCGGTTCGGAATCCCCAGCCGAATCATCTCTGACAATGGCAGTCACTTTAAGAACCAGAAGGTTTATTGGCTGGCCGACAAATACAAAATCGACTGGAGGACATCTTCCCCCTACAACCCTCAGGCCAACGGACTCGCAGAAGCCTTTAACAAGACACTGTGCACGTTGCTGGCAAAGACTGTCAAGTCTAATAAACAAGATTGGGAAGAAAGGATGTACGAAGCACTTTGGGCCTATTGTACTATCTACAAGACCCCAACTGGCTATTCCCCCTTCTCCCTTGTCTATGGGTCAGAAGCTGTGGTGCCAATTAAGCTTGAGGTTCCATCATTGTGAGTTGCCATCCAGCACGGACTAGTCAATGGTGAGCAGACCAATGCAGAAAGAAGATTGGAAGAGCTCATTGAGCTCGAAGGAAAATGCCTCCGGGCGCAGCAAAACATCCAGCTCTACCAAGCTCGCATGGCCCGTGCTTTTGACAAGCTAGTCAAGGGTCGAGAATTCAAGAAAGGAGACCTGGTAATGGTCAAAAGAAAAGAAGTGATGGCCTCCAACCCCAAAGGGAAGCTGGTCGAAAACTGGGTCGGGCCGTATATCATCCGCCGAGTATATGAAGGGGGTGCCTACGTCCTGGTAGACCACAAAGGGGTTATCCAGTTCTCTCCCCTCAACGGAATGCATATTAAGCTGTATCATGCAGCGCAGCCAACATTCCCCGAGTAATCAGTTGGAATACCCCTCTCCTTGGTTTAGTGGCACTCCGCCCTAACCGAGCTACCATCCCTTGGTTTAGTGGCACTCCGCCCTAACCGAGCTACCTTCTCCTTGGTCTAGTGGCATTCCACCCTGATCAAGCTACCATCCCTTGGTTTAGTGGAACTCCGCCCTAACCGAGCTACCCTCTCCTTGGTCTAGTGGCATTCTGCCTTAACCGAGCTACCCTTTGTCTTGGTTAAATGGCGTTCTGCCCTAACCGAGCTACCCTTTCCTTGGTCTAGTGGCATCTCTGCCCTAACCGAGCTACCTTCTCCTTGGTCTAGTGGCATTCCGCCCTGATCAAGCTACCATTCCTTGGTTTAGTGGCACTCCGCCCTAACCGAGCTACCATCCCTTGGTTTAGTGGCACTCCGCCCTAACTGAGCTACCATCCCTTGGTTTAGTGGCACTCCGCCCTAACCGAGCTACCATCCCTTGGTTTAGTGGCACTCTGCCCTAACCGAGCTATCCTTTCCTTGGTCTAGTGACATCTCTGCCCTAACCGAGCCACACTTTTCTTGGTCTAGTGGCATTCCGCCCTGATCAAGATACCATCCCTTGGTTTAGTGGCATTCCGCCCTAACCGAGCTACCATCCCTTGGTTTAGTGGCACTCCGCCCTAACCGAGCTACCCTCTCCTTGGTGTAGTGGCATTCCGCCCTAACCGAGCTACCTTCTCCTTGGTCTAGTGGCATTCCGCCCTGATCAAGCTACCATCCCTTGGTTTAGTGGCACTCCGCCCTAACCGAGCTACCATCCCTTGGTTTAGTGGCACTCAGCCCTAACCGAGCTACCCTCTCCTTGGTCTAGTGGCATTCTAGCCCTAACCGAGCTACCCTTTCTTGGTCTAGTGGCATTCCGCCCTGATCAAGCTACCATCCTTGGTTTAGTGGCACTCCGCCCTAACCGAGCTACCCTCTCCTTGGTCTAGTGGCATTCCGCCCTAACCGAGCTACCTTCTCCTTGGTCTAGTGGCATTCTGCCCCGATCAAGCTACCATTCCTTGGTTTAGTGGCACTCCACCCTAACCGAGCTACCATCCCTTGGTTTAGTGGCACTCCGCCCTTACCGAGCTACCATCCCTTGGTTTAGTGGCAGTCTGCCCTAACCGAGCTACCATTTCCTTGGTCTAGTGGCATCTCTGCCCTAACCGAGCTACCCTTTCCTTGGTCTAGTGGCATTCGCCCTGATCAAGCTACCATCCCTTGGTTTAGTGGCATTCCGCCCTAACCGAGCTACCATCCCTTGGTTTAGTGGCACTCCGCCCTAACCGAGCTACCCTCTCCTTGGTCTAGTGGCATTCCGCCCTAACCGAGCTACCTTCTCCTTGGTCTAGTGGCATTCCGCCCTGATCAAGCTACCATCCCTTGGTTTAGTGGCACTCCACCCTAACCGAGCTACCATCCCTTGGTTTAGTGGCACTCCGCCCTAACCGAGCTACCCTCTCCTTGGTCTAGTGGCATTCTGCCCTAACCGAGCTAACCTTTCCTTGGTCTAGTGGCATTCCGCCCTGATCAAGCTACCATCCCTTGGTTTAGTGGCACTCCGCCCTAACCGAGCTACCCTCTCCTTGGTCTAGTGGCATTCCGCCCTAACCGAGCTACCTTCTCCTTGGTCTAGTGGCATTCCGCCCTGATCAAGCTACCATTCCATGGTTTAGTGGCACTCCGCCCTAACTGAGCTACCATCCCTTGGTTTAGTGGCACTCCGCCCTAACCGTGCTACCATCCCTGGGTTTAGTGGCACTCTGCTCTAACCGAGCTACCCTTTCCTTGGTCTAGTGGCATCTCTGCCCTAACCGAGCTACCCTTTCCTTGGTCTAGTGGCATTCCGCCCTGATCAAGCTACCATCCCTTGGTTTAGTGGCATTCCGCCCTAACCGAGCTACCATCCCTTGGTTTAGTGGCAGTCCGCCCTAACCGAGCTACCCTCTCCTTGGTCTAGTGGCATTCCGCCCTAACCGAGCTACCTTCTCCTTGGTCTTGTGGCATTCTGCCCTGATCAAGCTACCATCCCTTGGTTTAGTGGCACTCCGCCCTAACCGAGCCACCATCCCTTGGTTTAGTTGCACTCCGCCCTAACCGAGCTACCCTCTCCTTGGTCTAGTGGCATTCCGCCCTAACCGAGCTACCTTCTCCTTGGTTTAGTGGCACTCCGCTCTAACCGAGCTACCTTCTCCTTGATCTAGTGGCATTCCGCCCTGATCAAGCTACCCTCTTCTTGGTCTAGTGGCATTTCGCCCTGATCGAGCCACCTCCCTTTGGTTAATGGCATTCTGCCCTAACCGAGCTACCGTCCCTTGGTTAATGGCATCTCTGCCCTAACCGAGCTACCTTGTCTCGGTCAAATGGCATTCCGCCCTGACCAAGCTACCTCCCCTCGGTCCAGTGGCATTCCGCCCTGATCGAGCCACCTCCCTTTGGTTAATGGCGTCCCGCCTTGACCTGAACTACCCTTTCCTCGGTCTAGTGGCACTCCGCCTGTCATTACCGGCCTTATGCCCGAATCGGCGAGAGGTCACTCCTTTGCGTTGGCATTCAGCCCTTGCTAACGAATGATCTGTTCTGCCCGGCGCGAGGCCTGATGCTATGGCCGACAGCCATCTACTGTCAACCTAGGGTCGAATGTCACATCTCGACCTGCCACCCTGCACAAATATAAAAAAAAAAGAAGGAAAGAAAAAAAAAAGAAATGGGGTTAAAAATAGAGATACCCCGCCAGACTTGCTCCCACATCGGGGCAAGTGCAAAAATGGCCGTAACCCAGCTGTGGCGAAAACCCGAAAGGGCGTTGCAGGCAAAATCGGGTACCCCGCCGCGTGAAAACCCGAAAGGGCGCGCGGGCAAAAGCAAGAGGGGGCTGGCTTCAGCGAAAACCCGAAAGGGCGCTTGAGTCAGTAAAGTGGTAATTCCCAAATGCCTCTCCTATTCTCCACCCAACAAAACTCCGAAAGGGACAATCATCAAAGCCCCGCCGGAAATCCTTTAACACACCTTTGCGACCCTCGTCATCATCGGCGAGATCGGTCGATCTCTACCCCCAACTCGGACCTTACGTCCCTGTTGACAATCCCGTCCTTGTTTCGGCGATAACATATGCCGACTGACAAACCCTTTTCGACCTTCGTCATCCTCGACAAGGTTGGCCGATCTCTACTCTCAACTCGGGCTTTACGTCCCTGTTAACAATCTCGTCCTTGCTGATAAACCTACTTTCGATCCTCATCATTGTTGACGAGATTGGTCGATCTTTACCCCTAACTCGGATCTTACATCCTCACTAATAGACCATGTCCTTTGCTTCGACATCTAACCAGTGTCGGCGGATCAAAACAGGATTCGATCCTTGACATCACTGACAAGGCGAGTCAATATCTTTGCGGTCCAGTTTGTCCGCATCCCAAAAAAGAAAAGAAAAGAAATGGGGTTAAAAATAGAGATACCCCGCCAGACTTGCTCCCATATCGGGACAAGTGCAAAAATGGCCGTAACCCAGCAGTGGCGAAAACCCGAAAGGGCGTCGCAAGCAAAATCGGGTACCCCGCCGCGTGAAAACCCGAAAGGGCGCGCGGGCAAAACCAAGAGGGGGCTGGCTTCGGAGAAAACCCGAAAGGGCGCTTGGGTCAGTAATGTGAATAAAAATGATCATGAATAATGAATAGTGATGAACCATCCTCCATCCAGAAGACCATTTACAAGGTCGAGGCGGAGTCTTCATCCGATATCCCACTTACATACATCTACCTTTATCCGGTTCTTGTCACCATCGATAAGACCGTCTACCCTTTCGACCCTTGTCACCATCGGCAAGATCGGTCGCTACCCCTTTCGACTCTTGTAACCATCGGCAAGACCGTCTACCCTTTCGACCCTTGTCACCATCGGCAAGATCAGTCGCTACCCCTTTCGACTCTTGTCACCATCGGCAAGACAGTCTACCCTTTCGACCCTTGTCACCATAGGCAAGATCGGTCACTACCCCTTCCGGTTCTTGTCACCATCGGCAAGACCGTCTACCCTTTCGACCCTTGTCACCATCGGCAAGATCGGTCGCCACCCCTTCCGGTTCTTGTCACCATCGGCAAGACCGTCTACCCTTTCGACCCTTGTCACCATCGGCAAGATCGGTCGCTATCCTTACCCGATTTTTGTCACCATCGGTAAGACCGTCTACCTCTTTCGACCCGTGTCACCATCGACAAGGTCGGTCAACATCTCCCCTTATCCAGGGTATGCCCAGAATTCAAAAAGGAGAGCACCCACCAGGAGGGGGTGACTCCGTAATAAAAAGGGGACGGAGTCCCGAATGAAAATCCCGGGGGGAGGGAAAAGGCTTCCACGCCGATCGCTTGGGAAAAATAGAAGAAGAGGAGGGTGAAGAAAGAGAAAGCTCATGAAAAAATGAGCTTTCTCCTCTCGCCCGGCGCCTAAAAGCCCGGAGGAAAAAGGCGCGCCGAGACGCTCGCCGCGCCGAGAGCAAGAACCGCCAAAAGGCGCGTCGAGAGGAGCAGCGCACCGAGAGCTACCAGGCCGAGGAGATTCCCACGCCGAGACAGCTGTCACGCCAAGGGCTCCCACGCCGAAGGCTGACCACGCCGATATGAGTGTATCGGGAGCGTCTATGGCGCCGATTAGCCCGCCAGGGGTGATGTAACCAACAGATCAAGCCGAAAGTGCTGGTGTTCATCCAAATTTGCTTGTAAAGCATGGAAGTCACGCAAAGCAGAATAAAGACTCAGAGTCAAAAGAATAGCCAATGCACAGGAGCAGACCTGAAGAGACCACGAAGCGCAGTGCGTGAACATGATGTACACCCGCATGTCCCGTGTCACTCATGCTTCGCTCACGCCACCCACGGGTGGGGGGCATTTGTTGACACCTAAAATATATCAGAAGAGATCATAGCAGATTCACGATTCTGAAGATCAGTCGAGGGCACGGCTCACGTACCATCCCTGGAAGATCTGAGAGTCTGAACAGAAGAAACCCACTACCCCTATCATGTTGTT